>JAHHFK020001322.1:0-686587 GCA_024533555.2 Aedes koreicus
TTATTGCTACTGAGTTAGGAATGGGAAGATTTAAGTGGAAGGGAGTTAAAGATAAATGGGCAGAAAACAATAAGTAATGTTTTAATCATCTTTGAAGTAAAATCAATAAAACAATATTACCAAATCTAATGATATTGTGAGTTATGATCAAGTAATGACAAAGGTTGAAATGTAAAATCAAACACTAGCCTAATGGCACACGGCGCTGCATGAATCAGATCAGCTCAGAATTGGTAAAAAGTCCCTTTGTAAACCGGAAATGAAAAATACATTCAGCAATAAGTGCAAAAGCCTACCACAGATTCCGTAATTTTCAAAAGCCTACCACAGCTGTAATTTTCTGCATTATATACTGGACATATAAGGAATGCTAGATGTCATAAATTGAATGTATATTTCGTGTTTAAGCCAGATACCGCCTAAATCAGGTTTGTTGCATGAAAATGTGAAGGTCATGATATGATGGAAATAATACGATGTTGTAAAGAAATACTACATAATGTACATATAATAATTAAATGCCGCTATTTGCCTCTTCCGCTGCGATGTTAGATGATTGAAACTCTAAAATAGCGAAAATTTCAACGTGATATAATGAAATAAAGTTGATATAATGAAATAAAGTTGATGATGGCATCCTAGCAAAATAGCAAAAAAAATTTAGGCAAATAAATTTCATACGAGTATGATTACTGCCCAAAAACGGTAACTCAATAAATCCAAAACAAACAAAAAAAATAAAAAATGAATGACAGGAAATTCTTCGATAACTCTTTTTTCCTAATGGTCCCATAAATGATTCTTTATGTCTGTAAAATAGAAAAGGTAGGCTCATAAACAATGTTAGTTTTTGAATTAACTAATTTGGACGACGAATATATATATATTTTTTTTGTAGAATTTGTCGTATAGTATCCTCTCTCTAAAAAAAATGTTAAAACCATCCTATCCTCTCAAATACACAACGTGAGTTAGGTGGGCCAAAACCTACAACGATGCAAATGCGAAGCTAAAAATAGCATAAAAAAATATTGTGAAGGGATGTTATAATATAAAATGATAATAACAATTATATTTGTAATGTCTGCATGTCTACTGATCCTGCTGCAATTGTAGAAGGACTTGCATTATCATAGCCACGGGGGAAGAAAACAATTCACAATTATTATACAATACTATGGAATTCCATGGATAATCTGAAATTATATATCGTACAAAGAATACTTCCATTTTTCGTGGTAGGGTAAGATTTCAGCATGTTACTTTACCGGGGTCACACTGCATACATCGCCTTGGTACGGCTGCCACCTAATGTATAGTTGACGCGATACAGCTTTTCTTACTCAACCGCTGGATGCCAGGACATACGTTGTTTGAGCCGCACCTCCTTGGTGGACAGACGCTCAGCACGCACCTCCTCAATCTAGCTGAAGTCAGAAGGACAACAGTGTCCAGGCTGCACTACCAGCTAAGTATGCAACCCTTAGCTGAAGAAAGAATGAAAATAAAGATTAATAACATGAAAAAATGAGGAAAGGGGGCGCGGTCTTTGTCATCTCTTGACCCGTGGAAGCATGAGGTAGGAACTTGTGAGGACCATAGCTATGGTGCGGGGACGCACGCCCCCCCGGGGTGTACCCTCCACTTTTGGCGCGCGGTAATAACAATTACAATATAGAGTATATAATAAAAAAAGAAAACTCATAAAAAAATATACCAACGTTTTTTCTTTATACCAAGACTCCTGGGGGGCTCAATGCGAGTAATGTCACTGGAGAAAAAAGAAATAAGAATAGATGTATGTTTGTTTATAAAAAAAAAAAAAATACTCTGTATTGAGTTAATAGAGGGGGGGGGGGGATGACACGGAAGATGCGAGAGGAGGACGTTATTTATTACACTGATAGGCAAAATAAAGTGCCCACCTCTTCGTTTTTTCAATTTCTCTCATTTACTTGGTTCAAATTAAAGTAAACACACTGTATTTTTTATTATCTTATTTTTTATATTCTTTTTAAGTTTCACTTATGGAGTACTGAAAAAAAAAGGAGTTTTACTCAAAAAAAAAAACAAATCAATTTGTGTTGAAAAAAAAAACAGTGACAAAATAAAGAGCCCACTTCAAAAATCGATATATTTTCGATAAGTTTCCATTGGAAGACCCCTCGATTGTTTATGTTTTGATATTTTGACATGTTTTGAAGCAAACGGCTCAACCTGGTGCATTTGTATACGTGATCGCATTTGATTCAATTGAAAAAAATGGAGAACGCAGTGCTTTCGAAAGCAATTCACTTGTGTATCCGAAAATTTTCCGTTCGTGATGTGCAAAACGGTGAATCGCACCGGGCTGTCGCTAAGAAGAACGGTATCAGTAAGGCAGCGGTTGGCAAAATTCTTCTGAAGCTTAAACGTTTGGATCAGTGGTGGATCGCCCTGGCAGAGGCAGGAAGTGGAAAATGGATGCGAGAACGGACACCAAGATCATGCGCGAAGTCAAGAAGAACCCGAAGGTAACTGTCCGCGAGATCCAGGAAACCCTTCAGTTATCAGTTTCCGGTCGAACTGTTCGTCGCCGTCTCGTAGCAAACTTGCCCGGAAGCGCCCTAAGGAGCATGCTGATAAGCCCCTAGAGTTCTGGAAAACGGTTCTCTGGACGGACGAATCCAAATTCGAGCTGTTTAACCGAAAGCGGCGGGTTCGTGTTTGGTGCAGATCGGGAGAGGAGCTTCAGGAGCGCCACATCCAAGGCACGATGAAGCATGGAGGTGGAAATGTAATAGTCTGGGGGTGTTTTTCGTGGGGTGGAGTGGGAAGCATTGTGAAAATCGACGGGATAATGACGGCAGATTCTTACATCAACATCCTGCGAGAAAATCTGGAGGTTTCGCTGATCCAGACGGGCCTTGAAGAGAAGTTCGTATTCCAGCAGGACAACGACCCGAAGCATACTGCCAAGAAGACCAAGTCTTTCTTCCGGTCTTGTCGGATCAAACCGCTGGAATGGCCTCCACAAAGCCCGGACCTCAATCCCATCGAGAATTTGTGGGCGATTCTCGATGCCAGGGTTGACAAAACTGGTGTTACCAATAAAAATAACTATTTTGAAGCCCTGGAGCGCGCCTGGGAAGAGCTAGATCCACAGCACCTAAAGAACCTGGTCGAGAGCATGTCGAAGCGCCTGCAGGAGGTCCTGAAGGCCAAAGGAGGACACATCAATTATTGAAATGCTTTTATTTTACTTGAATTTATGTTTTCTGTAGCCTAAATGAAGTGGGCACTTTATTTTGTCACTGTTTTTTTTTTCAACACAAATTGATTTATTTTTTTCTTTAAGTAAAACTCCTTTTTTGTCAGTATTCCATAAGTGAAACTTAAAAAAAATATAAAAAATAAGATAATAAAAAAATTACAGTGTGTTTACTTTAATTTGAACCAAGTAAATGAGAGAAATTGAAAAAACGATGAGGTGGGCACCTTATTTTGCCTATCAGTGTATATATTCTGTTCCCGGAAGGTATAAGTCGGTATGTGTGTTTGCTTGTGTTATATTATATCCCGTGAGATGGCAAGGAGGTCTTTAATAATTTATGTTTATGTTTCAACCATGTGAAAGTTCTTCGTTTTTGTTATCTTAAAATATAGAAACTCCTGCCTTTTCGATAGGTAGTCCATTTTTGCTGTATCGCATAATGTGTTGTTTGTGTGATGTACACTGAAAATTCATTTTAGTTTATATTACGAAATCGAAAATTAGACTAACGGATCTATTCGTTGTTTTCTGAAACGAAACTGATTTGTACTTGTTCTATTGCCAGTGGAGATCAGAGATCAGCAAACCGTTTTCTTCCCAATTCAATTTTTGGTTCTAGCACTTAACATTCTCGTCTAGGTAAAATCCACAAGCAGTATGAATTATTCTCGAATCGATCACAAGGAACACACGCAAGTTAAGAATAGCAACATTTCATTTAACTAAACGAAACGATTACGTTGGCTTAACTTTTAATTTTATATCTTAAACTAATTACAATTCAACAAGACACAAAAGGGGACACAATCATCCAAACGTGAACGGTCGAACAATGGATGCTACCTGTCGGGTCGTCTTACATGCACTAACTCCAATCATCGATTCCAACGTTGAAAATACCCTTCGCTCTGCTGTTGAATACATCCGTGTCGGTAGACGATAATGTACGCGCTCGATGGATTTTTTGTTGCCCCGGCAGAATTGACCATTTCTGAAGATTCATGACCGGATTCAGAATAGAAACCCTACAGTTAGTTCGTTTGGCGAGGAATTTAGGGTACAGCAATGAAGCAAATGGACATATTTTCCACCAAGCTATGTGCAACCTGTCGCTAACAAACTTGCATGGCATTGTTTATTTCATAAAACGCTTTGTCGATGATCCGTGAAAACAAAAATAGAACACTTTACGGCGGCAATACAACAGTGGCCAATAGCGTTGCGGCATTTTGTGATATCGACTCATCCATATTGTATATTGATATGTTGGTGATGATTGAATAAGGATCCTACAGCGATAAATTTGTCAGTCGCTTGCACACATTTGCATGGCTTCATTTGTACCATAAAACGCTTTGTGGATCAAAATGGGAAAAATTGCCATTCCTGAAGCATGCGGATTTCTCAAGATATGATTGCAAAAACTGCAATTGCATTTTATGCCACCTTTTCAACTTTTGGTGGTATGTTCATTCTTCAGTCCGTACAATCTCGAGTTGAAGACGGTGTAAATGTCTATTTTTATCGTAGTATCACGTGCCGCCAAACACTCAGGCTGTCCTGCAGCCCAAGAAAACTGATAAGAACATTTCATTCGCGAACCATGTTCCCTCCGTAAACACAGGATCCATTTCACACCTACAAGCACGTTGGACATTTCAGCGCCAACATTTGATTAGGGCGAATCTGCTTTAGCAAACAAACACTTTGTCTGCTAATTTATCCGAAGTTGAATACAATTCCTTCAAATTGAATATATCAGCGGATAGAAATAAAGCTGATCTTCCATAAAGAGTGCTTAATTTGTATTTGTGACCTTTTGTTCAAGAGCAAATGACTACGAAAGCCATTGTTCACAATAGCCAATTAGGGCGAATTAATGTTGGCGCTGATTTAACAAACAAAATATCATTAACAGTCAATTCGAGCCGATTGCAGTTTCTATAAATTTTCGTAGAGAACCAATAGCGGAAGAAGAACCGGTGCCTCACACACCAATAGCATAGGGTTTCATGGTTCTTTAGACTGAATAGTAGAAATTTAATAATTCCTGACATCAATTTCTTCACATCAACAAGAAGTCCTACGTGAACTTTGCAGTTATGTCACTGACATAACTCACCCTTTCGTTTTTAATTTGTTGTCACAGGAATAAATGTTTGCTATAAATTTTGATCTTTTAACCGTGAAAATGACCAAAGCGACAGCAATCTGAGTAATCATTATCAGCAACATCATATTAAGTAACACAGAAATATTAGCCTGTTCTTAGATTTACAAGACACTAAAACTCAAAATGATAGCTTACATGACATGACGTAAAAAATAAGTTGAGGAACACAAAATGATATTTTACAAATGCCGCTACTAATAATGCAAAGACAAATGCTTCATGATGCCCGTTTCGATCCCAAGGACCTAGTTCTAGTTGAAATTGAATAAAAGAAAAAGTTTATCAAGGTTATCCATTGTAGTGGTAAAAATTAGCGCAATCTTAACCTGTGGGATTAATTTCGTTCCTTCATCTCCATCTCCATCTTTAATATGCAAGAATTACAATAATGTGCAATGATAATCATTCTGTTAAATATTTTATTTAACGGTGAGCACCCATTTTAAATTCGATCACGGAAGAGAACAAATTTTAATTTGTACCTTGTCGTGACAAGGTGGCAACAAAATCCAATTGCAGTTTTTGTAATCAGATCTTGAGAAATCCGCATGATTCAGAGAAGGAAATTTGATCCACAAAGCGTTTTATGGTACAAATTAAGCTATGAACGTGTGTGCAAGCGACTCGCAGGCACAAATAGCTCGAAACAAATTTATCGCTGTAGTCTCCTTGTTCAATCATCATCAACATATCAATATACAATATGGATGAGTCAATTGCACAAAATGGTGCAACGCTATTGGCCACTGTTGTAATGCCGCCGTCAAGTGTTCTATTTTTGTTCTCACTGCACGCAAAAAATACGTAGTTATACCAATACATAAGAGGAATCAATTCAACTAGAATTTTGGTTTGAATATGGACCAATAAAACTGATGAACTAATTCAACAAAACCTTTAACTTGAAATAAAACTTCATGCTTTATAGAATTCAACATCGTGTTTTATTGCTCAAAACAAATGTTTTCTTAAACCAACTAAACGCATTTGTTGAAAAAACTTTGATGAACTTATATAATAAAACCATTTAATTGAAATAAAACTTCATGCTTTATAGAACTAAAAGTCGTGTTTTATTGTTTTTTCAACAATTACCATATTTCCCCAGCAGAACGGCGTTTCGGAACGCAAGAATCGGACTTTGCAGGAGTTGGCATCGTGCATGTGGTTGGATGCTGAACTCGGGAAGAAATATTGGGGAGAGGCAGTAATAATGGAAGCTTATTTGCAAAATAGTCTTCCGTCGGAAGTTGTGCTGTTTTTTCAGTTATCTGCAAAGAGAATAACTCGTTGATAATTTGTTTTACAAATTATAATATATTATGTTTATACTTACATTAGGAAAGCAGAGGTCAGTGGTAGCAATATGGCTGCTACGAAATGTGCGCTCATACAACTATTTTATTAAAACAATTAGTTAAACATTTTTGTTTAAAACGAAGTTAAAAAAAATCAAATATAATTTAAATGAGTATCACACAGCGGTGATTACTTCAAATAATTTGATTGGTTTGATTGGAATTAAATTTTGAATTGATTTAGAACTTTCTTATGAATTGAAACAAAAAGAAACCTTGAATTGAATACCAACCAAATATTTTGTTGATTCAAAACAGAGTGATTTCTTCGCGTGTGATCATCGACAAAGCGGTTTATGAAATAAACAAAGCCATGTAAGTGTGTGATAGCGACAGGTTGCACACAGCTTGGTTTAAAATATATCCATTTGCTTCAATGCTGTACCCTGAATGTAAGGTTTCTATTACTATGTGGTAAGTTTGTCAAAGTGGCTGAATGGTTGCCACGTTGACAGTCTCGGTTTAAATCTCGGTCTCAAATTTTCATATTTTATTTTTGTGAGTCATCTGACTTTCGG
The DNA here is from genome assembly GCA_024533555.2 of Aedes koreicus. Classification (NCBI taxonomy): domain Eukaryota; kingdom Metazoa; phylum Arthropoda; class Insecta; order Diptera; family Culicidae; genus Aedes; species Aedes koreicus. Next base: position 7,303 of record JAHHFK020001322.1, read on the forward strand.
GCTCCCATCTCTTACTCAACCAATGCGCACAACCTCACGCACATATTTAATTTTTCAAAGCGAATTGCTGTGTTGCTTTTTTGCCCACAACCAATGTAGGATTTTTCCTCCAACTTACGATCCACAGCACGAAATGAAACAAAATCATGCGAAATTATATTACAATCTTTCTCTTTTATGTTGGGTGTAGAGCGAATTACGAACAATCTAACACCCAGTGGACCAGTTTGGACATTTGCGTTTTGCAAAAAGTTCCACAGGCTGGAGCGGGAATCGAAACCACAACTTCATGGCAACCGCTTGAACGACGGGTGACGCCGCTAACCACTTCACCACGAAGATGATGTGGGCGATTGATTTGGCTATTTTCTCCGTGACGCGGCTTTTTAAGCAACGACATATTGAGCCGATGCGTGGTAATGAACATTTTGATGAGCTCAAAAGAAATTTCAATCAAAAAACGAAAGGATGAGTTATGTCAGTGACATAACTGCAAAGTTGACGTAGGACTGCTTGTTGATGTGAAGAAATTTATGTCATCGAATTGATGAATTTCTACTATATTTTATTCAGTCTAAAGAACCATGAAACCCTGTGCTGTTGGTGTGTGAGGCTCCGGTTCTTCTTCCGCTATTGGTTCTTCACGAAAATTTATAGTAACTGCAGTTCAGCTCGAATTTACTGTTAATGATATTTTGTTTGTTAAATCAGCGCCAACAATAGATTCGTCCTAATTGGCTTTTGTAAACAATTGCTTTCGTAGTCATTTGCTCTTGAACAAAAGGTCACAAATACAAATTAAGCACTCTTTATGGAAGATCAGCTTTATTTCTATCCGCTGATATATTTAATTTGAAGGAATTGTATACAACTTCCGATAAATTAGCAGACAAAGTGTTTGTTTAAAGCAGATTCGCCCTAAGCAAATGTTGGCACTAAAATGTCCAACGTGCTTGTAAGTGTGAAATGGATCCTGTGTTTACGGAGGGAACATGGTTCGCGAATGAAATGTTCTTATCAGTTTTCTTGGGCTGCAGGACAGCCTGAGTGTTTGGCGGCACGTGATACTACGATAAAAATAGGCATTTACACCGTTTCCAACTCGAGATTGTACAGACTGAAGATTGAACATATACCCAAAAGTTGAAAAGGTGGCAAAAAATGCGATTGCAGTTTATACTATCATATCTTGAGAAATCCGCATGATTCAGAAAAGGCATTTTCGCCCATTTTGATCCACAAAGCATTTTATGGTACAAATGAAGCCATGCAAATGTGTGCAAGCGACTGACAAATTTATCGCTGTAGGATCCTTATTCAATCATCACCAACATATCAATATACAATATGGATGAGTCGATATCAAAAAAATGTCACAACGCTATTGGCCACTGTTGTATTGCCGCCGTAAAGTGTTCTATGTTTGTTCTCAGTGATCATCGACACATCGTTTTATGAAATAAACAATGCCATGTAAGTTTGTTATCGACAGGTTGCACATAGCTTGGTGGAAAATATGTCCATTTGCTTCATTGCTGTACCCTGAATTCCAAGTGAACTAACTGTAGGGTTTCTATGATACTGCTTGTGCTTTGTCAAAATGGCTGAATGTTTGCCATCAAGAGCCGCCGCGCTAGCGGTCCTGGTCTGAATCTCGATAACAGGCACATTTTAATTTGTGAGCCATCTGACTTTCGGGCACTCATCTCTTACTCATCAACTAAATATCACTGCGCAAAACCTCACGGACACGTTCAATTTTTCATTGCGAATTGCTGTTGCTGTTTTGCCCACAACTAATGTTAGATTTTTCATCCAAGTTACGATCAATAGCAAGAATGGAACAAAATCAAGCGAAATTGTATAACAATCTTACTTTCTTAGTTTGGGTGTAGAGCGAATTACGAACAACTTAACCTAACACCAAGTAGACCAGTTTGGACATTATCGTTTTGCAAAAAGTTCCACAGGCTGGAGCGGGAATCGAACCCTCAATTTCATGACAACAACCGCTTGAACGTCGGATAACACTGCTAACCATTTGACCACGAAGATGATGTAGGCGATTGATTTGGCCATTTTCTCCGGGACGTGGCAGCTTAAGCAAGGCCATGTTGACCCGGTGCGTGGTAATAAACATTTCGATGAGCTCAAGAGAAATTTCAATCAAACATACTCTTTTGATGGTAAATTGAGCCACGTCAGGCGCCGCATCAGCGTCTACTCGATTTCCAGCAGCAGGGCGTACAACTGGGAAAAGCGCTTTTTTTATCACGAGAGCGGGATACACACGTCAGAACTTTTTTTTTGTTTTTTGTCTTGATTATCGAGATTTTCAGCCTTGGGCTGGTTCATCTCCCGTCGAAGTTACTCAAATTCCCTTTTTGGGTATTTTTCGTAACTTGTTCGGAGGTGAGATTCGAGCTCGTGACTTTGGCGTGAGAGGTGTGGATGTTAACCACTACGCCGGGGTCCCCCCCCCCCCCCGTCTGAACGTGTCGATGATCCAATAACGAATGATTACTGTTCTTCTTCTTCTTCTTTATTGTTTGAACGGGAATGCCAGGCCTGTTTTATATAATGGCATATACCATTACATGACAAGAAGGGGGTTCTCAAAGAAGGCAATGCAAATCAAATTTTACAAAAGGGGACGGGCCTCAGTTGTTACGACAGACAGCAGCGTGGAAATGAAATCATTAGTTTTCATTAGAGCGACAGGGGTTTCGGAGGTTAAATTCGCATCTTCTCAACTCAGGCAACAGAAAAACGGCCCTTGTTAGGGCCTCAGAACCCCATCCAAAGGGAGTTGAGATTTAGACACACTTGCTTCTGAAACTGCAAAACAATAGAGTTTTTAAATATTGGCCAGAAAAATTATAACGCACATTTTAAAGCTACCTGCAACTAACCTAATCTATTATCTGCAACTAATCCGTTCTGTACCTATGTACAACTAGGAACTACAACGAAACTAACCTACCCCGTACACTGAATGTGTTTACACATAATCGGTCTGCCGTGTTGCAGTTCGGCTCGAATTTACTGTTAATATTTCGTTTATTGAATGTACAACGTGCTTGCTAGTTTTAACATGGCAAATAGAGATTTATATATGGATACTAATAAAACATTTTGCTCATTTTCTCCAGAACGTGGCTCTTCAAGCAACGCCATGTTGAGCCGGTGCGTGGTAATGAACATTTCAATGAGCTCAAGAGAAATTTCAATGAAACATACTCTTTAGTTGGCAAATTTATTTGTTCGTCCTGAAAAGACCGGGTTTTAGTTGTTACGGAAGGAACATGGTTTGCCATTGAAATTTTCTTCTCAGTCTTCTTGAGCTGTAGGACGTTTGGGATGATTCTTCTTGGTCTGGTCTTCTTGTGTTCACGGGTGGCATTTTCCACCAACGTGCTCCGCAAACACGTCTGTCTCATGCGGATGCACAGCAAGAACTGATGATTGGTCGGTCGTCCCCTCATGTTTGATATTCGTTGGCACGGTAACTGTGACACTATGAACCAATCAGAGCGTGGCGCAAATATGATGTCATTTTCGACCAATAGCGTTGTGCATTTAAACATTTTTCTTTATAGTACTTTTAAATTAGTTTAAACAAATGTAATGAATGTAGTTATCAACCGGGATTCAGCTTTGATGTTCTACCTTGCGAATGAAATACTTATCGTAAAATTTCTGTAGGCCAGAGAGGAAATATTATCGTTCAATGTCTCCAAACCCGCGTAACGCTTGCGATTTCAGAAATTTTAGAACGGCACCCCTATACAGGAATAGAAAAGAGAGACGTAAGTCCTACGTCAAAACACTTTAGTTGGCATCTTGATTTGATCGTCCTGAAAAGGACGGATTTTAGTTGTTTACGGAGGGAACATGGTTCGCGATTGAAATTTTCTTCTCAGTCTTCTTGAGCTGTAGGACGTTTGGCAGGACATCACCCTGTGAAAAGGTCAAACCGGAAGAAAGTTTATTCAGCTCCTCGTCGTTGCGGATGGCCAGCAGCAGGTAACGTGAATAATTCTGGTCTTCTTATTGTCACACTCCTGCTGCAAGGTAGTAGAGTGTGCTGCTGTTTAGAGTTGATATGTATTACTGATAGCTGCTCGCCGTGCCGGGTCAGTTTTATATAATGGCACGGGTACCATAGCATGACAGGAAATGGGTACTAACGAAGGAAATTTTACAAAAGGAAACGGGCCTCAGTTGTTACACCAGACACCAGCGTGGAAATGAAATCATTAGTTTTCATTAGCATCACAGGGATTTCGGTGGTTAAATTCGCATCTTCTCAACTCAGGCAACAGAAAAACAGCCTCTGTCAGGGCCTCAAAACCCCTAAGATATGAACACACTTTCTTCTGAAACTGCAAAATAATTAGAGTTAGTGAACATTGGCCAGAAAAGTTAGAGCTCACATTTGATAACTACCAGCAACTAACCTAATCTATTATCTGCAACTAATCCGTTCTGTACCTATGTACAACTAGGAACTACAACGAAACTAACCTACCCCGTACACTGAATGTGTTTACACATAATCGGTCTGCCGTGTTGCAGTTCGGCTCGAATTTACTGTTGATATTTCGTTTATTGAATGTCCAACGTGCTTGCTAGTGTTAACATGGCGAATAGAGATTTATGTATTGATACTAATAAAAAATGTTGGCTGTTTTCACCGGGACGTCGCTTTTCAAGCAACGCCATGTTGAGCCGATGCATGGTAATGACAATTTCGATGAGCTCAAGAGAAATTTCAATGAAACATACTCTTCTTTAGTTGGCAAATTGATTTGGCCGTCCTGAAAAGAACGGGTTTTAGTTGTTTACGGAGGGAACATGGTTCGTGATTGAAATTTTCTTCTCGGTCTTCTTGGGCTGCAGGACGGCCTGAGTGTTTGGCAGCACGTAATACTACGATAAAAATAAACATTTATACCGTCTTCATCTCGAATTTGTACAGACTGAACATTGAACATAGAACAAATTACAACGAATAACTTAACCTAACACCAAGTGGACCAGTTTGGACATTTTCGTTTGGCAAAAAGTTCCACAGGCTGGAGCGGGAATCGAACCCTCACTTCATGGCAAAGAACGACGAGTGACGCCGCTAACCACTTGACCACGAAGATGATGTGGACTGAAAATATCGATAAGCTCAAGAGAAACTTCTATCAAACTCTTTAGTTGGCAACTTGATTTGAACGTCCTGAAAAGGACGGATTTTAGTTTTAGTTTAGATTTTCGACCAATAGCTTTGTGCGTTTAGACATTTTTCTTTTAAGTACATTTTAATTAGTTTAACCAAATGTTATGAATTAAGTTTGCAACAGGGATTCAGCTTTGATGTTCTACCTTGCGAATGAAATACTTATCGTAAAATTTCTGTGGGCCAGAGAGGAGATATTATCGTTCAAAGTCTCCAAACCCGCGTAACCCTTGCGATTTTAAAATTTTTAGAACGGCGCCCCTATACAGGAATAGAAAAGAGAGACGTAAGTCCTACGTCAAAAAATTCAAAGTTTATACAGATCACAAACCACTCATAGGAATTTTCGGCAAGTAAGGACGTATGTTATGTATGTTACCAGGCTCCAACGTTACGTTATGGAACTTTCTATTTATGATTTTGACATAAATGGGAAATGCCGACTTCTGTTCGCGGTTCCCACTCTCCAATGAGGTACCGAAGTCATTGCAAAGAGAATATATAAAATATTTGAACTTTTCTTCAGATTTTCCCATCGATTACCAGCATATCGCTGGTGAATCAGAGAAAGATAGTTTTCTGCAACAAGTCCAAAGGTATATTTTAAAAGGCTGGCTGGAAATGCCAAAACCAGAGTTCAAGGATTTTTATGCACATTATAAGGATTTAGAAACAGTTGATGGATGCATCTCATTTCAAGACAGGGTATCATACCCAGAAGCTTACAAAACAATATATTAAAAATAATGCATAAAAATCATACGGGAATTCCTAACGTAAAGCAACTGGCTCGCAGAAGTGTTTACTGGCTTGGGTTGAATAAGGACATAGAAAGCTTCATTAAATCCTAGTAGAGTTTGCAACGAGATGTATGTTCCTCAACCAAAAACTAGTAATTCTTGGATTCCAACAACGAGACCTTTTAGTCATCTGCATGCTGATTTTTTTCTACTTTCAACAAAAAGTATTTTTAATAATGGTTGACAGCAATACGAAATGGTTGGAACTGGAGTTCATGCCAAATGGAACAGAGCGAAAAAGTGATACGAGAATTTATAGCTTGGTTTGCCAGATTCGGTCTTCCAGATGTTGTTGTTGCCGACGGAGGTCCTCCCTTCAACTCTTCTCCTTTCATCAAATTCCTCGAAAATCAAAGAATTAAAGTCTTGAAAAGTCTTCCATACAACCCACAAAAGAATGGACAAGCGGAGAGGATGGTAAGGTTGATTAAAGAAGTCTTCAAGAAATATTTACTTGGCCAGCAGATGCAAACTCTAGACACGGAAGACAAGATTTACAATTTCTTGTTTTGAAATTGGAAATATCTTCCCAACATCATGGGATCCCAGTAGTGAACAGCAATCTCTGCTAGAACCAAAGATGTGAAGAGAAAGTATCGATAGGTCCGATAGAGCTCGACAGGTTATGAAATTGAATAGAAGTAGTTTGAAATTGAGCGTAGGGCTTTGTTTTAGCCGTATTTTGAAGCAAACACAGACACTTTTGCCTAACATCCCACTGCGGGGTAGGTCAAGGCAGGGACGGATCCGCCATAACCTGCTGAGCTCTATCGGAACTATCGATACTTTCTCTTCATATCTTTGGTTCTAGCAGAGATTGCTGTTCACTACTGGGATCCCATGATGTTGGGAAGATATTTCCAATTTCAAAACATTATAATTCAAATTTAGCGCACTGTACGCAATAAAAACACAATTAATTTGTAATGTAAAATTTCTTGTTTAACTACAGGACCACATGTTTGGATACCGGTAAATTTCCTTCAGAACGAGTTTATACTTTCAGACCAAAAACCAATCTAGACCTATGTTGCGACGATGAAGAAAGCGAGGTAAAACTTAGGCAGAGGGACCGAGTCTCCTGCCAGCTGGCCGGAAAACCTTTTCCGTAAAAATCCAACGGTGACGCGCGAATAATTTCGGACTTGCGATTGAAAAAGGCGATGTCGTTGCTTCGAGAACTTTCTTGGAATGAATTTTATTTGTTTTTTTTTTTGACATTTGCTTTTCCTTCCTCTGATTGATGCATAGCCTAGACAAACAGGTAAGCTAATAACCAAGATGTATCCTAGTGTGAGGGGAGTTCAAGACGGTTTTAACTTAATTTAAAGGTGAGTACAGCTTAATATATTTTTGTTTAAGTGTAAATATTTCAGGTATGTGTTTCAGTTGTTGTAGGTACGTATTTCTGTTGGTGCAGGTAGGTATTTCAGTTCGTAACATGCCGGCCCCGTTGAAACAGTCCGTTTCAACCGATGATCGTTGGTGATGATGTTACAGAAACCATTCCATCCTGATCCGAGTCATCCCTTTCGATTGTACTGCCGGAATCGATTGGTAGAACGGACACCTCGGTTATGGCTCGTTTATATTGACCAGCAGCCGTTTTAACAACCACCACACGAACTCTTCCATCTTTGCCGGCGATAGTACCGACGATCCGTCCAAGTGGCCATTGGAACGGAGGGCAATTGTCACGCTTCAACAGTACTAGTTGACCCTTCTGGATATCCTCGGATGGGCGCCTCCATTTGCTGCGCTGGTGTAACTGACTTACGTAGTCACGGGACCAACAACGCCACAAGTGCTGGATCGAGCGTTTCATGTCCTGCAAGCGGGTGAGTCTATTAGGGGACAAATCGCTCAAGTCTGGTTCGGGGATCGATAGCAGAGGCTCCCCAATCAAGAAATGTCCAGGTGTTAGCGTAGAGAAATCTTCAGGAGAATCAGAGACAGGAGCGAGTGGACGAGAGTTCAAGACAGACTCAATTTGGGTTACGATAGTCAGAAACTGGTCCATAGAAAAAGATTTTTGTCCCATAATACGACGAAAATGGTACTGAAATGATTTACGGCAGCTTCCCAAATACATCCGAAATGCGGAGACCGTGCAGGAATGAAGCGGAAATTTATGCCAGATCCATTGCAGTAGTCACCCCATTCCTTGGTTTTGAATTGTTGCAGGAACTGATGACGCAACGACCTCAATTCGCAATCTGCCCCGACGAATGCAGTCGCGTTGTCGCAATGGAGTTCGAGGACTCGGCCGCGGTGACCAACGAAACGTTTTACGGCATTTATACACGCGGCGGACGACAAGTCAGCGACGACTTCGAGGTGCACGGCCTTCACCACCAGACACACGAATATCGCGACGTATGTTTTGACCGACGCCCCTCTCCCACTCAATGGACGAACGAAAAACGGCCCACAGTAATCCATCTCAGAAAAGGAAAAGGCTCGGGCTGGCTTCAATCGATGGGTAGTAGATGTTGGTTTACACCGAAAGCAGCTTACGCACGTCCGTACGACCTTGCGAGCCCCAATTCTCGTCCCCGAAGTGGCCAGAATCGTTGCCGAATCGTAGCAAGTAACAAAGAAGGCCCTCCGTGTAGAGTTTGCAGGTGGATGGACCTCATGATCAACCAGCTTAATCGGTGATTGGCTGGAAGCAGTATTGGGTGGCGAGTGTCAAATGGTGCATCCAAGTTTCTCAGACGGCCGTCAATGCGGAGAAGTCCGAACTCGTCCATGGATATATTCAGGTTCCTGAGGGGTGACTTTGACGTGGATATGATGCTTTCGGTTTGATTATTTCCGTACAGACGAACTTCTGAAGGGAACTCCTGTAGCTGAGCGAGGCGTATCAAAGTTTTTAGAGCGATGTTGGTTTCTTCTGGTGATAGATCAGACACGATTCGATGATGCTTCTTGAGCTTACAGTTTTTGTAGAATCGAAGACAGTATCCGACTGTTCGGATGAGCTTCGCCAACTCTGAGAATTTTTCGAAGATGGCCGAGTCGATGGCATATGAATGTAGAGAAACAACTGGGCACCTCTCTCCATCCAGCTGTTCGTGAGATGGCGCGGGAATTACATGTGGAGGCCAGTTCTCGACGGGGGAGGAAATGAATGTTGGACCATGCCACCATAACTTGGCGTTCAGGATCTGTGTCGCAAGCATTCCTCGGGAGATTCGATCAGCCGGATTGACTTCAGTCGGAACATGTCTCCACTGAGAACCCTTTGTGAGACGTTGGATTTCAGCAACTCGATTTGAGACGAAGATCTTCCAGGAGTTTGATTAGGATTTGATCCAGTGTAGGACAATTGTGGAGTCACTCCAGAATACCACAGGCCAGTGAAGTCCGTATTCCTTGCTAGACTGTAGACTAGTTGACTTCCGAGGAGAGCTGCGCAGAGCTGCAGACGTGGGATCGAATGTCCTCGCAAAGGAGCGACGCGTGATTTTGAGGTAAGCAGTTCAGAATGTAGATTGCCATGCTCGTCTTCCGAAACCACGTAAATGCAACATCCGTAGTCTTTCTTCGACGCATCACAGAAACAGTGCAGTGTATAGTTGCGTTGAGTGTTCCACATGACTCGTCTTGGAACTTGTAGTGCGCTGCCCAGAGATTTTGCACGAACATTTTCACGTTCACGACCACGGGTCCGAGAAGTCCAACAGGATCGAAAAGTTGGGACATTTCCGATACAACTATTCGCTTGGTGATGACGTCAACTTCGTCGAGTGCAGGGACTTTGAAATGAAACACGTCTTGCTGGGGAAACCATAACAACCCCAGAGTTTTGACTGCAGCCGACCGATCAAGCTCAAGTTCAGTAGAAGTCTCCCTCAAAGTTTCCGGAATGGTGCTGAGAATCGTTGTGCTGTTTGAGGCCCATTTACGAAGCACAAATCCCGCCGTTTGCAACATGCCCATCAGCTGCTTACACGTGTTGCTTAATGTCTCTAGGTCATCGTGTCCGGTTAAAACATCATCGACGTAGACTCCCTTTTGCATAACCGGTACCGCCAGAGGATAACGTTCTCCTTCATCAATGGCTAGCTGAGTGAGCACACGTGTCGCATGAAACGGTGAACTTGCGAGACCGTAAGTGACAGTTTTCAGCTGATATACGCTGACCGGGTCTGAGGGGCTTTTCCGAAAAACCACTAACTGGAACCTTCTATCGTCTGAATGAACCCATATCTGCCGGAACATTTTCTCTGCATCGGCCGTAACAGCAAATCGAGGCATACGAAAGTTGACAACAGTAGAATGCAAAGCTGGTTGCACTGTTGGCCCAACGTAGAGAACATCATTTAGCGACAGCTGCGAAGGTCCACGACAGGAACCGTCGAATACCACTCTTGTTTTGGTGGTCGTGCTGTCTGGGCGCTGGATGGCGAAATCAACTCCATATGTCCCAACCTCTCGTATCCCTCCATGAACTCGTGGTAGCTACTGCGAAGATCAGGATCAGCCGCGAACTTCTTCTCCATTTGCAGGAACCTCCGAAGTGCGGGAGTGTACGAATCCCCAAGTAATGGTAACTGGTCTTCCTTCAGTGGAAGTCGAACGACGTAGCAACCTAGGTCATCTCGAGCAACGGTAGTCCGGAAATGTTTCTCGAAGTACTGCTCCTCTGGAGTGAGTGCTTTACCATCGTCGAAATTGTCAATTTCCCAAAAGCGTTCTAGTTGGGAGTCGAGTGTATCTTCCACGCAGATAATGCTGGCCTGCGGTTCTGATACTTCTTTAGCTGTTTGATGTAGCTTTCCACAAACGATATATCCCAATACCGTTTTTTGCAGCGATGGATACCCAGTGGCGAGGGAGATGTGCTGATGCTCTAGCAGGTCAAAGAACAATTCCGCACCGATAATTATGTCCACACCTTGACTGATGTTAAATTGTGGATCAGCAAGCGGAAGATTCCGTGGGATTCTCCACCGCAAAACATCGATATGATGACTAGGTAAAGAGATGGTAAGCTTTGGTAGAACTAGACAGTTTAGAGTAGCAGTGGAGTTTTTGAAACGAGATGCTAGACACAATGTTACTCCATAGTGCACATTCACAGTGGACTGCCCAATTCCACGTTCTGGCGAATTCAGCTTCGTACGCTTCAAACGAAGCTTTTGGCAAAATGCTTCGGATACGAAACTTGGCTGGGAGCCACTATCCAATAGAGCTCTAGCGAACGCAAAGTTGTTGTCTGCGTTCTTCACCTTTACCACTGCTGTCGAGAGGAGTATTGTCGACTGCTGTATTTTTGGTTTCACTTCTGCACTTGAGTAGGAAGTACCCGACATTGAGGGGAGGCAAATACCGCGCGACGGATTCGAACGAGACGACGATTCAACCGGTGGTGAGGCAACCGAGAGCTCTTCCGACGGTGAGCTTCGCGAAGGCACGAAGTTGGACAATTGACAGGTTTGCGACCATTATGATGCAGCGGGTTGGTTGGATGATGTGGTTGACTGATTTGCTGCCGGTGACTGAACGTCAAATGATACTGAACGTGGAGGCAAGTGCAGCAACGAATGATGTTTCTTAGCACAACTCTCACATGACCCACTGGAACAATTTCTCGCTTGATGCGTTCCCTTCAAGCAATTTATACAAAGCCCTTGCTTTTTAACGAGTTCAAATCGTTGGTGTGGCGACAACGCTTTGAACTGCTCGCACTGGAACAACAAATGTGCATTTTTGCAGCAGGAACATTTCGGCACGTTTTTAGAAGCAACATGAGCAACGATGGGGCGTGATCTAGTATGCTTGGTTTCAGATTAGGTGTTAGCCGGGTGGGAGAGCTTAAGGGTTTGAATGATTCGAGATCTCCGGTGGATAAGCTCGAGCAGCTCATGATATGTAGCACGGTCACCTTCGGAAACATGAGTTTCCCACTCACGCAGTGTAACAGCGTCGAGACACTGGCTCAATCGCTCAATCAGGAATGAATTCCAATGTTGCTCAGCTTCTTCGAGTTTATCCAACAGTTGCACATGACGGTCGAACTCGTCGGCGAGTTCTGCAAGTCCCGATGCAGACTCCTTTTTCAAAGACTGAATTGAAAGTAAGGCAGACATGTGTCGTTTGATAAGCAATGCAGGGTTTTCAAAACGTTCCTTTAAAAGGTTCCATGCAACTGTATAATTATTGGCACAAATCTCGAGCGAAAGATTATGCGACGTGCTTCGCCTGCAAGCGTTGTGCGCAAGTAATGCATTTTTTGGACCGCTGTGAGTTGTGGATTGGAGTGGATCAGCGATACATAAAGATCACGAAATGGCACCCAATCGTCTAAATTTCCCGAGAACTCTTTCAGTTTAATTTCAGGGGGCCGAATGTTAGATGGGACTGGAACCTGTGGGAAATCATTTTGCCTTGGTTCTGGAGGAGGTATGGGTTGTAGCCAGGGAAGTTTATTTTGCAATGAGGCCTTTAGCTCGTAGTAAAGAGTTTGAAAGTTCTGTCGCTCTTCACTAAATTCTTCTTCCGCCTCTTCAAGGACTTCAATTTCATCTTGAAGGTCTGCGAATTCACGCCACAGATTATCCAAGTTTTGAATACGGATAGCAACTTGACCTTGCTTAGAGGGATCGTAAGCGTCGTCGAAAGCTTTGATTAAATGGGCAGTACCCAAAACATTGATTCGCCGACGGCGTAGTAATTTTAATTTTGTCATTTTGGTTGCCTTCTTTGGGGGCGTCATATTTATAGGCCAAAACCTTCACCAAAAAAGCAGTCAAATACCTGGTTTGCAGCTTCTTGTTACCACCTTGTATCCTCCTAACCTCAACTGGACTCTGGATGATCACCGCACTGCTGGGGACGATGAATTGTCGACTCCTTGGGAACGACAAGGAAGCTGCTGAATGTGACTCGGTCTGTGGCGGGAAAATTCTATGTGATAATCATGTGAATGTCACAAAATGCTGCTGGGCTGCGACGGGAAAATGCTGCTGGGCTGCGACGAAAGCGAGACGGCTACTGGGCTGCGATGGGTTGTAAATGAGCTGCGACGGCAACACACTCTGCGTGTATTTTTGCTGCTTTTCCTGCTGGAGGAATCACTGTTCGACGGGATGCAGTCGTGCTGAGCGACCCACGTGGTAGTTTAGGTTACCTTTTCATGGGAAAAACCTCTGAGCGGCAATGCAACGGGAAATGTTCCCGAGTTTCGGCACCACTTTTTGTTGCGACGATGAAGAAAGCGAGGTAAAACTTAGGCAGAGGGACCGAGTCTCCTGCCAGCTGGCCGGAAAACCTTTTCCGTAAAAATCCAACGGTGACGCGCGAATAATTTCGGACTTGCGATTGAAAAAGGCGATGTCGTTGCTTCGAGAACTTTCTTGGAATGAATTTTTTTTTTTTTTTTGACATTTGCTTTTCCTTCCTCTGATTGATGCATAGGCTAGACAAACAGGTAAGCTAATAACCAAGATGTATCCTAGTGTGAGGGGAGTTCAAGATGGTTTTAACTTCATTTAAAGGTGAGTACAGTTTAATAAATTTTGGTTTAAGTGTAAATATTTCAGGTAAGTATTTCAGTTGTTGTAGGTACGTATTTCTGTTGGTGCAGGTAGGTATTTCAGTTCATAACAACCTCATTAATCCCAAATCACACTACAAGAAGCAGATAATCACACCAAAGGATGATCTAACAGACTACCAACAATCAGCACACAAATTTCTGCATAAGATATTTTTACAAACTTGACTGCAGGATATCCTATCTACTATAGAAACCATATCCGTACTGACGTTCGACGATGGTTAACAGCTAAATTTATGAAAAGGTTGTTTACAAATATTTTCCAAATTTCTCTTGGCGGTCGCTTGTTTTCAGCCCACCGGCAACAATTACGTTTGGCGGAAGACTCTCGCAGGCAAACAGCTTATGCGTTTTTGATTGTTCGGGACTCGCTAGAGCAACCCGTAGATCATACCAACAACCAACAGCTCAAACCAGCGACGATGAAGACGATGATTTTTACGGTTTTGCATCTGATTCTTACCATTTTTGATGCGCCCGTTCAATTTCCACCTTTGAGTTTGGCACAGAGGCCGATTGATGAAAATCACTCTGAACAGCAAAGCGCAGATCCTCGCATAATATATAAAGATATAAAAAGGAGATTAATGGAGCGTAAAATGCCTCGAACTCCTTCAGAAGTCAGGCGTTCGAAACGAAGTAGAGCTAGCAATAAGAATAACGATTTTGTTTATTTCTAAAATTACATTTTCTACAAGTTGTCTTGTTTACAGTTGGCACTCGAAGTGATTGATTATTTATTTATTTTATTCCGAAGTTGACTAGTTTAAAGATAAGGCCGAAAATTAATGCGCCCTGAAAATTATGCGAGTTCACAACAACAAAAACAAAATTTAAAAAAATATATTCGATAAATTAGTCATGAATTTCCTGAAAATTTATGTAATTCAATAAAGTATCTAAAAGAATGTCGAAATTAGTCTTCGATCTCCGTTCATTTGCATGACATTTAAAATTTGACGCATTCATTATTCCACATTTCAATTGTTTCAAAAATCATAGTTTTGTCAAAAAGCCAATATATCTTCGCAATGACTACTATAAGACTAATTGGCCGTTTAAAACATTTACTGGAGGCAAAATGGCTTTAAAATGCTTTTTCAACTGACCATAATAAGATAATATGCATGAGTCCTAAAGCGGCATTTGAAAACAGCATTTTACGAGTTCATAAAGTCGAAATAAAACCTTTGATAGGAGTAAAAGAAATTTGAGAAAACAATGTTCTAAGATCGTTGTAAACAAGTTGTGTAGGTTCTCATATACTTGACTAAAATATGAAACCTATTAGCACCTCTTCGTGCCATAATAAAAACAAATTTATTTCAAGTGGCTTTCGTAAAACTATAATAAAGCTTAAGAAAGGTGGGTGGTTTTGGCAATGTTACTTGGGATAGCATTCATTTCCTGCCGTAGCTCAATTGCTTCGGCGACTGTTTTTGCTTTCGAAAAAAAATCATCGACATAAAAATCCTCGCTGGTTGCTTTCGCTGCGAGCAGATAACGTCCTTGTTCATCCTACGCAAGCTTCTTCAGGAATCGAGTGGCTAGATACGGGGCTGAAGCGGTGCCATAGGTAACGGTCTTCAGCTTGTAGATACGGATCGGTTCAGATAGTGAAGGACGCCAATATATTAAATGAAATCGGCAGTAGTCGGGAAATAACACAATTTGTCGATACATTTGGCAACATCTGAGATCAACATGATCGGATGAAGACGGGATCGCATGGTAAATGATCGTAACTTTTCTTGAATGATTGGTCCTACTAGCATCTTTTTACCTGAAGCATCGAAGACGACACGCACCTTGTTTGTACTGCTTTCTTCGCGAAAGACTGCGTAATGTGGAAGAAAGTACGTAGGCCCTGACGCTACTTCTGCACCGTCGATTTGCTCCATATGACCCAGTTCCTCGTACTCGTGCATAAATTTCCGATATTCTGTGACTAGGTTCGGATCGCGCCCAAGACGACCTTCGATCAAGCGAAAACGATGGAGAGCGATACGTCTATAGTCACCCAACTTATCCAAAACATCTCCCTTGAACGGTACTCGAACCATGTAGCGTCCTTCCTCGCAGCGAACAGTAGATTCCTTGAAGAATGTTTCACAGTAGATCTCCGATGCAGAATAGGCGATCCTAAAATCGTCCTCGAAGGTCCAAAACCGCTCCACGTCACGATGAAGGTTAGTAGTGGTGGCAACGTTGCAGACAATGGCGGATATTGGATGTTCTTCAGGAGTTTTGCCGCTGATAATACAACCAAAAATCGAATTTACCAAACACGGAAGAGATTCACCCAATGTGATTCGACCAGGTACATCAAAGATATCGAAAAATTCCTGCAATTTCTTGCTCGTGGTAGATTGGGTTTCATGATAATAACTGGCATCTCCGATGGCTTGGTTGTAACCATTTCTAGCACGTTAACTCGACGTTGTAGAAATTCAATCAATTGGTGGAATTTCGCTGCTTCGTTTGGTTCTGTGTATTCTTCCCACGACCGCCTTGTGATTGAATCCAATCGCGTACTTAACAGATGAATAAATAGAACATCCCAGTGCACGGTATTTTGACCCAATTGTTTGAGAATGTTTACATTAGTTTGAAATTTGTCGATTGAGGAATGAAGTACTGCTGCCGTTTCGCGTTTCATGCAGGAAAATTCAAACAGGGACTGAACATAAGTTCGCTTAAAACGTCGAGGGTTTTGGTAGTGACTTAGTAACAAATTCCATGCAACGGAGTACTTTTCATTGCTAATCGGGATCGTTTGGATTAGTTTGAGTGCTTAACCAGCCAAAAAGGAACGTAAATAATAAAAAAATTGAATTGTGGACAAGTTCGTCAAGGAGTGAACGAGCGAAACGATCAAATCGTGAAAATTCATCCAGTCTTCGTAATCACCACCAAAGTGCACGATAGTAAGCTCGTTCAGTTTCCGTGCGTTCCTTTAAATATGATTCCAGCACATCTTTGGTCTCCTCCAATGTTTCTAACTCCACCTGAGCAGCATTGAACTCCGGCCAGAGTGATCAGATTTTCCAGACGAACATAAAGTATTACAGCACACCTCACACTTGTCCCTTTCGGCCTGGTAGCTGGATACAAAAGTGCTAAGATGTGGCCCAGTTAGTATAGGAACATAGACTATTGCGCATATTTCGGATATACATTAACAAAATAGTACTCTGTTTTAACTAAAATGTTCGACTTTAGAGGGAAAATACAAAAAAAATTAATCATCTCAATTTCGAAGAAATTTGCGGACTTTTCCCGGAATACGTTTCATCAACCGGCGCACATTATTTTCATCCATCGTTTTGGAAATCTTATTCCACTTGGTTCTCAATTCATTAATGCTTTTGACGACACTTCCATTAACCTTTAGCTTCCTCTTTATAATAGCCCAAAATCTCTCTATCGGTCTGAGCTAGGGAAAGTTTTGTGGGTTGAGTTCTTTCGGTATAAACTGAATCCCGTTGGTTTCATACCACTGAAGCACTGTTTTACTGTGAAGACAGCTTGCAAGATCTGCCCAAAACATGAAAGGTTCATTGTGGGATCTGATGAATGGCAATATTCGCTTTTGGATACCTTCCGTTCTGTACAGCTCTGAATGAAATGTCTTATCACTGATGGAAACCTTGGTCTTCCTACCGCAGCTACAGATGCCTTGCCAAATCATGTATTTACGTGCAAATTTATCTGCAAACAAAAACTTGAATTTGGCAGGAACATCTCCCCGAGCCGTAGCCAAGTAAATTTTTTGTCCCGGTAGCTGTTTGAAATCGGCCTTTACATATGTTTTATCATCCATGAGGAGACAACCATTGAATTTTGTCAACACCTGATCATACAGTCTTCTGGCACAGATTCTGGCCACATTGTTCTGCTGTTGATCCCTATTTGGTTGTCTACAGGCACGGTATGACTTGAAGCCTTCCCGGACGACTACTGCGTGCGGGGCGAAAGTTTTTGGCCAAATCGCGGTCTGAGATGTTGGGGTTTGCCTTAATGTTCTTGATGACTTTGTTCATCAGTTGACGGTTGACAGTACCCGCCCGACGCTTGCTTTGAGATTTGCGATCCATCGACAAAGTCTCTGTACTTCTTCAAAACACGCCCCACGGTATTTCAAGGTAAAACAAACACTTTAGCAAGTTTTGGCCCAGACCACGAAGGGGTTTCCAAATGATTGCGCACAATTATTTTTCTTCTTTCTTCTTCCATTTTGTATTTCTCTGAGACACGTTCGAACTGCACCGCGAAAAAGCTTCTGATGTTGTTATTATTATAGGGAACACATAATTTAAGTAAGTAATTTAAGTAAGAATCAAAAATGTTTGTTCCAATACTAAATAGGCCACACTTTAATTGATGCAAAAGACGATATGATGCTGCGTTTTCGGTTTTTAAGACCGCGTAGTTTCCGTTCAGCAGCCATGCAAGGAACAAAGAACAGCGTAGACCGCGCTAGTAGTATAAACGATTGGAATACTAATCACCTGGATTCAGGCAGTTCATGCCTTGTATTTAATTTAATTCGCCTCCTCTCTCAGGTTCAAAGCTGCAATCCGAGTTGATTGAATTTTAGTCACTCCGTGCGTCGTTTGTGTCGGTGGGAGATTATGTTGCACAATTTGATGTAAATCAGCAATTTCTGCAAATTGTGATCATGCACCAATTTGGGAGTTTTGGAAGATCCCGGTTTTTTCGAATTATTTTTTCGTTTTTAACTTTCCGTTTGGCAAAAAACCATTATTTGCGGCTCTCTTTTGGGGAAAAATAAAAAAAAAAAAAACACTCGCGTCGAATAATTACTTCTTTTTTTTTATAGACTGTTCCAGAAAGTATAAGCACACTTTCAAAATAACAAAAAAGTCATGTTTTTTTTTAGTTTTAATAATTTTATTTGGCAAATCATATTTGTATTTGTGTTTTATATGATATTTTACTCTCGTTTAATCAAAATATTTAATCATAGCCAAGACTCCTAATTTTTCCTCGAACATGACCCATTAGCTTCTGCACAGTGGTACTTCCTACCATTTTGACCACTTTTGGCCAATCTTTTTTAAATTTTTGGATGTCGTCGGCTGGTTTTATGAATTTTCGAAGCTTTGCTTTGGTTAAAGCCAAAAAAGTCTCGATTGGCCGTACATCCGGGCACTTCGGCGGATTTATGTCTTTCGGCACGAAACATACATTTTGACTTTTGTACCATTCTAAAGCGTCCTTTGCGTAATGACATGACGCCAAATCAGGCCAAAACACTACTTGACCTTCGTGCTGCCTGATCATCGGCAAGAATCGCTTCTGGAGACATTCCTTTACGTATTTTTGAGTGTCCATCATCTCCGTTGTGATGTACGGACTAGATGTTTTACCACACTCGCATATTTCCTGCCAAACCATAACCTTCTTACCGAATTTTTCGGTAAAAATTGCCTTCTCCATTTCGGGGATGTCTTTGTCTTCGCTGACAGTATAGAATTGTGGTCCGGGAAGCGTTTTGTAATCTAGTTTCACATACGTCTCATCGTCCATTATTATACACCCAGAATTTCTACACAATAACGAATCGTAGAGTTTGCGGGCCCGTGGTTTCACGGACGCGGCCTGTTTTGGGTTCCTTTTGGGTTTTTTCTGCTTCCGGTATGTTTTTAGCCCAAGTCTTTCTTTGGCACGCATGACGTTACTTGACGAGGTCCCTAGTTTTTTCGCAACATCCCGAACGGAAGTCGCTGGTTTTCGCTTGTAGGCATCCCCTATCTTTTTATCGATATCCGGACTAACAGGACCGGATTTAAGACCACTCTTCGGCGCATCTTCAAACGTACACTGTTCTTTATATGTTCGAATCGCAGATCGTACCGCTCCGACGCTTACAACCTCTTCCTTGGCCAATTTTCTCAAGGAGAGTCCGCTCACAGTGCACCATTGGTGCACAATACTTTTTCGTTATTCCGGAGTAAAACCGCGCATTTAGATAGGTAACACAAGCTGAGCACTTTTTTGATGCTATGTCATTCAGAAATGTGCAAACAAAAAGACGTTGCCAAAACATGTTGAAATATTTAATTATATTCAATGTGACCGTTGAAATAAGGTGTGCTTATACATTCTGGAACAGTCGTTAATTAATTGTTGCATACATGGTAGTCATTTTGCTGTAGTCAACATCTCTAACTTCCAAACATCAAAAAAATCATTGTTTGTTAACAATACTGGCGCGCGTACCCGTAGTAACAAACGTCAGACGGGCCTTATTCAAATAAGGCCCGTGATATGTTGCCTACTGTCAAATGTTAGTAACAAGGATAGGGTTGCCAGGCCCCTGTTCCAGTGACAACTAGGTAGCTGGGTAGTAATGCCTGCTTCGTTACCGAACAGTACTGTGTTTATGAAGCTACTTTCGCAATTAATGCTACACGCGCAACTGTCAAAAGCTCAAAGCATTTGTCGACACAGAAAGAACATTCGTTCATTGTACGAAAACAATGCAAAGAGCTACGAATATTATATGTTACAAATTAAAAAGAATCGTCTCGCTGGTGGTTGCATGAATGATTGACAGATCTACTATATCGAATAAAAATATTATTGATAAATAAGCGCAACCACGTGGAGTTGTTCAGTTGCCTTTTTTTAAAGAGCTGTTATTGAATCCGTGGTTGGTCTAACTAGGCTATGATGACTCGTGAGAACATACTTGATTAATGAGTATGAAGTTATTAATCTCGACAGCGCTTTCATTTTTACTTTGGTATAAATAAATTATTCCCACCCATTCCAGCATTCTTTTATCGTACTCATACATGTTGATGTTGCAACATGCATGAGTACGATAAAAGAGAAGCTGGTTTTCACGAAATCCATTTCAGGCATTATTCAAAAGGGTGTAGTGATAGCATTTCACCAGATAAAAATCCATGCTTAAGAAACGAGTGAAACCTTACTAACGTAAATAAATTTACAGTGTAGGTAAAAAATTAAACAGCAAATTAAAATTATTAGCTGTTTCCTTGTTCATTGTTAAGTATTTTTTTAGAATTTTGTTTGTGTAGTCTCATGCTTTCTAAAACATTTAGTTTCCAAGGATTTGTGATTTGCCTTAAAATTTGAATGTGGTTCAAGCTAATTTTTTTTTCTGGTGTACATATGTTCAACTACTTTTGAAATTGTGTATGGGTCGTTTGTCAGTGTCAATTTTTTCACAAGTTTGTCCTATGTCAATTTTTTCACAATGTAGGCACAGAAATAGAGACACGTTTTTCAAAAAAAAATCACGGGTCACAAGACACGTTTTACAAAGGAGTATATGTGCTACCGCCATGACAATTTTCGTACATTAACTTTACTGTATCAAATAATCACACAAATATATGCAGGTAGTGTTCACAAATACTTTTCTTGGCCATATCAAAAATTGTGTTTGCATTGACAGATTACTTTTAATGGAATGCGACAGATAATAAGTATAAGAACCCGTTCAGACTAGATTGTTTATGACTCGATATAGCCAGTCGTGATATGAATGTAGATATCAAGTTGACGTCTTGTTTTCAATGGAATAGAAATAATGTGTTTGACGTATGATATCAAGATATTCTATATTACGTAATATAGCTTGTAGTCTGGGTGAGAAATAAGTCAAAACTGTAAATTGAGTAGCATATCAGATTGTCAGTGGTGATAGTCCAAAAGCATCGGCATGGGTTAAACGATAATAAAGTTAGATATTCGAATCTCAATAAGTGACCTTATATTTATTATTGTTACATGTTTAGTATACTGCCGTTATAAGCATAACTGTCCCATGTACATACGGAATCCCATAGAACAAGGGACAGTTATGCGTATAACGGTAGTATACACTACATAAGTAAAACCTCTCCAATTCATTTTTCTTCTTTTTCTTGCTCTGGATCTCAAAAAATTTATCGCATCTTCTATTCATGCGGTCATTTAACATATGCTAATGAAAAATCAATCATAACTGTAAGAAAATGGCTAAAATATTTACCTTGCATTCATTCAGAAAAAGCGCCAAAAAAGGACAGAAGTGTCGCTGAATCATTAAGGCCTGTGCCAACAAATTATGTGTGATCAGCATTAAAAATTCAGGAATGAGCAATAATAGATGAGAAAAGATCTTCGGATGAACTAATTGTGACCGGTAAATCTGTCAAATAAAGCAACAGCTATTAGTATATAAGCAAATAAATATGGCTTGATTTCCGCCAAATGATATAATTTTAGCACTAAATTACTTGCATATGGCTTGGAGTTTTTTTTGGATTTTCCTATAAAAAAAGTAAAATGAGCAATAAATAATTGAATCACCACAATAAAAAAACTCAAATGCCATAGGTAGTAGAAACAGTTACCCATCTTTAAATTCAAAAATAATTTGATATCGTGAAAACTTTCCCATGAAATAATCAAAAGCAACACTTAGAAAAAGACTGCTCATTTGAATGGCTTACATTTTTCAACGCAGATTAGTAACAACGCCAGTAAATTCTTATTTTTGACGAACATTATTCGTCATTCAAACGTCCTTTTACTTGATCCACTCATCCACCACACCGCGATTACACACAGTCGGAAGCCTTAAACATGTAAAACTTCGCAACTTACTTTTATATTGAGCGGTTCCCGATGCAATCTCTGGGCAACTACAATTAGCCCTTTTAGATGATCGAAGTGGCGTTTGGATGACTTGACGCCTAGTGCTTGCAGGGTGCCGGCGTTTAAAACAAGTTTTTTTTTCAGTTTGACGATTACGCGTTTGTAAACCTAAGGATGCTAAGGAACAGACAGATGCTGGTATTTCCGAACGTTGTCTCCATGATAAGGACTTCCAGTTTTAACAGATTAATTTCTTGGGAAGTTGTGAAGGGGTTATTATTACAAACATTATAGTTCAAGAGATGTTCAAGGGATTACCAATGGCTACCAAAAAGAGTGTAGGGGATTCCGTTAAGAGGTTCAACCAAAATAACAAGATCGTTTGCTTTTTCAATGTCAGATAGCTTCAGTTTATCATACATTTAAGAATATTCGAAAAACACCTGAATTTATCATCCAATTTGCAAGAATCAGCATTGAATCTTATTCAAATGACCCTGTATACGCCGGATCAAGTTTACGCAAAGATTACGTTTTATGTTCCTTCACCTTAACAGAACGCCAGTTATGATAACTTTTTTATGTTCATAGAGACTCCTTACAACGTTTGTAATGCACCAAAACTGTGAAGTTGTTAAATGTTGGAAAAATAACCTACTAACTAATTAAAACGGATATGTCCGCAGTTACAGACTGTCCGATTTGTCATACGTTACGGTATACAATTGGTTTGATTTTTTTAATTCTATTTTTATTTTTATATGGACGATTTGTTATTTGTTATTCTTCCATAAGTTCATAGAGCATTTTGAATTTAGAAATGCTCCTTTGCTTTAATTGAGTAGAAAATTGTTACATCGTGAATTTGGTGATAATTTACTGGCGTTGTTACCAATCTACTTTGAAAAATGTAAGCCATTCAAATGAGTAGTCTTTTTCTAAGTGCTGCTTAAGATTATAAAATGGCTCATATTTTTTGTTTCCGATTGCTGTTTTGATTTGTGCGCCTGAACATTGATAATGGTTTGATAACCATTTCAAAATTATCATAGATTGATTTTTGTACTTTCCCTTGGCATGGATACCTTTTTCAACCGTATTTATAAGTAGTGACCACATTGAATGATCTTCTTTACCGATAATATTTTTTCCATACAAGTGACAGTCTTATGGTTATTAGTAAACTCAACATATCATTTGATAAAAATATCAATTGTAGAAGCTCAACAACTCATATTTGGAATGTATACGTTCATGAGTCGATTTGCAAAAATATCATTGTCTATTGCTCATTATTGAAAATTCATGTCTCATTTTACCTCTTCCATATGACAATTTTTAATTTGTCCTAAAACACATCACAACTTTTTATGGCTCATTCCCAATTTTATGCATGCATTTAATTCTGCTCTCTGGCACCCATTCATTTTTCAAATGGTGTTTTTGATTATTTCATGGGAAAGTTTTCACGATATCAAATTATTTTTGAATTTAAAGATGGGTAACTGTTTCTACTACCTAGGACATTTGAGTTTTTTTTATTGTGGTGATTCAATTATTTATTGCTCATTTTACTATTTTTATGGGAAAATCAAATAAAAATCTAAGACATATGCGAGTAGTTTAGTGCTCAAATTATATCATTTGGCGGAAATCAAGCCATATTTCTTTGCACATATACTAATAGCTGTTGCTTTATTTGACGGATTTACCGGTCACAATTAGATTATCCGAACATCTTTTCTTATCTATTATTGCTCATTCCTGAATTTTTAATGCCTATCACACATTATTTGATGGCACAGGTCTTTATAATTTAGTGGCACTTTTTTCATTTTTTATTGCTCAAATCTTTCTTTTAATTGATGATTAATTATGCTGCCGTAAGAAAATCTGTCATCCACTAGTTGGGTGATAAATATTGGGAAATTGCATTTTTTTTACTTACCTGTTTTAATAATATATCAAGCATTAAAATGCAGCATGTTAGATTATGCTCAGCATCCGTGGAAAATTCGGTGTGTCTTGAAATTGGCGCTTCATCATCTGAAATAGCGGATGTGTTACACGAATCATCTTCTACCACTGGAGCTAAAATTGAAGATAATAACGTTGAATGAGAATTTTCCAGCTACAATCTAATGTACATACATATAGAACTTCTTCTAGGAGGTTGAAGTTCTTTATCTTTGGTGACTTTGGAGGCACTACTTTTACCAACTTTGGAATGAACTTCTGCTTGCATTCCATGTTTCATAATGCGAACTCCATCTCCAAACATTGCAAATAATTGTGATAACGGAATTAGAATTTCAAGTTTTGTCAAGTTTTGCAACCAATGTAATGCTTGTTGTTGAACTTTAGCAGTTGTTTTCTCAAAACGAATCGTTACAAAATTATACATCGCCTTGCCATCGAATCCTAGTGGCGACATTTCTGGGTCTAGAATTTTACTCAGCACCATTTTCAATTCTGGTAATTCTTTTTCCGGAACATCGTTTGTAACAGCCTCCATCCAATGTGGCATTACAGTGTCCCATATCTGCTGGGTTATTATTTCATATGGTATTAAACAAATCAACCGCTGCAATCCTTCTTTAAGATGTGACGTCCGAGAGGCAAGAGTATCCCAATGTCCGCCAACCCTGGAATATTCGGGTGGATGTGGTAACAGGCAGTCAATAAATTCTTTATAATGACTCTCAGAAACATCTCTTAACCATCCGCAAACATGTTCCAGTTTTAGCTTTTCCAATATACTTTCAGCTTGACCATCATATGAATATGCAGTTATATGAAACCAGTGGAACAACATGGACAATAAACGTCCCAATATTTCGATCGGAGTATCAGCCGTAGGCTTGCACCTGCCAACTAACAACCATATTCCATACCGACCTAGCAGCTGACGGTCTTCCAAGGTTAGAGTGTCTTGAGTTCCATTTGTAGTGCTGTTTTTAGTGTCATTCGAAAAATCTCGCCCGAAATCTAAATTCAATGGTTTTGCTTCTCTAAGTAGACTTATAACGGCTTCTACCATGTAGGTCTGCATTTCAGCGTCCATCATCATCATCGGTGGTAAGCTGCGATGTACTATGTGATCAATTCCGCGTCTACTGTTGTGTCGGTTTCCATGACATTGAGCACAGTATCTTATGGGATGATTTCCATTGTAACTAGCACATTCGGTAGAGAAACATATTGAGATGGCAGATTTGTCGCTTGACCTGCAATTCTGAATTAAGAATGGAATTAACTAACATGATTTGATTTTCATTTTGCTTATATTCGTGTGCTTACCTTGTTCTCACAAATCATTGATACTTGTTGCATAGGATGTAAAATGTCTCCAAATGAAAGGTCCGGATGATCTCGGTGAATTTCATTAGCACACTCTATACAAAGATATAATGGAGGAGGCGAGTCTACTGCATATAATATACTTATGCAATGATTATAACAAACTTTAACGGCTTCAGCATTTCCAGCATTTGGACATGATTCACGCTGGCAAACAAAAGGTACTAAATTATTTGTGAATTTACATAATAATCCTTTTCGATCAAAGAGATTAGGATCAAAGGCAGGCCAGTAGTAAAAAAGCAGTTTTGCAGCAGACGCCCGACTTGCTGACGTACCATATGCGATCACACAGAGCAGATCCTTCACAACATTATGCTTAAGCCTCATCAAACTTTCTAGTAATTGACAGTGGTGCGCAGGATTATTAGAGTATTGGAATACCAGCATTATAACTGAAGACACTGACTGGCATGCATGACATTCTTGATCATCATCACTTTGACGCGCTGAAATAGGTTTATGGAAGAATCAAATACCTTTTAAAAACCTTTTTTTTTTAAAAAAAAAAAAACAAACTTACTGATGGTAAACGGTAAAATGTAGTAACACAGGTAGTTGATAATATCTTGATGCAAGGAATATGGAAGTACAGATATACTAGAGGCTGCTAAATAGGGTAGATTATCTATCAAATCTTTGTCTAAAAATGGAAGAATGCATCCTAGGCACTGTAATAACGCTTTTCCGAATAAATTTAGTCCATTCTGAATATTCGACGCAACGTCCAATAGCATGGTAAGTGCATTATAAAGATTTTGATACTCTAGATTTGGATAGCTGGACATCCGTGCTTGGTCCAGTGATGGATCTTTAATCATTTCCAGCGGAGAACATGGTACATCTTTTAAAACAGCTGTTGGAATATGGATAAATATATTGAATATTATGTAATTATTTTAAGTACAATATAGTGATTACGAGAGGAAATAATAAAATAGGAAAAATAGGACCTGTGAAACATGATTATGCTCTTATTTCTTAATCAAATTGTCGGAAATTGTTGCCGAGTAGAACATTTGATGTACATGATAAACAGTGCACTAATACTTCCGACACTATGTATGTACTCAAATGGTGCAGTGCTGTTAATTCTAACATGATCTCCTTCAGTATTTTATTGTTGTCACCCGCATTCGATGCAACCACACAAACACTTCTAAACTACCACCGCAGAGAAAATACATCCAAGCTGGGGTGCCCTTCGTGTGTAAATTTTTGTAGCTCGCATTTTAAAATTGCCTCTTGTTTCCGTTTGTGTTGGTGAATTGAAGGCTGATCAAAATTTGGCCGGTTTGAACTTGACACATTTCTTCTAATCGTGCATATAAAATACCTAAACATCTCTAAATGAAGATGATGATAGTTGTGTGCGTTCAGAATGAAACCATCGTTTTGATTTTGACATTTGTTCTTCAGTTATCAAAATGGCGCATTGCGATAACTTCTCGCACGTTGAGTAAACTAAACTATCACCAAAGTAATAAAAGTGTTTGTCAACGTTTGTCAACATTTAGAAAGCCTGGATCGGAGTGAAATTGATAGACGAAAGCGTGAGCAATGACAAAAAGAGTATCAGTGGTTTCAAACGGAGCATCAGCCTTTTGGTCTGAGATGTCACAAACAAGGTGGGAATGTCGTGCATACATGGTTAAAAAAACATAAGTTTTTTTTCCCAAACTCAGCCTCCGTCTAGCTAGTAAAAGTTGAGTAATAGCGATCAATAATCTATGTATTAGCTAAAGGACACTAAACAAACAACTATGATAAAAATAAAAACTTAAAGGCCGCAGACCTTTATCGATGCAAAAACGTTGCGATTATCAGCCTTGCGTCTCCATCCCACACCTCTTTTGATCTGATAAATTGAGAAGTCTAAAGAGCATTTCCAGCCGGAAACGCTAAAAAAATATTGATTTTGGCTCGAAAGCTTCCTGTTTAAATGAAATTTTGTTCATGTGTATGTTTCTAACCAAGATAAAAAATTTCATAAAAAAATCCAAAAATTTCCTTGGCTAATTTTCTATAAGGGCTTGTGTAGAATAGGAATTTTATTTTTTCAAAAAATCATAACATGTAAACGATTATTCTGATCAAAATGTCGTGTGAAAAGAAGTTGTAGTTCATTAAATGTTCTTTAAGAAAAAAAATACACTGAAACTAAAAATATGTAAATTCATGCTAAATCAATATGAAACATTGATTTTTTTAGGCTTCCCCCTTCGAAGTTTCTAAATTTTTTATTTTGCAAAATCTTGAATTTATATCCTAAAATATGATAGAGTTTAAGACGGTCACTTCTTTAATTTTTTAAATTTTTATTTTTAAATTATTTTGGATATTTTGAATTTTGTGAAATCACGTATTTTCTAATATAACTGTACCTAAAATAGACTCTACGTATTTATTTTTGATAAATAAGCACATCAAAACTTTTTTCGTAGACCTTGCCGTTCTGAAGTTATTGCGAATTTTATTAAAAGGAAATTTTGTTGTAACAATACTTTCAGCCATTTTCAAATGTTAGTCGCGATGCCCACAAAAAAAAGTATGTTACAAGATAGATGATTGAATAAGAAACAAATCTTTCTCATAC
This sequence comes from Aedes koreicus, assembly GCA_024533555.2. NCBI lineage: Eukaryota > Metazoa > Arthropoda > Insecta > Diptera > Culicidae > Aedes > Aedes koreicus. Next base: position 35,496 of record JAHHFK020001322.1, read on the forward strand.
ATGTAGGCTGTCAGCCTTACCCGTTTCTGTTTAGACGCAACGGAAGCGATACAAACTGATGCTATCCCAAGTAAATGGTCAAACTCAGAAGTTCTTTTTTTTTTACAAAAACGGTTAATATATCAGGATTTTTTAAGCCTCGTTGAGAAGACAGAAGTCATGTAAATTTTTATTTATACTCGTGTCTGGAACAAATTTCTTATAGGTACATTTCAATACAATGGAATCTGCCAAACATTTGAAATGAAGATAGGTACAATGTCAACAAAGTGCTATTTATTGGGAAATTATTCACCCCATCAATTTAGTTTATCTTTCATAGCTTTTGAAGTTAAACAAGCAAGTTTATCTTCAAACATGGATAATATTTTCAAGTTTTGTAAACCTCTACCCAAATCGAAGAAATGTGGTTTTGAAACTAGAAACTTGGCAGATGGTGTTATTGAAAAATTAAGATCTTAAGGTTGTAAGATACCATTGGATAATTCGATGCGAATCTGCAATAAGTGTCGTCCCCTAGTTTATTGTCCCCAACAATAACCACCACCGAATGATGAGGAAGTGCCTTCTATCAGTGGTGTGGAATCATCGAGACCTGTAGATATGGAAAGTGAATCCATAGTCAATACCATCCCATCCGTTACGTCTCTAGCATCATCGACATCAGGGGAGTATATTGTTAATAAAATCAGTTTGTCATATAACATAATTGTCATATAACATGTATCGCCAATTTCAACGAAGAAAATGAGAAGTGCTTCCTACCCCCAGCAAAAAAACTAAGGAAATTATGGATGGAGTTAAGCGTCATATATTTGACGTTTTGGAAGATGAGGACCAAACAAATCTCAACGCCAAGGCTAAGGATTACGAGGTAATAATGAACCAGTTAAAGGAAAAAAAATTCCGATCCTGAATGTACTCGCGATCAACAATTTAAAATTTTGTTCATATTGCCAAGGTCTTGGACTGCGCAAAGAATCATGGATGAATTCAAAGTCAGCAGATACACTGCAACACAGGTAAGGTTTATGAACATCTTTGAATATTATTTCATGTCATGTTAGAAAAAATAATCAAAAAACTAATTTATTAATTCTTTCCTTGCAGGCAAAGGATTTAGTCGCAGAAAATGGAATATTATGTAAACCCCGTTCCAAATTAGGACATGGACTGAATGCAGATTTAGTACGTTAAGTTATTCAATTCTACGAATAAGACGATATCAGCAGAGTTATGCCGGGCCAAAGAGATTATGTCTCTGTAGTGACAAGTGGTGTACGCCAGGTAACACAAAAACGTCTCTTGACGATGTCACTCAAAGAGTCATACTTGCATTTTAATGATACCCATAAAGATGTTGAACTAAGATTTAGCTCATTTGCAGCCATACGGCCAAAACATTGTAAACTTCTTAGTAAATCGGGATCCCATAACGTTTGTATTTGTATGATTCACGAAAATGTGAATCTTATGCTCAACAGCTTAAAAATAAATCGCATTTTATGTGATCGCACTATCTATATGGAACAAATTCTGTTTCATGCACACTTTAGAACAGACTTTTGCCATCTCGCATGTGCGTGAATTGTTACGATACGTCAGCATCAGAAACAGAAATTTTAGAAAAATATGAAGAGAATGAAATTAAAGAAGTGTCATTTTAACAGTGGATCACGACAGATAAGTGTAATATTGAATTAAAACCTTTACCATCAGAAGAGTTTGCTTCCTTTTTATGAAGAAGATTGATAAATTAAAATATCATGACTATATAAAAAATAAGCACAGTAACTTTTTTTAAAAAGGAAAAAGGAAACACTAGAAGATGGTGAAGTCATAGTTATTTGTGATTTTTCTGAAAACTACACATTTGTTCTTCACAATGAGGTGCAAAGTTATCATTGGAATAATGCTCAATGTAAAATACATCCATTTGTAGCATATTACAAAGAAAACGGTACACTAAAACACATAAATTTTGTGGTCAAAGCATCAGATTTAAAGCATGACACAGTAGCAGTTCAGTTATGTTTATCTCAAAATGATTGAAATATTTAAAATCACAAATTACAATTAAAAAGATTATTTTTATGTCAGACGGAGTAGCGTCGCAATATAAAAATTAAAAAAGATTGGCTAGCCTCTGTGGATTTAAATATAGGCATAATATTGAAATTGAATGGCATTTTTTTTTTGCAACTTCACACGGCAAGAGTCCTTGTGATGGGATCGGAGGTACTCTTAATAGAATGGCAACTAGAGCAAGTTTAGCTAAGCAACACGAACATCCTATAACGAATGCTAGACAACTTTATGATTGGGCAAATAATCGCAAAGAGGATCATGAAAGCAATATGACATTTTGCTTTGTTTCCATGGATGAATACAAAGAGGCCGAAAAGGAATTCGATTCGATTTTTGACAAAGCAAAACTTATTCCTGGAACTCAAAAATATCATTCTTACATTCCAGTTTCAAATAACCAAATTGCAGTTAAGGTATTTTCTAATTCTAATGATGAACCCAGAATATTTAATAAAATGTAATAAATTTAATAAAAATTGAAAAAAAAAACAACATTGTTTGAAATACTGCTTCTTCTCTCCCTAAACAAAACTATCCGTAACACACACTTATCCAAGAGCATCAACTTGATACTTTTCCATCGCGTCCAAACAGAAACGGGTAAGTCTGACTGCCACCGTGTCTGATAAAAAATTGCTTGCTTTTCAATTATCTATTATGAAAAATACATTTTGTTGTGGACATCACGACTAACAATCAAAAAGGGCAAAAAAATTGCAAAAAAATAAATTTCCGTTATTAAAATTCGCAATAACTCTTTGACCAAACATTAGTCGTAACATCCTTTGATGCAATTTTACACGCAAAATTATCGTCACGTAGTTTCCAAGTGAAACATGAGTAACTATCAACTCTTATAACCTGAAATTCGTAGGGCTTGGGTGATTTCAACAAAGATCGAGGTTCTAAAAGACAATCACCGTTACTTCCGTGAATTTTCACATAGTTTTTACTGGATTTTTCAGAGCAATTTACAATAAGGCTATCCATATAGCAGTTGAACAGTTTAGGGGAGGAGAGGGGGTTGGCAAGTGTCCACGATCCATACATTCTATTGAAAAATTATATGAATGATTGTCCACGCAGGGGCAGGGGGTGTCAGAAATCGGTCAAACCCAGTCCACGCGGTATATGGATAGCCCCAATGTGTTCGAGTGGAAGCCACCTAAAAAATCATGTTGTAATAACGTGTCACTTGCATTATAAAAATGGACAATATTTTCATCGACTTTTTACCCGAAAATATTTTTCTTTTTTAATACAAAAGTAAGACAGGCGGAATAAAGATCGCAGCAAGCCGTGCTTCGAAACTGACGTGTTTTGTTTTTGATGCGTCGTTTTCGCGAAAAAAAATCAACAATATTTTGTAATTTAACTTGAACTAACAGAGAAATCATAAAATCTCCACGTGCATTGTGTAAGCCATAGTGAATACAATCGATTCGCTCTTGAAATGTGTGAGTGCCGGTAGTATTTCCCCCTTTTTTTTTGTGCTTCGCCCCCGCACCCGGAAGAAGAGTTACATCAGCTTAGTTTTGTTTATTAGTGATAGTATTGTGACATCAGGACATAAATTATTAAGTTAGAGTGTGTTTGCGATTTATCGCGAGTGAATCGATGATTATTAGCAGTTTTGAAGTTCGATATAGACTATAAAGTCGCCTCATGGCGAGGATTTGCATTATTGGCAGAGTGTGGAGTGAAAAAAAAAGAAGACTAGTGCAATGTAGAGAACGGCCATTTGCTGGTCAGAAGCAGCAAACGAAAACAACGCGCATGCGCGAGTGCAAAGGTTACATATAATTTTAGGTGCATTCACCACGTGGTGTACAGAGTTTTGTTATGCAGGTTGCGTTAATTTTTGCACTTATTTAATCGCGAGTGCATGAAATTAATAACGAATTGGGGGCGACCCCGGCGTAGTGGTTAACATCCATACCTCTCACGCCAAAGTCACGGGTTCAAATCTCACCCCCGGACAAGTTATGAAAAACACCCAAAGTGGTGTTTCATTAACTACGACGGGAGATGAACCAGCCCAAGGCCGAAAATCTCGATAATACAGAAACAAAAAAAAAATTACGAATCAACGTCAAAATTTTTTTATTTTCCAAATGAACAAGATAGTGTGATTGCGGAGGCGGCCATGGATGAGATCTATCTGATTATAACTATATAGCAATAATCTTATTTTCAAATAATACTAAATACGTGCATGTTTTGGAAATTAAACATTGCCAAATCTGGAAGTGTGTTGCAGTGCCCTTAACCAAATGATATCGCTAATGCTAACATCTGGGGCTCATTGTATGTGAAAGTAGGCTCGGAATGGGCGTAACTCTCCAGAAATTCTGAAATGGGTTGCTGGATCTGAAATGGGTTGCTGGATCTGGAGCTATCACTTTCTAGCTCCCGGATTAAAGCTGCTTCCAATGGTCACTTGAATGATTGTTGTAAACAGATTTCTTCACACACACACACACACCCCCCCCCCCCCCCCCCCACACACACACACACACACACACACACAAGGTGTGAATGTACTTCGCCTCCCCGCGGTGCACCTTGGAAACGTTAAGCTCCCCTTAACGGCTAAACGGACTACGGAGGAAGCGTCATACGACACATTGGGGTGGATGCCAGTAAAACCCCAATTATGGCAACTGGCTGCGAAAAGATTTGAGTAGTACCGTTGCATTCGGGCTGGCGCCTGTGTCGTCTCCCTCAGTACTGCCGGGTGACACCGAGCAGGAAATGGCGAGGTTCCCGCGGCACAGGTCGTCTCCGTCCCATTAAAACCTTGGCAGGCCTCCAGTACGTTCCATTCTCCACCGCCCGACCTCGCCAGTCGGGCGAGAGTAGGCTCAGATGACCTATACCTGTCTTACGCTGATCCGACTCTGAACACGGTTCCCCATGAAGGGCCGTGTCAACCCTCGCATGGCCTCCCTGCATGCATAGACAACCATGGGATCACAATAGCGACTACTACACGTGGGCTTGGATAGCGGCTGGAGAGGGACCCAACAACATGGAGGAAACTAAGAAAACCCAAGAGAGAGCGAATCCGTTCGCTAAAGGCGGCCTAGCGAGGTCCCCACCGCGTAAAACGGTGGGATGGGGCGTGAGCGACACCTGCGGTAGTGCTACGGCATCGGAGGCAGGTGGCACCAAGCCAGGTGTGGCCATGGATGGGCCAGGACTTATCCAGGCCATGGATAGGATGCGGGAAACCCTTCCTAAGGTGATGGAGGTCTCGGAGCAGTAGGACGCGCAACAACATTGCGAAAGACCTCAAGTTGAGCCTTCTTAGGCTACGCGTGACAGTGCAGGCTGCATGCAAGGAGAGGGAAGAGCTGGAGGCCAAACTCCTAGCCGAGCAAAGTGCCAAAGAGTTGGCATGGCTAGCGGCCACCGAAAGGGCGAGGGACATAGCCTCGAAGCAGACGCAGACGGAAACATCCGTCTCAATCGGAGAGTCCACCCTATCCATGGGGGCGGGGACCTCCAAGCGGGCTAGGCAGTCCCCGGGCGAGACGGCACCTGGCGCTTCCAAGAAGCGCATCGTGTCGGAAGCCCCAAAAGGGAAGCGAACCTACGCGAACGTGGCAGCGGGGTCTGAGGGACCATCCTCGCGACCAGCTCCGGCTGCCCGAAAAGACAGAGGCCCCGGCGCTAAGCCCAGCGCAAAAGGCGCGACTTCCACCTCGCGTGTTGTCTCAAGCGCCGAAGGGGGCCCGAGCGGCAAGGCCCCAACGACAACAACAGCCATAACTAGCATGGAAGCAGATGCCAGTGCTAGGAGGGGGACGAGCGATGACCCCAGGTAGGGCAAGGAAGGCCCCTGGAATAAAGTGAGGAAAAAGATAAATAAAACAAAAAAAAGAAAAGGACAAGCGACTGGTGGCCCGCAAGCGTAACCGCGAAGAGTCCCTCATCGTCAAGACCGAGGCGTCTATGTACTCTGAGGTCTTGAAAGCGATGCGCGGGGACGCTAAATTGGCAGGTCTAGGCGCCGATGTGCGGAGTATACACCGTACCCGCACTGGCGAAATGCTCCTGGAGCTTAAAAAAGCGACAACGCTTAAAGGCCCGGCGTATAGAGACCTGGCAAAACAGGCCTTAGGTAAGGATGTGGAGGTGCGCGCCCTCGTCTCGCAGGTGACGATCCAGTGTAAAAACCTGGATGAGATCACCGAGGCAGACGAGATCTCCACTGCACTGAAGGAACAGTGCAAGGTCGAGGTTGCTGCCGCAGACATACGTCTGAGGAAGGGTCCACTTGGGACCCAGGTGGCAACCCTGAGGGTAGCGGCAGTCGCGGCAGATAGGAGCAACATGTGCAGAAGGTGTGGCAGCACTAGCCACAAGGCGCGGGATTGCAAAGGCCCCCCAAATGCTTGATGTGCACGACATGGGGGGGGCGGGGGGGGGTAAGTGCCCGACCGCTAAGGGTATTCCAACGAGCCAACCGTAATGCAGGTAGCCCAACTAAACCTGAACCATTGTGAGGCAGCCCAGCAACTGCTGTGTCAGACAGTTAGCGAGTCGGCATCGGATATCGCCATAATTTCCGACCCATATCGCATCCCATCCGGCAACGGAAACTGGTTTGCGGACAGGTCTAATATGGCGGCACTATGGACGACGGGCAAGTACCTGGTTCAGGAGGTTGTGTCTAGCACAAACGAAGGCTTTGTGGTTGTAAAGGTGAATGGAGTGTTCTTCTGCAGCTGCTAGGCACCGCCAAGATATTCGATCGAACAGTTTTCCAATATGCTCGATCGGATGACAACGGAGGTAACTGGCCTGAACCCGTTGGTAATAGCGGGGGACTTCAACGCTTGGGCACTCGAGTGGGGGAGCCGCCTTACCAACCCTAGGGGCCAGATTCTTCTGGAGGCCTTGGCAAGGCTCAATGTGGACCTAGTCAACGTGGGTACCAAGAGTACCTACCATAGAAACGGAGTGGAATCGATCATCGATATAACATTTAGCAGTCCTGGGCTGCTTAGCAATTGGAGGGTGGATGATAGCTACAACCATAGCTACCACTTGGCGGTACGTTATTGTATCGTCCACAATACAAGGCAGCGCGCGGAAGGAGGAGCATCCACCCCAGTCGCCCGCAGATGGAGGACGTCCTACTTTGATGTAGAGACTTTTAAAGAGGCGCTTGAGAGGGAACGAAACTTACGCGAAACCCAGGAACCTTGCGGTGAACGACTCGTTATGACAATTACACGAGCGTGCGATGCGACCATGCCGAGGGAAGTCAAACCGAGGAATGGAAGATCGCCGGTGTATTGATGGACGGAGTCGATCGCCGACCTCCGAAGAACATGCCTCCACGCAAGACGGAGGGTGCAAAGAGCGCGGTCAGACGCCGATAGAATCGAGCGTAAAGGGGCGCTTGTCGCCGCGAAGGTCGCACTAAAGAGGGAGATAAAGGCCAGCAAGCGAGCCTGCTTCGAGGGTCTGCGTCAGAAGGCCAATACGAATCCGTGGCGCCTACCGGGTTGTAATGGCCAAAAGCAGAGGATCGGCGGCACCAACCGAGCGTTCATCAGAGCTGCGGCAGGTGATCGTTGAGGGACTCTTTCCGAGCCACGACCCATGTCCATGGCCCCCCGCCACCGTAGATGCGTCCCATGACCAGCGTTCCAGTATCCCAAACCTTAACGCTGTCATAGTGATGGAAAGGTGGACGGCTCAGCCGAACACCCGTGACCACGTGGGCACTGACAACGGCACAACGGGGGCCAGCGACGAGGTGACGGTGACGAATGATGAACTCATTGCGATAGCAAAGTCACTAAAGGTGAACAAATCGCCGGGACCCGATGGTATTCCGAACCTGCCCATCAAGACGGCTATCTTGCTGGATCCCGAAATGTTCAGGGTGGTGATGCAAGAGTTTCTGCGTAGCAGCCTCCCAGATCGTCCTCGATCTTCAACAAAAATGGCGAAACGACCAAAGGCAGGTCGCAGGGACCACCTAACTACTAAAGCCCTAAGTAGTTAGACATAGTGGGTGCTTAACAAGCACAATAGCCCCCTCCCCGAAGTAATACCGAAAGGTGGTCCCGGGGAGGGTCTAGGGCTTAAGGCACGGGTGGGTTTTTAGTGGGTCGAGGAGTTGGCACCCTCATCCCCACACCCTGAGTTCTTCAAGTGTCGGGTTGCAGATTTTCCATCCCGTCTAAAAAAAAAAACACACACACACACACACATACATAGACACACAAGCACACACACACACACACGCACAGACAAATCTATATATATATATATATATATATATATATATATATATATATATATATATATATATATATATATATATTATATATATATATATACAAACACACACACACACACAGACACACACACCATCACTCTTGTCTTTCTGCAGAGGTAGACTCGTACTCTCGTCTAGCGTTACATTCGGAAAGGGCACAACACTCCGCTTAGCAAATCTAACCCCATGTCTCCTTCATGGCCCCTTCCTCGATCGGTACGGTTTCCAATTCCATCTCCGTAGCGAACCTTAGTTGACCAAAACGGTTTAGTCAAGGTGCCCGCAAGCATATACTCGGATGCACATTACTTCAGCTCGATTGCTTCAGAAAAAACAGCAGCTCCGTGTGTACCACGGCTTGATAGTCATGAAGAAAATGAATATATTTCTTGGCTCAGGAAGTACTAGCACGCCGGTCCTAAGCTAAATGATTCGCGCCTAATAACGTAACTCACACCAACACACCCTCAAATATTCTGTCAAATAACATAGCGAATCAAAACAAAAACTATTAGGGACAGCCCAATGGGTTTGTACGCAAACTTGACGTAGGACTTCGTAGCAATGTGTAATGAATGTTTTTATTATTATTTTTAATTGCCTGTATTAGAATAGAGGCTTCATTGCCCGATTGGATCAAGAAACCTTGCCGAAAATCAGTGAGCTTGTGTATAACACACGACGGGTTGATGTAGACTAAGATTAACCGTTTGATGCATTGTCTGGTTCAACATGATAGATTAGTTTCGTTTGTTTCGTAGAGCAACATTGCAACGTAGGTGCTGCTCTAACGGGTCGTAGGATCGGCATAGATAAATAATTATGTTAGAAAATTCTATTGTACACTCTTAAGAAAGAATTTAGTAACTCTGAAAAGGGCCGTGTGGTTTGGACGATGATACGGACACGGTCGTATTTGCTACGATGGTTGCGAGGGTCACTATCTTTATGGCATGAAAGATAGTTGGGATTTGTTAGAAATATGAATTTTATTTACAAGTACATACAAGGTTTCTTTTAAGAATGTGTAACTGTATAAAAATCCTTATGTTAATTTTTCATCAATTTCAACGATAATTTTTGTGCATGAATTCAATATACTCATAATAATTTCTCCAAATGTTTAAAAGTCGACATTAAACTCATGCTATTATTTAAAACATCTTAAAGATTTATTCGCTCTGATTGCTGCTTATTGTGTCTGGTTTTCTGCTCGGTATGGGTTGAATGTTTCACCTTTTTTTAAGTTGATGAGTTTTGATACCAGAAAAATTGCACTTTTGCAGTAGCCAGTAGTTCTTTGTCCGATTTTTCTGTGTGTCTTTCATTTCCTTGGAAGTTTTTATTGGGTTTGTTGTCATAGTCTGGACATCTGGTGTGGGTGAATTGTTGTTTTTTACTTTTTCTTATGCGTGTGGATTTTTCAGCAGCTTTTTCCTGTAGCATACGAGCCCACTGTTTGGCGTCTACTTTGGACCAGTCTTGCTTCCAATGCCATTTATGACCCAAAAATCGACATCTAGGAGATGTATGCTCTTTAGAAGGGACTGTATTATGTACTGACGGTCTTTCTGCTAATTCTTCTTCCAGGGTCTTCTGATGTGGCTCTGTATTTTTGGTTGCATTGGTCTGAAGGCTAGAAATAGCCCCAGACACAAATTTCACTTCTTCCAGAATTTCCCGAAGCTTTGAGTCATCACAGTAGAGTGGAGGTGATGACGATTCGGCATCTTTCGATAAAAGTGCCATGTCATTTGATATGCTTAATAGCCGTTCGTCAAAATGTTCTGTAATTTTTTGCGCCATCGTGGAATTCGATTCGTTGATGTTGGCCGTGGTCGTGTGTATATGTAGGTCACACGACTTTATATGCTGAACGACTGTGCTGCATATATTTTGATTATTTTCAATTGTTACTGCCAACGTTTCTTTCACGTCTTCAAGCATGTGTTCAATGCTTTCGAAGAGTTCTGATACTATGCAGAATTTTTTCAGGGCAGCAGCAATACAATGGTTCGCGTCTGTTTGAGAGCGGATTGCATCCACAAGTTGTTCCTGTTGATGAAGCAGCTTCCTCACGTCGGCTTTCTTCCGTAAAATGAGTTGGCAGTCAGCACACAAAGGCACCATAAATGCGGTGATGAAATGCTCACGTTGTCGTTGTACACCGACGCAGGCAGCATGGTATTTTTTGTTACAAAATTCGCACTTCCATAGACAGCGGTCGTCGCTAATGCTACACGATTTAACACCATACGGCATAACTAGTTTTTCTATAAAATATTCTACGCGATTCGATTTACAAAGGTCAGTAAGACCCGCAAAAAAAAAGTTGGCAAAAAAAAGATAAATACAGCACTTGGTCAATAGCTTTGAAGAGTGGTGTTCCAGGAATTTCTTGACACTGAGTGTTAACAAATGCTTCAATATAACATTCCATCGAAAATTGAACCCAATTGCATTTGATTACAAAATAAACAACCAGCCTCTGCTAAAAGTTGATACTGTTCGTGACCTTGGAATCACGCTTGACTCTGGTTTGACATTTAGACAACACTACACAGATATGATTACCAAAGCCAATCGGTTTCATGTTTAAGATCTCCGACGAGTTTCGTGATCGCACCTGTCTGAAAGCATTGTTCTGCTCTCTCGTGCGTTCTATCCTGGAATTTGGAGCCTTGGTGTGGTGCCCCTATCAAATAATCTGGATTGCGAGGATTGAAGCTGTTCAAAGAAAATTTGTTCGTTATGCTCGCCGTCATCTGCCATGGAATGATCCTGTCAACCTTCCATCGTACCAGGATCGTTACTCACTCTTGGGTATTGAGACGTTGGAACATAGGCGTACAGTCATGCAAGCAGTCTTCGCGGCAAAAGTGCTGCTAGGTGAAATCGACTCTCCAGGAATTCTGGCAGAACTATCTATCTACGCTCCTGAACGAGTTCTGCGAACAAGAAATTTTCTTCAGCTCGGAACCCGTGCTGCAAACTACGGCCAACACGATCCAATTCGATTCATGTCATCGCGCTTCAATGAACTCTACGCTCTGGTTGACTTCAACTGTTCCGCTGAGACCTTCCGTCACCGGATTCAGCGTAGTTGGATGGAAAGCCGCTAGTTCGGAAATGCTGACAAATACTACCTACCATACGACTGATTCCACGAAAGATTATTTTTAATTTTACTGACAAGTGTTGTGTGTGTACTAGAATTAATTCTGATTACCTGCTTTGTATTCCTTCTATTTTTGTTGATTAATGTAGTGTACGGTTTAGAGATAGGGGGTTTTTACGCCACATGGCTTTTCCCCATTACATTTCAATAAGATGTTTAATCAGTTGGAATTATATAAATAAATAAATAAATAAATAAATATTCTTCGTTGTTCTCCATCTCCGAGCTTCCTTCGGTCACCTTTAGTATCCCGGATCCATTGGGTACTTCGACCTTTTAGCTTTGTTTAATCTGAACCGTGTCACTACTCTCTTGATGAAAACACTTTTAAAAAATCACGAATAAACCGTCCGCATATGAAAGCCCAGGAAATTCCTGATATCTCCAAGGCTCGTAATCTAGCCAACAACTCTTAAAGTGAAGATACAAGTTAGCCTTAACGTGAAACTTTGAGAGCATCATTGTCATCTTATAACATACAATACAAGGTTAGTCAAAAAGTTTTAAAAGTGATCTCTATGGAGCACTAGAAAAACCAAAATTTCTACGCCATTTTAATATTGATTCTTTCATAAGAACGTACTCATTTCATTTCGATCAGTCAATTCATTCTTTGTTTACAAGCTTTTTGATGTTGTCTTGTCAGTGTATTTTTGACAATGGAAACATCCGAATATCGTGCAGTGATTAAATTCTTTGTTTTCCATGCAAAGATGATGAAAGTATTAAAGAAGTCTTCTCCTTCAGGTCCAACCGTTCACCGATAGGTTTTCAAGTTTAAGCGTGGCCGTAGAAGCGTTGAAGATTAGCCACGCTCAGGACGTCCAAAAAGTGCATCAACACCAAAAATCATAGTGAAAATACAGGATTTGGTTTTGGAAGATCATCGATCGACTGTGCATGTGATAATAGCTGACACCATAGGCATCTCACATGGAACAACATGGTATATTTTGGCTGAAGTTTTGGGTGTGTGCACAATGGGTGCCGCATTTGTTAACAATTCAACAGAAACACGTTCGAATGCGACTTTCTGAGCAACATTTGGAGCAATTTCGAAAGGTTACAAAGGATTTTCTGCGTCGATTCATCTCTATGGATAAGAATGGGGTCTTCTACCAATCAAAATAAGAGGCTAAGGAGTGGTGTGGCTCCAACCAACTCCGAAGAGAGTTCTTGTCCAGAAATCGGCCAAGAAAGTGTTAGCGTCAGTTTTTTGGGATGCAAAATGAATTTTATTGATAAGACTGGTAAGACAATCAACTCTGATTATTATTGTAACCTTCTGGACCAGTTGGATGAAAAAAAAATGTGAAAAAAGACCATATATACTTCTGGCTACTTCACACCTCAAAAAATTCCTTCGTGGAAAGCATTTTTCATCAAACGAAGAGGTTATAGCCGTCGTAGGGGAGTATTTTGCAGGCCTTCCAGAAAGTCACTTCCGTGATGGGACAACAAAGTTGGAAGTTCGTTGGACCAAGTGTATTGATCTTATGAGAGACTATACTGAGCAATAAAAGTGATTTCCCCAACAAAAAATAAATGTTTTTTTTATTTCCACTTTCAAAACTTTTTGACTTACCTAGTAGTGAACTTGCCACTCTCTGTTCGTAGTAAAGTATCACCCAAAGAGAAGCTATTGCATAACTGTATGTAATGCGGGATTTTAGTCTGAAGGCTGGAGTTCACAGTGTTTAGCATAAAGATTTAACAACAACAAATTTAATTTTCCGATATATATTTCTATATTTTATACAGAAAAACAAATTTTTCAGGTTGATTAAGAATTCAAAATCTTATCGGTTCCATGTTTGAGCCAGTGCACTATGGTACGAATGGACATCTCGCGACAAAAATCGATAGTTCGAAAACCATTAACTTTAGACAGATGATGTCTTCGGAAGATTTAATTTAAAAAATCAGATCTATGTTTTGGTTTAAGCGGTGACTAGGGTGGTCCTTTTATGTTCATAATAAAAATTTCAACTTTTTATTCTTATGATTTAAAGGATTTTTTGCTTCTACGGAATTCTAGATATTTTAATTTAATGAAACTTTGCTCAAGAAATTTAACTTCTATCTCATCTACGTATCGTTTTATAACAGTTTTTCTGACTTTTCTTAGGGTGAGACTTAAAAAAACAGATTTCTTGCGGTAACTTTTTTATTTCAATTTGAATTTGAAAACTTTGCAGAGATGACTTTTAGGGTATAAAATGACGCACATTTTAAAGATACAAGATAGTTGCTAGTTATTATAGAAAAAAGTTGTAGGGGTTGAAGTGTAAAAAAATACGTTTTTCCAAGTTATCTTACTCCCTTATTTGCAAATCTTTGCAATCACAGAGTACGTGAACTGAAAGTACAAACTTCTATCTACAAGATCTATGCAAAATTGTTTGTCCCCTTTTGTCCCCTTTTGTCCCCTTTAGGAGAAAAACTCGTTTGAAAATTGTCAGTTTTGCATTTTTTTTCTGCATAATTTTCGATCAGCAGCATCAACAATTATCATCAAAGATAGTAGCAACGAGAGTTTTTCTATGAAAATGTTTATATTTTTATATAAACCCATCTCCGTTTATTTATTATCATTTAAATCACAGACAGACATAACAAATCGCACATTTTGCACTACAAATCATCGTCATTTAAAAAAAAAACTAACGCCATCTTTTGAGCACACTGTAATGGATGATTAAGCTGAACAGATGGCAGTAGTGTGTTAACGTCAAACGTAAGAAAATCGGCTATACGTGCTGCCTGTGGCGATACTACCAACTAAGAAACATTTGAATTAATCGTTTAGTGTGTAATCGATGAGCATATTAGCATATAGTATCACCACAGGTAGCGCGCATACTCAATTTTCTTACGTTTAACGTTAACACACTACCGCCCTTTGTTCAGCTTAATCATCCATCACAGTGTGCTCAACAGATTGCGCAGGTATGTTGGTGACGATGATTTGTAGTGCAAAATGTTCAATAATAACTAGCAACTATCTTGTATCTGTAAAATGTGCATCATTTTATACCCTAAAAGTCATGTTTGCAAAGTTTTCAAATTCAAATAAAAATAGAAAAGTTAAAGCAGAAAAACAGTTTTTTTAACTCCCACCCTAGGAAAAGTCAGAAAAACTGTTATAAAACGATACGTAGATGAGATAGAAGTTAAATTTCTTCAGCAACGTTTCATTAAATTAAAATATCTACAATTCTATGAAAGCAAAAAATCCTTTAAATCATAAGAATAAAAAGTTGAAATTTTTATTATGAACATAAAAGGACCACCCTAGTCACCACCCAAACCAAAAGATAGATCTTATTTTTTGAATTAAATCTTTCGAAGACATCATGTGTCTAAAGTTAATGGTTTTCGAGTTATCGATTTTTGTCGCGAAATGTCCATTCATACCATAGTGCAGTGCACCGCAGGATAAAATTCTTGGGTCTATGTTATAGAATATTTCCACTTTCAATCTCCATGATTTTCCTCAGGATTATCACAAAACTTGTATATTACCTTAAAGGAACAACATTATTTCCAGGAGGCTGCAAAAACGTTTTGACATTTTCATTCACTTTAAATAAAAAATCGATAACTTCTCATAATGCTTCATAAACTCAACTAATGATACTCCCACCAAAGGCTGAAGCCAGATATTTTAACCTAGTAGTTGTAATATAGTCTCTTATAACGAATTTCTAATTCCTTAGTCAAGACATCCAGAGGAATCCAAACTTTATCTGAAAAACAAACCACTAATATTCAAACAAAAATCTAGACGGCAACGGCAATGCCCAAGTAGCAATTCAAATGCAAATTGGTTTTATTCATGTTTTATGGTAGTTTTATCAGAGCATTATGGAGTTCATCCGGTTTTATCAGGGCATTTTCCAAGTTAAGGTGGTTTTAATTCATTAACAGTTCTCAAGAGTGATTAAAGAACACTTGAAGAAACCTCCATAAAACTACATCATTTATAAGTGTAATTCACCTTATCAGTAGTTTTATAAGATACTTGATCCCCCTCTCAAGACATCGTTTCGCAACTTGCATAAAACCTGATAAAAGTTTTGTAAAAGTTTTATGACATTCTTCTTTAAGATGAATGTATCTTGGAAATGCTGCCATAAAACTCTCTTAGAACCATTTGATTTTAAATAAGAGCACATATTCTTGAGAAAGAACATTTTGTGAAAAATAAACAAACTGTCACAATGGACGCCCACAGGTGGAAGAAATTAAAAACCAGCGGATCGATCAAGCGGAAATTCATTAAAAACCTATCCAATATATTGAACACTCCTTCATCTCAGCCAACAACGACAAATTTTTTTTTGACCATTCCATTGGATTCGCAGCCTACTGAGACTAACTTATCAAAAGGGTCTATGCGTTATGCGTAAAACTCATGATATTTGATTTTATGCCAGTTTTGCAAGTTAAACCTAACGTCTCAGGTAGTGCGTTATATGGCGCACCACCGTGTAAATACAGCGCAGTACTTTTGACGTAAGGTTGAATGTGCACTACGATTGTCAAATGTTATGTTAATGTCGAGTTCTCCCGAGTCGTGCATTTCAGTTCCCAATAGGCTACACAATATTTATACTCGTTGCAAGTAAAAATTGGTATATCATCTGAGCGAAAATCGATTTTTTCCATGATCCGCACGTTTAATCCAAAGTCGGAAGTAGTGCGCTGGAATCGCTCAGTGATCCACTACACAGTGCACTTCTTCCAACGCTAGGTTCAGCGTACAGATCAAGAGAAAAATCATCTTTCGCTCAACTGATGTTTTAGCCATCGACACAATATTATTATCTGTTCTTCTACCCAAATCCATTGTTAACATATTCAAGTTAGAGTTTTTTTTTATGTTTTAATTGCCTTACGCTGGTGATTAAAAACAACAAATTATAAGCTGTAATTATGAACAACAACTATGCATAGGCACTTTTGATTTGAACGTTCACATTTTCTTTGTTTATGATGTGCCTTCTCCACACTGATTTTATGGCTATCTTACGAAAGACTTGTTTACCTTGAGCAATTCAAACAAGTTTTATTCAAGCGTTACTCCTCTTTTTCAAGAATAAAACAAGTAAAGATGAACTTATGGCGCTCCTAAAAAAATCTTGTTAGTCTTGTGCAAGAAATATTAGTTTTATATGCGTTTTATGGTAGTTTTAGATAAAACCATTGAAAAAATGGCGAGCGTGGCTATTCTGGATTCCCTCCGAATGGTAGCCATTTTCATATACCTATATGCAACAAAACTCTCGTTTTTCCAATGCTACGAACAATTTCTGCTGTTTAAAATACATTTTGAAACTTAAAATGGATTGTAGACACAATTTATTCAAGATCTAACAACTTATCAACATTGTCACCTAATTGTTGAATTGTCAAGTATTTTTTTATTTTTCAAATAAATCAATGTTCTAGCAATGATTCCATGGCGCATTGAAATTTTCGAACTTTTATGTTATAAAACACCAATAAACTGAATGTCGCATGATAAATGTATCAATTCCTGGCAAAAAAACTCATGCATTTATGGTCAATTTTACAATTAATTTACATACGTATCCACTTTGGAAAAGAAACATCATAATATATCGATGTTTTTTTTTCTCTTAGAAAAGTCCCCATTCAGCAGAACGAATCCAAAAATGGAATCTTCGAAATATATTTGTGACGGACTGGAAGTGTTCTTAAAGAGGAAAATCATAAAACTACCAAAATTTGTGGCAGTTTTATCATAGTTTTAAGCATGTCCTGCATGTCATTACAAGTATGTACCGATAAAACTATCAAGTTTTAAGCGAATCTTGGGAAATAGTCTTGAGAACCTCCTGTAGTATGGGCCTTTTTGAACTTATGAGGGTTTTATGGCTGTTTTATCGATGTTATGTAGAATGTCTAGTTTTATGCGTGGTTTTATCAAATGAGTCTTGAGAACTTCTTCAAGTGTACCTTAAAATTGAAATTGTTGCTTGGGTGCTTTTCGCTATAAAATAGTAAATATTGAAAGGAAATAAAAAATTTTAAAAAATATTTTTTTTTTTTTTTTTATTTTTTTTTTTACATTCCTTATAGCACTCTTCATACGCCTCTTTTGGGATCGCGTTAAGATCCCTCTTCGAATTCTCTTTTATGACTTCAATCGTCTGAAAATGTATACCACGAAGCGGCAATTTTAGGTTGGGGAAGAGGAAAAAGTCACATGGTGCCATATCAGGCGAATACGGCGCTTGAGGAACGATGTTAATGTTGTATTTGGTCAAATAATCGCGAGCTAAACGTGATGTGTGAGCAGGTGCATTATCGTGATGCAAAAACCATAACTTGTTGTTCCACAATTCTTTCCTTTTGAGACGAATATTCTCACGCAAACGCTTCATAACACCCAAATAATATTCAGCATTGGCCGACTGACCCTCCGGAAGGAATTCCGAGTGCACACCTTGGCTATCGAAGAAAACAGTCAGCATAACCTTGATTTTCGATCGACTTTGACGCGGTTTTTTGGGTTTCGGCTCATTTTGGAAGCGCCATTCCGATTATTGCTGGGCTGTTTTGACGTCGTACTCGTAGACCCAAGTCTCGTTACCAGTTATGATGTGCTGGATGTCCGTATCACTCATTGTGAGCCATCTCATTGTGAGGCATCTCATGCCTAAAACATCGTGTATAATGCTATGAGCGGATCCATTTGATATGTTGAGTTCATCAGCTATTTCTCTCTCGGTCACACGGCGATTTTGCAGCACAATTTTCTTCACTTTTTCGATGTTTTCTTCGTTTATTGATGTAGCTGGACGACGATCATGAGGCAGATTTTCAACTAATGTACGACCCTCTTCGAACGACTTATACCAATCAAACACACGTACACGCCATAGAGCAGATTCCCCATAGGCGTTATGCAACATTTTCAATGCATCCGAAGCACTTATTCCGTTGGAATAACAAACTTTCAAACTAATTCTTTGCTCGACGTTTAATTCCATAGTAAAATTCGAAAAAAAAACACACTGGAGGTTGACTTGTTTATAGTGCCGTAAAAAAAGCTTCGTGACAGATCGTGCTCAAATTTGACATGTAAACGTATAACAGTTCTACCAATCTAAGAAAAAAAAATTTTGACGATATGTCATCCGCGGACCGATTTTTTTCTAAAGTCTCGTTCATATTTCAGCAGAAGGTAACTTCGAATTTTGAATCTCTAAAACAAATATCCAACAAAATAACTAATGAATTCAGTTTTTCTTCAGATCAGATCAGCGAAACTGGTGAAATATTACGGGGTTTTGAACAGCTAAGTACTCGGGAAACAACCTAGCATTTTTTATTGATCAACAAGATCGCAATTCCACTGCGAGTGGATTGTAAACAACAACAACTCTAGTGAAGAACATTATGCAAAGATATTGCGATAGAACACAGATACAATTAATATATTCATCCTGATATATCAACAACACGCACACCATCATATGTATTTCATGAATTGAAAAGCTCTTGCGAAAGATATCTCTTTCAAATCCGGGAAACAATGCTTAAGTTATAAAATGATATGGTTGAATTTTTTTCAATATTTTTTTGTTGTTGTAAGGAAACTCGCAAAAAAAGGAAAACATGAACTGTCCAAATATGCCGTTATCATCGTAACATCGAGCCAATCTTGTATGACTGTTTAACTGTAACTAGTTTTATGGACTGTGCCACAAAAATAACAAAAAAATACTTTTCTATGTTTACCAAATCAAACAGTTGTTTACTATTCGTCGAGATAGATGCACTTTTTTTAAAGTATTAAAAAAATAATCCTCTTTTGTTGATTACAGATTGCAGCTTTACATTTTTATTGTTGCTCTTAAATCGTGTCGTTTGAATAAAAGTGCAATCCAAAAACAAAGATTTAGATTTAGTATGTATGTGAATCTGAATCTGAAAATGTATTTTATACGATCATCAATCATTTTATCGTTGAAACTTGAGGAACTGCAAAGAAATAAAATTAATAAAATCAGAACTTACATAACCTTTCTTCCGTTCCTACATTTGCTTCTGCCGGATGAACTATAATGGTATCCAATAATCTTTAGAACGTACCAACTAAAAAACTAAACCAAAGGCTCACAAACGGAAACCGAAAATTGAGACCGTATGAACTCATAGATTTGAAGGGACGACAATTGCAAGCATTTTGCTTTTCTTTTGTAGTCTTTACAGACTATTTACATAGTAGGCCGTTATTCGACTTACGGTGTTCAGTACTTTATTTTCAAATAACCTTTGCTTGGTAAACGTAATATGATAACGGTTTATTCTAACAGTTTTTGTATAATTTACTGTTCTGTTATTACGAACACATAATGTTTGGGCTAAGGTAGATAAAAAATGAAATATGCAAAAAATCGGATAGCCATTCACTAGCTTGATATTGCATTGTGAATTGTAAAATGATAATAAGATGTTCCACATTCATAGGTATTTTACTAAGCATAAGTAAAAAGGAAGTGGCACTAAGCGGATATTACCAATCTTCCACTTTCTTTCAATTTGAACAAATCCCCCTCTATTGACGCTTATGTAATTTTAGGTAACTTCATATATAATGATGATGATCTTATTTCATAAATAATATGCAAGGATACATCGGTGAACATGTTTTTTCTGGTTTTCCAGCCAAACGATTCAGATTTCAAAAACATCAGTTTTGTTCTTGCGAAAAGTTACTATGTGTCAAATTTGCTCATTATTGACACTTAAAAAATGGTGTTTATTTTTTCAAGGGAAAAAATTGCGCCAATGGTTTTATGTTGAAATAAGGTTATTTTTGATACTCACTAAGCAAAGTTTGTGAAAAATACTTGATAGTGTTTGCTATATCTGAACCCGATGGAGCTGGGATTTGATTGCTAAGTAGTCGCACATGAAACTCGTGCAGACATCGCAGTTTGGCTTGAACTGAAATTAGATTGAAAACAATAAATACACATTTGACATTACTCCGTAGTATGTTATGATACTCACAAGCTGCTCCTCTGGTGCCCATATTAACGAGCTGCACTCTAAAGCTTCCAGTCATTTGTTGCCTTTTTTCTCTACTATTTCGTTCATCGAAATTTTACTACACTTATTTACTTATGTAACACAGCAAGTTTCGATACCTAAATTCAATATATTAAACATTACCCTACATTTGTTTTTATGATTTTTAAACATACCTTTGAGAATGGATAATCGATTAACTCAACCGATATCCCAAAATGATTTCTAACAGGGTGATCTTCTCCAGACAAATTACTTTTCTCTCTCTGGTGTTATACAGTCCCACCATCCAAGATGGCAGAAGAGATGAAAAATCAATAATTCACATCAGCAAACATTTCTATATGCTTATTATAGGAGGGGAAATTTATGGAGGACAAACGGAGGGGGAAATCATTCACAGCTGAGATAAAATAAGCACTCAGTCCACTGGCC
This sequence comes from Aedes koreicus, assembly GCA_024533555.2. Classification (NCBI taxonomy): domain Eukaryota; kingdom Metazoa; phylum Arthropoda; class Insecta; order Diptera; family Culicidae; genus Aedes; species Aedes koreicus. The sequence goes on from JAHHFK020001322.1 coordinate 56,567, forward strand.
TTGCTCACCGGAACCATACGCGCGATGGTACCAAAATGCACGCAGGCGTACAGTAACAAGTGCTTTGCTTTCAGATATCACATAGCATTACAGTAGGATCTTATACCAAACGGTGGGTGATTACACCCACAAATACTAATTTTTCAACTATCCTATGTTCTGCGGAGCTGTATTTGGATATGTGGTTACGGTTAGGGTCGTTACCCACACGCAATAAAAAAAATCTCATCAAAGTGCATAGACCAGGAATCAGGAAAAAAATTATCAGTTTCTTCCAATATAGAGGCAATATGTTTAAATATAAAGATACTTAACATAGAAATGTTATGTTATAATAAATACAGAGATAAAGATTATTCTCAAATTATGAAACCAGCTTACATAGAGGTTTTGTTTCTGTAGAGTTTGAATATTGTTGAAATGTTTCCTATTAGGGGCTATGCATAAACCACGTAGACTTTTTTGGAAGGAGGGGGGGTTTTGACCAAAGTCTACGCTCCATACAAAATTTCAAAAAATTGTATGGAGAAAAGTCTACGAGGGGGAGGGGGGGTCTGAGATTTTCAAAAATGAGTCTACGTGGTTTATGAACCGGATTTTTAACATTGAAGTATTGAAAATAACACAAATATAAGGTGATGTCTTATAATTGCGTTTGCGAGTAAATTGCATGCGAGGGAAAAGGTCTCAAGAAGTGAGGAAGGGGTGGCAAAAGGGGGTATAAGGGCCTCGGGGGACGGTGGGGGGGTGGGGGGGGATATATAAGGTGATGTCTTATAATTGCGTTTTGCTGAGTAAATTTGCAAAGCGAGGGGAAAAAGGGTCCTCCACAGATAAAAAAGAAGAAAAGGAGCAAAGGAAAAAGGGGGGGAAAAAAGGGACACTCGGGGGCCCACTGCGGGGGGGGGGCATTGAGGGCAAAGTCAGTCGAGGATCTGAGAATAACGACCGATTTGAAAATAATTGAATGAACTGCTCCATATAATGAACCAATCACCAACACATCTACACTGTGGTACATAATGAACATTTTATAATTCTTTTTGTTGATATATTTTGCCAGAGAAGTATTGTTATCATAAAAAAAACTAAGAATGATGTAAAAGATTCTCAGAAGAGATCTTCTCTAAAATATTCCTATTTGTTCTCCGGTACTTTACAAATCTTATTCTCATATTGGCAAATACAATCACCGCTGACATTCTCCTATTGCTACGCTCACGAAGATCTTGTTCATATATAGTCAAATATTTCCAGAATATTCATTATATTCTGATCAAAGTACAACAAGATTCCTTATATTGTTATATATATTTGTTCAACTACGTGAATCCAGCAGTTTTTATTTCATAGGGAAATGGATATGGAAATATATATAAGAATATGAATATAAATCACATTTTCATAGACTCATACATAGAATACAATTATTTTGATATTCTCCATTCGTACCGAGCAAGATAATAGCAAATAATATTCAACACTTTAGAAACACTCAAACGGCATAATGTCACAGCCCCACTCTGAACATCGAAGTGAACTCAACTCTGTTCCTGCATTCATCCCTTGGCATCCGTTTGTATGTAGAAGTACGCATGAAAACATGATGCTCTTGCACCCGGGATTACTCGAAATTCATATGCAAAACTGTGTTATATTTTTACATCAAAAGATTGCCAAGAAAATTTGCAATCTTATGGTACCAATAAAAGTACATAAAACAAGATTTCATAGCATACTTTTTGGATTTCCAAAACAACCTAAAACGTTCCACGCTATGGGAGCTGCGAGCCGTGGGAGATGGAGGACGAAGAAAATAATAATAACCAACAGCAACAGCAGTCTGTTCATTTCGTTTAGGAAGAATTGTACATCGAAGGGGGTTATTTTGAAACGCCGAAAACGTGGCATCTGTATTTTTCAGAATGAGGGAGTGCAGGGAAGATGTTTGTTCAATTGATAGAATTTTGTATGCTATTTTTTTTTTCAAATGATTAGTCTAACGGCTAACAAGCCTGATTATTTCAAAACTGTCTAACATTTTAGTTAAAATCGTTTGAACTTTATGCATCGTTCTATATGCCATAAACAACGAGTCACTTGTTGAATTCAAGTGGATATTTCATATGTTGGAAAAATCATCACAAATTTCGACGTTAGGAAAACATCAGCCTCTGCATAAAAATTAAAGCAAATCTTTGTTTTTTTTCCCTGTAACCAAACATTTTATTGTATTGGCCAGACGATGTATCAATTTCAGGAAAATTTGCAGACTATTATCATCGACCACCTAATTAACTAACTTGAAGTTAATTGATCCATATCAGAACCATTTCGCCAATATTTCAAATAAAATTAAAAATTGTAGGTATATTATAGATCAGAATGTTCAAGTGTTTTTACGAAAAGTTGTCTAAGTATTAAGAATATCTTAAGACAATTGAAACAAATGGTCTGATTATATTTAAATGTGCCTGGCAATTGTTTAAAATAACGTTTTTTAAGCCATTTGGAATGTTCTCAAAAATTGATTAAAAATATAATAATTTGAAGACATGTTATAGTGTCTTAAGATATCTGAAGTACGTAATTACATTTTACATAATATTAAAAATAGCTTCGTTAGTTATATTTTATAAAAAAGGTTAAAGAATTCGAATGATTAATTCTCTATAATATTTCGAGAAAATTTAACAAATCCTCCGACGACATCTTGATAAGCATCAAATTTTGTTTTTGATGAATAATTAAATTATACATAATTTTGTTAAAAACCTACTTTGTATATTTTTTTATGTTTGATAGTATTCTAAGTATTTTAAAATGTATTAATATGATTTTCTCAAATCATTTATAGGCATTTTGATGAATAGAAACTGGACTTACATACATAGTGCAATCCCAAGGAATATAAAAGTTTGTTGAAAATAGCAGCACAAATATTAAATTTGGAAAACACTTGGGTTAGTCATTTCAAGTTATTAAAATGTAAGTCAAAGGGTCTAAATAATTTTATGTATGATATTCGAAGCTTTTTGGAACATTCTGAGAAAATTTCAAATAAAAATTTGACTGCATTCAACAGGCACATCACCAACCAAATTTTGAAAATATCTGCCTGAGCTATATTAAAGGGTGTCCACGATGAAATTGCCACACTATGAAATTGCTCTAACTTTTTAACCGTTGGGTAGAATTTTATGAAAATTTGAGTGGATTTAGTTCATAGTGCATTATTAACATCCTGCAAGTTTTAAAGTCCTGTGATAAAGCTCGTGCGTGATAAAATCTTGCGCATTCATCACGAGAACAAGGATCTCTCGCATCGTTCCATCGCTAAAACGTTGGGAATCGCGAATTCCACGGTGTCGCGAGTGATTAAGCGGTTCGAGGAACGGTTGACCACCGATCGGAAGCCCAGAAGTGAAGGAAAAAGTATTCCGTACAACACCAAAAATCACAACCGCGTAGTTGGGGCCTTCAACCGAAATCCGAACGCCTCCGTTCGGGATGTGGCTAAGAAGCTGCACCTAAGCCGAAGTTTTGTCCAGAAGGCCAAAACTAAGGCTGGGCTTCGAACGTTCAAGGTACAAAAGGCCCCTAATCCCTACGAGAAGCAGAACAAGTCCGCCAAAACCCGTGCCAGGAAGTTGTACCTCAACATGCTGACGAAAGTTCCATGCTGCATCATGGACGACGAAACATATGTGAAGGCCGACTTCAAACAGATCCCCGGCAACCTGTTTTTCACGGCCAAGGATAAGTTCAGCGTTCCGGAGCATGTCCGCACTCAGAAAATGTCCAAATTTGCGAAGAAATTCCTGGTTTGGCAAGCCATCTGCACGTGCGGAAAGCGGAGTGCACCTTTCGTGACCCAGGACACGATGAACGGACAGGTGTACATAAAAGAGTGCCTCCAGAAGCGGCTGCTTCCTCTCCTGAAGGCCCACAACGTCCCAACAATCTTCTGGCCGGATTTGGCCTCATGCCACTACTCCAAGGACGTGCTGAGGTGGTATGCGGACAATAAGGTCAATTTCGTGCCGAAAATGTTCAACCCTCCCAACACTCCGGAGCTCCGCCCCATCGAGAAGTACTGGGCGATTATGAAGCAGCACCTTCTTAAACGACCTAAGGTAGTGAAGACAGTCGAGGAACTGAAGAAAGTATGGGTTTACATGCAAAAAACGGTTGATTCACAGGTTGTGCAGAATCTTATGGCCGGGGTTAAGGCCAAGGTGCGGGCATTTGCGTATGGACTGTAAATAAAATACGAGTAAAATGGTAAAATGAAGTTTAATAGTTATTTCTCAATCCCTGAAAATTTGATGGCAATCGGATGAAAACTCGAATTTTGCGAATCAATTTTGTGTGTGGCAATTTCATCGTGGACACCCTTTAGGTAAATATAGTGGGAGGTAATGTTTATGTATTTTTATGAATAATTTTCTTATGAAAATGAATCATGTAATTAAATGATGATGTTCCTAGTGATTTTCTGAAAGAATAAATATGTTTTAATTTTATTTTTCAATAACAAGTTAGCTTAATTTTTTTGAATGACTTTCATAGTATTCCAGATCATTCTGTAAAATATAAGCAAATCATATGATGATGAAGAAAATCTTCGAAAAAAATGGTCTTGAGAATTTTGACTCATTGATACTGTGATGCTCTATTCAAGTATCAGTTTGAGCAATATTTTTAGTTTTTTCCGAATGTCCTAAATGATTTTTTTTTCAAATTCCTGCAAAATGGGCGTATTTTTTCAAATTCCCAGCTACAGTAAAATTATTCTGATTGATTTGTGCAAATATCCTCAGAATAATTATAGAACAAATTATTATTTGATAAACTCGATCGTTTCGATCAAAACTACATTTATTGGAAATGGGTAAGCCAGTTATTTGAAAAAAAAATCAAAACTTAATTTTATCAGAAATACCTAAGCCAAATCAAAATAAAATTCTTTGTACACATATCCAAAAATAAATATGTATCTACAATGACTATACCAAATCTTTTATACTTAACATACTTAAATTTTTAACTGACAATTTATCAACAAGAAATAACTAATACAGCTTTTTTCAATTTATGTCAAATTCATTTCATTATTTTAGAGAATTGTCAGGCGTATCAAAATGGCGTTAGATGATATTTGATAACTTAAAAAAATATTCATAAAAATTCTTGAATGTTTTGACACCCAATATATCAACCAGAAATTGTCAAATTAGATAAACATAAAATTTAAAATATATTAACGTATCCAAAATTATGCCGTATGAAATTGTAGTGGAAAATGTACAAGTACATAAAAATGTCATTGCCCAGTGAACAAGCGAACGGAACAGTTCGTTCGGTCAGCTCTCCGTTGCTTTGGAAGCTTTTCACAAGTTGTTTCAAGTCTTCAGCTCTAATTTTCTTCTGAATCGCGAGTGAAATCGAGTCTTAGTTTTCTGAAGTAGAAAAAGTTGAGTGTTAAACAGTGCAACAACGTCATTAATTGCAATTAGCGATATTGCCAAGACCTAAAAGCCATATTGCTCTGCATTTATACGGCACGCACACCAGCAGTCCACCGTGTGTAGCGTGCAGTCGATGATCTGCTAACCACCACCGACCAGCAACATCATCATCGTCATCATTATCATCATCGTTCAGCTCAACGTCTAGCCGGCACCCGCGGCCAACGATCGTCGTTCGACAGCAGCACATTCGTCGCCCGGCTGCAGCAGATCAGTGATATATATAAGATAAGCTTTTGTTCTCTTTCTTCTGAATATATTGTTTTGTATTGTGTGTGAGAGTGAGTGAGAGTGTGTGAGAGCGTGTGAGAGAGTGTGATTAGGTTTAGTTTGTTTATCTGTTATTGATTGTACATAATTGCGTTCTTGGTTGAGCGTCATAAGCTCCCACAAGCGAGCCATGGATGATTTATCGGAAGATGAATCATCTATGGCGATAAATGATGGGGTAGCTCTTAAAGTTACCCGATCGCGTGCTTATCCAGATAGTTCAGCTGGTCCTTGGGTTGTCTATTTTCGGCCCAAAACGAAACCTCTCAACATTTACCAGATTTCAAACGATCTGACGAAACGATTCTCGACCGTGACCGAGATAATTAAGGTGAGACCCAATAAACTAAAAGTTGTTGTGTCCAACCTTAACCAAGCTAACGAAATTGCTGTCTCTCAGTTTTTTACACTGGAGTATTTAGTGTACATGCTTGACCCCTGAGATCCTGTTGAAGCAGGGGGTTGTTCGCTTTAAGAACCCTCTGCTTCCTTCAGTCAAGATACTTGATGTGCGAAAACTAGGCACAGTATCGATCACTAAGGGTGAAAAGAAATTTACCCACTCAGACTCGTTTCGTGTGACTTTTTCTGGTTCAGCCCTCCCTCAATACGTCGAGTTGGGAAAACTCCGACTACCTGTGCGGTTGTTTGTACCTCGGGTCATGATCTGCGAAAAATGCAAGCAGATGGGACGTACGACCTCCCATTGCAGCAATATGGCACGCTGCTCTAATTGTGGGAAGAAACACGAGGATGGTGCCTGCGCAGACAGCACACCAAAATGCGCTTTCTGTAAGGGTACTCCTCCTCATGCTCTCTCGTCGTGCCCGGTGTACAAACAACGCGGGGAACATTTAGAACGCTCGCTAAAACAGCGTTCCAGGCAATCTTTCACCGAAATGTTGAAAAAAGCCTCACCATCATCCGATGCCAATACAAATTCCTTTGCTCCTCTGTCAGATGACGAGTCTGACTTTGATTCGGCTGAAGAGGGAACATCGTTCACATCTTCATCATCTTCAAGGAAGCGAAGACGCGTCAGCCCACGGAAAGTTGCTGAAAAGAAGGCCGAGACCAGCTTGCCCATTTCAAAAAAAGGTGGAAAAAAGGAAAATCCAATTCCTCATGGTTTTCGTAGTGTTAACTACACCCAGGACTTTCCATCTCTTCCGGAGACATCCAAAACCCCTGATGCCTCGATTTTAAGAACAGACGCCCCTTCCTCAACTGGGCTGTTCGCATTTGACTTTATTGTGGAAGGTATAGAACCTCGAAATTTCGGACCATATCAAAAGCATTGTTATGGCAATGCTTCCCACAGTGAAGCCTTTTTTGAAGCAATTGACAATCCAGTGGCCCCTCCTTGCAGCAATCATTTCTTTCGATGGATAATTTTCCAAAAAAGGTCGGGGATTTGATCACTGTTCTGCAGGGGAATTGTCGAAGTCTTGTTCCTTAATTGGAATCTTTTAAATTTTTAGCTCACACTACCGGTTGTGATGCATTCACTCTTTGTGAAACATGGCTCGCTTCCGAAATCAATCTTCCGTTTCATGATTTCAATATTATTCGTCTTGATCGTGAGGATTCGCGTGGAGGGGGAGTACTTTTGGGGATCAAAAAGTGCTACCCCTTCTATAGAGTGAATTTTCCTCCTATTCCAGGTATTGAAGTTGTCGCATGTCAGGCTGTTATTAAAAATAAAAGCCTTTGCATTGCTTCTGTATATATTCCTCCTAGAGCTTCAATTAACCGAAAACAACTTTCAGATATTTGTTCGGTCCTTCCATCTCCACGGTTGATCATGGGAGATTTTAACTTTCACGGTACAGGCTGGGGAGAACTATACGATGACAACCGATCTTCCTTGATTTATGACCTCTGCGACAACTTCAATATGACAGTTCTTAACAATGGAGAAGTAACACGCTTGGCTGGTACATCCTCAGTTGGCAGTAGATTAGACCTCACACTTTGTTCGAATTCATTATCGTTGGATTGCACATGGAATGTGATTCAAGATCCCCACGGTAATGATCACTTGCCCATAAAAATTTCGGTTGCCACCGGGCTCAATCCGTCGAAATCTGTCAACGTCACGTATAATCTTACCCGTCACATCGATTGGACAAATATTAGGACAGCAGTAGATGAAGCCGTAATGACGGTAGAAAGGCTTTCACCGCTGGAAGAATATAACTTCCTTTCCAACCTGATCTTAGACAGCGCGCTTCAAGCTCAAACTCGACCAGTTCCAGGGACATTATTTCGCAGGAAACCACCTTCTCCATGGTGGGATCAGCAATGCACCGAGGTTTACCGTAAAAAGTCCGACGCGTTTAAAGTTTTCCGTAGACGTGGAACACCTGAGCACTTCGAAGTATACACGGCTCTCGAACGCGACCTTAAGAGCCTCATCAAGGCCAAGAAACGCAGATACTGGCGAAGATTCATGGACGGGCTGTCGCGCGAGACGTCGATGAGTACTCTTTGGAACACGGCGCGAAGATTACGTAACCGAACTACGAACAACGGGAGCGAGGAGTACTCGGACCAATGGATCCTCAAGTTTGCGCGAAAAGTTTGTCCAGATTCTGTGCCGGCACGGATCATTCCTCGTGAAACCGAGAATCCGATAGATGTGATCAGCCAACCTTTTTCAATGGTAGAACTCTCTCTCGCGCTCCTTTCGTGTGGCAATACGGCTCCAGGAGCTGATAGAATCAAGTTCAACTTGCTTAAAAACCTCCCAGACGTCGCTAAGAGGCGCATGTTGAACTTGTTTAATCAGTTTCTGGAACTCAATATTGTACCGGATGATTGGAGGCGGGTGAGAGTTATTGCCTTTCAAAAACCTGGTAAACCCACGTCCGACCACAACTCCTATCGACCCATCGCGATGTTATCTTGTATTCGAAAGTTGTTGGAGAAAATGATCCTCTTCCGTCTGGACAAATGGGTTCAGACGAATAACCTGCTTTCAGATACTCAATATGGTTTCCGTAGGGGTAAGGGAACGAACGACTGTCTCGCGTTGCTTTCCACAGATATTCAGTTAGCTTTTGCTAAAAAAAGAGCAAATGGCTTCTGTATTCTTGGACATGCAGGGGGCTTTTGATTCAGTATCTGTTGAAGTTCTCTCAGATAAACTTCACGCTTGTGGTTTTTCACCATTAATGAATATTTTTTTGTACAATTTGCTGTCAGAGAAACATATGAGCTTCTCTCATGGAACCTCTACAGCTTCACGATTTAGCTACATGGGTCTGCCCCAGGGATCATGTTTAAGCCCCCTATTGTATAATTTTTATGTCAAAGACATTGACGGTTGTCTAAGTGACAACTGCACGTTGAGACAACTTGCAGATGACGGCGTAGTGTCTGTCACGGGACCCAATGGGGTCGATCTGCAAGGACCCTTACAGGATACCTTAGACAATTTGTCTACTTGGGCTCTCGAGCTAGGTATCGAATTCTCTACGGAGAAAACTGAGTTGGTAGTTTTTTTCTAGGAAGCATAACCCTGCACAACCGAAGCTTCAAATTTTGAGCACACCGATAGCTCATTCTATGTCCTTTAAATATCTTGGGGTCTGGTTCGATTCAAAGTGCACCTGGAGATCCCATATTGAGTATCTAAAGCAAAAGTGCCAGCAAAGGGTCAAATTTCTCTGCACAATTACCGGGACCTGGTGGGGAGCTCATCCACAAGATCTTCTAACGCTGTACCGGACAACGATTTTGTCGGTTGTGGAATACGGTAGTTTTTGTTTTCAGTCAGCGGCTTGGTCGCACTTCATTAAACTGGAACGTATTCAGTACCGGTGTCTTCGTATCGCGTTAGGTTGCATGCACTCGACTCACACCATGAATCTTGAAGTGCTGGCTGGCATGTTGCCACTCTCGGATCGGTTTTCAGAATAATCTCTCCGGCTCCTCACCATGTGTGAAATTATGAACCCCCATGTGAACAATTTTTTCCTATTTTTCGTCAACAGTCAGTCGTCAGCTGGCAGTATAAATGGAGTAAAGGAGATTTGGGGCGATGGCAACATTCTATCATCCCAAAGGTGTCGAAGAAATCTTGGTTTAGGGGGATGGATGTGGGTCGAGACTTCATTCGTGTCATGTCTCGCCTCATGTCCAATCATTATTCTTTGAATGCTCATTTATACCGGGCTGGGCTGTGCGACAGCAATCTCTGCGTGTGTGAACAAGGCTATCAGGACGCAGATCACGGTGTTTGGTCATGTGCTGAGCATCGTGGAGTCAGATCGGAGCTTTATGATTCCCTTCGGGCACGAGGTAGACAACCCAATATGCCAATTCGAGATATTTTGGCTGTACGGGATTTGGAGTACTTGAAACTCATTTATGTGTTTTTGACTAACATTAGCCTTCGATTGTAGATAGTTTAACCTATATGTTGAGTATAAGTTTTTTTTTATCTGTGTATGTGTGTGTGTTTTTTTTCTACTTCAAAAAAATTCCAAGTCAAAAGAAAACCATAAATTGTATAGTTATAAGTGTTTAGATAATTTAGAATCTAAATTTAATGTGTTATGTAAACCATACTTTAAATTCCCACCCTCTTTCCCATCCGTAATTTGTAATTCCTATTAACCTCGAGACGGCCGCGAGTAATCGGCTCTATCCTCCTAACTTTAGTTTTAAGATAAATGATGTATAAAAATATGAAAATTTGACTCTGTAAAGTTGATTCGATTGAGCCTGTACAAATAGATGATTATTAAAAAAAAATAAAACTGTCACCAAATTATTTGTTCGAACTTTCTCTGAATATCATGAAAATCTTGAACATTATAATTATATTCATAAAAAAAATATAGAAAATATTAGTCACGGGTTTTTTCCAATTTGAATGTATTTAGCTTGTTTTTACTTAGCATCCATGTTTATTGGAATTCTATAATGTTTGATAGTTTATTTTGTGATCATCAAAATGCCTTAATATAATTTCGTGAAGTTTTTTCAAATCATTCCAAAATAATAAAAATTGCGTTTTTTTGTTGCGGCGTAGAAGTTTTGCGTATACTGAGTTGAACTTTTGTGGTGAGAATTGTTAACAAAAATACAAGAATCATTTGACTACAATATGAATAAAAAATTTCGTAAGCTATTTAATCCAAATTTATTTTGTATGTGTTTAATTATTGCATTGATTCACCAGGTATCTCAATAGGTGATCTGATGATTTGTTTCAAATTCCGTTGAATATTCATAAAACTTAAAAAATAATTCATAAAAAATGCTTGATCATCTTTATTTAGGATATGTATTCACCAGCTTTAAATAAGGCAATTATTTCTAAATTATGTTATATGTATTTGAATATTTTCGAAAATCACTAGGCAAATCAAAATGCCATCAGATGATTTCCTCAATTTAAAAATATATTTTTTTGTTTTAACTGTTTTAGCTTTATAATTTGACTTACGTATGCACTAATTAACTTGAGAAAACTGAGGGAATTTTTTTCAAATTATTTCATATGTATTTGATTATTTTCATAAATTATCAGGCGTATCAAAATGACGTCAGATATTTCTTTCAAATTTTTTTTTACATACATTTTTCACAAAGAAAATAAAAATAACTTGAACTTTTAGAACTTTTTTTTTTGTATTGTAACAGGAATCAACAAATCTATGTCAAATATTTTTAATATGTCAAAAGATGTTTTTTTTTAAGATTTCTAAGAATGGCTTTAAACTAAGAAAATTATTAATCAATACTTGAATGTTTTGACTTATAACGTGTTCACCCAAAAAAAAATGCGTCAGTTACAAAACACTTGATTTTATCCTGAAGCTTACGAAAAACTGCCTATTTTTAGTAGGTAGTAATATCAAAAATGGCGTTTATATTATTTAATATGAACCAGGTCTTTGAACGATTTGTTTCAACTTTCTCAAAATATTCCAAAAATCAAAGAGAAATATTTAAAAAAAATTGAGCATTTTTACTGCAAATATATATATTTGTTTGAAATGACTAAGTCATGTGTTTTTCAAATTGAAAGTAATGTGTTTATAATTTATTGAACTTTCATTTTTTGCCTTAATTTGATTTCTTGAATTATTATTGAATTTTGTAAAATACTAAAAAAATAATTTATAAAAATACTTATTTTTGATTCCTGGTATATATATATACATGTACATGGAATAGAAAGGTAAGCTTTTTTCAAGATGTTAAAACAAATTTAGTTATTTAGAAAAACTGCCAGGCTCATTAAAATGTTGATAAAACTTAAAATTTTGGTTAGTTATTTGAGAAATTTAAAAAAATCATCTAATAACATATTGAAAATGGCTTTCTAAGTTATGTTTTCTTCTTAGCGTTTCAAGCTTTTTTCTTAACAATTAGCTTATAGCTTGCTCTCAACTTGGTGTTGTAAATGCACTTCCACAGTTATTAATTGAGAGCTTTCGATGTCAGGTACCATTTTTGAATTAGTATGATTGTGTGACAAGTAAAATCATATCCTATGTCCAGGTAGTCGAGAAATTTTCCTCGACAAACCCAGTTACCTCCAGCAAGGTATTGCTGTGTAGCTGCGCCTTTACTGACTGAGCTAAGGGAGGACCTAGCTATTACAAGTAACTATAACTGTTGTCAAAATGTTGATGAAAATTATTTGAATTTTTTTCATAGTATTTTAGAACATTGTGAAACATATAAACAATTCAAACGACGATAAAGGAAACTTTCGAAAAAACAATATGCGTCTGTGAATCAACATGTTCAATTTTAATAATTCATTATAATGAGCGATATTCATATATTCTAGAATATCCAGAAAAAAAATCAAACGAATCATCCGAGGACATTTTATTAATGAGCCTGTTTATCTTTGAAATAGTTAGGTGCATTTCATTTAATTTGAAAAATACATTACATAGTCATATCAATGTAAATATAATTCAAAACTTTTATTTTGTATGTATATTCCAAATTTTACAAAATGGACTTAAGTATTTCAGAAAATCATTTGCCGCATAAAAAAGACTTTGCACCTATCCGCTAATTTCCTGTAAATATTTCTAAACAAGATGAAAATCATTCATAGTAACGTTGACACGTTTTGTTCAAAACTATATTAACCAGAAATGAACATGTCAGATATTTTAATGATTAGCAAAATATACTTCATTATTATAGATTATTTTCTGCCATATCAGAATGACTATGAATCATTGGTGTTAATGTTCTCGGATCATATATTTAAAAAAAATCATTATAATTCTAGAACAATTTTCTTAAAACTTAATATGTGTAATATATAAGATACTTCATATTTATAATATAATACAAGAAATCATTTTGTTCAAAGATGGATTTCAAAATTTCAAATGAAGTTTTCTGTATAAATTAATTTAAAGAAATACTTTTGACCTTTATTTACTAAATGGATCGGATATTTTCCAACTTTTTTTAAAACGGGCTAAATAAAATCCCTAGCCACATCAACATGACTGTGAATTATTTATTTTTTCCATCTATTAACAAAATATATGATATCATTCAAACTAATACTTGAAATATTTGACCAAAAACTAATTTACCTGAAATAGGTATGTAAGGTAATATCAGAGATTTCATAATTTTTTTTTCCTGCCACATCAAACGACTTTAAATCATCTTTTTTTGTTATTCTATACATAAATCAGAAGAATATTTCATACGAATACTTGAACGCTTTAAATTTAACTAGGATCTTTAAATTTAACGCAAATATATCACGCAAGAAACTGCTGGCCAGAGTCATATCTGGTTAATTTAGTTTTGGTCAAACTTTTAAAGAGTTACAATTAATAAATTTATGTATATTTGTTATATTCAAAGAAAAAAAACATATCAAGTAAATTCAGTTTTGAACGAAAAGTTTGATTGTTTAATGAAGATTTGATCGAATGATTGTAACGCAAATGGTTCAAAGTTATTTCAATACGGCTTAAGAATTCCTGAAATAATGATTTCCCGATTTGAAAAATGTGCAAAAAACTTCAAAATGATGATAATTTGTTTTAAAATTCATTTTAACTTCAAACATAAAAACTTGAAAAAATACATTTAATACATTTACGTTAATTGAATATGCTTTGTATTTTTTAAATTTTATGAAATGCTCATAACATTTTGCAAAATTTAGTGTGCGAGAATATCCTCAGACAGCGCTTACAATAATACTTGAATAAAAGATCCTATTACAACAGAGTCTAAGTTTTCAAAAGAATTTGTATTCCCTGTTTTTTTCTAATTTGTCATTTGATTTTGTTAATATTTTTCAGAGTGTTCTGAAATACAATAAAAATCATTAAAAAAAACTCAAGAACGAGTACAGGAGAGTTTAAAAAATTAATTCAATTTGTTAAGAACATCACTAGCCAAACATTTCGCATTGGATTTTCTTAAAAAACCATTCATTAAAATATATGAGCAGTTCTACTTCCATATATTATACTAGCTGAACCCGGTGCGAGCGCTGCTACGCTTGCAACAAAATGAATGAAAATTTATTGAACTGGCACGTTTATGGTTGTTTTTCAGATTGAGTTTTTTTTTCTTGAATAAGAAAGGGTTTAAACTCCTACCAGAACATGCTACTTACCCCAGAAGTACACATTTTGTGTTTAAGTTACCTAAATAATTATCACGTCTAGTTAAAGTTCTTGTTTAGTTTTAATTCATTTATTTTTAAACCATTTTTTTTTATTTTAAACCACCATACAATCATTGCTTTCAAAACCCTCCACATGCCAAATTTGGTTCCATTTCTTCCTCAGCCCCAAAAACCCCTGCATAAAATTTTTCACGCCGATCGGTTCAATAGTTTCCGAGTCTATAGGGGTCGGATACACAGACAGAAATTCATTTTTATATATTTTGATTTACCATTATATTTACCTGATGTAACTCACTCAGCTATTTTCAAAATTATGTCAAAAGTTTATGTTTGTTATATAAAATTGCCAGGTTGATGTGCCGTCAAATAATTTGAAAAAAAAATTCTCAAACCATTCCAAAATCACCGGAAATCGTTCATATAAAATATTTTGACATTTTGACTTATATTAAATTAACTTGAAATAACTTAGTAAAGTGTTCTTGAAATTGATTGGTTTGTGCTTGTATTTTTACCAGAGCTTCATGTTTCTTGGGGTTGCATTATGTATGTTAGTACAATTTTTGTTCATCAATATGCCGTCGAATTATTTGTAAAAATCATCTCAAAATATAATAAAATACTTAGAATACTATTCATATAAATAGTTGAAAATGTTAACTTTAAAAGTATGTACGTGAAAAAACAAAGATAGCTTGTAATCAATTGTTTGTTTGTTAAAAGTATGAAATTATTCCGAAAATCAATATGTCATCACATCAATATGTCGTAAGTTGATTTGATAAATTTTCTCAGAATATTATTCATTCAAATACTTCAACATTTTGACTAACCAATAACTAATGCAGCTATTTTCAAAATTATTAAAAGTTAATTTACGTCTTTCAGAATATCTTGAGGCACTACAACATGCCTTTAAAAGATTTATTTCTCGCAATATTCTTACCTAAATTACCAAACTTAATTGAGTTATTATTTTAGGAAATCACATAGCACATATCGTCAGACCATTTGTTTTAATTTTCTCAAGATATTCTTAATACTTAGACAACTTTACGTAAAAAAACATGAACATTCTGATCTATAATATACCTACAATTATTCATTTTATTTGAAATATTGACGAAACGGTTCTGATATGGATTAATTAAATTCAAGTTAGTTAATTAGGTGGTCGATGAAAATAGTCTGCAAATTTTCCTGAACATCGTCAGGCCAATACAATAAAATGTTTGGTTACAGGGAAAAAAAACAAAGATTTGTTTTAATTTTTATGCAGAGGCTGATGTTTTCCTAACGTCGAAATTTGTGATGATTTTTCCAACATAAGAAATATCCACTTGAATTCAACAAGTGACTCGTTGTTTATGGCATATACATATATGACCGGTATACCGTATACCTGGCATCATGGATCAACATGGATATATCAAAATACTTGATGAATTATGCTGCCTTATTCTGAGGAGGAAATGCCGCTGAAATGGGTATTCCAGCAGGATAACGACCCAAAACACACCAGTAAACGAGCTAAGGCTTGGTTTCAAACAAAGAAGATTGAGGTTATGGAGTGGCCAGCCCAATCTCCTGATCTCAATCCTATTGAAAACCTATGGGGAGATGTTAAATACGCAGTTTCTGAAGCCAAGCCGAAAAATGTGGAAGAGCTGTGGTCGGTAGTTCGCGATTCCTGGGCCGCAATACCTGTCTCTCAATGTCAAGCACTCGTGGACTCAATGCAGAAACGTTGCTTGGCTGTTATTAAAAACAGTGGTTATGCAACAAAGTACTAAAGTATATTCGAAAGCTAAAACAAGTTGACAACCGATTATCACTATACTTATGATTTCCTAGTGGTTAACTTATAACACTGCTATTTTTTTGAACACTGACTTTTTTTAATAAACAAAAATTCTGAGAAAAAATAAATAAATTTCTTGAAATGAAACCCACTGTCAGTTTATTTAAGGTCCTTGTAAATGTTGACTGTGAAACATATTTCGGAATATTTCATCAATTTGGAATTATTCCACTTTTTATTTGTTTAACCAACCGCTGCTATTATTTTGAACACAACTGTAGAACGATGCATAAAGTTCAAACGATTTTAACTAAAACGTTAGACAGTTTTGAAATAATCAGGTTTGTTAGCCGTTAGACTAATCATTTGAAAAAAAAATAGCATAAAAAATTCTATCAATTGAACAAACATCTTCCCTGCACTTCCTCATTCTAAAAAATACAGATGCCACGTTGTCGGCGTTTCAAAATAACCCCCTTCGATGTACAATTCTTCCTAAACGAAAATATAAAATAAAAATAAAATAAAATGAAATGAACAGACTGCTGTTGCTGTTGGTTATTATTATTTTCTTCGTCCTCCATCTCCCACGGCTCGCAGCTCCCATAGCGTGGAACGTTTTAGGTTGTTTTGGAAATCCAAAAAGTATGCTATGAAATCTTGTTTTATGTACTTTTATTGGTACCATAAGGTTGCAAATTTTCTTGGCAATCTTTTGATGTAAAAATATAACACAGTTTTGCATATGAATTTCGAGTAATCCCGGGTGCAAGAGCATCATGTTTTCATGCGTACTTCTACATACCAACGGATGCCAAGGGATGAATGCAGGAACGGAGTTGAGTTCACTTCGATGATCAGAGTGGGTCTTTGCCGTTTGAATGTTGTTTCGCTTTTTTATTGTATATTGTTTCAACCTTCAACAATTATTTCTAGGGCTTTTTTTCATTAGGGCGAATCTACAATTGAGAGATTCTCTCTGAGCTCGCTCTCTTTACGTTTTTCATTCTACTATTTGTAGAGTATGCTAGCCAGCACTGTTGTGTTTCGATCTGTACTAAAGAATCCTTCGAAAGTTTTATAACGGCGCTGTAATGAATGAAAGAGAGCGAGCCCGGAGAGAATCTCTCAATTGTAGATTCGCCCTAATGAAAAAAAAACCCTAGAAATAATTGTTGAAGGTTGCCCGATCGTGGCAGAATCAAATTAATTATATTCTATTGTTTCAATGAACAGTAAATATTACACCACAAGGTAGGTCATACGACATCTCTATTTGGACATCTTAAACTTCAAGAGAATTGAAAACCATGTAAAATAGTTTATATGATGCATATATGCAGTGTCCAGGATGTTCCGGATAATCCCTGGAGATCTGGCCAGCATCTGTAAAGAACCTATTACGATACATCACACGCAAGAAGAAACAAAATATAACTAAAATCATGCTTATATGAAGTTCGCTTGACTACATTGGAAACATTCGAACGAGTTAAACTTTAGAACTTTTGAATAAATTGAGGTTGTTCTGAACGTGTACCAAATAACTACAGATTTGACGAAGCGATTCTCAGCCGTGACAGAGATCACGAAAGTTAAATTTAATAAACTCCGTGTTGTCGTCTCTAACCTGAAGCAGGCTAATGAGATTGCTTCCTCTCAGCATTTTACACTGGAATATCGAGTTTATATTCCAGCTCGTGAT
Organism: Aedes koreicus; assembly: GCA_024533555.2. Classification (NCBI taxonomy): domain Eukaryota; kingdom Metazoa; phylum Arthropoda; class Insecta; order Diptera; family Culicidae; genus Aedes; species Aedes koreicus. The sequence continues at coordinate 74,524 of JAHHFK020001322.1, forward strand.
GTGGAGATTGTAGGAGTGGTCACAGAGGTGAGTCTGTGCCCTGAAATTTTGGAGAAGCGGGCGGTTGGCCGATTCAAGAACCCTCTGCTCCCCCCAGTTCAGATACTGGAAGTAAGAAAGTTAGTGAAAATATCGCACAGCGAGGGTAAGAAAAAAGTTACCCCCACAGACTCGTTTCGGGTGACCTTTTCTGGCTCTGCCCTTCCTCACTACTTAGAACTGGACAAACTTCGGCTACCTGTGCGGTTATTTGTACCCCGGGTAATGATCTGCCAAAACTGCCAGCAGATGGGGCATACGGCCTCTCATTGCGACAATAAGGCACGCTGCTCAACTTGCGGGGAGAAACATGAGGCTGGTCCCTGTGCAGATAACACACTAAAATGCGTTTTCTGCAAGGGAACTCCTCCCCATGCTCTTTCGTCATGCCCGGCGTACTAACAACGCGGGGAAAAATTGTAACGTTCTCTGAAACAACGTTCAAGGCAATCTTTTGCAGAAATGCTTAAGAAAGCCTCGCCACCCGATATCAATACAAATCCGTTTGCTGCTCTGTCAGATGACGAGTCTGATTCGGACTTGGTTGAGGAGGGGACCTCTTTCAGTTTTACGGAAGGTGCTTCACGAAAGCGAAGACGCATTCGAGCAGGGAAGGTAGCTGAACACAAGCCCCAAATCAACATGCCCAATTCAAAGAGCAGTGGAAATAAGGATAATCCAAATCCACCTGGTTTTCGAAGTGCCAACTACACACAGGATTTCCCATCTCTCCCGAGGACATCCAAAACCCCTGATGCCCCAATTTTAAGAACAGAAGCCCCCTCTTCATCTGGGCTGTTCTCATTTGATGATATTGTGGAAGGTATTTTCAAGTACCTCGAAATATCTGACCCTCTTAAAAGCATTGTTATGGCAATGCTTCCCACTGTGAAAACTTTTGTGAAGAAATTAACATTGAAGTGGCCCCTCCTTGCAGCTATCATTTCCTTTGATGGATAATTTGCCAAAAGAGGTCGGGGATTTCATCACTGTTCTGCAGTGGAAATGTCGAAGTTTGATTCCTAAATTGGAATCATTTAAATTTTTAGCTCACAATATCAGTTGTGATGCATTTGCTCTTTGTGAAACATGGCTTTCACCCGAAATCGATCTTCCGATTCTCGATTTCAACATTATTCGGCTTGATCGTGAGGATTCACGTGGAGGAGGAGTACTTTTGGGGATCAAAAAGTGCTACTCCTTCTATAGAGTGAATATTCCTCCTATTCCAGGTATTGAAGTTGTCGCATGTCAGGCTGTTATTAAAAATAAAAGCCTTTGCATTGCTTCCGTTTATATTCCTCCTAGAGCCTCAATAAACCAGAATCAACTTTCAGATATTTGTTCGGTTGTTCCTGGTCCGCGGTTGGTCATGGGAGATTTTAACTCTCACGGTACAGGCTGGGGAGAACTGCATGACGACAACCGGTCTTCCTTGTTATATGACCTCTGTGACAACTTCAAAATGACCGTTCTCAACAATGGAGAAATAACACGCTTGGCTGGTCCATCCTCACTTGGCAGTAGGTTAGACCTCACACTTTGCTCGAATTCATTATCGTTGGACTGCACATGGAATGTGATCCAGGATCCCCACGGTAGTGATCATTTGCCTATTAAAATTTCGGTTGCCACCGGGCTCACTCCGCCGGAATCGATCAACGTCACCTATGATCTAACTCGTAATATCGATTGGACAAGGTTCAAGACAGCAATAGATGAAGCCGTAACAACGGTAGAAGGGCTTCCACCGCTGGAGGAATATAACTTCCTCTCCAACCTGATTTTGGAAAGCGCACTACAAGCTCAAACTCGACCAGTTCCAGGAACGTCATTTCGCAGGAAACCTCCTTCTCCATGGTGGGATCAGCAATGCACCGAGGTTTACCGCAAAAAGTCCGACGCGTTCAAAGTTTTTCGTAGACGTGGAACACCTGAGCACTTCGAAAGGTACACGGCTCTCGAACGAGAATTTAAGAGCCTCATCAAGGCCAAGAAACGTGGTTACTGGCGACAATTCGTGGACGGACTATCACGTGAAACGTCGATGAATACCCTTTGGAATACGGTGCGAAGATTGCGTAACAGAATTACGAACAACGAGAACGAGGAGTATTCGGACCAATGGATCCTCAAGTTCGCGCGAAAAGTTTGTCCAGATTCTGTGCCAGCACAAATGTTTCCTCGCGAAACCACGAATTCGATAGATGAGATCAGCCAACCTTTTTCAATGGTAGAACTCTCTCTCGCACTCCTTTCGTGTGGCAATACGGCTCCGGGGGCTGATAGAATCAAGTTCAACTTGCTTAAGAACCTTCCAGACGACGCTAAGAGGCGCATGTTGCACTTGTTTAATCAGTTTCTGGCTCTCAACATTGTACCGGATGACTGGAGACGGGTGAGAGTTATTGCAATTCAAAAACCTGGTAAACCCGCGTCCGACCACAACTCCTATCGACCCATCGCGATGTTATCTTGTATTCGAAAGTTGTTGGAGAAAATGATCCTTTTCCGCCTGGACAAATGAGTTGAGACGAATAACCTGCTTTCAGATACTCAATATGGTTTCCGTAGGGGTAAGGGAACGAACGACTGCCTCGCGTTGCTTTCCACAGAGATTCAGTTAGCTTTTGCTAAAAAAGAGCAAATGGCTTCTGTTTTCTTGGATATCAAGGGGGCTTTTGATTCAGTATCTGTTGAAGTTCTTTCAGATAAACTCCACGCTTGTGGTTTTACACCATTATTGAACAATTTTTTGTACAATTTGCTGTCAGAGAAACATATGAGCTTTTCTCATGGAACCTCTACAGCTTCTCGATTAAGCTACATGGGTCTCCCCCAGGGATCATGTTTAAGCCCCCTTTTGTATAATTTTTATGTCAAAGACATTGACGGTTGTTTGAGTGAGAATTGTACGTTGAGACAACTTGCAGATGACGGTGTAGTGTCTGTCACGGGACCCAATAGGGTCGATCTGCAAGGACCCTTACAGGATACCTTAGACAATTTGTCTACTTGGGCTCTCGAGCTAGGTATCGAATTCTCTACGGAGAAAACTGAGTTGGTAGTTTTTTCTAAGAAGCATAACCCTTCAAGAGAAAGCTTCAAATTTTGGGTACACCGATAACTCATTCTATGTCATTTAAATATCTTGGGGTCTGGTTCGATTCAAAGTGCACCTGGAGATCCCACATTGAGTATCTGAAGCGAAAGTGCCAACAAAGGATAAACTTTCTCTGCACAATTACCGGGACCTGGTGGGGAGCGCATCCGCAAGATCTTCTAACGTTGTACCGGACAACGATTTTGTCGGTTATAGAATACGGTAGTTTTTGTTTTCAGTCAGCGGCTCGGTCGCATATCATCAAACTGGAACGTATTCAATACCGGTGTCTTCGTATCGCGTTAGGTTGTATGCACTCGACTCATACCATGAGACTTGAAGTGCTGGCTGGCATGTTGCCACTCTCGGATAGGTTTTCAGAATTATCTCTCCGGCTCCCCACCAGGTGTGAAGTAATGAACCCCCAGGTGATTGAAAATTTTGAGAAGCTCTTTGAGTTGAATCCTCAAACCCGCTTCATGACTTTGTACCATTTATACATAACACAGGATGTCAGCCCTTCGCTGAATATTCCCTAATCGTGTTTGCTTCTCCAACTTCGGAAATTCGGTTCATTTTGATTTACCCATGAAACAGGAGCTTCGTGGAATCCCAGAGCATCATCGTCCTATGATTGCTCCGGTGATATTTGCTGCAAAGTTTGGCCTAGTTGATTCCACCAAAACGTTTTTCACTGACGGGTCTTTGATAGAGGACTCCGCTGGCTTTGGTGTATATAATGAAAATTATAGCGTCGCTTGTAAATTTCAAGCACCTTGTTCTGTTTTTGTCGCGGAATTGGCAGCAATTCATTTTTCTTTAGAAACTGTTGCCTCTCTTACACCGGATCAATACTTCATTTTCACGGATAGTCTTAGTTTTATAGAGGCTATTCGCTCCTTGAGGCCGGTAAAGCACACCTCTTATTTTCTTATGAAAATACGAGGTCTTCTAAGTGCTTTATCTTCACGTTCTTTTATTATCACCTTTGTTTGGGTCCCTTCTCATTGTTCGATTCCTGACAATGAGAAAGCGGACTCGCTTGGTGGGCGCTATCGAAGGCGATATTTATGACTGACAAATCGCCATCAACGAATTTTTCTATATTTATCGTCAGATATCACTCGATAGCTGGCAGTATAAATGGAGTAAAGGAGACTTGGGGCGATGGCTACACTCTATCACTCCTAAGGTGTCTAAGAAATATTGGTTCAGGGGATTGGATGTGGGTCGAGACTCCATTCGTGTGATGTCTCGCCTCATGTCCAATCATTATTTTTTAAACGCTCATTTGTTCCGTGTTGGGCTGGGAGACAGCAATCTCTGTGAATGTGGACAAGGTAACCAGGACGCAGATCACGTTATTTGGTTTTGTGCTGAGCATCGTGGAGTCAGATCTGAGCTTTATGATTCCCTTCGGGCTCGAGGTAGACAACCCAATGTACCGATTCGAGATATTTTGGCCGCACGCGATCTGGAGTTTATGAAACTCATTTATGTGTTTTTGACTAACATTAGCCTTAGATTGTAGTTTGATTAACTTACTTGTTTAGGTTAAAGTTTTGAGGAATGTGTGCATCGGTGTGTGATTGTGGTTGTGTGTGCGTGTGAGTGTGGGGTTGTGTGTGTATGTGTGTGTGTGTGTGTGTGTGTGTGTGTGTGTGTGTGTGTGTGTGTGTGTGTGTGTGTGTGTGTGTGTGTGTGTGTGTGTGTGCGTGTATGTGTGTGTGAGAGTGATTTTTTTTTTAAATTAAAAACGTTCAATTGAAAAATTGTAATTTAAAATTCTAGATATAAGAAAACCATTGTTCCTCATGCTTTGTTTTCAATTTCCACCGCAATTTTACCATCCATAAAATTGTAATTCCTATTAACCTCGAGACGGCCGCGAGTAATCGGTTTCACCCCCTTAACCTTAGTTCTAAGATAACTGATGTATATAAACATGAAAACTTGGCTCTGTAAAGTTGATTCGATTGAGCCTGAACAAATAAATGAATTCATAAAAAAAAAAAAAAAATTGAGGTTGTTGTAGTATGTATTTTTTTTATCAAATTCTGAGTATAATAAAATTTTGCCTTTAAATTGAATGTTTTCGTTTGAAATATAAGCCCTGCACAGTGGATTAGTTAGAAAATTCATTTTGTTCATTTTTGTCAATAAGCCTGGATTTATGCATCGTCTCGTGATTTCTTTCCAGAATGAAGACTAATTTTATTAAATAAAATGCTAATATGGCTTTGGCTTGCAATCACATTCACTAATAATTGTTAATATTAAGGGCAAAGTCATTCGCGCGCCCGATTCACTATGATCATCGAAGTGAACTCAACTCTGTTCCTGCATTCATCCCTTGGCATCCGTTTGTATGTAGAAGTGCGCATGAAAACATGATGCTCTTGCACCCGGGATTACTCGAAATTCATATGCAAAACTGTGTTATATTTTTACATCAAAAGATTGCCAAGAAAATTTTCAATCTTATGGTACCAATAAAAGTACATAAAAAAAGATTTCATAGCATACTTTTTGGATTTCCAAAACAACCTAAAACGTTCCACGCTATGGGAGCTGCGAGCCGTGGGAGATGGAGGACGAAAAAAATAATAATAATCAACAGCAACAGCAGTCTGTTCATTTCGTTTAGGAAGAATTGTACATCGAAGAGGGTTATTTTGAAACGCCGACAACGTGGCATCTGTATTTTTCAGAATGAGGAAGTGCAGAGAAGATGTTTGTTCAATTGATAGAATTTTTTATGCTATATATTTTTTTTTTTTCAAATGATTAGTCTAACGGCTAACAAACCTGATTATTTCAAAACTGTCTAACATTTCAGTTAAAATCGTTTGAACTTCATCACAAATTTCGACGTTAGGAAAACAACAGCCTCTAAATAAAAATTAAAACATATCTTGTTTTTTTTTTTCCCTGTAACCAAACATTTTATTGTATTGGCCTGACGATGTATCAATTTCAGGAAAATTTGCAGACTATTTTCATCGACCACCTAATTAACTAACTTGAATTTAATTAATCCATATCAGAACCGTTTCGTCAATATTTCAAATAAAATGAATAATTGTAGGTATATTATAGATCAGAATGTTCAAGTGTTTTTACGAAAAGTTGTCTAAGTATTAAGAATATCTTGAAAAAATTAAAACAAATGGTCTGACGATATGTGTATGTGCTATGTGATTTCCTAAAATAATAACTCAATTAAGTTTGGTAATTTAGGTAAGAATATTGGGGGAAATAAATTTTTTAAAGGGTTGTTTGGGGGCCCAAAAAAATTTTGAAAAAGGAACTCAATTAAGGTTGGTAATTTAGGTAAGAATATTGCGAGAAATAAATCTTTTAAAGGCATGTTGTAGTGCCTCAAGATATTCTGAAAGACGTAAATTAACTTTTAATAATTTTGAAAATAGCTGCATTATTTATTGGTTAGTCAAAATGTTGAAGTATTTGAATGAATAATATTCTGAGAAAATTTATCAAATCAACTTACGACATATTGATGTGATGACATATTGATTTTCGGAATAATTTGATACATTATAACAAAAATTGGTTACAAGCTATCTTTGTTTTTTCACGTACATACTTTTAAAGTTAACATTTTCAACTATTTTTATGAATAGTATTCTAAGTATTTTATTATATTTTGAGATGATTTTTACAAATAATTCGAAGGCATATTGATGAACAAAAATTGTACTAACATACATAATGCAACCCCAAGAAATATGAAGCTCTGGTAAAAATACAAGCACATACCAATCAATTTCAAGAACACTTTACTAAGTCATTTCAAGTTAATTTAATATAAGTCAAAATGTCAAAATATTTTTTATGAACGATTTCCGGTGATTTTGGAATGGTTTGAGAATTATTTTTTTCAAATTATTTGACGGCACATCAACCTGGCAATTTTATATAACAAACATAAACTTTTAACATAATTTTGAAAATAGCTGAGTGAGTTTCATCAGGTAAATATAATGGTAAATCAAAATATATAAAAATGAATTTCTGTCTGTGTATCCGACCCCTATAGACTCGGAAACTATTGAACCGATCGGCGTGAAAAATTTTATGCTGGGGTTTTTGGGGCTGAGGAAGAAATGGAATCAAATTTTTATGTCGAGGGTTTTGAAAGCAATGATTGTATGATGGTTTAAAATTTAAAAAAAAAATGGTTTAAAAATAAATGAATTAAAATGAAACAAGAACTTTAACTAGACGTGATAATTATTTAGGTAACTAAAACACAAAATGTGTACTTCTGGGGTAAGTAGCATGTTCTGGTAGGAGTTTGAACCCTTTCTTAGTCAAGAAAAAAAAACTCAATCTAAAAAACAACCCTAAACGTGCCATTTCAATAAATTTTCATTCATTTTGTTGCAAGCGTAGCAGCGCTCGCACCGGGTTCAGCTAGTATGATATATGGACGTAGAACTGCTCATATATTTTAATGAATAGTTTTTTAAGAAAATCCAATGCGAAATGTTTGGCTTGTGATTTTCTTAACAAATTGAATTAATGTTTTTAAAATGCTTGACCTGTACTCGTTCTTGAGTTTTTTTTAATGATTTTTATTGTATTTCAGAACACTCTGAAAAATATAAACAAAATCAAATGACAAATTAGAAAAAAACAGGGAATACAAATTCTTTAGAAAACTTAGACTCTGTTGTAATAGGATCTTTTATTTAAGTATTATTGTAAGCGCTGTCGTCAGTTTTTTTTTTTTGTAATATCCTGAAGAGATGATCCGAGGATATTCTGGCACACTAAATTTTGCAAAATGTTATGAGCATTTCATAAAATTTAAAAAAATACAAAGCATAGTCATTTAACGTAAATGTATTAAATGTATTTTTTCAAATTTTTATGTTTGAAGTTAAAATGAATTTTTAAACAAATTATCATCATTTTGAAGTATTTTGCACATTTTTCAAATTTGGAAATCATTATTTCAGGAATTCTTAAGCCGTATTGAAATAACTTTGAACCATTTGCGTTACAATCATTCGATCAAATCTTCATCAAACAATCGAACTTTTCGTTCAAAACTGAATTTACTTGATGTGTTTTTTTTTCTTTGAATATAACAAATATACATAAATTTATTAATTTTAACTCTTTAAAAGTTTGACCAAAACTAAATTAACCAGATATGACTCTGGCCAGTAGTTTCTTGCGTGATATATTTGCGTTAAATTTAAAGATCCTAGTTAAATTTAAAGCGTTCAAGTATTCGTATGAAATATTCTTCTGATTTATGTATAGAATAACAAAAAAAGATGATTTAAAGTCGTTTGATGTGGCAGGAAAAAAAAATTATGAAATCAATGAAATTACCTAACATACCTATTTCAGGTAAATTAGTTTTTGGTCAAATATTTCAAGTATTAGTTTGAATGATATTATATATTTTGTTAATAGATGGAAAAAATAAATGATTCACAGTCATGTGGCTAGGGATTTTATTGAGCCCGTTTTAAAAAAAATTGGAAAATATCCGATCCATTTAGTAAATAAATGTGAGGTCAAAAGTATTTCTTTAAATAAATTTATACAGAAAATTTTATTTGAAATTTTGAAACCCATCTTCGGCCAAATGATTTCTTATATTATATTATAAATATGAAGTATCTTATTTATTACACATATTAAGTTTTAAGAAAATTGTTCTAGAATTACAATGATTTTTTTAAATATATGATCCGAGAACATTAACACCAATAATTCATAGTCATTCTGATATGGCAGAAAATAATCTATAATAATGAAGTATATTTTGCTAATCATTAAAATATCTGACATGTTCATTTCTGGTTAATATAGCTTTGAACAAAACTTGTCAACGTTACTATGAATGATTTTCATCTTGTTTAGAAATATTTACAGGAAATTAGCGGATAGATGCAAAGTCTTTTTTATGCGGCAAATGATTTTCTGAAATACTTAAGTCCATTTTGTAAAATTTGGAATATACATACAAAATAAAAGTTTTGAATTATATTTATATTGATATGACTATGTAATGTATTTTTCAAATTAAATGAAATGCACCTAACTATTTCAAAGAATAAACAGGCTCATTAATAAAATGTCCTCGGATGATTCGTTTGATTTTTTTCTGGATATTCTAGAATATATGAATATCGCTCATTATAATGAATAATTATAATTGAACATGTTGATTCACAGATGCATATTTTTTTTCGAAAGTTTCCTTTATCGTCGTTTGAATTGTTTATATGTTTCACAATGTTCTAAAATACTATGAAAAACATTCAAATAATTTTCATCAACATTTTGACAACAGTTATAGGTGGTTATAGTTACTTGTAATAGCTAGGTCCTCCCTTAGCTCAGTCAGTAAAGGCGCAGCTACACAGCAATACCATGCTGGAGGTAACTGGGTTCGTTGAGGAAAATTTCTCGACTACCTGGGCATAGGATATGATTTTACTTGTCACACAATCATACTAATGCAAAAATGGTACCTGACATCGAAAGCTCTCAATTAATAACTGTGAAAGTGCATTTACAACACTAAGTTGAGAGCAAGCAATAAGCTAATTGTTAAGGAAAAAGCTTGAAACGCTAAGAAGGAAAGATAACTTAGAAAGCTATTTTCAATATGTTGTTAGATGATTTTTTTTTAATTTCTCAAATAACTAAGTGCAGATATTCCAAAAACGTTTAAACAACCAACATTTTAAGTTTTATCAACATTTTAATGAGCCTGGCAGTTATCCTAAATAACTAAATTTTTTTTAACATCTTGAAAAGTGCTTACCTTTCTATTTCATGTACATATATATATCAGGAATCAAAAATAAGTATTTTTATAAAATATTTTTTTAGTATTTTAGAAAATTCAATAATAATTCAAGAAAACAAATTAAGGCATAAAATAAAAGTTAAAAAAATTAAAAAAAATTTTTTTAATTTAAAAAAAAAATTTTTTTAAAAAAAAAAAAATATTTGGGAGAAAAATTTTTATTTTTTTTTTATTTTTTTTTGTTTTTTGGTTTGGAAGGAAAAAAAAAAAAGGTTATTAAATAAAAAAAAAATTTTTTTAAAAAAAAGTATAAAATCAAGTGTTTTGTAACTGACGCATTTTTTTTGGGTGAACACGTTATAAGTCAAAACATTCAAGTATTGATTAATAATTTTCTTAGTTTAAAGCCATTCTTAGAAATCTTAAAAAAAAACATCTTTTGACAAATTAAAAATATTTGACATAGATTTGTTGATTCCTGTTACAATACAAAAAAAAAGTTCTAAAAGTTCAAGTTATTTTTATTTTCTTTGTGAAAAATATATGTAAAAAAAAATTTGAAAGAAATATCTGACGTAGTTTTGATACGCCTGATAATTTATGAAAATAATCAAATACATATGAAATAATTTGAAGAAAAATCCCTTAGTTTTCTCAAGTTAATTAGTGAATACGTAAGTCAAACTTATAAAGTTAAAACAGTTAAAACAAAAAGATATATTTTTAAATTGAGGAAATCATCTGATGGCATTTTGATTTGCCTAGTGATTTTCGGAAATATTCAAATACATATAACATAATTTAGAAATAATTGCCTTATTTGAAGCTGGTGAATACATATCCTAAATAAAGATGATCAAGCATTTTTTATGAATTATTTTTTAAGTTTTATGAATATTCAACGGAATTTGAAACAAATCATCAGATCACCTATTGAGATACCTGGTGAATCAATGCAATAATTAAACACATACAAAATAAATTTGGATTAAATAGCTTACGAAATTTTTTATTCATATTGTAGTCAAATGATTCTTGTATTTTTGTTAACAATTCTCACCACAAAAGTTCAACTCAGTATACGCAAAACTTCTACGCCGCAACAAAAAAACACAATTTTTATTATTTTGGAATGATTTGAAAAAAATTCACGAAATTATATTAAGGCATTTTGATGATCACAAAATAAACTATCAAACATTATAGAATTCCAATAAACATGGATGCTAAGTAAAAAACAAGCTAAATTCATTCAAATTGAAAAAAAAACCCGTGACTAATATTTTCTATATTTTTTTTATGAATATAATTATAATGTTCAAGATTTTCATGATATTCAGAGAAAGTTCGAACAAATAATTTAGTGACATTTTTATGTACTTGTACCTTTTTCACTACTATTTCATAGGGCATAATTTTGTATACGTTAATATATTGTAAGTTTGATGTTTATCTAATTTGACAATTTCTGGTTGATATATTGGGTGTCAAAACATTCAAGAATTTTTATGAATATTTTTTTAAGTTATCAAATATCCTAAGAAAATTTAAGGAAATCATCTAACGCCATTTTGATACGCCTGACAATTCTCTAAAATAATGAAATGAATTTGACATAAATTGAAAAAAGCTGATATTTGCACAAATCAATCAGAATAATTTTACTGTAGCTGGGAATTTGAAAAAATACGCCCATTTTGCAGGAATTTGAAAAAAATTCATTCAGGACATTCGGAAAAAACTAAAAATATTGCTCAAAATGATACTTGAATAGAGTATCACAGTATCATTGAGTCAAAATTCTCAAGACCATTTTTTTTCGAAGATTTGCTTCATCATCATATGATTTGCTTATATTTAAAAAAAAAGATAAAAAAAAAAAAAAAAGATCCTATTACTACAGAGTCTAAGTTTTCAAAAGAATTTGTATTCCCTGTTTTTTTTCTAATTTGTCATTTGATTTTGTTAATATTTTTCAGAGTGTTCTGAAATACAATAAAAATCATTAAAAAAAACTCAAGAACGAGTACAAGCATTTAAAAAAATTAATTCAATTTGTTAAGAAAATCACTAGCCAAACATTTCGCATTGAATTTTCTTATTTTAATTATTCATTAAAATATATGAGCAGTTCTACTTCCATATATTATACAAGTTGAACCCGGTGCGAGCGCTGCTACGCTTGCAACAAAATGAATGAAAATTTATTGAACTGGCACGTTTAGGGTTGTTTTTCAGATTGAGTTTTTTTTTTCTTGAATAAGAAAGGGTTTAAACTCCTACCAGAACATACTACTTACCCCAGAAGTACACATTTTGTGTTTAAGTTACCTAAATAATTATCATGTCTAGTTAAAGTTCTTGTTTAATTTTAATTCATTTATTTTTAAACCATTTTTTTTATTTTAAACCACCATACAATCATTGCTTTCAAAACCCTCCACATGCCAAATTTGGTTCCATTTCTTCCTCAGCCCCAAAAACCCCTGCATAAAATTTTTCACGCCGATCGGTTCAATAGTTTCCGAGTCTATAGGGGTCGGATACACAGACAGAAACTCATCTTTATATATTTTGATTTACCATTATATTTACCTGATGTAACTCACTCAGCTATTTTCAAAATTATGTCAAAAGTTTATGTATGTTATATAAAATTTCCAGGTTGATGTGCCGTCAAATAATTTGAAAAAAAAATTCTCAAACCATTCCAAAATCACCGGAAATCGTTCATATAAAATATTTTGACATTTTGACTTACATTAAATTAACTTGAAATTACTTATTAAAGTGTTCTTGAAATTGATTGGTTTGTGCTTGTATTTTTACCAGAGCTTCATATTTCTTGGGGTTGCATTATGTATGTTAGTACAATTTTTGTTCATCAATATGCCTTCGAATTATTTGTAAAAATCATCTCAAAATATAATAAAATACTTAGAATACTATTCATAAAAACAGTTGAAAATATTAACTTCAAAAGTATGTACGTGAAAAAAGAAAGATAGCTTGTAATCAATTGTTTGTTTGTTAAAAGTATGAAATTATTCCGAAAATCAATATGTCATCACATCAATATGTCGTAAGTTGATTTGATAAATTTTCTCAGAATATTATTCATTCAAATACTTCAACATTTTGACTAACCAATAAATAATGCAGCTATTTTCAAAATTATTAAAAGTTAATTTACGTCTTTCAGAATATCTTGAGGCACTACAACATGCCTTTAAAAGATTTATTTCTCGAAATATTCTTACCTAAATTACCAAACTTAATTGAGTTTACGTCTTTCAGAATATCTTGAGACACTACAACATGCCTTTAAAAGATTTATTTCCCGCAATATTCTTACCTAAATTACCAAACTTAATTGAGTTATTATTTTAGGAAATCACATAGCACATACACATATCGTCAGACCATTTGTTTTAATTTTTTCAAGATATTCTTAATACTTAGACAACTTTTCGTAAAAACACATGAACATTCTGATCTATAATATGCCTACAATTATTCATTTTATTTGAAATATTGACGAAACGGTTCTGATATGGATTAATTAAATTCAAGTTAGTTAATTAGGTGGTCGATGAAAATAGTCTGCAAATTTTCCTGAAATTGATTCATCATCTGGCCAATACAATAAAATTTTTGGTTACAGGAAAAAAAAACAAAGATTTGCTTTAATTTTTATGGCTGATGTTTTCCTAACGTCGAAATTTGTGATGATTTTTCCAACATATGAAATATCCACTTGAATTCAACAAGTGACTCGTTGTTTATGGCATATAGAACGATGCATAAAGTTCAAACGATTTTAACTAAAATGTTAGACAGTTTTGAAATAATCAGGTTTGTTAGCCGTTAGACTAATCATTTGAAAAAAAAAAATAGCATACAAAATTCTATCAATTGAACAAACATCTTCCCTGCACTTCCTCATTCTGAAAAATACAGATGTCACGTTGTCGGCGTTTCAAAATAACCCCCTTCGATGTACAATTCTTCCTAAACGAAATGAACAGACTGCTGTTGCTGTTGGTTATTATTATTTTCTTCGTCCTCCATCTCCCACGGCTCGCAGCTCCCATAGCGTGGAACGTTTTAGGTTGTTTTGGAAATCCAAAAAGTATGCTATGAAATCTTGTTTTATGTACTTTTATTGGTACCATAAGGTTGCAAATTTTCTTGGCAATCTTTTGATGTAAAAATATAACACAGTTTTGCATATGAATTTCGAGTAATCCCGGGTGCAAGAGCATCATGTTTTCATGCGCACTTCTACATACAAACGGATGCCAAGGGATGAATGCAGGAACAGAGTTGAGTTCACTTCGATGTTCAGAGTGGGGCTGTGACATTATGCCGTTTGAGTGTTTCTAAAGTGTTGAATATTATTTGCTATTATCTTGCTCGGTACGAATGGAGAATATCAAAATAATTGTATTCTATTGAGTCTATGAAAATGTGATTTATATTCATATACTTATATATATTTCCATATCCATTTCCCTATGAAATAAAAACTGCTGGATTCACGTAGTTGAACAAATATATATAACAATATAAGGAATCTTGTTGTACTTTGATCAGAATATAATGAATATTCTGGAAATATTTGACTATATATGAACAAGATCTTCGTGAGCGTAGCAATAGGAGAATGTCAGCGGTGATTGTATTTGCCAATATGAGAATAAGATTTGTAAAGTACCGGAGAACAAATAGGAATATTTTAGAGAAGATCTCTTCTGAGAATCTTTTACATCATTCTTAGTTTTTTTTATGATAACAATACTTCTCTGGCAAAATATATCAACAAAAAGAATTATAAAATGTTCATTATGTACCACAGTGTAGATGTGTTGGTGATTGGTTCATTATATGGAGCAGTTCATTCAATTATTTTCAAATCGGTCGTTATTCTCAGATCCTCGACTGACTTTGCCCTTAACTATGAGTATGAGCAGGTCCATGTTTTACTTAAAAATTACCTACTTTTGCTTCCATACAAATCTGCACATGAACAGGTTAAAAATATGTTTTTCCCCATTTGGGTCCTCAAAAGCGGGTAACAAATGGTTCAATTTGTCTTCTTCTTTTTATTTCATCTAGTTTCATTACATGGTGAATACAAAAATAGCCACACCCTTCAGCTGCAAATTTATTTTGCTTTGTTGCCGGGATCTGATTTTATAACTGAGGCCTGTCCCCTCTTTAAAATTTTGCTTCTTACTGTATTTTCGTGCCTCTCTTCATCTAGTATTTAACACGTAAGATGAACCGAAATGATTTCAGTTTTCGACACAAGCTCTCAGCTGGTGGTTCGGACAGGACTTTGTCCACCCGGTTGTGGCATGAGAGACAGTTTTGTAAGACTGCCTTATCGGAGTTACCGCTTTCCATATCTACCCAATGCAATAATAAAATTTTGAACCAATGAAAAGTTGCAATACGTCTATTATGAAATCATTTCGGTTCGTCTTGCGTGCTATATACTAGCTTTAAAAAGCATGGCCCAGAAAGATGCGGATCACGAAAGTGCAGTATGGAGCAAAATTCATAAGAAGGGACGGGTCCAAAGCAAAATTATAGAACTATTTTAACCAACCATATGTGTAATAATACGTATAAATTAGATACCTTTATTACTTTAATTCAACGCGGTCCTACGTGAACCTTGCGGTTATATCCTTGATATAACCCACCACTAATTTTTTTATTTGCTTATCAGATACCTTTCAATCTGTAGAGTATATTTTTCTATAGGACCTATATTTTTTTAAGCCTGTAACTATTGAAAAACAATTGAAAAAACTGTTAGATGACCTTTTCACCACATATGCACACAGTGGTGAATACCAATTTGGCCCTCTCATCCCCAATCTGATGTTTCTCTTCTGTGGTGAGTTTCACGTTAACTTATTGGGTCGTGTCGAGAGCACAGCGAGCAGCAGCAAAATTCCCCAAAGGCTAGTTTCAGGCTATCGTTTCAGGTTGCACGAATAGTCTTTAGGATGGCTCATCGGACGAAGCTAAGCACTCACACGCGATTTACTTAATGCACTTTATTTAAATTGAATTCAGCCTAATTTTAATTTATTCTAATTCATTTTACCGTACATGCAAAGAAATCATTCTGTTTTAAATCCACAAAATATTTTGTTGGTATTCAATACAAGGTTTTTTTGTTTCCATTCATAAGAAAGTTACAAATCAATTTAACCAAAGAAATTGTTTAAAGTGATCACTGCTGTGTGATTTAAAACAATCACATATATTTTTAAACTCAAATGATTAATTTATTGTTTTAACAAAATATTTTTTCACCCTAAGAAATCACTTGGTTTTGAATCAACAAAACATTTTGCTGCTATTCAATACAAGGTTTCTTTTTGTTTCAATGCATAAAAATGATCCAAATCAATTCAAAATTTCATTCATATCAAAAAAAAATATTTAAAATAATCACTGCTGTGTGATATTAGTTTAAACAATATTTGGTTTATAACAATCACATTTATTTTTAAATTCAAATGATTATTTTATTGTTTTAACAAAATACTTTTTCACCCTAAAAATCACTCTGTTTTGAATCAACAAAACATGTTGCTGCTATTCAAAACAAGGTTTCTATTTGTTTCAATTCATGAAAAAGTTCTAAATCAATTCAAAATTTGATTCAAATCAAATCGCCGCTGTGTGATACTCGTTTAAATTATATTTGATTTATAACAATCACATTTATTTTAAACTTCGTTTCAAAGAAAAATGCTTAATTAATTGTTTTAGTAAAATAGTTGTATGAGCGCACATTTCATAGCAGTCATATTGCTACCTCTGACCTCTGCTTTCCTAATGTAAGTTTAAGCATAATATATTATAATTTGTAAAGCAGATTATCAACGAGCTATTCTCTTTGCAGATAACTGAAAAAACAGCACAACTTCCGACGGAAGACTATTTTGCAAATAAGCTTCCATTATGACTGCCTCTCCCCAATATTTCTTCCCAAGTCCAGCATCCAACAACATGCACGATGCCAACTCCTGCAAAGTACGATTCTTGCGTTCCGAAACGCCGTTCTGCTGGAGGAATATGTTGCGGTAATTGTTGAAAAAACAATAAAACACGACTTTCAGTTCTATAAAGCATGAAGTTTTATTTCAATTAAAGGGTTTTATTATATAAGTTCATCAAAGTTTTTTCAACAAATGCGTTTAGTTGATTTAAGAAAACATTTTGTTTTGAACAATAAAACACGATGTTCAATTCTATAAAGTGATGTTTTCTTTCAACTCAAAGGTTTTGTTGAATTAGTTCATCATTGTTTATTATTTCAACAAAAGCATTTAGTTGGCTGAACAAAACATTTTGTTTTGAGCAATAAAACACGATGTTCAATTCTATAAAGCATGAAGTTTTATTTCAACTCAAAGGATTTGTTGAATTAGTTCATCAGTTTTATTGGTCCATATTTAAACCAAAATTTTAGTTGAATTGATTCCTATTTTGTATTGGTATAACTACGTATTTTTTTGCGTGTACTACAATCTTCTTAACATTAATTTAACTTTCACTGTGTGTATCTTCACTTGATGATTGTTGACTCGATGATTCTTGATGACGTCGCTGCCGCAGAAAAAGAGGATGGCTTCTGTCACTGCTCGGCTTTTATATCGGGGCGGGGTAGAATACGGAGCAACGCCATACTACCAATCTAAATTTCCCTTTTGGGCGTTTATAGCTGTCGATCATCGAGGGGTTTTGTGACGTTTGCGCTGAGGAACAGATGGCGTGTCAATGTACTTTCGTTGTCACGAATAGGTCGTATGATTAAAAAGTAGTAAACTTCAGTATCTACTCAAAAGTAAAGTCCACATAGTCCACTGTATTTAAAGTATGATTAAAAATAAATTCGAACATTAGTAAATACTAGTTTCGAACTTGCAGCTTTTACTACCTGTGTGTAGCAGATAATTGTCAAAACGAATATTTGGTTATGCAATGGAGAATAATTTTAATTTTGAAGTGCTTCAATCCATGGAGATTGAATTTGCGAATGCAGTTGATAACCCGGAGCTGCAGGATCACGAGGAGGATGAAGTTCGTAAAGAAGTTACAGGTTTCTATAAACTAGTTCACGCAAAGAAATCACTCTGTTTTGAATCAACAAAATATTTTGTTGGTATTCAATTCAAGGTTTTGTTTTGTTTCCATTCATAAGAAAGTTCCAAATCAATTCAAAATCTCATTCAAATCAGACCAAAAAAAATATTTAAAGTGATCACTGCTGTGTGATTTAAAACAATCCCATTTATTTTTAAACTCAAATGATTAATTTATTGTTTTAACAAAATATTTTTTCACCTTCAGAAATCACTCTGTTTTGAATCAGCAAAACATGTTGCTGCTATTCAATACAAGGTTTTTATTTGTTTCAATTTATAAAAAAGTTCTAAATCAATTCAAAATTTAATTCAAATCAAACCAATCAAATTATTTAAAGTAATCGCCGCTGTGTGATACTCGTTTAAATTATATTTGATTTATAACAATCACATTTATTTTAAACTTCGATTTAAAGAAAAATGCTTAATTAATTGTTTTAATAAAATAGTTGTATGAGCGCACATATCATAGCCGCCATATTGCTTCCCCTCTGACCTCTGCTTTCCTAATGTAAGTTTAAACATAATATGTTATAATTTGTAAAGCAGATTATCAACGAGCTATTCTCTTTGCAGATAACTGAAAAAACAGCACAACTTCCGACGGAAGACTATTTTGCAAATAAGCTTCCATTATGACTGCCTCTCCCCAATATTTCTTCCCAAGTCCAGCATCCAACAACATGCACGATGCCAACTCCTGCAAAGTACGATTCTTGCGTTCCGAAACGCCGTTCTGCTGGGGGAATATGTTGCGGTAATTGTTGAAAAAACAATAAAACACGACTTTCAGTTCTATAAAGCATGAAGTTTTGTTTCACTTAAATGGTTTTATTATATAAGTTCATCAAAGTTTTTTCAACAAATGCGTTTAGTTGATTTAAGAAAACATTTTGTTTTGAACAATAAAACACGATGTTCAATTCTATAAAGTGATGTTTTCTTTCAACTCAAAGGTTTTGTTGAATTAGTTCATCAGTTTTATTGGTCCATATTCAAACCAAAATTTTAGATGAATTGATTCCTCTTTTGTGTTGGTATAACTACGTATTTGCGTGTTTCAAAAAAGTTTATTTTAAAATTTGTGTATTAATTTACAGCGCGCTGAATTAAGATAAGCAACATCAACATCAGCAACTTACCTGCAAGTAGTTAAACCAGAAGCTGTAGTAAATACTACTTTTAATCATAAAAAATGTAGTGTAGTAAAGTCTCTTTTATACATACGAATATGTTCCACAGGTAGCATTTAGAGCATCTCCAGGAGTGTTGTAGTTCTAGATTCATTTTATATGTCAGTTATAAATTTTTCTCTTGGGAAAATATATAACAAACATGCCCTCTCTTCAGCAGCAGTTCCAAATGTTGTTCTAAACCTAAAGACTTGAATGTGTGTGTATAATTGATTCTCAAAACTTCTGTGGGCATATTCTCAGAATTCCTATCAAATTTCCGCTGTAATTACTCTCAGAACTCCTTTGGAATTTCCCTCAGAATTGCTATCCCCTTCGAATTTCTCTAGAAATCTCAGAAATCATCTGGAATTTTCCTCAGAATTCCCTTAGAATTTTTTTTAGAATTCCCCTAGAATTCTCCTCAGAATTCAGTTGCAATTCTTCATAGGATTTTTTTTGGAATTCTACCTTTAATTAATTCGCAGTTTTTCTAAGAATTCCTCTGGAGTTCTCCTCAGTGTTCTTCTGCAATTCTCATCAGAATTCTTGTGGAATTAATCTTGGAATTACACTGATATTCTCAAAATTCCACTCAAACTGTCTTCAGAAGTCCTGCGGAATTCTCCAGAAGTCCACTGGAATTCTTCTCAGAATTTCTCAGGATTTCTTATAGAATTTCTCTAGTATTCTCCTCAGGATTCTTCTTAAATTCTCATCAGAATTCCTCTGGAATTCCTCTTAAATTCCACTGGAATTTCTCCAGTATTCCTCTGGAGTTTTCCCTCATTATTCCTTTGGGATTCCTATCAGAACTTCTCTGGAATTCCCCTTAATATTCGTCTAAATCATTTTCGGTTTTATACCTAATTTAAATATTCCACAGTATGGAGAAATTCTCGAAAAAAATTTAAAAACAAAGAAATAGGGAAATGGTGGTAATTACTGATGGGGCTTACCCGTTCCTTTCTCGAAGGATTTTCCACTGTCGAGATATCGTCAGCCTAGAAGATCACTTCGCTGAGTGCACCGGAGAAAACGACGTCGGCTTGCCGTTTTTCGCCACCTTGCTCGGACAATTTATTTTGTAAATTCCACTCGTACTACACTGCACAGTTGACGAAATATAGGGAACTTCTCCATGCTGATGATTGACCACAGGACCACCTTCAGTAACAAACTTCACCGGGAATACTTTCGGATGGAAACTGGAACTCGTGAATAAAATGGCAAGGAGTTTGATTGGATTTACCGGACAACGAGGTGTAATCTTGCTCCGTAGAAGGTTTATTTTGCACTAACTTACTATTTACAATCTTCTATCTATGCTATGTACATCATCTATAATGGACCACTACAAGTGGACCACGATATTGCGGATGAGTGCAGTTCAAATTCTCTCCATCTCTTTGCTCTTATCACTACATTAGGGTGATACCATTTTTTGTTTAGATTAGATTCGATTAATTTTAGGAATTTGACTTAAGTTTTAACATTAACATGTAGGTTGTTTAGCCTTAAGAATTAGATAATTAAATGGGGTAGTTTTAGTTCATTAATAATTCACGTAGTGCCGGTATAATTAAGTTAAATAGTCCAAATTCACACAATACTCATCATTCCGGCCACCTTGAACTAACTTGGTTGTTCAACACTGTGTATAAAAATCTCTCCTACTCTTGGAACTCCAGTTCATGGAGTGACATCGCTTCGGTTTTCACAGCGACGTTTAGACATCGTAGTAGTTCTTCGACGATCGTATTGTTGTAGTGACATTTGTTGATTAGCAATATCCATTACCCATCACTGTTTTCGTTGACTGGGGATAGAAAAGACCAGGTAGACTTGACAAATTACACGTAAAGTATTGGAACCGCAATTACCTGCTTGGTTCCCACGAAGGCCTCGAGCAAATTTCGGCGTGCTCTACCAGGTCTCATTCTGCGGGTTCTGGATGCTGATTCTCTGATATCGGTAGAAGCGCAATCTTTGCGACGGGTCTGACGACGGCTTCAGATGACCCAGTCTTTAGGGTTACGACGCGAATTACTCCATCCTTGCCCGGATGTACCTTGATGATCTTTCCGAGCGGCCATTGGATCGGAGGTAGATTATCGTCCTTAATAACCACGACTCGTCCAGGTTCGATAGTGACTGGAGCCGTGCATTTGGTTGCCCTTGCCTAGAGCTGCTGGAGGTACTCTAGATACCATCTGGACCAGATTCGTTGGAATCGCTTCTGAGTGAGCTCCCAGTGTGAAAGGTGATTGTCCGGAATGTCATACAGATTGTGTTCCGGTACGGCTTGGAAATTGGTTCCGATCAAGAAGTGTCCTGGAGTCAGGACTTCCAAATCTTACGGATCGGTGGGGATTGGGACCAGGGGCCTGGAATTTAGGCACATCTCAATTTGGGCTAATAGGGTGCACATGTCCTCGTAGCTGATGGTGACGTTGCCAATCTCGCGCAGCAAGTGGTTCTTGGCTGATTTGACGGCTGCTTCCCACAGTCCGCCAAAATGAGGCGCTCGAGGAGGGATAAAACGCCAGATGATCTCGTTTTCTGCACACCAGTCGAATATTTGTTTCCGATCGCCTACGTTGGTTTTCATCATTAGGTAGATTCTCTGCAGCTCATTAGCTGCACCCTTGAAGGCAGTGCCATTGTCACTGTGGATTTCAGACATCCTACCACGACGAGCGACGAAACGACGAAGAGTGACTAAAAAAGCCGGTGTTGAGAGATCGTAAACAAGCTCGATGTGCACAGCACGTGTAGCGAAGCACACAAATATGGCTATATATGCCTTCGTAGGAGCCCGATTGCGAATTGGTGACTTGATGTACACGGGACCACAGTAATCGATCCCGGAAATAGTGAATGGTCTTGTTGCTGTAACACGTGAGGTGGGTAAATCGGCGATGCTCTGCTGTACCAAGACAGGTTTACTGCGAAAACATGTGTGACACTGATGGTAAGTGCGGCGAACTAGGTTTCGCCCACCAATTATCCAGAATTTCTGGCGGATTGTTGCGAGCATCAATTGAGGGCCAGCATGTAGCAGCATGAAGTGGTAATAATTGGCCAGCAGAGTAGCTATCGAGTGTTTTGATGAAAGAACAATTGGAAACTTCACATCTTCGGACACAGCCGCGTTGCTAAGTCTCCCGCCGACTCAAATCACACCTTCTTTGTCGAATTTTGGTTTCAGTCACTTCAATGGGGATGATGTAACTCGTCTTCCGGCAATGAGATCGGACAATTCCTCGGAGAATGATTCTCGCTGAGCCAGGCGGCATAATGCGAGATCTGCTTCACGTATGTCGGCAGTGGTAAAAGCAACAAATGGTTCAATAGAGGTCTTCTTGGTGGCTGCTTTCAAAGCGCGGAAGTATCGCATCCAGTATGCGACAGAACGACGAAGCTTGCTGTAGTTGGAATATCGACTGAACAGCTGATCGGAGAATATCACATCGACGGTAGCTAGCATAGCTACTCTGGTTCTGGCTACGGCCATCCACAGCGGTTCTAGGGCGGGCATGTTGCTTGCAGGCCAGGACAATGATGACGAGGACAACCACTCCGGGCCGTTCCACCAGAGCGAATGGTATCTGATGTCGACTGGATTCACGCCACAGGAGAGTGAATCAGCTGGATTGGATACTCCGGCAACGTATTTCCAGTGGCACGATTCGGTAGCCTCTTGAATATTTGCTACGCGATTCGCAACGAACGTCTTCCATCGCGACGGTGATGACTCCAACCAATGTAGGACGGTGGACGAATCAGTCCAGAAGAATACTCCAGTGGGTTTTGAGATAGCGTGAACAACCTTCTTGTACAACTTTGACGACAATACTGCAGCACATAGCTCCAGGCGAGCGATGGTATGCGACTTAGCCAACGGAGCCACCTTGGACTTGGAGGTCAGTAGCTGGACTCGAACGTTTCCAGCGGACTCTGACCGAACGTAGCAGCACGATCCATACGCCTTCAACGACGCATCGGAGAAGAAATGGAACTGAAATGATGTAGGTTTGGCCAATGATATACAGCGAGGAATCCGGAGTGTAGCGATTGTATCGAGCATTCCGTGAAATGCCTTCCACTCGTATTGGAAATGTGGAGGGAGGGGACGATCCCACTCGTAGGAATCTCCGTTTTCGGTCTTCAGCCCCCATAATCGCTGCATGAACAGCTTGGCGACGACTATTGTGGGTCCCACTAGGCCAAGGGGATCGAAAATCTGGGCAATATACGACATGACCTTCCGCTTGGTCAGAACGGAAGCAGGCAACGGTAGCTGAACCTTGAAGCTCATCATGTCACTTCTCGGTTCCCAGACGAGCCCGAGGGTGGAGACGGACTGGTCCTCGTGAAGGTCATGGTACGCAGTGAAGGCTAGATCTTCATCGGGTATATCGGCGAGGACTTCAGAAGTGTTTGAAGCCCACTTTTTCAGTGGAAACCCTGCTTCAGCAAACATGGCGGACATTTCTTGGCGTAGGTGGATAGCGGAGTCAACGTCGTCGGCACCAGACAGGAAGTCATCCACGTAGAAATCCTTCTGGGCTACCGCGGCTGCGGCTGGATACGCTTCGGATGCGTCTTGTGCGATCTTTAGAATGTTGTGTGTTGCCAGGAATGGAGAGGATGCAAAACCGTAAGTCACAGTTTGCAATTCGTACGTAGCGATAGGTTGATCTGGAGTTGAACGCCAGAGGATGCGTTGATAACGGCGGAACGATGGATGCAACTGGATCTGCCGATACATTTTTTCAACGTCAGCAACAAACGCAATTTGGTGGGTTCGGAATCTGATGTGGATCGATGATAGATCTTCTTGAACGACGGGTCCAACTAGCTGAAGGTCGTTCACCGAAAATCCAGACGACGTCTTACATGACGCGTCGAACACGACTCGGACTTTCGTTGTGGTGCTGGATTCTTTAAACACCGGATGGTGTGGCAGATAGCAGTGCGGCTGGCTTTCATCTACTGGATCCACGAGTCTCTTCATGTGACGTAGGTGTTCGTATTCATCCATGAAGTGACAGTAGGCTTCCTTGGTGGTTGGATCTCGCTCAAGTCTTTTCTCGAGATTCAGGAAGCGGCGTTCGGCGATCGAGCGTGATTCGCCGAGAGTGACGAGCGGATCGCGGGTGAGTGGTAAGGAAACGACGTAACGACCGGACGAATCGCGAGTGGTGGTAGCGGAATACAGTTCTTCACAGAGGTTTTCTTCAGCCGTGAATTTGGAACAGGACTCAACGGCTTCTAATTCCCAGAACTTCTGGAGGGCTTGTTCTAGATTACGGTCCACAGTGGTGAGGTTACAGACGCTTGGAACTTCAGGTGATTGGATGGATACCTTTCCAGACACAGTCCATCCGAACGAGGTCTCGACGAACATAGGCTGTCCGTCGCCGTAGGAAATCTAGCTGCCAGTGTGCAGCTCGTGGTATGCGTCTCCACCGATAATGAGGTCGATTTCGGCTGGCATGTGGAAGCTTGGATCAGCAAGCGGGACTTCGGGAAACTTCCACGACGATGCATCAATCGGCATGGTTGGCAAATAGACCGTTGGTTTCTTCAGAATGAGGAACTCGAGCGTTGTGTTGTACGACAGCAGCTTGGATTTAATCGTAGCAGTCAATTAACGCTTAATCTGCTTTGAAGTTTCTCCTATTCCCGACACGGCGATGTCTACTTTCGTTCGGTGAAGGTTGAGCTTGTTTGCAAGCTTCTTCGTAATGAAGCTGCTCATTGATCCTGAATCAAGTAACGCACGAGCGGAATGCTCGTTGCCATTCTGGTCCACAACTAGGAGGGTAACTGTTTCCAGCAGGACAGTGGAGTGCTTCGATTGTACCGACAAACTCACTTGGGGGTTCGGATTCGCTGGTCCGGGGGACTCGACGGATGTCGACGGGCATGGATTCAGTTGTTGGGATGGTTGACCAGCTATGGCTACAGTTGTGGATTGAACCTTGGGAGCTACAGTTTCGTGCAGCAGGGTGTGGTGTTTCTGGTGACAGTTTCGGCAATCGTACTTGGATGTACAATTTCTTCTTTGGTGTCCAGAGCGGAAGCAGTTCCAGCATAAGCGCTTCTGGGAAACCAGCTCTCGGCACTGGCGAACGAACATCTTGGCAACTGCTGGACACTGGAACAGGAAATGGCTTTCTGGACAAGCGATACAGGACGGAGCGGAATTCTTGGATACGGTCGTGACGGAATTTGATACTAGCTTGAATGGTTTCTTTTGGATCGGATTAGAACCGGCCACCTTGACTTGGCCGGGCTGACTGTAGCGATGGTGCAGATCGGTGACGACGGAATTCAGCATTCGAACTCTTTGGTACAGGAACTCAACTAACTGCTCGTAAGTGACATCATCACCACTACTGGTCTTTTCTTCCCAGGCTCTAAGGGTCGTATGGTCCAGTTTGTAGCATAGCAGATTAATCAATGGGGTATACCAATGGACTACAGGTTCGTCAAGCTTCGCTAATGCTTTGACATGCCGTTGGTAGTCGTCTATTAGGTCATGCAGCTCTTGGGGTGACTCTTTCCTGAGTGACGGGAGGTCGTATAGGGCACGGAACAGTTGACGCTTCAGATATCGCTTGTTATCATAGCGTTTCAGTAGAGCGTCCCAAGTTAGCGAATAATTATCCGCGATTATGTCGATCGATTCAAACGGTTTGTGAGCTTCTCCTTCCAGGGACTGCAGAAGGTACTGCAACTTGGCGACAGTTGGAATGTCCGCGTTGGAATGAACCATGGAGGTGAACGTATCACGGAAGGAAAGCCATCTGGAAAAGTCTCCGTCAAATTTAGGAAGATCGACCTTAGGTAACCGTAGATGAAAACTGGGGGGAACTGCATGCTGATTGCCTGTTACCGACGTGTTGAACGCTGCCTGGTTGAGGTCCATGGAACGCTTCATCAGCAGAAATCCCTTGGCCGTACAGAATCTTGATTCAAAAACTGCCCTCTCTTGAAGGTGTTCCTCAAACTTTACAGCATCGTCGTACTTCTCGATCTCCGTTTGCAGGTCCTGGAACCCGCTGTAGACTCTGTCCAACGCTTCTAGACGAATTGAGATCTGGAACACATCGTTTTCGTCGTCAAACTTCTTGATGAATGCCTCGACGGAATTACGAACGACGAGCAATGCCTTTCGTTTCATCAAGCATTCGGCCAATTTCTTTTCTTCTCGTCTGTACATTTTCTCACAAAAATCACCACTTCACTACCACCACAAATCGGAAAAATACGGAAAATCGGTACGTAAATCGCAAAAACGAAATCCTTCCCGACGCGTTGTACCGTTTTCTACACGGCGTGAGATCGGAAAGTGACACAAGTCGATACGTATTTCTCCTTCCCGTCGCGGTATGCCACTTTCTACACGGCCGAAAACCCGAAAAATGTTACGCAAATCGAACGTAAAAACTCCTTCCCGACACGAACGTACCATTCACGCGACTCAACTTACCACCCACAACCACCCAATGCAAAAATAAAACTCAATTGCCTTGCGATCTTCCAATTTTTATTTAACAATCTCTCTTGTCGAACACACCGTTGTGCTTAGCCAAAGCAAACGGGTCGAAAAAACTGCCTACTGTGTGGGCCTTTATTCAACTTGCGCCTTTTCAAATGGCATCAAATAGCTTGGCTTGGGGTAGCCGTAGTGCTATTGACCTCAACTACAGGTCAGACAATCGCCAGCGCGTGGAAGAAACGAAATGGTGTACTCACCGCACCTGCCCTTCTGGTCGGGGGAACCTTCGATCCGGTTCGAAGGACCAAATGATGGGGCTTACCCGTTCCTCTCCACTGTTTTCCACTGTCGAGATATCGACAGCCTAGAAGATCACTTCGCTGAGTGCACCGGAGAAAACGACGTCGGCTTGCCGTTTTTCGCCACCTTGCTCGGACAATTTATTTTGTAAATTCCACTCGTACTACACTGCACAGTTGACGAAATATAGGGAACTTCTCCATGCTGATGATTGACCACAGGACCACCTTCAGTAACAAACTTCACCGGGAATACTTTCGGATGGACACTGGAACTCGTGAATAAAATGGCAAGGAGTTTGATTGGATTTACCGGACAACGAGGTGTAATCTTGCTCCGTAGAAGGTTTATTTTGCACTAACTTACTATTTACAATCTTCTATCTATGCTATGTACAGCATCTACAATGGACCACTACAAGTGGACCACGATATTGCGGATGAGCGCAATTCAAATTCTCTCCATCTCTTTGCTCTTATCACTACATTAGGGTGATACCATTTTTTGTTTAGATTAGATTCGATTAATTTTAGGAATTTGACTTGAGTTTTAACATTAACATTTAGGTTGTTTAGCCTTAAGAATTAGATAATTAAATGGAGTAGTTTTAGTTCATTGATAATTAACGTAGTGGCGGTATAATAAAGTTAAATAGTCCAAATTCACACAATACTCAACAATAACAAAGAAACAGGGATATGATGGTCAGCGAGTTCAGACTTGTTGCTGCAACTTGAAATTATTAACGAAAAAGTGGAACGTATACAAGATTCAAACAGATGTAGACCGGACGTTGATTCAAAGTTTGACGTTTGACTTGATTCCATAGACACTACCACAATGACAAAAAAATATAACTTGGATAAAACGCGTTTCAAATTTGAACAAAAATAGAACAACGTAGTATTCCAGTTTTAAATTTTAACATGAAACTGTTCGAAATTTTCCTACTAGGACGCCTTGCTGAAGTTGCCTTTGTTATAAATCCAGTTCTATTTTGTAATGACCATACACTCCTGGAGATGCCCTTACTACCATAAAAGTAGTATACTTAAGTTAACTACTTTTTAATCATGCGACCCATTAGCTCTTCACTCCTATGAAGAAATCCTATGCAAATGTCAGTGCTCGCGTAAAACATGGCAGTTTTCTTACTCAGTCACTCCACCGGAAAGTCTTGTAAAAAATATCGACAACTTCTTTGTTTATTGTTTATTTTTTTTTTTTTTTTTTTTAATCTTTATTTTACGTCGGCCTATTTCCTCACATGGTGACAATCACCGACGCCAGGAAGACGATTCCACCACCTGGACCCTACCTAATGACTCATGAATATGAACCGGGACCAACGGCTTTACTTCCCTTCCGAAGGAAGACGTGACCAGATTTTTTCGCCTCAGAAAAACCACCGACGTCGACTGGGATTGAACCCAGACCCTACTGGGGTGCCAAGTAGCAGTCACGCTTACCACTACACCACCGACGCCGGCCTATTGTTTATTGTTATATATATTTCATCTGACCTAAGGTGGAAAAGCCGTTTTGACTTGGCGTAAAAACCCCATATCTTTTGTAATACAATACAGTAAAATATAATACAATACAACACAAAATATTGCTTAATTGCACATTCATAAACATAATTAAAATAAACAAGATTACAAACGTAGAGTAAGGTCAAAGTATAAAATAAGAAACATCCATAGTTCGGAGCAGTCCTCGTCGTGAATCAATTGGAACTTGCTCATTAATCTATCCTTCTCGTACTATCCATTCTGTCAGTCTGCGCTTGAATGTTGCCAGTGTACAATTGAAGTCGAATAGAAAGTAGACAACGTTGAACCTAGCTGACATGAAGCGGATTTTAAGGTATGATTCAAACCAGCGGACAAGGTCCGTAGAGATACCATTTCTTCGTAGGCGTTCAAGTAGTATCCCGTGGTCAACTCGATCAAAAGCAGATTTAAAATCAGTGTAGGCAGTGTCGACCTGTGCACCAGCATCAATGTTGCGTATGCAAAACGAGGTAAATTGGATGAGATTTGTCGAGGTTGATCTCTTGGGAAAGAAACCATGCTGATCCGTAGAGATATAATTCTTACACGATTCGAAAAGTACCTCGTTCATTATGATTTCAAAAACCTTTGAACAAGCACACAATGAAGTTATGCCTCTGAAATTTTCGATGTTCTGTCGATCTTCTTTTTTGAACACAGGGAACATGACTGATGTCTTCCAACTTTCAGGAAATACATGCTGCCGTAATGAAATGTTGAAAAGTTTCACGAGAGCGGAAATCAACTCTCCGCTGCATTTTTTAAGGATACATGACGGTATGCCATCAGGACTGGATGCGGAGTCTTTCAATTTATTTATTGCAGCGTTTACTAAATGGGTCGTGATCTCACAGCTATTTAGGAAGCACACGTCACTAGGTGTGTCTCTACAAGCCTCTGCAATTTGATGTATAGACGAAGGAGAATCAGAAAAAGCACCTCTGAAGTGAGTTGCAAATAAATTGCACTTTTCCGATGCGGATGTGGCGACTTTGTTACCCAGAAACATCTCAACGGGCAATCCATTCTCCTTCCGTTTAGTGTTAACAAACTTCCAAAAATGTCGTGGCTGTCGGCGAGGATTTTCCTGAGTGCGTATACAGTAGCGCTTATACAGGAAACGGTTATACATGCGATAATTAATACTTGCACGTGCGAAATGATGCTTGGCGAAAGGGCAACGAGATTGACAGTAGGTTTGCAGTGCTTTCGATCTTAGGCGTTTAAGCCGTCGTAAATGTGCATTCCCCCAAGGTGGCTTAGGAGACGGCCTATGCAGCGGCACAAAATCAACCAAGTAAGTCTTCAACACGTTAGTGAAGTATTCCACAGCAACATCAATGTCTTCCGTAGTTTCTAGGACGTGCCAGTCAGTTTCACGGAGCGCTTCTATTAGTCCTTCAAAATCGGCGCGACGGAAATCAAGCCCTCGGTCATCCGGAATGCTTCCAAATACAATTGGCTGTGAGAGAGTTGCCGTTACTACAAAAGCGGGATGATTGGAATCAAGAAGAGAAAGCGATTCTACAGCTTCTTCAATCTGGCATGCAGCAAGCGTTTTTTCATTCACCAGAGTGAAATCCAGGACTCGAGCGTTATGATTGTAAATGTGGTTAACTTGAAACAGACCATGCAGACTAAATCCATCAAGTAACGAAGCGCAAGCAGCAGAGATATTTGACTGCAATACATCTACGGAAGGACGACCATTACTAGGTGTGTTCCAAACAAGACCCGATTGATTATAGTCGCCAAGCAAAATAGCATCATCATTATTTCCCAGATTTGAATGAATTGCTTCAATGGAATCGATATGGTGATTCACGCTGAATAAATCATTCTTGCGATTGGGTGGTAGATAAATAACACCAATGCTGATAGAACAGCGACGCATCTTTAACCTTACCCACAGCTGTTCCAATGAATCATTCACTGGGGTGGGATCGACATAACCGTTGAAATTAGTTGAGATAGCGATCAACACCCCCCCCCCCCCTCCACGTGATTTATGACTATTTAAATGGTTGCGATCCGTTCTGTACACGGTGTATGACTCTCCAAAAAGCTGGGCTGAGAATATTATATCATCAAGCCACGTTTCCGTAAGAACTATGACGTCATAGTGACAAGACGAAACAGCTACGAAAACTTCATCAATTTTCGTGCGTAAGCCCCGAACATTTTGGTAGTACACCGTTAATTGATGAGCGCCATCTGCAGCCGGATTGTTGCAAACAGGAGTAGCTGAATTTGAAGTATCATGCGATGAATCGATCTGAAAATTGGAGCTCCTTGATTGACGTGCAGTACCATTCATGACTTCGGCTGGACATATACTAATTCTATCATTACCTGTACAAAGGGAAGTTGAATCTGGATTGGCCACAGCGCGTAAAGCTCTTGGTTCGCTGACGGGATCAGATGTTATTTGGTCCCGCTGTATGAATGGCACGACCGGGGGTGACGTGCGTTCCGTTGTATGCATGTTTTGATGACTGGATTGGCAATGACTCGATGATTGCACTGATCCACCACTGGGAACGGGATGGAATTCACGAAGCGAAGAAGTGGAAATTTGATCGTACTTGCCTGGGATAGCAAGTTGGAAGACCCCCTCACCAGCTCCGAACACAGGAACGGAACGGCTTGGAAGGCTGGAACAGTCAGCAGAAGAGCAGCGGATCTCGACTGTGTCGGGTGGCTTGGGGGCTTCCATCAAGCTGTGTGACATGCGTTCCGTTGTCTGCATGTTTTGATGTCCGGGTAGGTGACGACTCGATACTTTCATTGATGAACCAGTTCGTTTTTTGTTTTGCATAACTTTGTATGGGTAAAAACGGGACAATCATCATCACCACCAGGCCAGTATCGACCTAAAAAGTAAAGAGGTTACGGAATTTTGTTCAATATTACCAAGCGGAATTTTGACAATTGATCTGCATGGAACCTTCACTGACGGAATAATCGAGCCGAATATTTTTCCGAAAGTAAAAGTGACAGCTCCTATTAGTTTGCGTGGAAACCTTACAAATTCCTATGTTATTTTTCGTTCTTTTCAGGTCGGTACTGCTGCAGAAATTTCTTTTCGATTCTTTACTTTGACGTTTCAGTAAACGGAATTTAACATGGGTTTGGGATAGAAAAAGAAATTTCTTTTGAACACGATACCGACCTACCGCTGGAAACGGGATGGAATTCAGGAAGCGAAGATGTGGAAATTTTATTGTACTTGCTTGAGAGCGGTTGTTGGGAGACCCCTACACCAGACTCGACCGCAGGGCCAGGACGACTCTGATGACAGGAAACAGGGCGATGATGTTGACAGGAAACAGCAAGCGCGACTGGGTCGAGCGGCTTGGGGTCCCCCAGAGGGTGACAGGCAGTGCGTTCTGAAAAACAGTAGCTGGACGCGGCGTCTGAGCGTAAAAACTGACTGTCGGTCGATACAGACAGCATCGAGGTCGGGGTTTTTTTGGCGGTGGAGTTGGTAAGAGGTGGGGGGGAGTTTAAAATAGGAATGGGAGAAGAGGGGTGGTGGGGGGGGGGATTTTTTTTTAAAGAAGGGGTGTTGGTGGGGGGGGGGGGGGGGGGCCCACCAGACTCGACCGCAGGGCCAGAACGGCTCTGATGGCAGGAAACAGGGCGATGATGTTGGCAGGAAACAGCAGGCGTGACTGGGTCGAGCGGCTCGAGGTCCCCCATGAGGCGACAGGCAGTGCGTTCTGGCAAACTGGAGCAGAGTGTGATGCGGCGTTGATTACTGTATGATATTTGCTTTGGGGTTACTGGAGATCCATTTCGGAAACAGATGTTGAAGTTGCAGACCCTTCTGTTTCGCGAGAAATCCGAATGGTGGGGGTATTCGTTTGAGGCTGCCATAAGTTTTTTGAAGTATGATCCTCGAACTCACGAAACATTAATCCTTTCGGCCACCGGAAAAAAAACTCCCATACAAGAACATTTAATCTTAATGCTACAATACAAAAGAAAACCGTAAAACGACAATAAAGTATGTTGTCTTTATTAAAATAAAAATACAATAAAATATATTGTTTTGAACAATATAATTTATTGTTTAAGGGGCTTTTACAATAGAAAAAGGGGGTTGTTAGTTATAGTAACCGTCAACATAATCAGATTATGTCATATGTTTTAGAATTCAAAACTATACTTTTTATTGTTCTGTTATTGCACCACTTTTTTCAAATAAACTGTAAGACGTATGGTTAAATCATTGTTTCTCCAATACAAATCCCTACTGTTTATCTATTGTAGAACAATAGAAAAGACAGTTGTATAAACAGTAGAGCTTATAGTAAAGTTATTGTTTTTTTGTTAAAATGCTTTACTGTTTCTCTATTGTAGAACAATATAAAATAATGCAGTGAATTATTGTAAAATGATAATAAAATTCAAGATAAATTTGATACTGTTTACGAATTTTATTTTATACTTTCTATTGTTATTTTATGGTTAGTTCAAATAAAACATTATGCAACTGTTTTGTTACAATATATCCAATGTAGTGAGAAAAATTAAATGAAAAGAGCATTCTGCTCATGTAAAATCAAGATTCACATTAGGCGGGATTGTCACCGCAGCGCATCACGGCATTTTTGGCAGCCTTCCTTAAATTGGAAATTTTTTCAGCTATTGCCTTGTTAACGACACTTTCATGGGACAATGTTTTGATTTGTCCCAAATTTTCGGCTCCAACTTCCATGGCTACTCTTTCTCGTACTTTAGCTGTGCAATAATAAAAGGAAAAATAAAGTATTCAGATAGATTATATGCTATTAGGACTAAAAAGCCAAATGTAAACAATAACTTTAAACGCCAAATTCTTACGATTCTCAAAACAGGTACGTAAAACTAAAACATCATTAAGTAGAGACATGTTTGCTCTATTTGTCAATATAGTTGGAATGCGTTGAAGCCTTGTTTTAGCAGCTGGCTTTGAAGAGCTATTCATAAATTATGCAAAAAATTAAATGCTCACCGTAAATGAACTCTTGCTTTTTTGGAGAAATCCCAGGGCAAACATGGCGGGCATTTGGAGTATTTTTGGTGCGGTTTGATACGCGACCTTTCACAGATTTCTCTCGAAGGCTTTCAGCTCCATATAGATGAAGGGCCAAATTCTGTGCAAATGAAGCAGTGGATTTAGAAATTCCGCTGATGTTTTCGATTTGCGCCACGGACATATTGACATCCGGATCCGGTTTGAATGTCAAAAAACAACAAAATGAATGTTCATAAAGTCCATATCTAAATCTATTAAATCTTATAGTAAAAATACTTACAGTGTTTATGTTTGCACCAGACTTGGCCTTTTTTGCCTCTGCCACCGCATGTACGACAAGGTCCTTCATCTCCGCTAGCTGTAACTTGGAGGCAGTATTTTTCTGTCGCGTTGCTTTAAGCAATCCCGTTTGTTTCTTGTACTTAGCCAACAGTTTTGCATACTTTGCGTCTTTACCTCCATCGTCTGAATCAGAGTTGTCTGTGGAATTGGTGGAATCAGTCATTGGCTGAAGCGGTGCTCTAGAACGTAGTGACTGAGTTGGTGACACCGGCGACACCATGGCAGGCAGCGTTTGCACCAACGAACACCTTGCCGGCGATATTGACAGCGCCTTCACAGCTTTCGTCGAAGCTTTTGTCCAAAGCTTTTTGCCTGATCCACGGCCACAAAAACGACCGCTGCTGCTGTAGTCCTCGGTACAATTTTGCGCTTTAACAGCATTTAGCTAGATAGTAAAACAAAATAATTAAAAAGTTCGTAGCCATATATCCCAAAAAACTTACAGCTTCTCTAAGGAAAGTGAGATTAGATGCCCTTGCATTTGCTCTCTCAGCGGCACTAGCAATTTTCCGACCTGATGCTCTGGATGGCCTAACAGATTCTTCTAAATTAAATAATAGATTGTATCAAACATATTGTAGATAACAGTTTCGGAGTTGTCTTACCATTTTTCGCGTTTTTTGTAATTTTTGCTCTACTTTTGAGAGGCATTTTAACCGCACATTGAACACGCGCACTTAAAGCGACGGCTTTGCTCACAGAAATGCCAAAGAGTTGTAGCACAGCGTCTGTAGCAACTGAAAGAATAATTTTTCAAAAGGTCAGATTTTATGTTGTGGATATGGATCTTGTTTTCATAGTATCAGATATGCATAATTCAATTTGTATTGCAAATAGTAAACATAACATGAACACCCCAAATTCTTAAATCAGACAATAGCTACGAATACTGTGACAAACTGTTTTAAAACAGAATAATAATTTGAATATAATATAAATGGATCTCGATTCGCCATGTTCAGAAGTTGATCTATTGCGTTATTTTTACATTCAATTTGTGCACGATCGTTGAACTCTACTGAAAAGTAATTTGAATTCAACACATAAATGCGAATAAAAAAAATCCTAAATTGTCAATATATATAGTTTAGAGCGTTCACAAATCATCACCACGGATTGGATTCAACCCGATGTTGACAATTTATTTGTCAACTTATATAATCAACAAAAGATGAATAGTTTTTTTATAATAACTTACTTTGAATATATTTGAGTTGATTTCGACCGAATTCGACTCATGTTTGAGTAGATCTCAACAACTAACTCACATGATTGTTGAGATCTACTCAAACATGAGTCGAACCCGTGAGAGTGAGCAAGATAGCACCAAAATACAGCACGGCTCAAAAATGAAAAACACAGAAGAACAGACAAAGACAGATACAGCGTACACAGGTTTGTGCGTCGTTGTTGGCAGTCGTTAATTGTTTGTTATGGTTATTAGAGTTTTGTCATCATTTTATTTTACGCTCACGGTGAGACTCAGGGGGTGCGACTCTATCTCAGATGCAGGATATTTTTTGTTATGCTTTTGTGCGATGTGCGCACGCTTAGTAGATAGAAAGAAGATTTTAGAGATTTTGATGAAGATTTAAAAGATTTACTGCAAAAAGATGCAGCACGATGCAAGTAGATGGATTAAGATTCACAAGCTGAAACAAGATTTTTCAAAGATTGATTCGCTAGCGTGAGATTTTTTGATCATCTTGAATCTGGATTTAGATGTGTCGCACCCCCAGGTGAGACTCACAGTGACTTGAAAACTCGTCAATAAAATGCGAAATTCAAGGCTTGACGGATTGTACTACAAAAATCAATGTACACCATGTGTTGGGGGGAGGGGTTATGTCACACCAAGTCTCGACAGCAAACACAGTTTTAAGGGTGTAGTAAGCTTCAAGCTGAAACATAGTTTTATTTATTATGCACGTTTCGCTTAGTTTAAGTTAGATTGTAATTACTTACAATTTTAGTGGACGTTATCGTCGAAAGTAAGAAATCTTATCAAGGATCCACGTTTTCCTGGTTGCTGTGAACCGTAGATTGTAAGTTAGGTTTTAAGTTTAAATAAGTTTAATTCAGAGTACTTACAATAGTTTTAAGAATCAATTAACTAGATTTAGGCACAATTCAATAGCTTATCAATAATTCTTTATAACAGTAACGTATATTAAGGCTAATTTAAGAAACAGTTTTAGGCACGTTCGATGATCTGGCGAAACAAACGAAAACAATGGAAATTATTCATTCAATGAGCGTTTGACGTTTCTTCCGCTCTCCCGTCACACATGACACTCGGTTCAGCAACGGCCTGCTGAAAAGCGTCTCACTCCACTTCGACGGCGTCGCTGCAACGGGAAGTGTTGCCGTCACATACCCCCGCCCGTAAACCTAGGTGTTGTTCCGGATGTCCTGGAGGTGCAATAGGTTTACGTTCCTCTCCGACGTCCAACACTGCCAGCTTTACTGCAGGTCGCCGTAGGATGCCACTCGGTGTTCGTACTAACGCTTGACGAACTCTTCCGTCACGGCCAACGAAGGTTTTCTCGATCCGTCCTCTGATCCACTGACTTCGCCCAGTACCGTTCAGGACCAGCACCAGGTCTCCCACTTCCAAATCCTTGACCTCGTCGTACCACTTACTTCGACGAGTTATGACCGGAAGATACTCCTTAATCCATCTCCTCCAGAATTCGGCGACGATATATTGAGCCATCTTCCAGCTGCTACGGAATGTAGCGTGTACTTCGACATTAACTGCTGGTTCAATTTTGTTGCCGGTTGAACTGCCCAGTAGAAAGTGGTTGGGTGTCAGCGATTCCTGGTCCGCAGACTCCAGCAGAATGTATGTGAGTGGCCGTGAATTCACCAACGCTTCTGCCTCGAAGATGATGGTCTCTAGGGTCTCGTCACTAGGTTTCCGTGGATATTCCAGTGCACTGCCGATTGCTGATTTCACGGACCTTACGAGGCGTTCCCACACTCCACCCATGTGTGGCGCTGCAGGTGGGATAAACTTCCAATCAGTTTGAGCGTTGGTAAACGTGGTTGCCAAGACCTCGTTCCTTGCCGCTATCTCCTCCTGTAGCTGTCGGTTGGCTCCTTGGAAACACGTGCCGTTATCCGAGTAGAACACCGCCGGTGATCCGCGTCGGCATACAAATCTCCGTACAGCCATAACACACGACTCCGTAGATAGGCTATGCACTACTTCCATGTGCACGGCGCGAACGGTAAGGCAGGTAAATAAGGCGATCCAAAGCTTCACCTGGCTACGACCCACCTTAACTAGTACTGGTCCAAAATAATCGACGCCAACGTACGTAAAGGGGCGTATGAACGGCTGTAGCCTTGCCTCGGGAAGTGGTGCCATAACAGGCGCTTTTGGAAGGACCTTGGATATCCGACACCATGTGCAATCTCTTGCCACCCTTTGAACAAGCGATCTCAGCTTCGCGATTTCGAAGCGTTGCCGCATTTCGTTTACCACGGTTTCGCGGTTGGCGTGGCGAAAGCGACGATGATACCAATCAGTGATCAGGACCGTCACCGGATGATGTTTAGGGAGAATAGCAGGGAATTTTGCATGGAATGGAAGGAATTTCGCCGCTCCAATGCGGCCTCGCATTCTCAGGACACCTTGTTTGTCCATAAAAGGCCAGGTCTTGTAGATGCTACTGGATTTAGGAACGGTAGGATGCTTTGCTTCTGGGTTGCCGCTTGTCTCTTTCAGCAGGATTCTCTCTTCCGGGAAGACTTCCGTTTGCGCCATCTTCAATAGCAAAATATCTGCTCGCATGAGTTCAGCCTGGGTGAGTATCTCCTTCCGTAGACTTTGTCCCACATTCTTTCGACGCAGGCCGTCAATGAAGCGGATGACGTATGCGGTTGTGCGCTGCAGTTTCGACCATCTGCTGAATCTCGAGTAATCTATCAAAGGTTCACATTTCCAGTGCGCCTGGATACGTCGAACTTCTTCGTGAGTCGTACTCACGATCGGTTGTTCGGGCCATGACTCTTCGGCACCGTGTAGGAACTCGGGTCCTATGAACCAAGGACAGCTGAACTCCAGGTTTGGACCACTCTTCCACTTCGTGGCATCGTCGGACACGTTCATCTTGGATCTTACCCATCTCCAATCTTGCGGGTCACTCAAGGTCAGGATTTCTCCAACTCTTACGGACACGAACTTGTGGAATCTTCGGTGATCAGATCGGATCCATGCCAGTACCGTCGTAGAGTCACTCCAGAAGAACCGCTGTGATACAGATAGCGTATGGTATTCAAGTACAGCCGTTAGGAATCGCACTCCCAGAACTGCAGCTTTCAGTTCAAGCCTTGGTGTTGACAGAGTCTTCAGAGGGGCCACTTTACTTTTGGCTCCTACCAGTGCCATCTGGACGACGCCTTTATGTACCAGTCGGAAGTATACAGCACACGAGTAGGCAACATCGCTGGCATCCACGAAAGTATGGACTTGCAGATCACCGGGGTTTGTCGGAAACGGCGAGAAGTAACATCGGGGTATCCTCAATTGTCCCAGGTTCGGAAATAGACCAGTCCATTGTCGCCACTTTTGAAAGATATTTTCGTTATTTGGCTCATCCCAACCAGTTCCAGAAGCCCATGTCCCTTGAATGATTACTTTTCCATGGACTAGGAAATGTGAGACGAGCCCGAGAGGATCGAAAAGACTCATCACGACCTTGAGAACTTCCCGCTTGGTGGGTACGTGGCCGTCATTCAGGATTTGTCGAAGATCTTCGCGTAGATTGAAGTTGTATGAGAAGCTGTCATCCGCAGGGATCCAATTCATTCCAAGCACGGATTCAGAAACTCCTGCCCGCTCCAACGCTAGGTTTTTTGGTTCATCGGGAGTCGTTTCCCCAATTTCGCAGAGAAGTTTCGCCGAATTCGAACGGAACCGGCAGATCTCGAAGCCACCCATCGAATGTACATGGATGACCTCCTTTACCACTTCAACGGCTTCCTTGACGGTCATAAAGCTGTCCAAATAATCGTCCACGTAGTGGTTTTTAACAATAGCAGTGGCTGCACGTGGATATACGTCAGCGAAGTCCTGGGCATTCATGTTCTTAGCATATTGTGCAGAAGCAGGCGAACATGTCGCCCCGAAAGTAGCTACGTCCATGACGTAGATGTCGATAGGATCTGAAGGACAGTTTCGCCAGAGAAAGCACTGTGCCAAACGATCTTGCATGCGGATTAGGAGTTGGTGGAACATCTCCTTGATGTCACCACAGATGGCTACTGGAAATTGACGGAAACGGCTGAGAACTGCTGGTAGAGGTGTCAGTAGGTCAGGTCCCTTCAGGAGTTTTGAATTCAAAGAAACCCCATTCGCCGTCGCTGCTGCGTCCCAAACCAGCCTCACCTTGTTGGGTTTTTTGGGATTTTGCACGACTCCTAAGGGTAGGAACCACATACGCTTCCGATTCGCATTCTTCAACTCTGCATCGGTTGCCTTATGCGCGTAGCCTTTCTGCATGTACTGCGCTATTTGCTCACGGACCCGCGCTAGCAATGAAGAATCCTTTGCAAGCTTCCGCTCTAGAGACTGTAGACGCCTGACTGCCATTGGGTAGCTATCTGGAAAGTCCGGATCATCGTTGCGAAACAGAAGTCCGGTTTCGAAGCCACGGTCTGTGCGCTTCGTCGTCCGTTCCAAGATACTTCTCGCGCGAATGTCTTCGTTTGACTCCAATACTTCACTAGGTCCTGCTACACCAGCATCTTCAAGCGCAAAGTAGTCACGAAGTTGATTGTTTAGCTGGTGGTCCGGATCAGTCGCAGGTGTCACATGAAACTGAACAACTGCTCGTTGTGCTGGTATGCCAGTAACACACCCGTAGATGCTCCAACCCAGTCGGCACTTCGCTGCTATCGGATCCATCGTACTACCTTCACGCAATTTCAGGGGAACTCCAAGACGAAGGTTGTCCAACCCAATCAGAAGCTTTGGTTGGATCAGATCGTAGTCCTTCACAGGAAGTCCACGCAAGTGTGGATATCGTTTACAAAGCTCCTCGTACCTCATCGTTTGGGAAGGCAATACCAAACTGCTAACAGTTCTAACTTCACAGAGCTTGTGACGGTTCTGACTGCTTTCTCCAGAGATTTCTAGTTGAACTCGTTGTGACTGTGGTTCCTTACGAGTTACCTTACCCGTCCACTGCAGAGTTAATGGTTCTACCGGTCCGGATACGCCCAAACGATCAGCAACACCTTCCTCCAGAAGTGTGGTCGACGACCCCTCATCGATGAAAGCAAATAAAACCTCTGTCCGCGCCCCCGCGTACAAAACTACTGGAAGCACTCGAAACATGGGGCAAAGACTGCTGCTCTGCGTGACATGATTGGCGGAAACATTTGGGAACGATTGAGCGGAATGAGAGTGGAGAAGAGTATGGTGTTTTTGGCGGCAACCCTCAATCCCACACCCCTGCCAGGACTTGCACGGCCATTTGCCGTGACTATTCAGGCACGTACGACACAGGCTTTTCTGTTGAACGATTTTCCACCGTTCATCGATGTTGAGCGATTTGAAGCGATGGCAATCTGCCACCCGATGTCCCTCTCGTTCACATGTAGCGCATGTCTTACCTGGTTTCTTCTGGTTTACCGATGAGCTTGAGGTCGCCGGGGAAGAGGAAGGCATCGATGAATGAGCGTGTATCAATCCTTTCTCCTTGGTCTTCCCTTGATCGCCTTTGCAGTTTCGAC
The DNA here is from genome assembly GCA_024533555.2 of Aedes koreicus. Lineage (NCBI taxonomy): Eukaryota > Metazoa > Arthropoda > Insecta > Diptera > Culicidae > Aedes > Aedes koreicus. Next base: position 115,289 of record JAHHFK020001322.1, read on the forward strand.
TGAAACTTGGTAGCTCGAAGGACACTTGACTTGCTGCAGACAACAATCCTGACATAAAGTCGCCGAAAGTTGCCAACGTCGCGTACGGTTGCTTACTTTTGTAGACTGCCCACTCCATCTTCAACGAACCAGGAAGTTTCTCAACGAGCTCCTGCATGAGCACCGGGTTGGCCAAGTGCGTGAACTGGCTAGCTGCCCTTAAGTGGTCAACGAGATTCTGAACGGTTAATCCAAAATTAATCACTGTTTCAAGGCGGTCATGTCGTGGTGCTGGGGCTCGATGAACCTTTTCAATCAGCGATCGAATAAGAAGCTCTGGTCTGCCATACAGGGTCCGCAGAGTGTTTACAACCTGAGGAACGCTTGAAGGAAGAAGAAGCCGGCTTCGCACCGATTCGTAAGCATGCCCCTTTAAGCATCTTTGAAGCCGAATCAGGTTTTCAGCATCCGTAAACCCACAGGCTGCCGTTGACTGCTCGAAGCTACAGATGAATATCGGCCAATCTTCGGGATTGCCGGAAAATATGGGCAATTCTTTCCCCATTACCTGTCGGGCTGCCAGCTGGTTTGCATCCAGTGCCGTGGGAAATGCACCAGTTCTTCCTTGATTCACGTTCATTGGATCAACCATGGGAATACCAGTGGGAACCGTGGGATCGTAGACTCGCGGTGGTTGACTCGGAGCCGGTTGGTGTTGATGTGTGTTGGTTTCTGCGTGGTGCATTACAGGTTCTCGGCAAGTTGTTGGTCGACGATGCATTTCACCAGCGAACGGAACCGAGTTGTTGAACGGACCTGGTTGATGGTGTGCAGGACTTGTGTTCTGAAATTGCATCGGTTGTATCGGATTGGGAAGCATTGAGTGTTGATTATACTGTCCGTTAGTGGCAGAGTATTGACGAATCATTGGGACGTTAGTCGACAAAGCGTGAACATCATTGGCAGGATGAGATGAGGTGTGACGTTGGCCATCGGTTTGCATTGGCGGGTTCGGTCTGACTAACGGTGGTGCGTCTCCGGAAACCATCAGCGAGGCAGGGATTTTACCTCCATGTGATTCGAGAGAACATTGTTGCAACCAGTTGGATACCCGTTCATCAGAGTCGGGAATCGATCCACCTCTGCTGCTACACTCACTCAACTGTCGGATTAAGCTCTGCTTTTTCTCCAAGGACTCCTTCCTGACCGACTGCTGCCTTTGCTGGAACTCCCTTTCATACTGCAATTTCAGCTGCCGCAGTTTCGCTTCTTCTTCCATTATCGCCTTCTTTTCCTCCAGACGACGCAACTCTTCCTCCATTTCCTTCTTCCTCAATGAATCTTGCGCTTCTAATTCCTGCTCTTTTCGGATCTGTTCTTCTTCCGCCAGTTTCAGATCGTTCTGCAGACGTATGGCACGGGTACTCGAAGTCGTGCTAGGAACTACTGATCGGACATTATTGGATCCTTTATGGAACTGATTTGTTCCGGATTTGGCCACTAATGAACGGAGACTTCGATCTGTCGGTGGGGGTTTTAATTGTCTTGCCGACGTTGCTCCATCGACGATTTGTTTTGATGTGCACCTCCTGCAAACATACGGCTTGTCCTTCACCGAATCATCCACTCCTGCGCAACCGAAATGTTCCCAGAATCGGCAGCTGTCACAGGCTACCCATTTCTCACAAGAGGTATCTGCCCGGGTACAGGATTGACAGCTATTTCCTGTGGGTCCTTGATGTTCCTCCATTCCGATCCCCGTGGATAAAATTCTTGAAGATTTTGTTGGGGGGAGGGGTTATGTCACACCAAGTCTCGACAGCAAACACAGTTTTTAGGGTGTAGTAAGCTTCAAGCTGAAACATAGTTTTATTTATTATGCACGTTTCGCTTAGTTTAAGTTAGATTGTAATTACTTACAATTTTAGTGGACGTTATCGTCGAAAGTAAGAAATCTTATCAAGGATCCACGTTTTCCTGGTTGCTGTGAACCGTAGATTGTAAGTTAGGTTTTAAGTTTAAATAGGTTTAATTCAGAGTACTTACAATAGTTTTAAGAATCAATTAACTAGATTTAGGCACAATTCAAAAGCTTATCAATAATTCTTTATAACAGTAACGTATATTAAGGCAAATTTAAGAAACAGTTTTAGGCACGTTCGATGATCTGGCGAAACAAGCGAAAACAATGGAAATTATTCATTCAATGAGCGTTTGACGTTTCTTCCGCTCTCCCGTCACACATGACACTCGGTTCAGCAACGGCCTGCTGAAAAGCGTCTCACTCCACTTCGACGGCGTCGCTGCAACGGGAAGTGTTGCCGTCACACTTGTATTACACTGTTTGTCCAATAGCCAATTTTTGGTGATAGGCAAATGAGCAACTTACAAACTTTTATGATATTTGGCAGCTGTCTAGCTGCCTATTCCTATTATTGGGCTAGTGGAAAAACAGTATAATACCAGCTTGGGGGGGGGACAAAAAACATCGTACGCGTTGTTCTCCTCTCTAGTACGTGTTTTTGTGTACTGGATTAAAGTATTTGACAGTTCGTACAACCAACAATCAATATGCAACTAGCGATTTGAAATTGGTTCACTGATGTAGAACCCCTTGGTCCGAAGTACACCTTGAATCCTGCACCTAACTATACATATTTGCGCCTTTGTTTTGATATGCTGTGTTATTTTGACAGAATATTTGAGAGTGTGTTCGTGTGAGTTCATTATTAGGGGCGTATTATTAAGCTTGGGACCGAGCTTGGGACCGATGTGCTAGTACTGACTGAGCCAAGAAAAAAATCGTATTTGTTCGGGACCTACTGGTCTTAGAGTTAGTCTATGGTACAACGGTCAGCGTTGTATGTCTGTCATAAGTATTAAGAAACCGATCGAACTGATACAACTGACGAAATTCAATGTTCACGAATTGAAAGCTGTCATCCGTGCTGCCGGTATGAATTTGCTCATGTTTGCCACTCAAGAATTTCAAGAGTGTCAAATAAATTATTTGCTTGTATTGTGCAAACATATTTGACAAACCATATTAAGGGGCATCACACTATTTGACAAATTGCCAAATAATTGGAACGACAAACACAAACCAAATATTTGCCATAGCAATATTTGGTCAAATATATTTGCCGATCACACGTTGATCAAATATATTTTTCAAAATTTGTCAAATATTTGGCGTTTCGTCAAACAGTGTAATCTCAGCTTGGGGTAGGGGCTTCACAACTTTACTCATCGTATCGATCAGTATCAGTATCATATTCAGTATCGATCAGTCATCGTGTACGGACACGATATTTTTCGAGAGCAATTGAAATCGTTTTTTTTTTCTTCCGAGCGTTTTATTGTGGGCGTTTATCGATCGTTATAAGTGATCAATTTTTTCGCTGCCATTTTTGCGGAACCTTTTTGGATTGAGTGAAGTACTAACCCAGCAAAGAAGAAAAGCTTTTTTGTGAACGTGGTGACGATGGCGGGAAGCTCGGGGTGGGACCCCGGAAGACCCCCCACAGCTAGTGATGGAAGTGCTACGGTTCCGAATTGGATGAATTCTGGAGGCTTCGGCCAGTTGCAAGTTTTGTTGGCTGCAAGGGATGGATCTTACTAGTGAAGGTTCGAAGAAGAAACTCAATCCGTTCATCGTTGGAAAAACAATGAAGGATCTCGTCGGCGAAATCGATGATACGAAGACAGAAGCGGATGGTACTATGTACGTGCTGTATGTACCCCGATCAAGCCAGGAAGTTGATGAAGTTAACAAAATTGTGCGATGGATCAGCGGTGTCGGTAGAACCCCACCCCAGACTCAACAAGCGCCGTTGCGTCATTTCCTGCCGCGAAGTATTGGAATTGACGGAGCAAGAACTTCTCGATTGGATGAAGGAGGATGGCGTCATCGAAGTCAAGAGGATTATCAGGACTAACGAAAAGGGTAATAAAGTTTACACGCCAACCATCATCTTAACTCTCGAGGGTACAGTCATCCCCAATCACATCGTACCTGTCCCAAGTTCAGTGGATCTTTCTCGTCAGACCTAACCCCCACTTTTTATATTTTTATTTCAAAGGTAATAAACTTCTCATAACTTTAGCGTTAATAACTTTTTTTTCTATGCACTCCTTATTTTGTTACAAATTTTTTGAAAGTTCTAATTTGTTCCACATTTTCAGGTGAATATAACCATATGTGGAACTAATATGAGGCGTTTTGGTAACTCTGTAAAAGTAGCGAAATTATTTTCACCACGATATTCAAAACTTTTTCTGGCAACAGTGCTTTTCTGTCAGTGCATCCCATTCTGAAAACTGTTTTTGTTTTGTTTGTGTTTTGCTGTTGTAAAAAGCACGACTTTTTTAAATTTTTAAACAGCCCCAACCCAACTACAGGACACGCAGCTAGAAATAAACCATAGGCTAAGCGATGGTTGCTCCTAAATCCTAGAGTATCAACGACAGACGAACGATGCATTGACCATGTTCCGGAAATTCCATCAAAATGAAAAATGACCTGCCTTGGTGCCCATTATTCGTGGAAAATCGAAACTCCGAATTCGTTTTAGCTTGCCGGTCTTTTAAGAAAAAGAAGCCGAAATGCGAGCAAACGTGATACATTTAGAATAAGGCCAACGGTTGCGGTACGAGCAAATGGATTTTATTCGCCGGATTCGAGGACGACTTTGCCAGTGCCAAGTGATCCGTTTACTTCGTCCATCGGTGTGGCAACGGATCCGTTCGCCGAACGCCAAGAAACCACGCAAGATACTTCCAAGGACGAGTTTGGATGCGATACATTCGTTGTATTGGACGGCCATTTAACCATTAATTAACCACCGCTAATTAAATACTCATTTTTTAGCCTGCTAAGTTGGACCTCCTCGGCCGGAAGCAGCCTCCACCAAGACCGGTCCCCAAAAGATCATTGCATGTCCCACACAGACGAAGACAGCGCCACCAGCATCGATGTCAATGGATGAAGCTTCAGCGACAGCAGCGGCGGCGTCAGTTTCACCTACTTAGCTATCTTCAACAATAAGAACTTAAAAACCTGCCGCTCTTTCCGTTTCCGTGTTTGGGTCATCGTCACATAAAACGACGATTTGCAGGCCGAGGTAACCACAGCTTCACCTCTACCGAGATTGATGTGTGCTCCCAGTTCTAGAGTGGGGCCTCGCCTAGCACCGCTTTTCAGTAGTCGAAGACTCCAATTTCACCAGCACGTCGATTTCACCGATGGCAAAGGGTAACCCGTTTAATAATGAGTTCTCCCGTATGGACAACGCATTCGTGAAACTAGAAATTACAAACACGAACATCAAGACCGGAAATAAGTGCTCCTGCATCCAATGATTTTGCCAATTTCGACGCATTACAGTACTATTAGCATATATATGTAAACTTCTGTTTGCCTTATTGTTAGCTTAAATTTTCGTGGCTATTTTTACCTGGGCTGACAGGTGATCAGTTTTCTTCTTTTATTTCAACAAATGTTTGGTTCAACAATCAATATCATGATGCTTAGTTCCTCTCGCGGGTCAAATTTGTCACCTTGTCGATGGTGAGAGGGCTTATCTCATGCTATAAACATGCATGTGAGACCAAGAATTTGACCAGTAGTGAAAGTATCACATATTCTGCACATTTATTTCACTGCCACGTCGTAGAACGTTTATATAAAGGCACTAACATCAGGTGTGATACTGGCCGCTATTCACTCTTAGACTTTTTACTTTCAATCAAAGGGAAACGACTAAAAGTACACTTTTCATTTTCGTGGCAACTTATGTTGTTGTTTATCCATTTATTTCATGGAATGAATAACCAAAATACCTGGTTTACCCATGGTGTAATAAGTGAAAGTAATTGCAAAATTTTCGAAAAAGGTGAATGTTTTGATCATGGTAAATATCTAATTGTTCGAAATGAAGCACAAAGCCACAGATAAGTGTTACTTTGTACTGACGATGACAAGCATGTTTATTAGAGATAGGACGCGGAGGGCCCGCTTAGGAAACACGAGTAGTAGATTTAACCTTTCCAAGTAGTTTATTTTAGCAACAGTGCGGAGGGTCCGCTCAGCGAGGGTCTAGTGTTTGACTTACTATAGAAGAGGGGTGTTAATCACAGTAGTTCCATTTCACTTCTGGTTCAGCTCCATATCGGTTTCGTTTCGATTCCGTTTCGTCTCCATTTCGGTTCTATTTCGGGTCCGCTTTGGTTTCGTTTCGATTCCATTTCAATTCCATTACAATTCCATTTCGGTTCTATTCCGGTTCCGTTTCGAATCCGTTTTGCATCCATTTCAATTTAATTTCGATTTCGTTTCGGTTCCATTTCAGTGTAATTTCGATTCCATTTCAATTTCTGCTCAAGAATAAGTGTTTAAAGTAAAGACCCTCTCGTAGGTCAAATTTGTCACCTTGTCGACGGTGAGAGGGCTTATCTCATGCTATAAACATGCATGTGAGACCAAGAATTTGACCAGTAGTGAAAGTATCACATTTTCTTATCATTTATTTCACTGCCACGTCGTAGAATGTTTATATAAAGGCACTAACATCAGATGTGATACTAGCGGGCTATGCCGCAATTCACTCTTAGACTTCTTACTATCAATCTAAGGGAAACGACTAAAAGTACACTTTTCATTTTATTGACAACTTATGTTGTTACTCATCCATTTTTTTATGGAATGAATAACCGAAATACCTGTTTGCTCATGGTATAATAACTAAATGTAATTGCAACATTTTCGAAAGGGGTGAATGTTTTGATCAGGGTAATTATCTGACTGTTCGAAATGAAGCACATAGTCATAGAAAAGTGTTACTTGAGACTGACAAAGACAATCATGTATATTAGAGATAGGACGCGGAGGGCCCGCTTAGGGAACACCATTGGAACAATAGAATGAACCTTTCCATGTATGAATCCTGGAAAGTGTGAGCTTTTTAGTGGAATGCCTGTAACTGAAAAATTAGAGGAGGAATTGGTAGTTTCCGTTTGATCTCAGCTACATTTGTTGCTTGTCTTGACGGATACGCGTGTTTCGTCTACGGTGTGCGGACTTCTTCAGTCTCGTGTACTAATATCGACTCTCGAGTATTAGTGCATGGCACTGGGGGGGTCTGCGCATTGTGGACGGGATGCGCGTGTCTGTCGGGACGGGCGATGGAGGTGGTTGGGGTTGGATGGGGGTTGCTAGTCTTTCTTTTTATTTTATCGTTACCTTTCCATGCATTTTATAGCATGTGTCCTCCATACCAGATAATAAATAAATAAAAAAAAAGAAACTAGATAGGAAATAGAACTGTTCTTTTCCAAGTGTCAGATTAGTTAGTCAGTGATTTGAAATATTGTTAAGTTTGGGATGGGGATGAGTACTAGATCCAAAGCTAGGCTAGAATTTAAAATGTTGTTGTCTAAATTTAATCCAGTATTTTTTTTTTTTAAATCCTTTTTAATTCAAACATTATTACTTCTGGTTCATGCTGTTCAAATTTTGTTAGGTTAGGAATTCGGAATTCTTAGTCAGAGAAACGAACATATCGTCGTGAAAATATCACCAATAATCTCTCACCTACGCCCTGCATATTATGAACCACTAACACCCTCTTCGCTCTTATTTTCTTATTGATTTCATGATCGAGAACGGCAGTGAAATGGATCGATTGAAGTGCGAAGGACCTACTCAGCGCTAGGCTACATGCGGTTTTGACAAGGAAGTGATCATATCTATTTCAAGAAAAAGTACATGTGAAGCATCCTCGAAAAAATCAAAGACAGCACACAAAGATAAGTATATGCGAAATCAAAACTGTCAAACTATCAAAAACATTCATCTTACTTAAGATGAAAAAGTTATATTACAGTCACTACTAGTTTCAAATCACAAACAAATTAAACATTTCAGATCATTTTGTAGCAACGCGGCCATCTCAATCCAAAAAACACTACAAACCCCTTACCCCAACCTAATCCTTATCACCGCCCATGGCGTTCAAGTAGTCCGCATAGACCAGTTCGCCATTACCCCTCCCTAACCCTCGGCTTTGGATTGACTTGCGCTCTCATTGCCCCACCAAACGCTGCAAAATGAAAATGAAAATGAAACAATCAATAATATACTTAGTAAATTTTCGCAATATCAGAGTTAAAATAATCAAACATGAGATGAAGAGGCAAATAGCTGTATTTTATTATAAAATGTATATAACTTAGTTTTTCATTAAAACATCGGATTATTTTTATCATCATCATTGTATATCATATTTAATTTTCAGGATGTAGAATTTCATATGTTATATACATGTAAATGTATTTTTGTTTTATATTTTGTAATATTCTTACATACTTTATATATATTATCAAATGGATACATAGGTACATGTTTTATGTTTAGGTCTTTTTTGACTGAACCAGCACTATTCAGGAAGCGTTATACAACATTTCTGTCATCTCAGGATCAAACAATTGAAGAACATATAGTAGATACGGATGTCGTAGTACTTTTCTCTTGTATGATGATGATGATGATTATGTAATACTACCATCTATTGTAGCAAGGTAACTTTCCATAGCAGTGGTATAATCTGAAAAACGATTTGATCAGGATTCTACTGTAGTTTGTGATTATCAAGCTCCTGTATGAAAGACCAAAAACACTTACGTGAAACCCGTGAATATAGGGTAGAGAATCTCCTTCCAAAAGCAAGTTCACACTCACAGCACTAGAATCGAGCCCTCGATTGACAGAATAAACCCAATAATAGACAAAAATGCTATTTATTCAAATTTCAACCTTGAATGATGTACATGGAATTATAAATTACACATAACGCAAATTACTTGACCTTGTAAAAAGCTGCTACAGTTAATCAATACGAGAACAAAATATGCGTATGTACAATTATGTCTGACATCCACTGCATTGCTACTGGGGAAAATAAAAGATCTGTATTAAAATCCTACTAGAACTGAAAAAGCTGAAAACAGCTAATATCAAAGATAAATTTCAACGAAGGATATGATTTTATAAGACATGTTATTTTTTCTTCTTTATACTGTTTTAGTTACATTTCAAAGATAGCAATTGAAGTGAGCGAAGAGCCCGCTTTGGTGATTTCTGAAATAAATAGCTTATGTTACCATAATACCATAAACATAATATATATAAATATAATCCGTTACTGCTTATAAGCACATGAAATTCTTTTATGAAGATAATAGTTGAAGTTCAATTTTAAATTAAATGTTATCCTGAAATACGGAAAAAACGAATTGATCGTTTATTGCTTGTTATGTTGCTCCAGGCTCTTAAATGGTTCTGAACTGCAGAGTTGCTTCCAATGCGTGCTGAAATTATTAATTAAATGAGAATGGAAAATATTATGATATGATTCACAGGTATGGATATACAATTTGAATTATAGCTACACGATTCTCAGTCGCACCCCCTCACTTCGCTATTGTCAAAAGGACAACATTGCCCTGGCTACGCCAACCAGCGTCTACATGTTTCAGCTGGCAGTATTTTGTGATCCCATGACTCGTGAAGGCGTGAGGTAGGAACTTGTGAGGACCAGAGGTCCTTTGAAGACCCGTATTACTTTTCTCTAATATAAATATAAACATTATTGTGTAAACATTTAATGGTAATACAGGGAAGTTAGAGGCACCATCAGGGCGATTGAAGCACTCTAGATGGGGAGCGTAGGAATGCCAACTCCCCTTTGCTAACAGTTTGTTAATAGAGGGCGGGCTCTTCTCCACGCCCATTGGGGCATCCTCATGGTATATAGCTCACTCTTTTGACCAATTGTTCAATCTTGTTGTTGGAAGGAGATCCTTTATATCCCTGTGGATGCGTATAAGTGATGTTCTACCCATCGATCCACCCTACCCGTTTTTGGCCTTTCATAGAATGGCATGATGAGGATGGTCAGTGATTATTAAAGCTTGATCAAGTCTAACAGAGAGGAGAGTCAATTGATTCCGGGCTTAGCTACCGTGTTACAAAGGGTGGTAGCCAATATCATACATACATCATAATTTTTTATAACTTTAAAGTTCTTTATTGGCAAATAATCAGTTCTGTTTCAATTAAGGCGGTGCTCCTGATAGTTCATAAAAGACCACTGTCGCAAGAAAAAAAAATTCTGAAAGATATGAGAGGCAGCAATTTGCCGATCGTGAAGTTCAATAACTCCAATTACTCGGTTTGGGCGTTGCAAGGCGGATATGTTGCTGACCAGGGAGAACCTGTCGAGGAGACATCGAGGAGGCAGTTCAGGATCCGGTGACGGAAGCTTGGAAACCCGGAGACCAGAAGGCAAGAGTAGCGATTGAGCTGGTTGTATAGGATTAACAGCATATGCTAATTCGGGAAACGGAAAAAGGCCTAGGAAGCCTGGGACAACCTCAAGAAGCTCCCTGAAAAAACATCATTTTGTTCAATGTTGCGCTGCTGAAACGGATTTGTAACAAATCGTTCAACGACGGGGACAACATGCAGAATCATCTTTTCGATCAGGAAGAGCTATTTGCGAAGCTGTCGTGCGCTGGAATGAACTTGGGTGAAACACTGGTAGTAGCCATCATTCTTAGGTAGTTGTGTGCAGCAGCGAATCTGAGTTCCTGGAAATTGTCGGTTCGGTAGAAAGTTGGAATTGACTGACTACTGAAGTTGGATTTTACTCGCTACCTGTACGTTAAACATAACGTCGGATGTAGTGCGCACCTGATGCGCTATACAGCGCACTACTAACGACGTTATGCTTAACGTACAGGTTGCGAGTAAAATCCAACTTCGGTAGTCAGTCAATTCCAACTTGCTACCGAACCTAAAATACAAGGAGGCTTCAAGTTGACGATGCTAGATGACATCCAGCTGTTCCTTGGGAATACATGAAGCTTAATCCTTTAATGGCCGGTCAGTTTAATTTCACGGAAGTGTCAAAAATTCCGATAGAGCCTGGATATCAGCAAAATATTTCGGTGGAGTTACCAAGAAGCAACCTTTACCAAAGCCTGGTAGGAGGTTTGCTGTACCGCGTTGAATATATCTTCATTAGTGCCGCATATCTTCTTTAGTGGCAGCTTGAATCAAGAAAAGCTGGATGCTATTGCGATGTCGACTGAGCAGATGATACACGGGATTCTTTTCTATGCAAAGAATGACACTTTTATCGAAGTCGTTTTTGAAGGTTGGAACAAGTTCTAACCTGCGATACCCGAACTTATTGTCAGTGCGAACTTAATCCGATACGGGTTACAATTAAAACCATATACACTGACTTTCAACACACTACAAGCCGACTCAATTTTGATACCCGATTCAGGTTGGAACTGAATCAAAAACAAATTAGCTATTTGTTATGAGACTTTCCGGTGGAGTGACTGAGTAAGAAAACAACCGTCATGTTTCACGCTAGCACTGACATCTGCTTATGGGATTTCTCCTTTGGAGTGCAGAGCCAACAAGCTAACATGAAACTCACCACAGAAAAGAAACATCAGGTTGGGGAAGAGAGGGTCAAATGGATATTCACCAGTGGGCGCATATGGGGTGAAATGGTTATTTAACAGTTTTTTATTGTTTTTCAATAGTTACAGGCTTCAAAAAACATTCCGCATCGAACGCTGAAGTGCTTCGGTTGTTTTTTTTCCGCACTCCGCACTACCTCGTTTGTTTTTTCAACCCGCCGAAAACCACGCGGTGTTTGTAGTGCATCGGAAAATTAGTGCACTGTTTGAACCGCCGATATCCAGCCGAGCGTTCCTTTAGGGAAGCAGACATTCCCGGCCGAGCCCGACGGATGATCTGTCCAGCCAGTACCATCGTCAAACACCCGAGGGGAAAAAGTGCAACCCCATAAGCACCATCGCAGCAAGGAAGGTCATCGCTCCATCCACTGCCGGTCAGCAAGCGGTGCTTTGTTTGCGAACAACAGCAGAAGCTGCCATACCGGCAAACGGCAAGTAGCACATTTGTTTTTTTGTTCCCTCATCTGCTAGTGTGTTGTGTATCTCTCTCCCATATAGTAAATCGTTCAGCATAGGGTGGTCCAAAATTTTTTTTTATTTTGTTTTATTTAATTTTTTTTTTGTTCCCTAATTTGTTTTTTTTTCATGGATGATTCTAAGGGGGGCGACATGCCTCCCAAAGATGTTTTTCGGGCGCGCTGTTATCAGCCGTCTTCTGCCTCTCCTTGGGTTGTCTACTTTTGGCAGAAAATGAAAGCCCTAGACTTTTTGGGCATAAAAAGAAATTTGACGCGTCGTTATCCGGGGACCGAATTCCATAAGGTCAACCGAAACAAACTGTGTGTTACTGCACCTACATATAAAATTGCAAATGAAATTGCTTGTGACGAAGGTTATAATGTCGAGTACTACATCTACATCCCATCTCGAGATGTGGAGATAGATGGCGTGGTTTCTGCAGTGAGCCTGACGTGTGAAGACGTTATGGAAGGTAAGGGGCGACTTCCAGATTCCGCTTCGTCTACCATTGAGATTCTGGAATGCAAACAATTGCATGCAGGATCAATGGTAGATGGAAAAAGACGTATTCTCCATCGGACTCGCTACAAGTGACCTTCGCCGGATCAATTCTCCCAAAATTTGTTGAAATTGATAAAGTTTTTTTCCCAGTGCGCCTTTTTGTACCAAGGGTATTTAATTGTACCAAGTGCAAACAGTTGGGTCATACGGCTACTTTTTGCGACAACAAGCCCCGTTGTGGCAAATGCGGCCAAAGGCATCTAGAGGATGCGTGCCAACAGGAAGCAACCAAGTGTGCTTACTGTGGCAAAGAGCCTCTCTACGATCTGCAGAACTGCCCCGTGTACACGAAGCGCACTGGTAATGTGAGACGTTCCATACAAGAACGCTCCAAACAGACGTATGCAGAAATGTTAAAGTCGCAAAACGGAGCGTCTGCATCGTCTGTATCAGCCGCTCAAAATGAAAATCCTTTTTTGATTTTGTCTTCCGATGAACTGGACTCTGACGAAGCCGATGAGAGTGGATTTCCGGAGGTACACGCCCCCGGTAAAAGAAAGCCTACTAGTTCTCCGGGTGTGCGCCGGAAACAAATAAAACCTACTCTCAAAAGCTTGCAAAAAATTGGAGGTAGCGGGGGTCAATTTAAAAAACCAAATAAACCGGTAATAGCTGATGCATCCGTTCCTAGCTGTAGCTATACCAACCTGCCGCTACCTAATAACAGTAACCGTAAGAGGTTGCCAAAACCAAAAACTACGTCTTCTCGCAATTCTAAAACCAAAAACTACGTCTTCTCTATAATTCTAATTTGTCTTCTCGCAATATCCCGTCCAAGCGAGGTAAGATTAATTTTAGGGACATTGTGGATAACATTTTAAATGCTCTTGGCCTTTCGGATGCTTCACCGCTTCGAGGAATTATTGACCTGCTTATTCCTATAGTTGGAAACTACTTCAAGCAATTGACTGTATCATGGCCCCTTATTGGTGAATTCATATCTTTCGATGAATAATTCGTCGAGTGAGGATCAAGATATGATCACCGTATTACAATGGAACTGTCGCAGTCTAATACCTAAATTAGACTCGTTAAAGTATTTGATTCACAATTCTGATTGTGATATATTTGCTCTCTGTGAAACATGGCTTTCATCCGAAGATGAATTAAACTTTCGCGATTTTAACGTTATTCGCCTGGACCGAGATGATTCATATGGTGGCGTACTTCTGGGGATCAAACAGTGCTACCCCTTCTATAAAATCTCACTCCCAATAATCTCAGGCATTGAAATCGTCGCTTGCCAAATAAATGTAAAGAATAAAGATCTTTGCATAGCTTCCGTCTCTGTCCCTCCGAGGGCATCAATAAACCGCCGTCAACTTTGGAGTTCAATTACATTACTTCCATCTCCAGTTCTTATTCTGGGCGATCTGAACTCCCACGGTACTGCTTGGGGCGAACAATACGATGACAACAGAGCGGGTATTTTCTATGACTTATGTGACGATTTCAACTTGACCATCTTGAACACTGGGGAAGCGACACGAATAGCAAAACCTCCTGCCAGGGAGAGTCGACTTGACATATCTTTGTGCTCTAACTCACTATCATTAGATTGTCTGTGGAAGGTAATCAATGATCCCCATGGTAGTGATCACTTACCAATTATTATCTCAATCACAAATAGTTTTCACAAAACAGACCAGTCAATCCATGTTCCTTATGACCTCACGAGGCATATTGATTGGCAACATGTTGCATCCGCGGTAACCCTTGGTATTGATTCTACCGATCCTCTTCCACCATTAGAAGAGTATCGTTTCCTTTCCGACCTGATGTACAAAAGTGCATTAGAAGCTCAGAAACGACGTGTTCCAAGTGCATCCCTCAAAAGAAGACCCGCCACCCCTGGATGGGATGATGAATGCACTAAGTTGTATCTTGAGAAATCCGATGCGTTTAAAGATTATCGTAGACATGAAACATGTGCGCTTTTTGATAAGTACCTCATGCTTGAAAAAAAGCTTAAAAACTTACTCAAAGCAAAGAAACGCAATTACTGGCGTTCGTTTGTAGAGGGACTATCTAGAGAAACCTCGATGACAACGCTTTGGAGAAAGGCTCGCTACATGCGAAACCGCTCATCCTCCAATGAGAGTGAAGAATACTCCATTGGGACTCTGTCCCAACACAACCGAATTTACGGGATACTACCCGAAATAACGGTTCTCTGGACGAACCATTCACAATGTTGGAACATTCAATGGCACTTCTTTCATCGAATAACTCTGCTCCGGGAAGCGATATGATTAAATTCAACCTTCTAAAAAATCTCCCCGATATCGCTAAAAGACGATTACTTAACCTGTATAACACTCTCATGGAATTAAATATAGTTCCACCCGCATGGAAGCAGGTTAAAGTAATAGCTATTCAAAAGCCTGGGAAACCAGCGTCTGATTACAATTCTTACCGTCCGATCTCTATGCTATCATGCTTAAGGAAATTGTTAGAAAAAATGATTCTATCAAGACATGACCGTTGGGTTGAATCAAACAACCTGCTATCAAATTCGCAATTTGGTTTCCGAAAGAGCAAAGGAACAAACGATTGTTTAGCGTTGCTTTCATCTGATATACAACTGGCCTTTGCACACAAGGAGCAATTGGCTTCAGTATTTCTGGATATTAAGGGCGCATTTGATTCAGTTTCCATAGATATACTGGCAGATAGTCTGCACAGTAGTGGATTACCAGGAATTTTAAACAACTTTTTGTATAATTTACTGTCAGAAAAACAAATGACCTTCAATCTGGGTCAAATGACAACTTCCAGAATTAGCTACATGGGCTTACCCCAAGGCTCATGTTTAAGTCCCTTGCTTTATAATTTTTATGTTAAAGATATTGATAACTGCTTGGAAAATAGATGCACGCTAAGACAACTTGCAGACGATGCTGTGATCTCCTTTAGAGGTCCACGTGCAGAAATCTTGCAAAGACCATTGCAAAATTCCCTAGATAATCTGTCCATCTGGGCCAGAAATTTGGGGATCGAGTTTTCACCGCATAAAACCAAATTGGTAGTGTTTACTAGAAAGCGGTTCCCAGCCCAACTGCGTCTCAAGCTGTTGGGAAGAGACATTACCCAATCTTTGACCTTCAAATACCTTGGAGTCATGTTTGATTCAAAATGCACTTGGAGTAATCACTTTGCGTATTTAAAACAGAAATGTCAACAAAGGATCAATTTTCTAAGATCAATTTCCGGGACATGGTGGTGTGCTCACCCGGAAGACCTCATTAAACTCTACAAAACAACTATTCTTTCAGTTCTCGAATATGGCTCTTTTTGCTTCCTCTCGGCAAGAGATAGCCACCTCATCAAATTGTAACGCATTCAATATCGTTGTCTACGTATTGCCCTTGGCTGTATGCATTCAACGCACAATATGAGCCTGGAGGTTCTGGCAGGAGTAAAACCCTTACAGAACCGCTTCTGGGAGCTCTCATCTAGAATACTGATCAAGTGTGGAATCAGTAACAACCTTGTGATTGAAAACTTCGAAGAAATGCTCGAATTGAGAACCCAGTCTAGATTCTTACGAATCTATATTAACTATATGTCATCTGATATTAGTCTTCCATGCTATATCCCTCCTAGTGTACGCTTTCCTTATCACAGTTCCTCCATTGCTTATGATCTCTCCATGAAACAGGCTATTCAAGGAGTTCCAGATCAACTTCGACTTATTTTAATTCCCCATATTTTTATTAAAAAGTACCAACATGTCAATTGCAATAGAAGAATTTTCACTGATGGGTCGCGCATTGATGGATCCACTGGTTTCGGTGTTTACAATGAATACTCATCTGCCTTCCGGAAACTTCAGGAACCTTGTTCCGTATATGTTGCTGAGCTGGCAGCAATCAATTTCCCATTGGGGATAATTTCCGACATGCCCGTAGACCATTATTTCATCTTCTCGAATAGTCTCAGTTCTCTTGAGGCTCTCCAGTCGATGAAAACAGTTAAGCACTCATCTTACTTTCTTTCAAAAATAAGGGAACAGATGTGTTTGTTGGTCGAAAGATCATTTAGAATTACCTTTGTATGGGTCCCCTCACATTGCTCAATTCCAGGCAATGAGAAGGCGGACTCTCTAGCAAAGGTGGGCGCACAAGAAGGCGAGATTTTTGAAAGAAGAATTTCACATGATGAATTTTTCCCATTAGTACGTCAGAGTTCTCTTAAAAGTTGGCAAAACGCTTGGACAAGTAATTGTCTTGGGCGGTGGTTACATTCCATTATTCCAAATGTTTCGTCGAGATCGTGGTTCAAAGGTCTGGATGTAAGTCGCGGTTTCATTCGTGTGATGTCAAGACTTATGTCCAACCACTACTTGCTAGACGCACATCTCTACAGAATTAACCTCGTCGATAGCAACATATGTAGGTGCGGAACCGGTTATGATGACATCGATCACGCAGTTTGGCATTGCCCGGGTAATGATGCCTCCAGAGCACGACTATTGGATACCCTTGTGGCCCGAGGTAGACAACCCTTCCGCGAAGTAAGAGATGTTTTGGGAATGCATGATCTTCCCTACATGCAAGCAATTTACGAATTCCTTTGTTTGTCTGATCTAAGAGTGTAATGTCATCACCCCCTCCCTTTCACTCTAGTAAATTCCCTGCCATTGTGTCCCAGTTATATTATCCTTTTGTTTCCGTGCTACTTGTACCTGCCCAGCAAGCTGTGGTCACCCATCTGCAGCTTAGTTCCAGTAAGGGACTACAGAGACCGAGGATTTGGAAGATGTCGCAACCATGAGCAGCAACAAATACCTGAAATAAGTTACCTGCCTAGCCCCTTCCGAACAATAATGTGACCCATTAACCTCGAGCTAGCCACGAGTACTTGGCACCCCACTTTACTAAAATTGAAAAATTATACATTGTAAATAACAATATTGAATATCGGCTCCGTAAAGTGTTACACACGCCTGAGCCTAACAAAAAAACGAACTGATTAAAAAAAAAAAAGGCTTCAAAAAACATAGGTCCTATAGAAAAGTATACTCTGCAGAATAAAAGGTATCTGATAAGCCTTAAAAAAAATCCACAAGAAAGGTCTATTTGGAAAAGGAGATTATGCGTCTTCGTTACACGAAGGGAGTCTCCTATGATGAAGCAGTTAAGCAAATCAAGGCAGGCGGTGTGTCTTATGCAGCCGTCAGTCAAGTCTTGTCTCAGCCCGTCAATCACCCCAGGAATCAACTCAACTGAAAGAAAAGGACGATCTTATCAAGCAGCTCTTGGAAACAATTGCTAAGCTCACCTCCAGAATCGATGAACTGGAAAAGAAGAACTACGACAAGAAGGAAAGGAAACGGAATAAGCGTCGAGCGAAATCTCAAGAGGATGAAACCGGAACAGAAATGGAAACCAGCAACGAAATGGACACCGACTCCAGTCTATCTGTCGCAGCTACGGTTAAGGTAAGTGACACTTCTTCCAAAGCAAACGTTCAAAGCTCAAATGTTACCCACAAACGCCATTACACCACAGAAACCCCGCCCCCACCCCCCCTCTCTTAAGAAACCCCCAGCAGTAACAGTGTAACGTGATTCGTTTTTTTTGCTTGTTTTTTTTGGAGTTATAAGTTTGATTATTTCAAGAACTGTTTACCTTCAAGCCTAAAAATTAAAAACATAGTTTTGCTATAAAAAGTTCCAATAATTTCAGATAAAAGCTTCACTATACAAAATGATATTCAAGATGAAATGTAGATGGCCCAAAAAAATTTAGTCAACTGTAAATAATATTACATATAATTATGTATAATTAAATTAGTATGAGTAAAGTTCAGTAAGCATTACTTTCAAGATTCAGAGGGGTCGATATATCATAAGTTCAATCTCATTTATCATTTCTGTTCCAATTCGGCTAGGTTGAAGTTAGTTTCCGTGATAGTGCAAATTCCCTAAATTATTGAGGTGTGCTTTTGGTGAAGTATAATTGAATTCCTTTGTGCAGTGAATAGTTTTCATATAAAAATAATAGGAAAGTGAAACAATACTTAATAGACTTTTCTTGTGGTTTTTGTTTTTGGCTTATAAAATACTTTTTATATTGTGGATTTTTTTTTTTTTGGGGTCCTTTTTTTTCAATATTTTGTAAATATTAAAAAAAATTAAAAAAATTTTAAAACCCATTTCCCCCCATTGGGGCCCGGGGAATATCCATTTGGCCATCTCTTCCCCATCCTGGTGTTTCTCTTCGGTGGTGAGTTTCACGTTAGCTTCTTAGCTCGTCACTCCTATGGAGAAATCCAATAAGGGGATGTCAGTACTAGCGTGAAACATTGGAGTAGTTTTCTTACTCAGTTACTCCATCAGAAAGTCTCGTATCAACGAGTTCGTTTTTGATTCAGTTCCAACCATAGGCGTAGCCAAGGGGGGGGGGGGAGGGCCGTTGCCCCCCCCTAACTTTTGATTTTATTTTTAATTTCTTTATGTTTGTTTCAATTGTATATTATTTATTTTTAATGTTTGTGTTATTCCCCCTTTGCCTCAATGAAAAAGCGCGAAGTCGCCTCGATTTTGCGATAAGTTATAGCAAAAAAGCGCCAAAAGTGGACATCCATGAGCTATATTTATAAAAAGGAAAGGCTACCAATTTTATTACAGTTTTTTTTTTTCCTCTAATCAAGAACCCTAGCAAACCTAACGTATGAAAAAAATATCTCTAACCTGTTATTAGGCAAGCATTTATTGCTTTTTTTCCCACGAGCCGATAGTTTAAAAAGCTATGCTCAATTCAACTTTCAGTTCTTGGCAATCAAAAAACTTAATATTTAAACCAATGTTACAGCTTTCGGAAGCCAAATATTACCAGACAAAAACACAGTTAATAGCTAGAAAGTGTATCAACGAAAAATGGTTATTTGAACTATCAATGATATGGGCAAACCTGCATATCTTACATGCAAGACACGAGCATGATTGAACGCCCGAGATTGCTACTCCGTTGCTGTCAGATCAGCTGTTATTACACAGAGAAATAACAGATGATGTTTAGCATACATCCTCAATGAGCATGAGCATGAGCATGATTGACCGCCCACGGATGCAATTCCGTTATTGCCAGATCAGCTTTATTTACACAAAGAACCAACAGATGATGTTTGGGACTAACATATATACACCTTCAATGTGTAAAAACTGGTGACCCAATATAAAGCAATACCGGCGCCGGCCGTGCCCGAATGCTGGTCAAGTAGGGAATGGGAAGAACCGTGTTGACATGATACTCGCTTTGAAGGAAGCCGAGAAATCCTCTGCGCTTCCACGAGAAATCACTGGGATGTTGGATAGTTGGGGAAAGGTTAGCAGCAGGGTTCGTTTAGCACTATTCACCAAATACAATGGACCACTCCAATGTGACTGAAAAGAGACAAGCATAACGAAAAACAAAACAAAACAAAATAGACAAAATAAAATAAAACAGGATATTAGATATTGTCTTCAAAATTTAAATTATTTATTGCTTTGCAAACCAGCTCTTCTCGATGTCCTAGATGACCAAGTCTTGCTGGACCCGCAGCTGCTGCCATGGGCACTCGACCACATCAACCCGGCCGTCGTCTACGTGTCGGAAACCTTCCGGTAGTAACATGATATCTGTGTCTAATACACTCTTCTTGCACCGATTAATTTACAAACTAAGCCTGCACACCGAATCAAAATTCCCATAGGAACGGTTGTGGTATTATCCTTTAAAATCTAGTTCTAGATATTGGCACTTAGTTGCAGGAAACAGAATTAAAAAGACAAATAAACTCGCTTATGACCTCTAACATTACACGGTTGCTAAACAATACACACTATCTTCCTCCACAATACCCGCGAACGACGACACTTTGGACCTGAGCTCGCTCGAGGAAAAATCACCAACACACAACAGCGCAATTGATTGTATGCAGTTTTTTTTTAATGAATCGCGAGCAAGGCGCGATCCCGCAATAGGCAACACTCTTCTAACTTCAGCTCACCGGAACCAATTGCACACGCACACTATTACTCTGCGACGCAAAACAACGTGACGCGTGACGAGGTGCTACCGTGCTACTCATGTTTAGCATACATCCTCAATGTGTAAAAACTGGTGATCCCAAACTAAGGCAATAACCAGCACCTGCCTCGCCCTCATGCAGGTCAAATAAGTAAAAAGTAGGAATGTGTGAGACTCTTTTGATTGAAAGCCGAGACCGCCTCTGCCTTTCCACGAGAAATCGCTGGGATATTGGATAACAGGATTGGGTGGCAGCAGGGTTCTTTTTAGTAAACGATAAGCTGAATTCAAGCGGCGTTTAGTAAAATATTTAAATATTAGTACCGATTTCAGATTTGAACCTATTTATACTAACAGTAAGGATGCTATTGGAGTCACTCACAATACACAGAGAGGAATTTGATAGTCAATTTTACCATTATTGGGGGTTAGGATGACTATTACAGTATAGTGATTTTGAACCGACTATGATCATAGTCAAAACTACCATTAAAAATAGTTGATGCAACATTTTCCATAATGTCGAAATAGTCCTTGTTACCATGATCATAGTCAAAAATGCCATGAACGTGGTGAATTCGACCATTTTCATGGTTATTGAAACCATTATATGCGATAGTCATCCTGACCATGATTTAATTGTCGGTACAACGATGAAATTTTTCTCAGAGTATGAGATAACTTACAAACATCAGCGTCGAATAACCGCTTGTTCAAACACGTTTGAAGAAGTTATTCAGGTTTCAAGAAGAAATAGCAGAACAACTTCTCCAAATTTGTCTGAACAAATAGCTATCCAGCTAGTGATTTATTTGCTCTGGGATATGGTGGCACGGCGAGCTTGCAAACCAATATTATGGATCACAATTAATTGTGATCCCAACCGCCGATCCACCACCCTGTCGAACCACCACATCTCACCAGGAAACATTTTTGTTATATTTTTTCTGTGCTCACTCGATCACTCGCATCGCCGAATTATAAATAACCGAAACAATACAAAACGCGCCATGCCTGATAGCAAAATAGTGCGTTATAAAGCATCGGCATAACCTTTCACTGCCGATGCTCGAAACAAACACTTTCTTCGTAAACTTTCATTTTTTACAACTGTATCCATCAAGTAGAAACTTCTTATGAACAATCAATGTGAATCCAGTGTGCGTAGATGCCTTTCGTGCCTTCTGGCGACTTTATGCTTCTATTGATGTACAGGCTCATCTGTTTTAGGATATATTGGACGGATTATTATAATTTGAGATATCTCAGTGCTGACATCTTCCAAATTTAGCAGATCGGCAGGCAATCGATGAAAACCCACCTTGTACCTCATAGCAAGATGCTTAGAGGCGGACCGGAAGCTTCGATGAGCTACCTCAAAACTTTTTTCCTTTTCTGTGGGAGAAAAACGCTGAAACCACCGAATTTATGTGCGATGGCTCGGCGCGTATTCATGAATAAGAGAATGCTTGTAACAAAACGGATCACCATATAACATACATACATTACTGTTTTGCATGACAATTGCAGAAAACAAGTATAAGTTATATAGGTTCAGGAATTTCCACCAATCAAATACATTCCACAACAAGTCGAGAACATACGTATGAACCAAGAAGAAAGCTACTATCAATGTAAATGCTCATTACTTTTCATTCTAAATTTGTTTCGAAAAAGTTACTCCGCTCGTAAATTTAGAGCACATTGTGTGAATTGCGCAATGTTTTTTTTTTAAATATTGGCAGTTTAAAGCAGTTCTTTGATTCATTGTTATTTAATAGTACCATACCATCGAAAGTTTTTTTTAAAAGTAATTAAGTAAGATATTATTCCAGCATGTAATTAAAAGAAACAAACGAACGAAACTAAATGAATGATCTTGTTGCCAAAATCGGCCGGATATTGTAAAAAACTTTAGATTAGAGTTGAGAAGAAAGGTAATCCTCTCTCTCTCTCTCTCTCTCTCTCTCTCTCTTAAAAAAATAAGCTTGCCCTCCCCTATTTCAAATCCTGGCTACGCCTATGGTTCCAACTTGGATCGGGTATCAAAATTATGTCGCCTTGTTGTGTGTTGAAAGTCAGTGTGTATTGATATATTTGTTGCTTTTATCGGATTGAAGCTCGCACTGACAATAAGTTCGGGTATCGCAGGTTGGAATTAGTTCCAGCTTAGGTTTAAAAACGAATTCGATAAGTGTCATTCTTTGCATAAAAAAGAATACTGTGTATCACCTTCCCAATTAGGCTTTTTGACGTTTAATCACCTTTCTTTTTCTAGCACATGCAGAGGAATGATGGTTTGTTTTCCTCCAAAAGATGTTCCTTCTTACTTGCACTCCTTTGATCTAAATGGCGCTCAACGGATCGAATTGGGCCACATGGAAAATACGGGTCGAAAGTTTGTTGTGCCGCGAAGATTTATGGGCTGTTGTTGTGGATGATCCCCCAGAGGAAGCCGATCGTACCGCGGCGTGGAAGTCGGGTGATCGGAAGGCAAAAGCAACGATTATCCTTTTGCTTGAAGATAGTCAGTTGCCCGTTGTGAAGAACTGTGTGCTTGCTCGTGACGTGTACATCGCGCTGAAAAACTACCATCAAAAGTCGTCTCGTTCAGTGCGCGTTTCGCTTTTGAAAAAGCTTTGCTCGACAAATTTGTCGGAAGGAGGTGACACCGAACAGCACCTAGTAGAAATTGACGATCTTTTCGACCGTCTCGATGCGGCCGGTACCACATTAGACAGTGATACGAAGATTTGTTTACTTTTGCGTAGTCTTCCGCCGTCGTTTGATGGATTAGTTACCGCTCTAGACAGTCGCGACGGGGATAATGTGACGATCGATGTTGTGAAATCGAAAATTTTCGATGAGCACCAACGCCGGGTTGAACGTGTCGGTACCTCAACCCGATCGGAGAAGGCGATGCGTTCCGCCGAATACAAGTCCGGAAGTGTTTCGGGTAGTGCTAAGGAGACCCGGATTTGCCACTATTGCAAGAAGCCGGGGCATCTCCGAAGAAATTGCCGGCTGCTGAAGAAGGAAGAAGAAGGTGCTTCGAAGAAGGAGAAGAACGATAAAGTGAACGCCAAAGCGGCACATAGTGACAACAGAGGAATTGCATTCATAGTGTCTGGGGAGAAGTGTCAATCGTGGATCATAGACAGTGGTGCCAGTGCGCACATGACAAACGATAAGTCGTTTTTCACGTCCCTGAATGAATTTGCCGGTGGTTGGATAACCATGGCCGATGGGAACAAAACTCAGATCCTTGGGGAAGGTAAAGGAAAAGTGTTTGGCGTTGATGGGAACAGTGAAGTGATACAGATTGACATGCAGAACGTGAAATATGTGCCGGGGCTGTCGACCAGCCTAATCTCTGTGGAGAGACTGACGACGAAGAACTTGCAAGTGCATTTCGATAATGACGGTTGCCGAATTGTAAAAGAAGGTACAGTCGTGGCAACAGGTTTCCGCCATGGAGGCCTGTATCATCTTCGAGTAGCGGAGTCATCAATGCAGGCGGCAGCAGGGCATCATATGGAGAACTGCCAACACCAATGGCACCGGCGCCTAGGCCACCGTGATTGGGCGGCTGCAGAGCGGATCGGTAAGGAACAGCTTGCGACCGGAATGCAGGTGAGTGACTGTGGGTTGAAGTTGATATGTGAATGTTGCCTAGAAGGGAAATCCTCGAGAGCCCCGTTTCCCGAAGTAACCGAAAGGAAGTCCGTACGTGTACTTGATATTGTACATACGGACCTTTGCGGCCCCATGAAAACGGTCACCCCTAGCGGCAATAGATTTGTAATGCACATTATTGACGATTACAGCAGGTTTACTGTAACATACCTGCTGCAGCATAAGTCAGAAGCTACCCAGAACATTATTGACTATGTTCACTGGGCTGAAACGAATTTCGGACGCAAGCCTAAGGTTGTGCGGTCTGATGGTGGGGGAGAATTTAATAATAAGCGTCTCCGAGCCTTTTACAAGCAGGAAGGTATAAGCCCTCAGTATACAACTGCGTATTCCCCCCAGTCCAATGGCGTTGCCGAAAGGAAAAATAGGTCGATTACGGAAATGGCAACGTGCATGCTTCTTGATTCCGGTCTTACACAGAGATATTGGGGCGAAGCTGTTCTTACCGCAACGTACCTCCAGAACCGGCTACCGTCTAGGTCTGTACCGAAAACTCCTTTCGAACTGTGGTGGGGACGAAAGCCGGATCTGGGACACTTGAAAGTATTCGGAAGCGTGGCGTATGTGCATGTTCCGGATGTGAAGAGGAGTAAACTCGACCGAAAAGCGCGCAAGCTAATATTTGTGGGCTACTCTATGGACCACAAGGGGTACAGGTTTGTCGACCCTGAGACCGCTGCGATTACCATCAGCCGAGACGTCCGGTTTGTCGAACTCGGGAACGGAACATCGTCGGTGGAGTTTCCAGCATTCATCGAGCAGAAGGAAGCTGATGAAAAGATTGCATTGCAGCCGCTCGAGAAGGAGTTCAGTGATGAGGATGCTGAGGATGAGAATCCCAACGATGATGAGTTCTTCGATGCGTCCGACGACGACAGTGCTGAGTCGAATAAACTTCGTAGGTCGAAGAGGGAGAACAAAGGCGTGAACCCACGTCATCTGGAGGACTACGTTGTCGGAATAGCGGCCTGTGCAGTACAGGAGCCATTGAACTACAAGGATGCCATGAAGAGCAAACCGTGGCGTGACGCGATGGAAGAAGAATTAGATTCTCACCATCGGAATGAAACCTGGGAGTTGGTACCGCTGCCTGAAGGTCGAAAGGTAGTTGGGTCCAAATGGGTTTTTAAGGTGAAACGCAACAACAAGAAACAGTGAATTGTATAGTGTAAGAGTTCGATTGAAGTTCAGGAAACTAGGTGAAATTTAGTTTCATTCAAATCGAGTTAAGTTGAGTAGAGTTCCGGGTGCTAATTGCAATTTGGTTGTACGATCACAACACAGAAGACGGTGAGTAGTGTGAAAGTTAAATAGCAGAATAAAATCAAACTAGATCTCACTCGTAGCAGCTGACTGAATAAAAGTGAACGGTACAGTGGTGCCTAAACCTATTCGCGCGTCCCACGAGCATTCACGGAAACGGTCTACATTCGACATACGACGTAGTACTAATCGACGGAGTAGGACAGACAGGTAATTTTGAAGAGAACAACAATAAATTCATAATTAAATTATAAACAGAAATTAGCTAAAACGAAGTAGAGGCAAGTTGTGGACGGAAGGTAAACTAAAAATTGTGAGTAGGAAAAACCATCGACACTACACAGAGAGGAATTTGATAGTCAATTTTACCATTATTGGGGGTTAGGATGACTATTGCAGTATAGTGATTTTGAACCGACTATGATCATGGTCAAAACTACCATTAAAAATAGTTGATGCAACATTTTCCATAATGTCGGAATAGTCCTTTTTACCATGATCATAGTCAAAAATGCCATGAACGTGGTGAATTCGACCATTTTCATGGTTATTGAAACCATTTTATGCGATAGTCATCCTGACCATGATTTAATTGTCGGTACAACGATGAAATTTTTCTCAGAGTATGACAAAAATCATGATAATTATATTTAATTAAACTCAACAGTTTGATCGCAGACAGACGTTCAAGCTCGACCCACCAACATGTGTAAAAAACATGGCGTACATTGTGTTAGCAAGTGGCAATAAGCAGTCAGATGGCGCCACTGATCTGATCTGAGCAGATTTTCAAAATGTTATTGTTTTGGCTTTGATTCAGTATACTGTTCGAAACGAACTCGTGCGTTGCAAATGAGTCGAAAGTATGAACATTATTTTAGTGGAAATCATCAAGGAAGTACCTCTGATGGAGAATGTCCCCGGTGCTCTCGACTACAACCAAATGAAATGACTATTGAGTTCATTGACGGAGATGATGATTCCACCCGATCGTTCTAATCAACGGAATCAAGAGAATCAACAATAAAATTCCTTAAACAAAACATTCACAGACTATTTCTCCAGACCAACACGGTTTTGTGCCCAAGCGCTCGACGGCGACCAATCTAACCGTATTTACATCGTTCATCATGCGCGAAATGGAACGCGGTCATCAAGTAGACGCAATTTACACAGATATCTCTGCGGCCTTCGATAAAATGAACCACCAGACTGCCATTTCTAAATACGGCAATATCGGAGTTCACGATCAATTGTTGAACTGGCTCCGTTCATACCTGACTGGTAGAACTATGTCCGTGAAGATTGCCGATTACGCCTCATCTAGCTTTCCGGTAACATCCGGCGTTCCTCAAGGTAGCCACCTCGGCCCATTCCTTTCCTGCTATATATGAACGACGTGAACTTGGTCCTCAAATGCCTGAAATTATCCTACGCGGATGACCTGAAGCTGTATTACGGTATAAAATGCCCGGAAGACGCCCACTTTCTTCAGCAGGAACTGCAAGTGTTCGATAACTGGTGCCGAATCAACAGAATGTCCTTAAATGTATCCAAATGCTCAACTATCTCCTTCGGCCGAAAACGTGCGATGTGTCTCCACGACTACATCCTTCGAGGTAGGCGCCAAACTGTCGTTCAAGGTTCATATTTCGTATATTGTTTCCAAGGCCTCTTCGCAGCTAGGATTTATGTTCCACTTCGCAAAAAACTTCAAGGACGTTTACTGTCTGAAGGCATTATACTGCTCTTTGGTTCGCCCTTTCTTGGAATACTGTTCCATCGTTTGGTCTCCTTTCTACCAAAACGCAGTACAGAGGATCGAAGCTGTTCAGCGAAGGTTTATACGCTTTGCTTTGCGACATCTTCGCTCGCAAGACCCTCGCAGATTGCCAAGTTATGAAAGTCGATGCAAGCTCATCAACCTGGAACTGTTGGAAGGTAGGCGTATGGTAGCCAAAGCATCCCAACAAACATCGGTGTTGAATTAGAGATTGTTCAAACAAAGGATTGTGGGGGGGTGTTGTTTGTTTTTTTTTTTGTTTTTTTGTTTTTTTTTTTTTAACTCTTTATTTATTCCAAATTTTACATTATTTTACATTCATATATTAACCTAGGTGATCCTGCTAAGTAATTAACATTTCAACCTTATATGCTATCATTTATATCTAATTGTGTTAATATTATTTTTACTTTGTCTATTCAGTATTTTTAACAGGGTTCCTTTTGCCTGCGTGTAAGAATAATTATTGATTTCTTAAAACTAGTTCTTATCTATAGAGAGAATTGATCATTGCAATTGAAGACTGCAATGATTTTTGTCTAAAATTATGAATTATTTTGTTGGACATTTCTTCTAGAGTCTCAACGTTTGAAATTCTATGTAATTCAATAGTACTGAACCAGGGAGGCAGCTTCAAAATCATTTTCAGAACTTTGTTCTGAATCCTTTGAAGTGTTTTTTTCTTAGTAGCACAACAACTAGACCATATTGGCACAGCATAAAGCATGGCCGGTCTAAAGATTTGTTTAAATATTAGAAGTTTGTTCTTCAAACAAAGTTTGGATTTTCTGTTTATAAGAGGATATAAACATTTTATATATTTATTACATTTGGCTTGAATGCCCTCAATGTGATCTTTAAAAGTTAATTTTTGATCAAGTATCAGTCCAAGATATTTTACTTGATTTGACCAAGAAATTGGAACTCCGTTCATAGTGACCATATGACTATTACTTGGTTTCAAAAATGCAGCTCTAGGCTTGTGTGGGAATATTATAAGTTGAGTTTTGGAAGCATTAGGAGAAATCTTCCATTTTTGAAAATAATCTGTAAAAATGTCCAAGCTTTTTTGTAGCCTCCTGGATATAACACGAAGACTTTTTCCTTTAGCGGAAATGCCTGTGTCATCAGCAAAGCAAGATTTTTGACAGCCCTGAGGTAAATCAGGGAGATCTGAAGTGAAAATGTTATAAAGTATTGGCCCAAGAATGCTACCTTGAGGAACACCAGCTCTGACAGGCAATTGATCAGATTTAGAATTCTGATAATTTACTTGCAAAGTTCTATCAGTTAAGTAGTTTTGAATTAATTTCATGATATAAAGCGGAAAATTGAACTTTTTCAGTTTCGCAATCAAACCTTCATGCCAAACACTGTCGAATGCTTTTTCTATGTCTAGAAGAGCAGCTCCAGTGGAGCAGCCTTCAGCTTTGTTTGAACGAATTAAATTTGTAACTCTCAAAAGTTGATGCGTAGTTGAATGCCCATGGCGGAATCCAAACTGTTCATCAGCAAAAATTGAGTTTGTTTTGAGGTTTTTTCAATATTTTAGAGAGTTTCCAGAAAGGTTTGGAACTCGGATCTAATTTTGACAAATTATTTTCAAAATGTTTGTTCCTCAGGGCAGAGAAGCGTTTTTTAATTTGTTTTTGTAAATCTCGCCATATGACTTTCATAGCGGGATCACGTGTTCTTTGATATTGACGCCTACGTACATTTTTCAGACGAATCAAGAGCTGAAGATCGTCATCAATTATAACTGGATCGAATTTAACCTCGCATTTTGGCACTGAAGCAGCTCTTGCTCTATTTATTGAGAAAGCCAGAGATTCAAGAGCATTATTAATTTCATTTTTTGTTTGCAATGGAACATTAGGATCAAAGTTGTATTCCATAAATGTTCGATATTGATCCCAATTAGCTCTATGGTAGTTGAAAGTAGAACTGATGGAATTAGAAATGATTTCTTGAGATATTTCAAATGTAACTGGAAGGTGATCAGAACCAAAGTCAGCATGGGTAATCAATTGACTACAAAGTTGACATGAATCAGTTAGGACCAAATCAATAGTTGAGGGATTTCTGGCTGAAGAAAAGCAAGTTGGACTGTTTGGGTATTGAATAGTGTAGTAGCCTGCAGAACAATGATCAAAAAGTATATTACCATTGGCATTGCTTTGCGAATTATTCCATGAGCGGTGTTTTGCATTGAAATCACCAATAACAAAGAATTTAGACCTATGACGGGTAAGTTTCTGGAGGTCACCCTTGAGCCAGTTCTTTTGCTGACCAGTGCATTGGAAAGGCAAATAGGCAGCTATAAAAGTAAATTGGCCAAATTTTGTTTCAACTGAAACCCCCAAAGTTTCAAAAACTTTGGTTTCAAATGAAGAAAGAATGTGCTCCATTAATGCGATCATTTCGGTAGACAAAATAATTTGGATATCTTTTGACCGTATGGGCAGGTTTGAGATAAGTCTCTGTTATAACAGCAATATGCACGTTATGAACTCTTAAAAAATTAAATAGCTCATCCTCGTTATCTCTGATGGATCGAGCATTCCAATTCAAAATATTTAATGACTTAAAATCCATTACTGAACTTCAATGTCATGACAATATTATTGGCAAATTTAATACCAGTTTGGATAGCTTCAAACATGGAATTAGTTTTTAGCATATCGGTTATCATATCGATTAACGATTGCTGTAAAAATTCTAATTTAGGAGCGGATATGTTACCTAAATCAAATTCATCAGAAGTCCCGTGGGAATTTTGGTTTTGGTTTCTACCCGCTGCAACGGCAGCGTAGGTAGGTCCATTTACATGTTGAACATTGTTAACAACACGGTTGGGTAAGAATGTAGGGTTTGAAGATTGAACCCTGTTGGTACCTGCAGGTATCGAGATAGTATTTACTCCTCGTTGAGCGTTTGAAGTTACAGTTTCGGATGGAAAAACCTGTCCGCTGTTTCTACCGACGGTTTGGTAGGAATTTGTTCTTTGCTGATCGTTGTTAACAGCTGCAGAATGGGTAGTAGCTGGTCGGGAACGTTTTTCGTTTCCTACCTGGCGCTTAGTGTGCAACTGCAAAATTGCTTTGCGAGTCTTGCACTCCCAAAAATTTGATTTATGGTTTTCACCACAATTTGAACATTTGAATTTTTGAGGATCTTCCTTCACTGGACAGTCGTCCTTAGTGTGTGAGGAATCACCACAATTCATGCATTTACCAACCATATGGCAATGCTTTGTTCCGTGACCCCATCCCTGGCACTTACGGCATTGGGTGAGGCTTTGGAAATTGGCTCCAGTCTTCCTGAAATGTTCCCACTTCACACGGACATGGAGCAAAAGGCTTGCTTTTTCTAAAGCCTTAAGGTTATTAAGTTCACTTGACTTGAAGTGAACTAAGTAGAAATCGTTTGAAATCCCTTTGCGAGCATCGCCAGGCCGGGATTTCATTTTCATCTTAATTACTTGGACTGGGCTAAATCCAAGTAATTTTGTTAACTCGTTTTTTATTTCATCGAGAGATTCACCACTGGGCAGTCCTTTCAAGACAACCTTGAAAAGACGCTCAGTTTTGGTGTCATAGGTGAAGAAATTGTGGTTCTTCTGAGTAAGATACTCAAGAAGACGTTTGAATCCGTCCAAGGTTTCTGCATGCAAACGGCATTCACCTCGTCTGGAAATTTGAAGGGAATATTTCACACCTTCAACAAATGTTAAGATTTCCTTGCGAAAAGCATGGAAATCCGAAATTGTCACCACAATAGGGGGAACTTTTTCCTTTCTCAATCGAGAAAGTTTTTTCAAATTTTGATTAGATGATGGATCACTCTCATCATCTGTGAGCATATCAAATTGATTACTCACATTAATTTGATTTGCAGGCGAATCAATAGATTGCCCTTTTCGTTTGCGCTTATTTGCCATAGTGGCAGAGTAATTTGCTCCAAATCGACGTCCAAGCAGATAACTATAAGAATCCGAGGGACCGAAGAGGAATTTTCCAATGCGATATCCAAGCCGGGTTACCCGAAGGGCCTAACAAGGATCGAAAAGGAATAAGAGGAAATCTAAAAATTGTAGGTATTATTTAGCACTGAAAAGTGCTGTTTAAGATTTGGTGTAGCGTTAGGTAGCAATAGCACTTCCTTCAGCAAATAGAAAATAGAACCGCACGGCATGAGAGCACAATGCAGACTGGGGTTAATAAGCGTTGTTTCCGTATATGTCTTTGTTAAGTTTTGTTAATTTTCGTATGTAATTTAATTTTTTAAAGGGCCATTGGGATGAACATTTTATCTGTTGACGAAAATAAAATAATAATAATAATAATTAAATCTATTCGGCGACAAATGTTCGTCCGAGACCAGGCCAGCAAACGTCGATTGATTGCTTCCAAGCTTGAATGTGATTTATTTGTCTCGTTTACGCTTGTTTTTATTGTTATCACACGGTACTAAACATCATTTTACTATATACTTACATTAGAGCTTCTTTGAAATAGATAGTTGAATGATCCAATGATAATTGATAAGCAATTTAAACAGATACACCGATCAATTAACCAATTCGATTGTTATTGTTTTGTTCTCAGATTCGGTGGGTGGTTAATAGGGTGGTGATTGAGATCATGAGTGAATCTGTCAGTTTTAAACTAGCAATAAGTTGTCTAGGCGGCGCTAGTACACAGGAAAAAATCTTGTAGTAAAAACTACCATTATACCTGACTAAGCCTATCTTCAAAACTACCATGAAATTTCAGTCAAATTTACTACGTTTATGGTAAAACTTTCATCATTTGTGGTATATTTGACAGACCTCATATTGATATCAACCGCACCATGGTTGATCTAATCGCAGGCATGGTAAAATCAAACGCATTTATAGTCAGGTGAAAATTGTTGGTGTTTGCGCTTAATTTAACCCTCGAAATGGTAGTTTCTACTGCGGTTTTTTTTTGCGTGTATATAAGGCGATTCAACGTGTTTTGATTTGAAAATTTACACACGAAAAATGAAAATGGGTATATGAGAATAAACGTCTGCCTGCGGTTTGATCATCCTGTGAGGGTGATAGCCAAAAACGGTTTGTTTTTACATCCGACCTTTGATCCGAACACTGCCCAAGTAACCACAGGCATTATATTATTGCTGTTATTCAACACAAAATCAACATCATTAATGCTAGATCGCATCAATTCAACAGTTGTCAAGTAATAAAGCGTTAGATTAACTTTAAGAATGCAATGATGCATTACCAATGCAATAATGCTACTTTAGCAATGTCTCATGGCATTACAAAAGATATAGCATTAGTTCGATCTTAGTGGGGTCCTTTTCAGCTTTAATCCAACTTCAATGATGCACTAGACGTAATGCATATGCACTATATATGCAAGCTATTATAGCCCCGTGGTTACTTGGGTGGCCTTATGGGTATGTGCACTTTTCGCGATTATGGGTATTCTTCACCCATATAGGTCGGTATCGTGTTCAAAAGAAATTTCTTTTTCTATCTCAATCCCATGTTAAATTCCGTTTACTGAAACGGAAAAGTAAAGAATCGAAAAGAAATTTCTGCAGCAGTATCCACCTGAGAAGAACTAAAAATTAAATTGGAATTTGTAAGGTTTCCAGGCAAACTAATGGGAGCTGTCACTTTTACTTTCGGAAAAATATCCCGCTCAATTATTCCGTAAGTGAAGGTGACATTTCGTTCCATGCAGATCAATTGTCAAAATTCCGCTTGGTAATATTGAACAAAATTCCGTAACCTCTCTACTTTTTAGGTCGATACTGGCCTTATTTGGGCAAACTGATCGTAGCGTGAAGTTCACTTTCTTACACAGAAAAAAATCTTGTAGTAAAACACCATTTTACCAATTTTACCCGACTATGCCTATCTTTAAAACTACCATGAAATTTCAGTCAAATTTAC
Organism: Aedes koreicus; assembly: GCA_024533555.2. Lineage (NCBI taxonomy): Eukaryota > Metazoa > Arthropoda > Insecta > Diptera > Culicidae > Aedes > Aedes koreicus. The sequence goes on from JAHHFK020001322.1 coordinate 148,554, forward strand.
TACGTTTATGGTAAAACCTTCAACATATGTGGTATATTTGACAGACCTCTTATTGATATCAACTGCACAATGGACGATCTTATCACAGGCATGGTAAAATCAACCGCATTTATAGTCAGCCGAAAATTGTTGGTGTTTGCGCTTAATTTAAACCTCGAAATGGTAGTTACTACTGCGGTTTTTTTTGCGTGTACCCATTAACGGGTACTAATCAGTTCCAGTGATTTTAATTCGAGCTTGAAACATTTATACGGTTCGTCATGTTGTTGGATGTGGTTGTGAGTTACCTTGAATTAGCCGGTTTTTTTTTTTTTAATCGTAAGAAGTAAAAAAAAAATATTTAAAGAGGGGGGTTTTGTGGGTGGTGGGGGGGGGGTTGGTGGGTATGTGTTTTTTTTGTTTATTATTTTTGTTTTTGGTGTTTTTGGGTGTTTGGTTTTTTGGGGTTGTTGGGTTTGGTTGTGTGGGGGGGGGGGGGGGGTTTGTTTTTTATAATATTTTTGTTTTTTTGTTTTTTTGGGTTTGGGGGAAAAAAAAGTAGAACTGTTGGTGGTGCTGCATGTAAGGGCCTAATAGTGAAAGTTCACGATATTCTTAAGTTAATGAAACTAATGTTTTTTTTTTTAATCCATTGCCTTTAGTGACATTTATTAGCGGAACTATTATTATTATTCTAATCTATTCGGAACTTATCACATACTTAACCCCAGTCGTAAACGATGAGCTTTTCGTAGACTCAACGCGGGGTCAAAAACTTAAAATTAATTTAGATTTTTACATTCCCCGAATCTCCTGTGATTGTAAGTAGTTACTTTGTGACAAATAGATGAAAGTGTGTTATTAAAAAAATCCTGTATTTGCAGATGTATCTCTTGATGCTCAAGATGCTACTGGCGAACAGCATCTTCATATTGAACATACCATTTATAAAAGAAGGATGGACCTTCAGGGAAATCCAATAGAAGAGCCAAAAAAAGAAGATATACAAGCGCCCAAACCACGCATCGAAACCACCGCTGCTCCATCTACAGATGAAAAATGCGGCTCATGCTATGGTGCACAAAAGAACAGTTCTCAGTGAGTATTTTAGTTGTTTTGTCAAAATCACCCATGTGTGTGGCTCATTCTGATTTCTGTAAAACGGTCCAATAATGGCGCACTTCAGCACCAAACTCGCACTTCAAAGACACAAATCTCAAACATTGGCCGTTTCTTATGAATCAAGAAGATCTTGGTTGGTTGTTGCTTTCTTGCTGAGATTTGTGCTTCTAAAATCGTGAGGTTGTAATGTATGACATAGAAATCTCAAGCGTTTTTTCTTCAACAGTTGCTGTAATACTTGCCAAGATGTAATCGATGCCTACCGAGACAAGCAATGGAATCCTACATTGGAAGATTTCAAACAATGTCAGAATGAAGTTTTGATTGGAAAAAAGAGTCTCGAATCCAAAGCATTTAACGAGGGATGTCAGATCTACGGGTCAATGCAGGTGAATCGAGTCGGTGGAAGCTTCCATATTGCGCCTGGAAAAAGTTTCTCCATTAGCCACATTCACGTACATGACGTGCAACCGTTCTCTTCCAGTCGGTTCAATACGTCCCATCGAATCAATACATTGTCGTTCGGAGAAGAGTTCGGATATGGACAAACAAGACCATTGGACTTCACGGAGGAAACGGCATACGAAGGTTAGTGGAACCTTGTTTTATTACTGTTTATATGTTTCCTTCAATGAGTTGTACACGTTGGTTTATTTGTTTTGATAACCTATTTTTAACATAATTTAACATCTAATTCCGGTTCCAATTGCCATAAAAGTGCCAAATGTGCCGCCACCCTGGATCATGGTTTTGCCGACGTTATTGATTAACTCACGTCCTCGTAGTCCGTATCTGTTAAAAAATAAGTAAAGAAAACATTACCATTTTGAGGCGTTTAAAATATAGCAGTCAACTCGAATATCTATTTCTTTTTTGGTCAATAATTGCGAAATACGATGGCCTTCTTAATTTTTTTCATGAATAATGAGACACCCACGCAAACTGGTAGCACTATTTTTACCTCTTTCAGCTCCTGACTAAATTTTGCCTGGATCGGTTCTCATTCCATGTAATCGGCGTTTAATGTTATTGTTTGTTTGGCATAAGACCCTTCTCAAATGTTTATTTAGAATTATTCAATTAATAGATACTGGAGAAGTCGCTAGCAGCGACCAAAATCCTTTTTTTAAGTGAAAGTAAATCAAACTGAAAAGTTAAATTAACGCGAATTCATAAGTGAATTGAAAAGTGCTTTTGAAATTCCACTTAAATCCACATTAACTTTTTAGTTACTCATTACGGATATTCAGTGGTAATGTAAAATCTCAATAATTAACCTAATTCTTTGCCGCAAAATCCGAAAATTGGATAAATACCTCAAAGCAGAAAATCCACCAAACAATGCACCGCTGGCCATCCCCACGCAGAAGCCGATGGTGAATCCTGTTTTCATCCGATCAAAACAGGATGGCTGTTGGTTTTGTCCGTAAACGCTTCCGGGAACGGCTGGCATTTTTGCAACGATGTGAGATTAAAGGCACGATTCCTGATAATTCTAAATGCTTGACAGGATTCTCTTTGATATAATGCAGGAAAGTAATATTCTTGATGCGTGATCGAATAGAATCACGTAATCCTGCGAGTATGTGACTAAATTATGACAGACAGTGTTTTTTGACAGAAGTGTTGATCAGCCACTTTTCCACGCACACATCAACATTCGAGATGCGAACAGCTATGAAATGTTTCCTAGCGATGCACTGAACAAAATTTCAAACCAGGTTGTATTTGCTTTATAATGGCTTACCCGCAGATTCACAAACCATTCCCAAGTAACCACGAGGCTATAATAGCATGCATATATAGGGCATATGCATTACGTCTAGTGCATCATTGATGTTGGAATAATGCTGAAAAGGGCCCCACTAAGATCGAACTAATGCTATATCTTTTGTAATGCCATAAGACATTGCTAAAGTAGCATTATTGCATTGGTAATGCATCACTACATTCTTAAATCTAATCTAACGCTTCATTACTTGACAACTGTTGAATTAATGCGATCCCGCATTAATGATGTCGAATAAATGCGATCCCGCATTAATGATGTTGATTTTGGGTTGAATAAGTGCAATAATATAATGCTTGTGGTTACTTGGGTTCCTGGAGCATTGCCCTTATTGTTGACGATCGTTTCCGTTATTGTTACGACATTTACCCTTATAGTTGACACCTATCTCATATACTCTGAGAAAAATTTCATCGTTGTACCGACAATTAAATCATGGTCAGGATGACTATCGCATATAATGGTTTCAATAACCATGAAAATGGTCGAATTCAACACGTTCATGGCATTTTTGACTATGATCATGGTAACAAGGACTATTCCGACAATATGGAAAATGTTGCATCAACTATTTTTAATGGTAGTTTTGACCATGATCATAGTCGGTTCAAAATCACTATACTGCAATAGTCATCCGAACCCCCAATAATGGTAAAATCACAGAGAACAGACGTTCATCTTCGGTCTGCTACTTGTGTAAAACTTTAAACCGACATTTCAAATGTATATCGTTATGCTCCTGGTAGGCGGCGCTGCAGTTGTGTGATAACTGTCAGGTAAATGTTTATCAATAAAAATCCAAGCACATAACCTGAAATTTTTTGTTTGTTTTTCTCTGCACTTGCTTTGTAAAGTGGCTGTCCATATTAACTTTTTTTTTTTTTTTTATTATTGTTCTTCGTCTTCGACTAAAAATCGTACAGACTACTCTACCTACTATTCTTAATCCTATTTTTAAAAACGTTTTTGCTGATGTTAAAGTCAAAATGTTCATTGGCATCGTTGAAGGCTCGCAGACAGGCGTCAAGTGGATTGTTGAAACCGTAACTGGTCCGGTGAGCAGGTACAGCGACTAGTTGTGCGCTTCTCAATTGTCGGGGTGGAACGTGAAGGGGAACATCGCGTAAGAGTTCCGGACAGTCTATATTGCCGCGTAGCAGGTCGTAGACAACCAGTTGCTGAATGATTGTGCGCCTGGCTCGCAAGGTTTGCAAACCAATCAGCATACATCGTGCGGTATAGTCGGGCAGATTTAACGGGTCGTTCCATGGAAGGTTCCGTAGCGCGAATCGGATGAAGAGCTTTTGAGTTCGTTCGACTCTGATGATCAGTGATGCGTGATATGGTGACCAGACAGCGGCCGCGTATTTCAGTATATTACGGACTAAGGTACAGAATAATGTCTTTTGTGCGTAGATATCTGTGAAGTTCCAAGTGTGACGTCGAATGAATCCAAGAACCATGGAGGCTTTAGCCGTAACCAGCGCGACGTGTTTGTTAAATTTTAACTTGGAATCAATTGTAACACCTAGATCACAAATACATGTGACACGCTCTATTGGAACCGCACCAACTGTGTATTGATGCGTGATGGTCTCTGTACGACGGGAGAACGAAATCACCTTACATTTGGCTATGTTGACCCTCATACCGTTATCGTTACACCACAGCAGTAGTTCGTTAATATCGTTTTGAAGGACAAGGCAGTCAAGTGCAGACATAATGACTCTAAAAATCTTCAGGTCATCGGCAAACATTTGCTTGAACGATGAAATACGAGGGCACAGATCATTAACGAAAAGCACAAAGAGCATTGGGCCGAGCACACTACCTTGTGGTACTCCTGAAGTAATTGCGAAAGTTCTCGAGCGTGCGGAATTTACCGTTACGAAGGACTGACGGTCGGTCAAGTAAGAGAGAATCCACTCAACGAACCAAATTGGGAATCCTACAGCCTTTAGCTTTTCGGCTGCGTACAGGTGTGGTACTGTGTCGAAAGCTTTAGAAAAATCGACATAGATAGAGTCAACCTGCCTTCGGGATTCAACCTCTCGAAACAACGTGTTGGTATAGCACAGCAAATTCGTAGTTGTAGAGCGATGCTGAACGAATCCATGCTTTTACACACGTTTTTCCAGAAAAGGTATATGGACATCAATGTCTGTTCTCTGTGGTAAAATTGACCATCAAATTCCTCTCTGTGTATAGTTTTAACGATATGTCAGAAGGTAAAAGGCCAAAAAAAAAAAAATTGGGGGAAGGGGGGGTTAGTTTAGGTTTCATAAAAAATTTGAAATTTTAAGGAAAAAGTGGTATATAATAAAGAACGGGGGGAGAAAAAAAAAAACATTTAAATAAAAAGGGGGAATATATTAAAATTTTTTGTTATATTGGGGGTATTGGGTGGAAAAGGATTTAATTTTTTGTTTGCAAAAAAATAAAAAATGTATTTTTATTTTTTATTTGGGAAATATTTTTTTTTTATATATAATATTTTTTTTTGTGGGGGGGGGGGCAAAGGGCTTTCCGATTTTGGGTGTCACTGAATAAATCACATGCTGCGTTTGCCTTGCGAACATACAGGCGTCATTTACTACACTGACAAATGCCCTTCACCGAACGATACGGATCACGACACAAAAGGAGACGATAAAAGTTTGGCTCAGCGTCCACAACGATTATGCATGAGTCGGGGCCCACTAGTTTCATTTGGTTTACAAAAACTGATCCATTCACATTCTGTGTACGTTGCTGATTCTGAATATGATGGTTCACCGGTTGTTACAGACGGCGAATATAACTCATGAAAAATAAACAGATTAGTGCAGATTATTGGAAATGTGCGCTGTAAAATAACTTTATCTTTTCGCAGCATAGCACTAAATGTTTTTTTTAATCAGTTTGTTTATTTGTTAGGCTCAGGCGTGTGTAACACTTTGCGGAGCCGATATTCAATATTGTTATTAACAATGTTTTATTATTGATTTTAGTAAAAGTGGGGTTCCGATTACTCGTGGTTAACTCGAGGTTAATGGGTCACATCATCGTTTGGAAGGGGCTAAGCAGGTAACTTATTTAACAGCATTAAATGGTTAATATGAGACATTAAAAGATTTGTCTTGTTTGGGTTACGTGGATTCTAGGTGAGCGATCAAAAATTCAAATTAATTAACTAGACGTTCGACTTTCATAGAATTCCTGTCGACGAAGTCCAATGATTCTGATGCTACAGTTGGTTGGTGAGCCGAGTCAACACAAGATTGGGATGAACCGCAGTAGTAGTTCAGACTTAATCGATCGACGACGGCAAGACCGTCCGTTTTTTGCACCGATAGGGAAATAAATGCGCACGACCTAAGGGCGATCCTGTTTTTCGTAATTACGGCCCATCTGACGATATTTCGCTACATCGCCTTTTTTATTCATTTCAATTACACTCTTTAATATTTAAATTTAGATTATAAAATAAGGTTACATAGAACCGAAAAAGCTGTGTAGTCAACAAGTTGATTAACATTATGTTGATCCATTTAACCTGTTTTTGGTTTTCCACTATATATGAAATAAAGTGAAAAAAAATTGAGGCATAGTAGAAAGACGAACTTGCCTGTATAAAACGATATTAGTAATTACCGCAAATCCTCCTTAGCAATGTCTTCACAGAAGTTGTTGGGGCCTTTTCTTATGTCAGGCTGACTATTGTTGTTAAAGATTTTTATTTATATATTTTGAGACTTCATCAAAGTAGTCCTTCAGTTGAAACGCGTAAAAGTAAATAAAACAAGTAACTAATAAATTCCACTGAATTACTGTTGAAGATTTTCTCATCCAAATGGTAATTCGACTATTGTATTTAATGTACTTAAGTCGATTCAAAATTAATATAGGATTTTACTGAATACGTAATAAAAAAGCATAAATTTCTACGCTTCTAAAAATATAAGAAATATCATCGAAATGTATCCTTAACTACCAACAAAAGCATAAACTAACAAAATTGCGTTATTCCCTATGATAATGGGACTGTTACGTATTTATGGACATTGATGGTACTTAAACTTGCAGTACAGTATTTGTTAATGACTAAGTGTTTGTCAGGTGTCATTCTGCCTGTAACCAATATGTTTTCATTTTAAAATTATTGTACTATAAGCTGCGGAAATATCACCGATCGAGAATTTTTTTCAACCGTCCTGTACTCACGATGTATGGGGAAAGCCTGTCTCATATTCCTTACATCTCTCCCTTATTCTCCGCACAATGGCACTAAAAATGGTCAAAATATGCTACAGTAATATGTATGGTAAAATAGATTCAAGCGAGCATGTATATACATTCATCCAATTAGATCAATCATTTTTTGATCATTGTAGAATAGTCTCTTAATTGAATAGCACATCACATCCCAACAACTTTAGGAAATGCTGAAAAACCTCCCTTCTCCCTTGACGCGTATTTTAGTTCTTATTATTTTGTATTGCTTGCCACACTTTTCATAATCCCCTGTTCGCTAAATACGTAACTTAATTGGCTTCAATCCTACAGTAAATCCCAAAAACATTCTCAAAAAAAAAAAAAATGTTTTGACCATAAATTAATCTCAGTATGCCGCATCGGTCGTAAATTGTGCCTCGTTCTTTGCTTGCTCCGTTGTGTGCTCCGTTCCTCTCTTGGTAGAACAAAGGCACGGGCGATTCAAAGCTGTGTATAATCATTGCAGCCGGTGCTCAGCGATCATGATCGATCAGTGTGTACAATGGACAAGTATGGATCATTGCTTCGAGCATTCAGACAGTGCAACAACCACCGAATATTCAGGTTCTGTTACGGTTACTGAATCTGAACGAATTTGCGATTCTATGTTCACGAACGGGTGGCAGTCTGACACACTAGTGTTCAGTAGGGTCATGAATGATTTCCAAGCCCTGCACAATAGATACGTTCGCTTTCCGTTGACGTTAATGTTTTCTTAAAAAGTTTTGAAGAAGAAATAATCCTGTTTTATAATTGTGAAAATTGGTGGGGTTAAGGGTTTTTTGTGGGGTGTTTGAAAAAAAAAAGGCAACGGTTTTTGGGGTGTTTTTGAAAGGGAAGGTAATATCCCAATTTTTTTAAATATGAATATGGGTTTTTTTTTGAATGAAATGAATGAAAAGAACACTTTTATGTTCCGTCTTTGAATGTGTGTCAACGGCTACATATATAATTTTAATAGACCTTTCTTGTGGATTTTTTTTATTGGCTTATCAGATACCTTTTAATCCGTAGAGTATACTTTTCTATTAGACCCTTATTTTTTTAAGCCTGTAACTATTGAAAAACAATGAAAAACTGTTTAATGACCATTTCACCCCACTGGTGAAAATCCTTTTGGCCCTCTCTTCTCCAATCTGATGTTTATTATAGGTGGTGAGTTTCATGTAAACTTATTAGCTCTTCACTCCTATGGAGAAATCGCATAAGCAAATGTCAAGTCGCACGTGAAACGTGGCGGTAGTTTTTTTTATTCAGTTACTCCAATGGAAAGTCTCTTAACAAATCTCGACAACTTGTTCAAAACGACGTATCTGATTTTGTAATTAAAGATTCAAACATTGATCGATATTTTTCACACACGCATATGCAGCAGCACCATGATAACATAGTATAATGTTCATTTACCTATATGGTGATGTTAGTTTGCGTAGAAATGCAAAGATTATTGAGAAATTTACGTTTGAAATTATGTTTACCTCTTCGTAGACAAAATCAGAAACTTCGTTTTGATAAAGTTGTCGAGAAATATTGTTTTCCTTTTTGAAGCGTAGTTGTAACAAGTTTCAACCTGCGATACCCGAGCTTATTGTCATTTCAAACGATAACCCGGTACATGTTATTCTCGCTGCAGTTGAAAACCGGAAAAATCACTCGCGCGAATCAATATAACTGCTTTTCCGTATGCCAACAAAGTGTCGCATCTAGTGCGCTGTAAAGCACATCAGATGCGCTGTACAGCGCACTAGATGCGCCACAATTCAATCGTAAAGAACGAGAGAAAAGTGGCCTTATGACTTTTTTCAACAAATTATTTAAATATGCGAATTCTATTCTATTTGATGTTCTATAGTTTGAAGTGATTAGGACTAGGGTTTTGATATATGGCCAATATCGAGATCGTTGTTTGTTTTCTATGCAATGAATCCGGTTATACCAGACAAAGGGGCGCACCTCTAAAGAGTGTGCTATATATCTCCTTAGTTATGAATTATCTCAACATGCACTAATAAAAAGATACGGGATATCCGACAACTGATCAAATTACTAGTCGCATTGGTTTATGTCCCGAGCAGAGGAAAAATAACATGGTCATCTTGCCTCACTTTCCCCTATTTATACCGAACGACTTGAAAACATCGTGCGATCGAACTCAAAGCAAAAAAAACATAGCCACGAATTGCGTCAGAGAACTATTGCAAAACAGTAAAGAAAAATAATAATTGAAATGGTTGATAACGATCCTTTCCAGTACGATTCAAGGCAAATTGCGGTATTAAATAAACCGAAGTAATGCCGAATCACTGCCCTTTATTATATGTTGACATTAAAAAGTTTATAATCCTGATCCACTCCATCCACTCGTTCAACCAGCGCCGAGAGTGAAATCGGAGTCCAATTGATGCCTCCGTCCAAGCTGACGATGCAAACCAATCGATCGATGTAGCAAAACAGCTTGCCAACTCGGTAGACTTGCTTGCCCATCACTATCCGGCCGGGCATTGGCGCAAAGATGATTCTCCTTTCGGCACATTTCTGTGATACGAGTTCCTTGAGTTCCAACGTCGGCGAAACATCCACGTTAACTTCCATAAGTGAGGGCGGTTTCGGTGGTGCTGGTATCGTATGCATCGGTTCCACCGTTACCGATGATGAAGCGGACGACGTTGAAGAGCCTGTAGTTATGCCGATTGAACGTTGTATCAGATCTAGCGCCTTGCGGAAGCTTTCCATGATATTAGCTTGGCGAATAATGTCCTCGGTGAAATGTGACTTCCAACCCAGGTCTAATCAGGTGACTTGATCGGCGATTTGGCGTTTGCTCCAGCCACAGCACCAGTGTTTGAATCCATTTCGGGAAGAAGAATTTGTCCAAAATGGATGCCATATCCCAAACTTGATTTCTGAAAGAATAAATAAGTTAGCATTTAAAATATCCATCCTTGTTTGATAGAACCTACCCATGTTTTGCTGCATGGGATTGATTACCAGTTCGGTCAGACGCAGTTCCAGCTTGGTTATTGTGAGGAACACTTGCAAATCTTCTTCGGCCATCACGCCCTTTCATGGAGTGATCATCGCCCTTGCTGATCGATCCTCCGAATTCCATACCTTCAAGGCCTTGCTGAGCTTCTATCGTATCGTAGGATAGATGCTTACTTCCATTTTTGAGCCAAATATTCCAGCCCACGGTTGAATCCAGATGTGTATTGGAATGGTGTCCGTCAGTGGATCCCAATCTCCAACGGCGCAGGTCAGTTTGTTCATGACAATTTGTTCTAAGACGGTGTCCAAAATCCAAGACGGTAACAACGGTGCCTAAGTGTCCAGCAAGGCGATCATTGGTTGATGCAGTCTTGGATCCCAAGTAGTGGCAGCAGATCGGATTCTTGGAACAACACCGGACCAAACAAGACCAGAATAGGGATCCAACAGATTACGCTTTTCAGTGTCAGAAGACCCAAAAATCAATCGCCAACGTTTGAATAAATCCAGATGTAGAGTCGGATTGGTGAAAGAATTCCATTCTTTAAGTCGAGCCGCTATCAACGGTGCAACTACGTCTGGATCCAAGTCCGCCAATCCAAATTCACTATATTCTGAAGGGAATCCACTTTGAATACTGATAAAAATTCGTTCGCATTCTTCTAAAGCAATGATACCACTCTCGGGCTCGACGAGAGCTCTCACCAAATCTAAAGCTCCTTCTAACGTGTGGATGTAGTCTTCCTCCAATTGATTTTATCAGATTCTCATTCTCCAGTTCCAATTACTCTTCACGATCTTTTGCTACGCACTTCTGCTTGTCAATAGAAATAATATTTTTTCCGCAGTACTCCACGATCAGATTTAAATTATGCATTAACTCCGGAACCGCAAAGTTAGTGGTTTCCTAAGTTGCTTTCGAATTATACAGATCTTCGTCAACGACCTTCGCTTGGCCCAAAGCATGATAACCACTTAGTACCCTACTTTCAGGACCAGTCATATCAATGACTTTAACATTACTCAGTTCAAATTTTTATCGAAGGGAGTATACGTCCTTTTTCCCTTTTTAATTACGTTCTCTAAGCTCTTGTAAAAGTACCTCCCTTTGCGTTTGTCCTTCCTCCACTGCTGGCCGAGATCTTTGTCCTTATTTTCCTTCTTCGGTTTCTGATCCATCACAACCGTTTTCTTCTCCTGCGTAAATCCTGCCATCTACCGAAAGTCATTTCCCTTTGCGGCCACTTCCGACTCCGATTCATAACTGATCCCACTCGGACTCCAAACCGTGCTCGGCTCGCATCGTCTTCGTCGTATTCGTCGTCACTTTCCTTTTTGTCCTCTTTTTCCGGCCTGTTGAATTCCTCCGGCAACGAACCCTGTCGGAGCGATATAATCCTTGGGTTTCTTTCCCATACGAACAGGAACGCGCCGGGAAGAACATTCTTCAGCGTCTTCATTGTCTGAATCTTCGTCCGCCCAGATGCCGTAAATTTGCTGTTGCTTGGTTGGCCGTCGGTTGCGCTGGTTTGGGTTGAATTCGTTGTCCAAGTCGTAATTGATTATCTCAAAGCGCTCGTACTCTTCGTCGGCCGTTGCCAACATTTTATATATTATCTAGTTTTTTTTCTGACGGTTCGTTGTATAAACAAAGTATCGCCGTGTTACCAGAAAAATCTTTGCATTTTATGGTGAAACCTCGTTTACAGAGTTGCCAAAACGCCTCATATTTGTTCCACATGGTTATATTCACCATAAAATGTGGAAAAAATTAGAGCTTTCAAAAATTTGTAACAAAATGAGGAGTGCATATAAAAAAAAGTTATTAACGATCATGTTATAAGAAGTTCATTGCTTTTAAAGGAAAAATATAAAAAAATGGGGGTTAGGTCTGACGAGAAAGGTCTATTGCAACATTTATAATTACATAATGTTTATCACTATTACATCCAATCAAAAAAATATTATTGAATATTTTAATTGACTTTAATGGGAGAATGATTCATTCCGCATCGAACGCTGAAGAGCTTCGGTTCAGTATTTTTCGCACTCCGCATTACCTCTTTTGCATTTTTTTTCAACCCGCTATCAATCACGCGGTGATTAAAAGTAGTGCACTGTTCAAACCACCGTCATCCAGCCGAGCGTTCCATTAGGGAAGCAGACATTCCCGGCCGAGCCCGACGGATGATCTGTCCAGCCTGTACCATTGTCAAACACCTGAGGGGGAAAAGTGTAACCCCATAAGCACCATCGCAGCAAGGAAGGTCATCGCTCCATCCACTGCCGGTCAGCAAGCGGTGCTTTGTTTGCGAACAACAGCAGAAGGTGCCATACCGGCAAACGGCAAGTAGCACATTTGTTTTTGTTTCATCTGCTAGTGTGTTGTGTATCTCTCTCCCACATAGTAAATCGTTCTGCATAGAGTGGTTCAAAAAAAATCATCAGATTTTTTTTTGTCTTATTTAATTTTTGTTTTTTTCTGTCCCTGAATTTGTCTTTTCATGGATGATTCTAAGGGGGGCGACTTGCCTCCCAAAGATGTTTTTAGGGCGCGCTGTTATCAGCCGTCTTCTGCCTCTCCTTGGGTTGTCTTCTTTCGGCAGAAAGTGAAAGCCCTAGACTTTTTGGGCATAAAAAGAAATTTGACGCGTCGTTATCCGGGGACCGAATTTCATCAGGTCAACCGAAACAAACTGGGTGTTACTGCACCTACATATAAAATTGCAAATGAAATTGTCAGTGATGAAGGTTATAATGTCGAGTACTACGTCTACATCCCATCTCGAGATGTGGAGATAGATGGTGTGGTTTCTGCAGCGAGCCTGACGTGTGAAGACGTTATGGAAGGTAAGGGGCGACTTCCAAATTCTGCTTCGTCTACCATTGAGATTCTGGAATGCAAACAATTGCATGCAGGATCAATGGTAGATGGAAAAAAGACATATTCACCATCGGACTCGCTACAAGTGACCTTCGCCGGATCAGTTCTCCCAAAATTTGTTGAAATTGATAAAGTTTTTTTCCCAGTGCGCCTTTTTGTACTAAGGGTATTTAATTGTACCAAGTGCAAACAGTTGGGTCATACGCCTACTTTTTGCAAGAACAAGCCCCGTTGTGGCAAATACGGCCAAAGGCATCTAGAGGATGCTTGCCAACAGGAAGCAACAAAGTGTGCTTACTGTGGCAAAGAGCCTCTCCACGATTTGCAGAACTGCCCCGTGTACAAGAAGCGCACTGGTAACGTGAGACGTTCCATACAAGAACGCTCCAAGCAGACGTATGCAGAAATGTTAAAGTCGCAAAACGGAGCGTCTGCATCGTCTGTATCAGCCGCTCAAAATGAAAATCCTTTTTTGATTTTGTCTTCCGATGAACTGGACCCTGACGAAGCCGATGAGAGTGGATTTCCGGAGGTACACGCCCCCGGTAAAAGAAAGCCTACTAGTTCTCCGGGTGTGCGCCGGAAACAAATAAAACCTACTCTCAAAAGCTTGCAAAAAATTGGAGGTAGAGATGGTCAATTTAAAAAACCGAATAAACCGGTAATAGCTGATGCATCCATTCCTAGCTGTAGCTATACCAACCCGCCGCTACCTAATAACAGTAACCGTAAGAGGTTGCCAAAACCAAAAACTACGTTTTCTTGCAATTCTAAGAATATCCCGTCCAAGCGAGGTAAGATTAATTTTAGGGACATTGTGGATAACATTTTAAATGCTCTTGGCCTTTCGGATGCTTCACCGCTCCGAGGAATTATTGACCTGCTTATTCCTATAGTTGGAAACTACTTCAAGCAATTGACTGTATCATGGCCCCTCATTGGTGAATTCATATCTTTCGATGAATAATTCGTCGAGTGAGGATCAAGATATGATCACCGTATTACAATGGAACTGTCGTAGTCTAATACCTAAATTAGACTCGTTCAAGTATTTGATTCACAATTCTGATTGTGATATATTTGCTCTCTGTGAAACATGGCTTTCATCCGAAGATGAATTAAACTTCCACAATTTTAACATTATTCGCCTGGACCGAGATGATTCATATGGTGGCGTACTTCTGGGGATCAAAAAGTGCTACCCCTTCTATAAAATCTCACTCCCAATAATCTCAGACATTTAAATCGTCGCTTGCCAAATAAATGTAAAGAATAAAGATCTTTGCATAGCTTCCGTCTATGTCCCTCCGAGGGCATCAATAAACCGCCGTCAACTTTGGAGTTCAATTACATTACTTCCATCTCCAGTTCTTATTCTGGGCGATCTGAACTCCCACGGTACTGCTTGGGGCGAACAATACGATGACAACAGAGCGGGTATTTTCTATGACTTATGCGACGATTTCAACTTGACCATCTTGAACACAGGGGAAGCGACACGAATAGCAAAACCTCCTGCCAGGGAGAGTCGACTTGACATATCTTTGTGTTCTAATTCACTATCATTAGATTGTCTGTGGAAGGTAATCAATGATCCCCATGGTAGTGATCACTTACCAATTATTATCTCAATCACAAATAGTTTTCACAAAACAGACCAGTCAATCCATGTTCCTTATGACCTCACGAGGCATATTGATTGGCAACATTTTGCATCGGCGGTAACCCTTGGTATTGATTCTACCGATCCTCTTCCACCATTAGAAGAGTATCGTTTCCTTTCCTACCTGATGTACAAAAGTGCATTAGAAGCTCAGAAACGACGTGTTCCAAGTGCATCCCTCAAAAGAAGACCCGCCATCCCTGGATGGGATGATGAATGCACTAAGTTGTATCTTGAGAAATCCGATGCGTTTGAAGATTATCGTAGACATGAAACATGTGAGCTTTTTGATAAGTACCTCAAGCTTGAAAAAAAGCTTAAAAACTTACTCAAAGCAAAGAAACGCAATTACTGGCGTTCGTTTGTAGAGGGACTATCTAGAGAAACCTCGATGACAACGCTTTGGAGAAAGGTTCGTTACATGCGAAACCGCTCATCCTCCAATGAGAGTGAAGAATATTCCATGCTATGGATATTCGACTTCGCTAAAAAGGTTTGTCCAGACTCTGTCCCAACACAACCGAATTTACGGGATACTACCCGAAATAACGGTTCTCTGGCCGAACCATTCACAATGTTGGAATTTTCAATGGCACTTCTTTCATCGAATAACTCTGCTCCGGGAAGCGATATGATTAAATTCAACCTTCTAAAAAAATCTTCCTGATATCGCTAAAAGACGATTACTTAACCTGTATAACACTCTCATGGAATTAAATATAGTTCCACCCGCATGGAGGCAGGTTAAAGTAATAGCTATTCAAAAGCCTGGGAAACCAGCGTCTGATTACAATTCTTACCGTCCGATCTCTATGCTATCATGTTTAAGGAAATTGTTAGAAAAAATGATCCTATCAAGACTTGACCGTTGGGTTGAATCAAACAACCTTCTATCAAATACGCAGTTTGGTTTCCGAAAGAGCAAAGGAACAAACGATTGTCTAGCGCTGCTTTCATCTGATATACAACTGGCCTTTGCACACAAGGAGCAATTGGCTTCAGTATTTCTGAATATTGATTCAGTTTCCATAGATATACTGGCAGATAGTCTGCACAGTAGTGGTTTACCAGGAATTTTAAATAATTTTTTGTATAATTTACTGTCAGAAAAACAAATGACCTTCAATCTAGGCCAACTGACAACTTCCAGAATTAGCTACATGGGCTTACCCCAAGGCTCATGTTTAAGTCCCTTACTTTATAATTTTTATGTTAAAGATATTGATAACTGCTTGGAAAATAGATGCACGCTAAGACAACTTGCAGACGATGCTGTAATCTCCTTTAGAGGTCCACGTGCGGAAATCTTGCAAAGACCATTGCAAAATTCTCTAGATAATCTGTCCATGAGTGTATAAGAATAATGAGAAAACATTTTTCTAGTAGTTCTACGTCAATCACACCACAGCAAAGCACATATCTGGCTTTCAAGCGTCAAGAGATTTTTGTTGCTTGGCTGAATGTTCTGTTAACCAGTCATTCATTTTCGCGTTTGGGGTGGTTTTTTCTGCCACAGGTTTTTTTTTCTTTCAAATATACCCGAATTTGGCTGAAGGCGAAGAAATATCCTCGAAGGCAAAGGAAGCCAAAAGGCGGAGCTGTAGCAAACGATCTATGGCCAAAATCGCTACAGAGTTTCTGGTTCGAGATCGATAAAAGGCATTTTGCAGGTTTAGCCGACAACACATTGCAATGTATAGTGGAATAACATTGGCCTATTACAGCAGTAAATAAACAGGATTCGGCAGAAGCACATCTTTTGACTTTATAAATAAAGGAGGTTTTTTCACGAATTTCAAACTTCATATTGTTCTGGTACTACGTTTAATTGATAACGTTAAAATCACAGATCAATTTAACACAAGATTGACTAGCAATTGGGGATTATACCAACGAAGTTCTCTACCCTTCAATATACCAGACAATATTTACTCATAACTATTCTTGCTTTCAGGCGCAATCATGTTCCAGTATTACATAAAAATTGTTCCAACGGAATTTGTCCCCTTGAACGGACCCACACTACATACCAACCAGTTTTCCGTGACCAAGCACCAGAAGAGTGTATCAGTAATGAGCGGAGAATCTGGAATGCCAGGTATTTTTATCAATTATGAACTCTCTCCTTTGATGGTTAGATTCACGGAAAAACGAAAGTAAGTTTAAAGCATAAATATGTTTGAAATTTCATACGAATACATGCATTCTCTTTCTATTTGCAGCTCATTCAGTCATTTTGCCACAAATCTCTGCGCGATTATTGGTGGAATTTTTACAGTTGCTGGTATTATCGACTCATTGCTGTTTACATCCATTCATGCCTTGAAGAGAAAAATCGAACTAGGCAAATTCAGCTAATAGTGGAAACAACGTGTAAAAGTCAAGATCTGTTTCAACGCAAGTCACGCTTATCTCAGTAGAACGATTCAAACATGACATACAAAGCTAAGTTTGAACAGAGTTCTAGCTATATGACAGTAGATACGTGAAATAGGAATCATTATTCTTGCTTGTATGAAAAAAAAAAAAAAAAAAAAAAAAACTATATCATCTATTATTTTTTCGAACCCCTTAACGAAAGCTCCCCTAGCTTTTAACTTTAAAATATCTCATCCTTTGGTGGATGCGCGCGTTAGTCGTCTTTTACTTGCAGAATTTCACAGTGCCTGTTCTCAGACTCTGCTCCGTAATTTCGGACTCAAAATTTATTTATATCACAGTCTGTTTGTCTGTGTCTATGGGTATACACGAAATTAATTATTTATCCAGCATTGAAAACTTTTTTAGGAATTTTCATCCAGTTTCGCTTAAAACTGGGATTACTCATACAATGAGTAGATCCAATTTTGATCGAAACTGGATGAAATATTTTTCGATCGAATAAATTTTACATTATCTGAGGGCAATTTAATAAGAAATGTATACACGGTGTTCAATAAGTTCGAATACAAGTTTTCATCATTGCGTAGGTATGCGCCATGTACATATTCTGCATTGGTATTGGTGTCAGCTTTAGCTTCATTCATACGCTACCGAATGTGCGCGGTGTTGACATTCTGTTAGTTGTTGTTTGTTTGTTACGCGCGATGAAAGAGTATCGGGACTTCGTAATTAAGCGTTTTTTGAACGGTGAGCGACCCGGCGATATATTCCGGCTGCTGAAATCGCATGGGGTCAAGCGGAACTTTGTCTACACGACCATCAGGCGATACCGGGAGACGTCCTCGACCAATGACCGTGCGAGATCCGGTCGGCCGCGTTCAGCGAGGACGCCACGGGTCATCAAGATCGTGAGGGAGCGAATTCGGCGCAAAAAGAACCGCTCAATCCGGAAAACGGCTGCAGATCTCAACGTTTCCATTGGAACCGCTCACACCATACTCACCAAGGACCTTGGTTTCAGGCCTTACAAAAAACGTAAGGTCCATGGCGTTTCGGAGGCTACCAGCAAAAAGCGGTTGGATCGAGCTAAGAGGATCCTCTCTCGGCACGCTGGTCAGGAGTTTGTTTTTTCGGACGAGAAACTGTTCGTGCTGCAGCAGCCGCACAATGTGCAAAATGACCGGGTGTGGGCGCCATCGAGGGACAGCATTCCTGAATCCAATATAAACATCCCTCGGTTCCAAAGTGCCGCGTCGGTGATGGTTTGGGGGGCAGTATGCAAACGTGGTAAGCTACCCTTGGTGTTTATTGAAAAAAACGTCAAAATCAACGCGGCGTACTACAAAACTGAGGTTTTGGAAAAGGTTGTTGCCCCCAGTCTCCGAAGCCTCTACGGCGATGAGCACTACGTGTTCCAGCAGGACGGTGCACCAGCCCATACGGCAAATGTGGTTCAAGCCTGGTGTCGGGACAATTTAACCGACTTTCTGGACAAAACTTTGTGGCCTCCCAGCTCCCCGGACTTGAATCCTCTCGACTTTTTTGTTTGGTCCTATATGATGGCGAAGCTGAACGAATACAAGGTCAGCACTTTGGATCATTTCAAGACGGTAATTCTCAAAATCTGGGACGAAATGCCCATGCAGTCCGTGCGTGCCGCCTGCGACGCGTTCGAGAAACGTTTGAAGCTCGTTAAGGAGTACAAAGGGGGGTCATTCCAAGAGAAATGTTGTAAACGTTCCTTGTAAACATAGCTTTCAATAACATAAATCCAAAAAATAAAAAAAACATGTTTTCATTTTTTTAACAAATTTTGAAAGTGTATCCGAACTTATTGAACACCGTGTACTTTCTATGTTCATTCGACACGGAATTCAGTGAAATTATAATTCAAATCCGCCAGTCATTTTCCATACAAGTGCTACGAAATAATTGGGTTATTTTTCAAACAACTCAGACGTGCCTCAAGGAATTAATTTGGGTCCACTGCTTTTCTCGATTAACGAAATTAGTATCATTTCTCATAAACGAAATTAGTATGATACTTCCAACTAGGGCGGGTTTTGGGGAGGGGGGGATTATTTTTGGTGGTTTGGGGGTGGGGGGGGGGGGGAGGGGGGCTAGGGATTTCATCAGGCATTACAGAAACGTATGTCATGCTTTGCATCGACACTGGTCAATTACTTTCAAATATACGACGATACTGAAAAACTGGTACGTGTGGACTAAGGTTCGCGATTTACACTACTCAGCTTTACGTTAAGCTATCTTATACTTGTGACAGACATACGAGACGGTTGTACAAATTGTCAAATACTTTAATCCAGTACAGAAAAACACGTACTAGACTAAAGGAGTACAACGCGGTACGTTGTATGTCTGTCCCAGGCATTACATGAGTCATCATAGCCAAAGCTAATCGAAAACTCGGATTCATTTTCAAGAATTCTGCCGAATTTGGAATCCAAACTGCCTTAAAGATCTATACTACTCCCTTGTACGATAGATCCTTGAATTTGGTATGAATGGTGTCCTTACACACTTAGAAAATTTTACAGTATGTTATATACTGTAAAAAGTTCTGTTGAAAGTTCGGTAAAAAATTACCGAATACTGTAAAATTTTCGAAGTGTATATGAAGCAGTTTGGATAGTGGAGGATTGAATTTGTTCAGAGGAATTTTTTTCGTTATTCTCCGCCTCCTTCACAGAGAGGAATTTGATAGTCAATTTTACCATTATTGGGGGTTAGGATGACTATTGCAGTATAGTGATTTTGAACCGACTATGATCATGGTCAAAACTACCATTAAAAATAGTTGATGCAACATTTTCCATAATGTCGGAATAGTCCTTGTTACCATGATCATAGTCAAAAATGCCATGAACGTGGTAAATTCGACCATTTTCATGGTTATTGAGACCATTGTATGCGATAGTCATCCTGACCATGATTTAATTGTCGGTACAACGATGAAATTTTTCTCAGAGTTCCTTCAAATTGCAGCGGCCCATACACCGCGCACATGCAACCCTCAGTGTAAGTAAATAGACCCCACGACAGCGGAGCGTACGATCGCTAGCATGCTAAGGCTGTGTACCAATTCGTGAATTCATGTTACTTAAACTTGACAGATGGAAAATAATCGTATAAAAGTTTAAGTGAAAATTAATATTAATTCGCGAATTTCTCGTCATAGGGAACTCGCCTAATCAATCAACCACGATCATTTCGAAGAGGAAGAGTTCACCTATCCGATAGAATTGGAGGCTTACATGGGTGTAGTGATCAGAAACAAATTAATAAAAAAAAGAGATTTCAAAATATTAACAAGCAAGTGAAGACATGCGCTATGTTATTACTTCATTAGGCAAACTGACATCACGGTTAAGGCGAGAGCTGAAAGCTTACTCGTGGATAAAACCATAGCGGTATTCATCCCTATACTCCCTCGAGAGAGCGCGGAGAAAGAAGATAGCGAAAGAGAGTGGCAAATGTAGTCGTGTAGCCAGGGTTGCCACATTATTTTTCGTTCCCATCTTTAATTTTTGCCCAAAAAATCTTTGTTATCTGTGTTTAACTGCAAAAAATCTTGGTCAAAATCTTTACTCAAAATGTTGTGTTGTAAGAGGAAAGCAGATCAGTATACGAAAGATTCATGTTCTCGGGGGAAATCGATCATTGCACTTAAGCCCTTCTGACAGACCAGTTTGGACATGATAATGAATCATGAGGTGTTTGTTTTGATTACTTAAAGTTCCTTGATAGGTGAACAAAATCGGAACGGAATTAACAATCAATTATTGTTATGATCCGTGTACATTAATTGGTTGAATTTAGTATTCCGAGAAAACTCGTTTCCTTCCTGCAAAAGAATGCGGAATTAGTAAAAAGTTCACAATGAAATTTCTTAGCAAGTGAAAAGCCAGCTTCCCATCAGACGTTTTCTTCAACAAGTTTCGAAGTTTTCTGATTCTTCCACTTCGTTGTCCTTGCAAATGATTTTCGTCCTTTGCTCACGAAAATCATTTTCAATGGCCTGTTCCTCACCGCTTTCAAAGAAATTCGGATATTGTTCAATAATCGAGTTGAACTCCTTCAAAGGGCGCAGGTTCGCCGTTATATATTTCCGACTTCTTACGAAGATGTTTCTCAAAATCTGAAACCCCTTAATCCGTCAGGTGTTTTAGGTAATCATCCACACAAAAATTGGCAAGGAGCTCCATCAGCGAGACTTCAGCTGATTGCGCATGTTCAGGAATTCCATAGCCTTTAACCGGAAGATACGATTCGGTTTGATAATAAAAGACAATACGTAGCTCAAAAAGAAGATAAATGGCTGCGTTATCGGGTCATTAAGATGACAACAATAAAACCGTTGCCTCAGTTTGATTAGAACGAAAAAAAACATAAGTATATAACATGTTATATACTGTAAAAAGTTCTGTTGAAAGTTCGGTAAAAAATTACCGAATACTGTAAAATTTTCGAAGTGTATATGAAGCAGTTTGGATAGTGGAGGATTGAATTTGTTCAGAGGAATTTTTTTCGTTATTCTCCGCCTCCTTCACAGAGAGGAATTTGATAGTCAATTTTACCATTATTGGGGGTTAGGATGACTATTGCAGTATAGTGATTTTGAACCGACTATGATCATGGTCAAAACTACCATTAAAAATAGTTGATGCAACATTTTCCATAATGTCGGAATAGTCCTTGTTACCATGATCATAGTCAAAAATGCCATGAACGTGGTAAATTCGACCATTTTCATGGTTATTGAGACCATTGTATGCGATAGTCATCCTGACCATGATTTAATTGTCGGTACAACGATGAAATTTTTCTCAGAGTTCCTTCAAATTGCAGCGGCCCATACACCGCGCACATGCAACCCTCAGTGTAAGTAAATAGACCCCACGACAGCGGAGCGTACGATCGCTAGCATGCTAAGGCTGTGTACCAATTCGTGAATTCATGTTACTTAAACTTGACAGATGGAAAATAATCGTATAAAAGTTTAAGTGAAAATTAATATTAATTCGCGAATTTCTCGTCATAGGGAACTCGCCTAATCAATCAACCACGGTCATTTCGAAGAGGAAGAGTTCACCTATCCGATAGAATTGGAGGCTTACATGGGTGTAGTGATCAGAAACAAATTAATAAAAAAAGAGATTTCAAAATATTAACAAGCAAGTGAAGACATGCGCTATGTTATTACTTCATTAGGCAAACTGACATCACGGTTAAGGCGAGAGCTGAAAGCTTACTCGTGGATAAAACCATAGCGGTATTCATCCCTATACTCCCTCGAGAGAGCGCGGAGAAAGAAGATAGCGAAAGAGAGTGGCAAATGTAGTCGTGTAGCCAGGGTTGCCACATTATTTTTCGTTCCCATCTTTAATTTTTGCCCAAAAAATCTTTGTTATCTGTGTTTAACTGCAAAAAATCTTGGTCAAAATCTTTACTCAAAATGTTGTGTTGTAAGAGGAAAGCAGATCAGTATACGAAAGATTCATGTTCTCGGGGGAAATCGATCATTGCACTTAAGCCCTTCTGACAGACCAGTTTGGACATGATAATGAATCATGAGGTGTTTGTTTTGATTACTTAAAGTTCCTTGATAGGTGAACAAAATCGGAACGGAATTAACAATCAATTATTGTTATGATCCGTGTACATTAATTGGTTGAATTTAGTATTCCGAGAAAACTCGTTTCCTTCCTGCAAAAGAATGCGGAATTAGTAAAAAGTTCACAATGAAATTTCTTAGCAAGTGAAAAGCCAGCTTCCCATCAGACGTTTTCTTCAACAAGTTTCGAAGTTTTCTGATTCTTCCACTTCGTTGTCCTTGCAAATGATTTTCGTCCTTTGCTCACGAAAATCATTTTCAATGGCCTGTTCCTCACCGCTTTCAAAGAAATTCGGATATTGTTCAATAATCGAGTTGAACTCCTTCAAAGGGCGCAGGTTCGCCGTTATATATTTCCGACTTCTTACGAAGATGTTTCTCAAAATCTGAAACCCCTTAATCCGTCAGGTGTTTTAGGTAATCATCCACACAAAAATTGGCAAGGAGCTCCATCAGCGAGACTTCAGCTGATTGCGCATGTTCAGGAATTCCATAGCCTTTAACCGGAAGATACGATTCGGTTTGATAATAAAAGACAATACGTAGCTCAAAAAGAAGATAAATGGCTGCGTTATCGGGTCATTAAGATGACAACAATAAAACCGTTGCCTCAGTTTGATTAGAACGAAAAAAAACACGAGCTCCGAAAACCGTCCCATATTCCATTTGACAACTGACTCCAACGATAGCCATCTAAAGGCAGACGGATGCAGAACTGTGTCATCTTGAATTTCTTGGATCGTTTGAGGCTGCAGGACAAGTAACTGCAGATATATCGCATCATTTGTTCCAGGTACAATGGCAGTTTTTTTGCATGCGTTACTTGCACAGAGGGCCAAAAAGTGGCAAGTACATTTGATAATTATCAAATGAGGACAGTCACGTTTCAGCAGCTTCTTGATGGATCGGTCAGAACCCATCATTACCGAAGGTCCATCTGATCCAAAGCCCACAAACCTTTTTTTTTTTTTGTAAACGGTGCCATCGATCTGGTACTGTTTATCAATTGCGCAAAATATGTATAGGTTTTAGCACTGCAAGATTATATTAAAGCTAACAAAAAATCACGTACGAAATAAGTATACTCAAAAAACAAAGCACCTTATATTTAAGTGCAATCTCCCATAGATTTGGGCAAAGAGCAAAGTTATTGCTCTGTATTGGTGCGGCACTTATTTTTTATTAAATGTGGTCAATTAACCATATGTGCACAAAAAATACCCGCATAATCAAAAACCATTCCTGGAGCATTTCCCTTATTGTTGACGACCGTTTCCGTTATTGTTACGACATTAACCCTTATAGTTGACAACTATAAACTAACAATCTCCTATATAGTTTTAACAATATGTCAGATAGTAAAAGGCCAAATAACAATATGCTGAATAGGCGGTTGAGTTAGGTTACCATAAAAAAATGGAAATTTTCACGAACAAAGTTTTTGCTGTACTCTATGCCAAAAAGTTGGTATATAATCCAGACCGAGTGCAGACAATAAAAAACCTTTCAATGACAATATGTGTTAATATAGAGGGTGTATGGTGAAAATGAGATTAAACTATTTGATTACAATAACATAAAATGTGCTAATTTATCTTACATTCTAAATATAGCTTTGACTACATAGCAAATTGTTTTTCGTTATGCGGGTATATACTCTTTAAGTGCAAGAGCTGAATAGATATTAATTATAGTGTACATGGATTGCATTAACTTGTCCTAGCAAAAATCAAATGAGTTTTTTAATACGTTTTATGTGAAAAGGTGCATGGATTTAGTAAGTTTAGTATTGGATTTTTTGTACATTTCATGTAATAAAACGAAATGTGTGAATAAAAGAGGTTTTATTTGTACCATCATAAAAACTTCATCACTTTTTGAAGCTATCGCGTTCAGAAGAGCGGGAATGGCAAAAATACTCGGCAGATCTGAAATATTCACAATAAACACCGTTAACATGGCAAAGAAGAACATCCATAGTAATTTATTACCTTCAAAAAAATGCAGTGACTTCCGCTGGCAAACCAATTACCTAAACCACCACACGGTAAACTTCACTTAGCTTCTCCATTTTGCAGTTTTTTTCTTCTTCTAGAACGATAAAGCAGCTGATTGTTTTTCGCGCACGGTTTTTTATTTCGTTTTAAGTGCGAAGATGGATAGAATAGGGCAAAGTGAAAACACACTTGAATGACATTTCTAGCTCCATTGAAAATTATGTGCGGACCATATCAGTCTCATTGGAAACAAACCTGTGTATTAAGTGACGGGTGTTAAAAATTATGTGCGGCAAATGAAAATCATACTGGCTCACATGATTTCAATTCGAAGCAGAAAATTATTTGTTATAAATTATTGATTTATTTTCAGTGTATGCTTCATATATACACTGATGAAAAAAAACTTTTGATAATCATAAATTACGCCTTATTAAGTATCACAAATGCAGGTCGTTTACACAGCAAAAAAAATTGTAATACACGTCAACGTAATTGGTGCTAACGTATTAAAAACTGATGTAATCAAGGAAATACGATGCACAATAACATCCACTTGATGTGATATTACATCGGTCTTCAAATTACATCAGTACAAAATTATTAGTGCATGAATGTAATAATCACATATCAAAAACATAAATATTACACAAAAACCAATGCACATAAAGGACTCGCAGCACTGCCAGATTTGTTCTTTTTTTTTTTTTCTTCTTCGGCAACTCTGTTTTCTTGTCAAAACAAAATCAACCGCCACGGTCACCGTTGCATCCAAGAGGTGAACTATTTGATACGAATACAGATGATGACGAAATGGCGGAAACTGAAAACATTCTGCCATCCATCCCCCTGAGACGAACAGATATTCGTCGGCAATCGGTATGTACAGGATCCGCAGGTGATCTAGCGATTTTTTTCATTAGCTATTTTCATTTATTTTCACTCCAAGGTAGCCACATTTCGTCGAGTAGTGAATCGCCTATGTCACCTGAACCGATGCCCGTTACCGAAGAACCAATGTTATGCTCGGAAGTGGATGCAATCGTATCGACCCTGCAGATTCAATCGGTAAAAAACACTGGCTGTGTATGATTCGGATGCGAGTGATAAGACAGAACACTACAACATGTCCGACGGTGCGGAATATAGACCAGATGAAAACATGGCGAAATAGATTTCATCACTCATATTTCTCGAAAGCATAACCAGGTCGTATGGGATGGTTACTGGTATCCCTGTCAGTTGCAAATTGTAATTGTGGAAAATTATACTATAAATAACGAATTGCAACACATGCTGAATGTGCACGCTAGAAGAAAACCTCCTACTCCTACAGGCGGTACTTATAATATTTCTTCGTGGAATGTTGGCTCGAATGCGCTTATTGTGACACCATAGCGGCAAACAACAATGTGCTTCTGACGGACATAGACGCTGAGCACGCCACTTCCGGGTTCCAGTGAAATGTGTGGCTCTACCTGATCCTACTAACGTAGTTGTGCATAACAAAAACTACAATCCGACGATTAGTTAGACGAAAAAGATTCTGATTATGCCTGATCATCTGAAGAGTTCCGGGGACCATGGATGGAAATCTATGCAAGAATTGTTGCGGAAAAATGTTCTACCGTTGCATTGTACTAGTGAGTATGACTTTAGTGGTTTAACTGAGGCAAAGCGATATGGCTGATACGTTTAATTCATAATTTTTGTTGATGTAAAATTTCCCATTTTTATAAATGCATTCATATCTTCTTACTTTCCTAATTAAAGTCTATTGTGACATGATGTAGATTAATGTCTTTCCCGTAAATGGCTAGGGTGTATCGTAGTTAAAATAGGGATTTGCATTTGTTATTGTTATCCAATTCGTGATGATAAAGACTTAATATGGTAGTTTTCATTTCATGCTTCATAATGTAAGGGTTAGATGATCGGTAACAGTTTATTTTGATTTGCAACGAGCCAGAGTGAATCCATTCACTGTTTATCAATTAGATATCTGTGTTATTTTTAATAATAAAATCACATTTTCGCTGTAAACCTTTTTTATTTCATTTAATAATATCCGAAAGTTACATTTACACTATAACTTTTACATTGCTCTCTTTACGTCGCGACAATGGAGTACGTCGCGATGATTCACGTTGTCTCAATGAGTTACGTTGTCTCGTTTACATCGACCAAATTACATCGATGAGCAGTGCATCATTTTATGGTGTACATCGAGACAACCTAATACTACACAACCGATGGAATGACCTATGTGCATCTGATTCTGTGTAATATTCAACAACTTTTTTTGCTGTGTAGACCTCATAAGATTATTATGTTATTCATAAAGCTTGTATTACACTGTTTGTCCAATAGCCAAATATTTGTCATAGGCAGATAGGCATCTGACAAACATCTATGATATCTGTCAGCTGTCTAGCTGCCTATGCCAAATATTTGGCTATTGGACAAACAGACACATCTAAATCCAGATTCAAGATGATCAAAAAAATCCCACGCTAGCGAATCAATCTTTGAAAAATCTTGTTTCAGCTTGTGAATCTTAATCCATCAACTTGCATCGTGCTGCATCTTTTTGCAGTAAATCTTTAAAATCTTCATCAAAATCTTTGAAATCTTCTTTCTATCTACTAAGCGTGCGCACATCGCACAAAAGCAAAACAAAAAAAAATCCTGCATCGGAGATAGAGTCGCACCCCCTGGTCTTGGATTTCGCTTAATTGTTAATTGTTTTTATTTTTAATTTGTAGGCTGCTGCATTGGTGGGCGTTAAGATTCCTCGCTTCTGCTGTCATGGGCGATTGGCGGTAAAGGGGAACTGTGGTTTGGGCTTGGGGAAAGGGGAAAAATCTCCAAACCGGGAGCCGCTTGGCGCGGCGCGGTTTAGGGGGGGATGGGAAAAAAAAACAATTCCGAAATGACTGTGAAGCCCGGGAAGGGGTGAGGGGGTTCTTTTTCTTTCATCGATCGGTTGGTTGGTTGGGTTGCCGGCCGGGGGGGTGGATGCGGTCTGCTGGGTCAGGCGTTGGCTTCTGGGGGGGGGGATCGCTGGTTCCTTATTATCAACACCGGGGAAAGCGTGCGTCGAAGATAAGGACATTGGCCCGTTGGTTAAGACCATCATGACCCGATGCATTCACTGCACGAGATGCAACCGATTAATTGCCGGAGTCGATGATTTGGATACTACTGGATGAGGAAATGATATGCAGGTTGCAACATATGTGGAGAAGTTCTTCCTGTCGGTGTTGTCCGGAAATGTGATGGATCTTTGCGCGGTTGGTGCCCTGACTAACAAGCCGTACAGTTTCGTAGCTCATCCGTGGGAAATCCGCAAAGTGGAGTCGATTGATGTGTTAAATGCTGTGGGTAGCAACATCATTATGAACACCCGTACTGGAGAATTTCTCCGTAATCAGCCTCGTGAAAATTTCAAGGATTGTAAAAAGGTGCCTTTTATTTACAAATAAAGATGTCTCATTAATTTAATTATTCTAAAACATAAACCCATCTTCCTAAAAAATCATATACATGAAAGTGAAAATTGTATTTAAAAATCAATTTTAAATGCATAACGGACACGTTTAGTTATCATAATCAACAATAATGTGTTTCATAAGGCTGTGTTATGAAACTCATGTAGTTATCATATCTAAAACATAGCTGGTAATGAAGACAAAAAACATCGCATTTGCATTCATAAGGTAAAAGTATGAAATTCAAACAGATTCCTTGTGGCTATATTTCATAAAGTTTTTTAATGAACTTCTTAAGATTTTTTTCGTCAGTGTAGCATAAATTACTATCAAAAACATTATTCTAACTTCCCAAAAGTTAGATTATGCATAAATGCATAAAAATACTTCTACATTACTCTGAGAAAAATTTCATCGTTGTACCGACAATTCAATCATGGTCAGGATGACTATCGCATATAATGGTTTCAATAACCATGAAAATGGTCGAATTTACCACGTTCATGGCATTTTTGACTATGATCATGGTAACAAGGACTATTCCGACATTATGGAAAATGTTGCATAAACTATTTTTAATGGTAGTTTTGACCATGATCATAGTCGGTTCAAAATCACTATACTGCAATAGTCATCATAACCCCCAATAATGGTAAAATTGACTATCAAATTCCTCTCTGTGTAGAAGAATAGTATTTTTGTAGAAATCACTGCGAGAAATTCTACCGAAATATTTTGAGCAGTCTCTTGCGGAACTTTGAAACAAACACTTCTCCAGCGGAATACCTGAAAAAAATATTGAAATAATATTTGAAGAACTATAAGTATGAATCTTTGCAGGCATGCTAGACAAAATTTGAAAAATAATTCTACAAAAACCCATTGCGAAATTTTTAAAGTTATGAATTAAATAGATTAGATTACGGAATTCAAGCAAAAAAAAATCTTCTAAGATTTCTTCAACAAATCAGGATTTTCTCCAAGAATTACTTCAGGAAAAAATGTATTGTTTTTGTGTAGTTCTTTCAGGTGTCCTCCAGTGATTCCTTTAAAATCACAAAACTTTACAAGATCAGGGATACCTCCAAACATTTCATCACAAGAAAGTTTAGAAAAACTGCCGATGCAATGTCAGAAGAAACTCCTGAAAGAATCCCTGGAGGAATGCCTACAAACGTCTGAAGAATACATATAGAAACGCCAGAAGGAATGTCCGAGAATCTTGAGAAAATCTATGGAATTTTCTTCAAAAATTATCAAACATGAAATAATTAATAAAAATATGGAGAAATCATTTGGGGGCACACACACAATCTGACTTTCATACTGACATCTGTCACTGTAATGTCTGTGTCAATTGTGTTATTTTGCTTCATGGGCCTCCTTGATAAAAAATTACCTTAAACGAACGATATCACAATAGGTCGTTAAGAAAAATAACCATACGAAATTTATTCGGGCTAAACTGCACACTGAAAGTAGTATTGATAAAAAGATGGATCTTAAACTGTATTCATATTTTGAATTTGATGTTTTCGAGTGGAAAGACAAATGCCAAAAATCTTAAAAATCTTGGTTTTTCTCAAAAATCTGTAATCTTCACATACAGATATCTGTATGAAAAATATGAAAAAAATCGATGTCAGTCTAGATAAATCTGTGCATGTGGAAACCCTGTGTGTAGCTACCGAGAGGTAGAGGTAGAGGTACGGTAATACCAACAATCAATATGCAACTAGCGATTTGAAATTGGTTCACTGTTGTAGAACCCCTTGGTCCGAAGTACACCTTGAAGCCAGCACCTTGCTATACATATTTGCGCCTTTGTTTTGATTTGCTGTGTTAT
Organism: Aedes koreicus; assembly: GCA_024533555.2. Classification (NCBI taxonomy): domain Eukaryota; kingdom Metazoa; phylum Arthropoda; class Insecta; order Diptera; family Culicidae; genus Aedes; species Aedes koreicus. Next base: position 178,581 of record JAHHFK020001322.1, read on the forward strand.
TTTGACAGAACCTTTGACAGTGTGTTCGTGTGAGTTCATTATTAGGGGTGCATTATTAAGCTTGGGACCGATGTGCTACTCTGAGAAAAATTTCATCGTTGTACCGACAATTAAATCATGGTCAGGATGACTATCGCATATAATGGTTTCAATAACCATGAAAATGGTCGAATTCACCACGTTCATGGCATTTTTGACTATGATCATGGTAACAAGGACTATTCCGACAATATGGAAAATGTTGCATCAACTATTTTTAATGGTAGTTTTGACCATGATCATAGTCGGTTCAAAATCACTATACTGCAATAGTCATCCGAACCCCCAATAATGGTAAAATTGACCATCAAATTCCTCTCTGTGTAATACTGACTGAGCCAAGAAAAAAATCGTAAATCGTATTTATCTCAGATGCAGGATTTTTTTGTTTTGCTTTTGTGCGATGTACGCACGCTTAGTAGATAGAAAGAAGATTTCAAAGATTTTGTTGAAGATTTTAAAGATTTACTGCAAAAAGATGCAGCACGATGCAAGTTGATGGATTAAGATTCACAAGTTGAAATAAGATTTTTCAAAGATTGATTCGCTAGCGTGGGATTTTTCGATCATCTTGAATCTGGATTTAGATGTGTCGCACCCCCAGGGTAATACTTAAGCTAATGTCACACTGTTTGACTATACGCCAAATATTTGTCTCGTTAAGTTTTGCCAAATAATGCTGTTTGCAAAGTTGTTTGTTCACACTATCACACTTTGATTATTTTTGGCAAATATTTGACTAAAAATTGTTTGGCCAAATATGGAAATCGAATGCTTGACCAACGTTCATCAAATTTATTTGATGAGGTATTACCATAGACTAACTCTAAAGCTTGTATTACACTGTTTGTCCAATAGCCAAATATTTGTCATAGGCAGATAGGCACCTGACCAACATCTATGATATCTGTCAGCTGTCTAGCTGCCTATGCCAAACATTTGGCTATTGGACAAACAGTGTACTACAAGCTTAATACCAGTAGGTCCCGAACAAATACGATATTTTTCTTGGCTCAGTCAGTACTAGCACATCGGTCCCAAGCTCGGTCCCAAGCTCAATGATTCGCCCCTAACAACGTAGCTCACACCAACACATTCTCAAATTTTGTGTCAAAATAACATAGTGAATCAAAACAACAACCAAGATACTAGTACCGGAAGGTACCGAAAAGCGCAAGAATTATTGCTAGGTGCAGACTACAACTGCTAGGGGTTCTACAACAGTGAACCAATTTCAAATCGCTTGTTGCACATTGATTGTTGGTATTACCACGGACTAATTACGGACATCGGACAGACAATTTATGCATGACGCACCAGGTCACAATTTTCAGTGTATAAAGTTCTATGTATACTACCCAAGTGATACTACCCAAGTAACCACAAGCATTATATTATTGGTCTTATTCAACACAAAATCAACATCATTAATGCGGGATCGCATCAATTCAACAGTTGTCAAGTAATGAAGCGTTAGATTAGCTTTAAGAATGTAATGATGCATTACCAATGCAATGATGCATTACCAATGCAATAATGCTACTTTAGCAATGTCTTATGGCATTACAAAAGATATAGCATTAGTTCGATCTTAGTGGGGCCCTTTTCAGCTTTAATCCAACTTCAATGATGCACTAGACGTAATGCATATGCCCTATATATGCAAGCTATTATAGCCTCGTGGTTACTTGGGTAGAATATCAGTATCAGAGCAGTACTAGAAAAAGACAGCAACACTTCTTTGAAGTTTTTTTTTCAACTTCGGCAACACTGTTTCTTGTCAAAACAAAGTCGACCGTTTTACGTTTTTATTAAATTTTGAAATATTAGAAAAATGTACAGTCGGCCCTAGTTCTCCATAAAAACTGTGAAGTTGTCAGGAAATTCAACGGTGAAGGCTTCGGTATGTTAGTGAACAATATCGTCAAACATCTAATTGTGTCTATCGTTTATTCTTCAGGTTTCCTTCGGCCACACGGATGTGTTTATCGTTTCATGAAAAGTTGGGCCAGGCTTGTGCTGACCTTAAGTGCCCCGAAACCTGCTGCTTCTTACCACAAGGGCATTCGACTCCTCAACAGGGCTGCTCGAGGCATGCAGTTTGAGATCCGACAATGTGAGATCGTCACTATCCCAGGTGATAACCATGGAACGTACATCCGAGGCAAAACAAGGTAAATCGGTACACTGCCATTAAAAAGAAGTGTTGCGTCGATCGTGCCGTTCCAACGCAGGTAATGGTTTGAAGGACGATCACACCCAAGGGTGACAATGTGCGGACGCTCATATCCGTCGCGACCTGGTCGTCATCCAGATAAATTGCAAACTGGATGGTATTCCGTGGAAGGTCAAGATTCCCCTCAATGGTCTGATGACGATCGGTTTCGATGTTTGCCACGATGCTAAGGATAATTCAAAGTCGTTAGGAGCTATGGTGACCACTATGGTTCATGACAACAAAAGCACACCCAAAAGTTGTATTCCATCGTTATCCAACATTCGCACGGCTAAGAAATCAGCAATAATTATAATTATTATTTCAGCAAACACCATAAAAGCGCTCAACGAATATCTTAGAGAGTATAGAGAACTGCCGAAATGAATCATCTTCTACCGCGATGCATGATGCAATGTTATGATGCATTACCCTACACTCAAACAATTTTAAATAATATTTTTATTCATATAACTTATTAACGTTCATGTCTGATTGATCAATACTTGTCATTAATATACCTCACATAGCTTTAATGTGGTTTTCCAATAAAAAGTATTAGGCTTGCCTTATGGCTGGAAGTTATTAGGTTTGACTTATACTTTTGATTGGAAATGAAATTGAAAAATGTTTTCGCTCATCATGGCGCTTGGGATCTCTTCGGTCGTCATTGCAAATAAGATGCTGTGTATATGTTCAAGGTAAGCATTTAAAAAAAATACTCGCAAATTGATCAACACTTATATATATGTATATAGTATATATTTATAGTATATATTATATTTATAGTATTTATTATATTATATTTATAGTATTTATAACTGGTTTAAACAGGAGTGAATAACAGACTGAAAATGTGAATAACAGACTCGGAAGGATGTAGGGTCTAGTTCTAGTTTGAATGTTAAAAGAGGCAACGCCGAAGGACCCAACTCCAGCGCCAGTAGAAGTCATCATCTCAATCACCACCCTATTAACCACCTACCGAATCTGAAAACAAAACAAAAACAATCGACGTAAATCTTCCGTTCCGCTTGGTTAATTGGTTAATTGATCGGTGTATCTGTTTAAATTGCTTATCAATTATCATTGGATCATTCAACTATCTATTTCAAAGAAGCTCTAATGTAAGTATATAATAAAATGATGTTTGGTACCGTGTGACAACAATAAAAACAAGCGTAAACGAGGCAAATAAATCACATTCAAGCTTGGAAGCAATCAATCGACGTTTGCTGGCCTGGTCTCGGACGAACATTTGTCGCCGAAAAGATTTCATGTTTTGTTTAAGGAATTTTATTGTTGATTCTCTTGATTCCGTTGATTAGAACGATCGGGTGGAATCATCATCTCCGTCAATGAACTCAATTGTCATTTCATTTGGTTGTAGTCGAGAGCCCTGGGGACATTCTCCATCAGAGGTACTTCCTTGGTGATTTCCACTAAAATAATTTTCATACTTTCGACCCATTTGCAACGCACGAGTTCGTTTCGAAGAGTATACTGAATCAAAGCCAAAACAATAATAACATTTTGAAAATCTGCTCAGATCAGGTCAATGGCGCCATCTGACTGCTTATTGCCACTTGCTAACACAATGTACGCCATGTTTTTACACATGTTGGTGGATGGTGGGTCGAGCTTGAACGTCTGTCTGCGCTATAACTAATGTATAGACCTTATGTGACCAAAATTTCATGTTACCTATATTGTTAGTTCACCATTTTTACTCAAATATGGGTAAAGCGACTTTACCCATAAAATGAGTATGTGCACTTTTCCGCGATTATGGGTAAAGTTTACTCATATTTGGGTAAACTGATCTTAGCGTGTGTAATTGCAATCATTTGCAAACAGTGTAATACCATAGACTAACTCTAAGACCAGTAGGTCCCGAACAAAAACGATATTTTTCTTGGCTCAGCCAGTACTAGCACATCGGTCCCAAGCTCGGTCCCAAGCTTGATAATACGCCCCTCATAATGAACTCACACGAACACACTCTCAAATATTCTGTCAAAATAACACAGCAAATCAAAACAAAGGCGCAAATATGTATAGTTAGGTGCTGGATTCAAGGTGTACTTTGGACCAAGGGGTTCTACAACAGTGAACCAATTTCAAATCGCTAGTTGCATATTGATTGTTGGTAATACCCCGTTCGCACTACAACCTATATTACGTGATATAGAGTATCTTGATATCAAATGCCATACACATTATTTCCAGTGAAAAGTAAATGTATAGATGCTGATATCAAGATACTCTACACACTTAGAAAATTTTACAGTATTCGGTAATTTTTTACCGAACTTTCAACAGCTGAACGTTCGGTAATCTGTTCGGTAATTAAATCAATTACCGAACGTTCGGTACTCAAATTTTTCAATGAACTGTCAAAAACTACCGTACAATTCGGTAATGGAAGATTTGATGATCTGTCAAAAAATACCGTACAGTTCGGTAATTTGTGTAGTCTGGTACCGAACCGTTTCGGTATTTTTTTTGTGTTTATCATTAAACACCAGAATATTCGGATGTTATTGGTTTATAAATATATTAAGCAAAACTATATTTGTTGTTATTCCGACCAGGACCAGGACCAGGACAGCTGTGAGGTCTTTCCAGCATATGGCGCAGTCAAGGAAATACTACGAACGATAAGTGTCGGCTGCATCGGATGCTGGTCAGTGAAGTTGTCTTCTACCTATAGATGGATACAATGCAGCAAATATATTTTGCATGTGTATCATTTAGAATAAAAATCCATTATTACATCGAACCTATTGATTGTTTAGCGTGTAATCAGCACATTTGAAATATTTATAGCTAGCCGGATGAAAGCTCTAACTAACGCTGGTTTATTTTCTACATACATACATGGAATAATTAAAATTAATCAATATCCAAACCACCTTCTGGCCAACGATCACTGGAACCACGAGACTTCATAGAAAATGGCTGACAGTTTGACAGTTAATAATACTTTACCGGGCTTCGGTGATTCAGAGTTCGTTTTACGTTTTGTTCGGTAAAGTGCTTACCGTATTCAGTGATTGTTTGTTTTTACCGTATTGATTGTATTTTTTTCTACCGTATACGGTAAATAAAATTTGACATTACAGATCGTTCGGTAAAGTGTTACAAAATTACGGTAACATTTTTTATGTTTACCGAAAAATCGGTAAGATGCTATGTTTACCGAAATGTTTCGTCAATTTTTTTACCGAACAGCAAAATCGAATTTAAGTGTGTATATCACGTAATATAGTTTGTAGTGCGAACGGGGTGTAATACCAACAATCAATATGCAACTAGCGATTTGAAATTGGTTCACTGTTGTAGAACCCCTTGGTCCGAAGTACACCTTGAAGCCAGCACCTAACTGTACATATTTGCGCCTTTGTTTTGATTTGCTGTGTTATTTTGACAGAATATTTGAGAGTGTGTTCGTGTGAGTTCATTATGAGGGGCGTATTATCAAGCTTGGGACCGAGCTTGGGACCGATGTGCTAGTACTGACTGAGCCAAGAAAAAAATCGTTTTTGTTCGGGACCTACTGGTCTTAGAGTTAGTCTATGGTAATACCACGGACTAATTACGGACATCGGACGGACGATTTATTCATGACGCACCTGGTCGACATTTTCAGTGTATCAAGTTCCATATATACTATAGCACATACCCAAATTATGCGTAAACACAGATTACCTAATATTGGGTAATGGTATTGAAAGCAGATTAACGTTAAAAATTACCGTTTTTTTTATCGTTACTTTTAACTGAAAATTAGGTATTATTTTGTAGTTATATTTTACAGAATGCTTCAAAATAGACAATATAACAATTTATACATTCGGATAAGTATTTCAATTTCGGAACTTATAGAGAAACAAAATTTAATGTTCAAACGTATAAAAATCTCAGTTATTTTATTCTGTATTCAAGAAATAAGTATCAATAAAGTATGGAGGAATCCATGTAAAGCTTAAGTGAGGTTAAACATCAAAGTATCAAAAACTGAAATTGATAATAACTTTCTGGCTATTTTTCAAACTGTATGGAATTGGTCAGTATCATCATTATCAACGATTATCTACTCTTTTTTATCAACAATTACTCTGCTTAAACAGCTCGAAAAAGATTTTTTCAAGAGCGCCATTTACGACGTTTAACCTCTTTTTTGCGTTACCTGGATTCCTTCAATACTGATATATTTTTTCTGCATCAACCCAACATTTTGGGATCACACACGTTCCTTTTTTTTTTTTTGCTCCGGAGTGAAGCCGAATTGCACTTCGGGATTCTCGTCGGAGCTAGAATCTAAAAAAAAGAATGCAAAAGTTATTGCTTCAAATATTGGATTAATTAGAAAAATAATTACGGTTTCGCTTAGAAAAATATGGCGACTGCGTTGCTTCGTTGTTGAAAATTTATTCAATTTTGGGTAAATATTAACGTCCAATAATGACAAATGAACATTACGCAAATATCAGTAAAAATGACTGTTAAGTATCGTTTAATTTTACCGATATTTTGGGTATTGTCAACAATACCCAATTTTAGGTAAAATAAATACCTAATTTTAGGTATTCTCATCTTAGCGTGTAGAATATTATTATCAGAGAAGTACTAGAAAAACAGCAACACTGCAATCAAGTATTGTTTTTTCCAACTTCGGCAACACTGTTTTCTTGTCAAAACAAGTCAACCGCTGATGAGTATCAGTAGCCAAAAGCAACAAAACAAACCAAAAACATTATCTGTAACTGATAATATAACCAATATAACGTACTCATTCATTTTAGCGCAACTGCATTCGATGACTTCATCTCTTAGATTGTTTCTCGGACGAATGGTCGGTCGGAGTTCGATAAACCTCGATCTGCGGATGTGGACGCATAATATGGAAAGGAATTTTCAATCTTGATGGTGTAGTGAGTTTTGTGGGCATGTCGAATGCCTGGAAGCTGCACGGTGAGGATGTGAACGACTCGGGTGACTCTATCGTTGCCGGGAAAAGTCACCGAAACGCCACGTAACTTCTGCTTCATCGCAAGACAAATCTTCTACATCACTTCTCTCAGCGGCTGGCTGGGTTCCCGAATATATTCCTCTGCACCAAATACTGCCCAACTTACTCGTCATCAGCGGTTGCTAGTGCAAAAGAAGCCACACAGAAAGTGTCCGTTTGGTGAGTGCTGTCACTAAATGTACGATTCAAAATAGTCCTGATGATGTATCATTTCAACAAAACTGTTTTCCCTGGTAGTGGTCAGTACTAATGCCATGTACAGCAGTCGAACCAACCTGGGCAAGGCTGCTCTCTCGCCACCCAGTGACGCCCGGTGGTTTCATGATGCGTGGAATGGCTCCACCGCTGGTCTGAAGTGTTACACCATCACTAAACTTCCAGCTGAACCAACAGCAAAAAATACGACAACAGCTACAATAACATCATCGTCATCATCATCACCATCGGCAGCATCGACATTCGCCATTCACCTTCGCCATCGTTTACCATGGGTTCTGTTGTGGCTGGAAACGGTAGATCATCAACACCGCCTCCGCCACTCATTTCTTATGTTCTGCAATGGAATGTTTTTGAGTTTTTAAAGGGTTTTTTGTTGGTTTATTGCCTTTGGATATATGTTAGCAAAGTAAGTACTAACAAGCGAAACAAAAGTAATGATACGATTTTTTTTTGTAAGAAAAAATAATTAACAATTCGACTGCTTTTTCCTCTCTAGAAAAGGAAATACAAAAAGATTTCATTGAGATTATTTGCTTTTACCCTTATCAGTAAATGGGAATAAAAGATTGTTGTAATCAATCAAACTATTTGAATGTTATCAAAATTACTACGTTATCAAAACACTACATCAGAGCTAATTTTTAATGAGACCCACACCAAAGAAAGATTTCATTAATAAAAGTTACTTCTTTATTCACTCACAATCGGTCGGTAATATGTTCAACTCAGAATATTTCAGTCAGCTAATCGCCATGGTATCCATAAGACAAACTAAACGAATTTCCATCGAAATGGTCCAGTAGCTCATCCGGTGGTTCCTCTTTGAATTCTGGCACCGTATGGTATGCCGATATCGTTATGTGCCTTTGCAGTACCTCGTAGTTTTAGGCCGGATGATTCTCCTTGTCCATGTTGGCGAAATTCTCCTTCGTGATTCCCTTGTAGTTGACGCATCGCAGTAAACTGCAAATGGTAGGGTGTGACAACCCGGAAAACCAGTCTCCTGACGGTCTTCCGTCGATGCTGCGCAATCGAGGGGCGCGTTGATACACTAACAGGATAGAGTGGCACCCATCGGTCGAGTTCCCCGTTATTGTAAGCTCGGTATCATTTTCCGGAATAATTTCTTGTTTGACCTTACCTTAAAAAACGCGATGCAATGAAATTTAAACGACGGAATCCACCCATCACCACCATCCACGAAAGTACAAAGGGGATCCATCGCTCTTCACTATCGGTACATTACGTTATCCCACCTAAAAATGAAAAAAATCATTGAGGTTTTGATTGAAGCAACCTGGGACGACGAAAATAATTCATGCCTAAAAATTCCGTCTCACCGATCACTGCAGTCCGGTTTTCGACAACTTTGTCACTGAATTGTTTGATTTTACGTGAATGTTTATACTTTGCTAGACTTGCAGATCCAGGAAACAAATTGAAGCAGATTCGTGCATTCGTGGACGAGATACTCCAATGATAGCTAACAGATTTGAACCTGAACTTGTATGGCATTCTCCTGGATCAAACAAGTCTTCATTCGGCTTCATGAGAGTTTTTTATTTTCTTCGTTGATGTTGCTGGAGTTGAGCACTTCAGATATGAATGGGAGCACAGGGATATATACTCTGGTTCGCGCAGGTGGATCAATTAACTATCGTCAACAGTGAAAATGGAATGGAAACTATTGTGCTGATGGAATTAACTTGAAACCACCGGTGATGATACTGACAAGTGGATATCAATGGTTCCAATTGTATTTGTAAATAACATCAGCTATATCAGCTGACACCTAGGAGTTGATCCAGCGTCAGCTTCCGGTATTCTGGAAGCGATGGCTGATGGAATGCTTGCCGGTGATACGCCGGTAATCGAAATGGTTCGACGAAACACGGCCGCTCAAAGCGAGGGATCTGGTGATGGTCGCAGAACCAGCTAAACGCAACGGTTGGGAGAGAGGACGGATCATTCGCACTATTGAAAATCCGGATGGTCGTCATCGACAGGCGGTGGTAAAGAGTAGAGAGAAGGCTCTGGTTAGACCGGTAACAAGGTTGGCGCTTCTTGACCTGATGGAGAGACGTGAGACTCCGGAAAACTCCGGACCACACCCAGGGGAGACTGTCAATGCAGAGAAGGGTCAAACTGGCAACCTTGCCCATAGCAATCAGTAAAAATACGGCGAGGCGTCAAGTCATCGCCGCAGTTTACGTCAATTAGCTAAAACGACCCGGAAATTAGAATGACAGACGTCCGAGCAACGAACTGACACACATTTATTCACAAGTCATAATTGCAGCAGTCACATGTAAAAGTTATTAGTTATTGAAATTTAATTATCTAAAGAAATTATTAAAAGGTGGTTTTTCTGGTGATATTCAGTCCATTTGTCGGTTAACGCGTTATCCTGAAAAGAAAAAGTAAGAAAGAATTAATAAAGTAGAGATAAGTTAATTAGAAAACTCAATATAGGTTACGGTACGATCGGTAGAGGTTACGGTCGGTAGAGGCTACGATCGCGTGGAAGGGTGCCCATATTAGGAGGCCCACCGTATTGGAAGTTTGAAATTCTCATAAATTGTAATATTTTGTACTTACCGGAAAATTGAATTACAGTTGTAGCATATTCTGCTAACAAAACGGCAACCTTGTTGCACCCTTATTCCTACGACGATAATAGGTGTTATTTATTTGCTAAACAATCTATCAGCCTTATTCTGCACGGCGTGTGCGGTGAGATGACCCGTTGTCACCTACGAGGTGAGAATTGTCAGCTCGGGTGAGTTCACTTTCCCTTTGATTTGCACGGAGAGTCATTTCACCCGTAGTGACAATTCTCACCTTATAGGTGACAACGAGTCGTCCCACCTCATAAGCCGCTCTGAATAAGGCTGCATATTGTATGTGTTAAATTCAATCGAAATCAATCGGGTTGTATGTGTTAAATTCAATCGAAAGAAAAGTTGTTTATTTTGCACTGTCTTGATCGAATAATTTCTCGCGTACGAATTGCTTTTTTGCGTAATTTTTTGTGGTGTACCGTCTAATAAGCGCTCCGTTTATCTGTTGGTAGTGAAGTTCACAGTGAAAATCCTGTTTTTGTGCATATTTTGCGTTGTGAAAATAGTGAAATATCGATCAATTATTCAGACTACGGTGTTGTTATTGTTGCACTCTAGCACAATTGGAATTAAGCATATTGCAGAATCCACCTCCATCGTATACACGCTGAAGATCTACACAGAGAAAAAATAATTAAGTGAATAATTTCTCCAGCGGCTAGGCTACACGGAGGAAAAAAAGTCATCAGTGAGAAGTTAAGTTCACAGTGAAAATCTTGATATTAAATTTATCATGAGTTCAGCTTGTGACAAGTGCGCTAAACCTGTCAAAGGTGACGACGAGTTCGTTTCTTGTATGGCCTTTTGTGACCGGATGATTCATCTGAAATGCTCAAGTATAAAACTGAACAAAGCCTTCGTGAACGTAATCAATTCAAGCCCGAACTTGTTTTGGATGTGCGATGAGTGCGTTAAATTGGTAAAATGTGCAAGGTTTAAATCAGCCATCTCGTCTTTCGGTAGTGTGATCAAATCTATTACTGAGATACAGGAGCTCGCGAATGCCGAAATTAAAAACGAAATGGCAAAGCAAGGTAAGCTTATTGCCCAGCTTTCAAAAAAATCGGGCCATCTACTCCGGCAATAATGGATCCTGGAAATCACTCTCGTCAACCACCTTTAAAACGGCGTCGTGAAGACGGCTTATCAAGCAGTAGACCTCTTATTGGTGGTACTAAAGCGGTTACTGATTCCACAGTGCTTACCGTTCCTGAGCCTGTCGAGATGTTCTGGCTGTACTTATCTCGCATTCACCCTAGTGTGAAACCGGATGTTATCGCTAAACTTGTCAAAACGAGCGTGCAGAGTGAAGATTCGGTTAAGGTTGTTCCGCTAGTGAAAAGAGGATTCGACACGAGCCGAATGAACTTCATATCATACAAAGTCGGAATGGACCCAAAACTACGCGAAGTCGCACTGAATTCGGATTCATGGCCGAGAGGTATTCTGTTCCGTGAATTTGTAGATAATGGTCCAAAAAACTCATGGTTACCTCGTATGGATACGCCGTCCATCGTAATCTCTCCTCTGGGTTTGTCCCAGTTTACCACTCCGATCTCCGGACTGGATCCAGCATGCTGAGATCTAATTGTTTGTTGGTGGTCAACCCGGCCAAGTGCTCAGTGATAACCTTCTCACGTCAGAAACAACCAATTCTGTTCAACTACCATCTTCTCGGAACGACCATCGAACGAACGCAGTGCGTTAAAGACCTAGGTGTTCAGCTGGATTCGAAACTGACGTACACGCAACATTTATCGTATGTTGTTGACAAAGCTTCAAGGACACTCGGTTTTATATTCAAGGTTGCGAAGAACTTCAGCGACATTCACTGCCTAAAATCGCTCTATTATTCTCTCGTTCGTTCGACACTGGAGTACTGTTCAGCGGTCTGGAGTCCATGCTATGATAATGGCGCCGAGCGAATCGAATCTATTCAACGCCGTTTTCTTCGGTTCGCACTTCGTAGACTTCCTTGGAGCGACCCTTTTCGTCTTCCTAGCTACGAAAGTCGGTGTCAGTTGGTTGACATGGAGCCTCTGCGGGTCCGTAGAGATGTCTGTAGAGCTTTAACTGTTGCAGATTTGCTACAAGGAAGAATCGACTGCGGAAGGATCCTTCAACAGATTAGCATCAACGTACAACCAAGGCCAATGCGTCACAACTCCATGCTCAGGCTTCCTTTTCGCCGCACCAACTATGGGTTGAATAGCGCTATTCACGGGTTGCAGCGAACCTTCAATAGGGTGGCGTCCATTTTCGATTTCCATCGGACGCGGAACACACTTCGTCGGAGATTTTCTACCGTTTTTAGATCAATTGACGCACGTAGTTAAGATAGTGTATAGCTTTAATTATTTTATTTTTACTTATTTATGTTTGTGTCTTGACTCCACTTAAGAGGTTATGTACTCGTTTCTTATTGTAATTTTTTCCTATTTAACATCATTAGGACCTAAACTTGGTCTGTTGATGTACTTCAAATAAACAAACAAATACGGAGTCTAATATTACAGAGTTTTTAAATAATTTCCGTAGCATTCCATGCTTGATTTGGCAACATCAATTACAAACTCTTCGTCGGAACCTTTTACTAATGAATTCAACGAAATATAAAGATCTTTTTTCGGATCATACTGAGCTTTACTTAAAAATTTCAAAAACCCGTGACGCTGCTTCAAACGATGATCTCTCGATTCGAGAATTTCTGGTGTGTTAAGTATTTCTGCGTGGGAAACTTGCATCTTTCGATGCACATAATCGAATCGATGTGCTAGCGTGGCGTGATCTATAAGTAGGAAAATATTAGTTTGAACTCAGTTTTGTAAAGATAATCAGGTCAAACTTACTTATCATCCACAATTTTGGTTTACATAATAATAGCTCTTTTAATTCGCCTCGATCAAACCCCATCTCTTCTTTGATTGAGAAGGTGCTTTTTCTTATATGTTCAAGGTTATACGTTATAACTCTTGGTTGTTTCGTTGTGAGCAAACGTACTTCATCACCCTTCAATTCAAATGTTTTTTGGAAGAATCCCAGCCGCCTATCTATACGCCTAGTGCTGATCATGAGCCAGAAAGGATTCTTCGTTATAACTCTTGTTACCTGCTCCGGAGTGAATTTTTTCGACTCTAGATAGTTGACCCGAACTTCCATATTACCAAGCTCTTCCTTGAAGATTAACGGATTTTTGGTGATAAACTCCCCCAGCTGATCCGATGCAACACCAACTTCAGCAAGAAATTTCAAATGATCCTTCATATCCTGATCAAAGTCTAGCTGAAGTATAAATTGAGGTATCCCTTTACGTTTCTCCAATTTATGAAGATCCACGCCAAGCTGTACTAATTTTTGTAGTGTTTCCGACTTATTAACATATGCGGCAAAATTGAATGCTGGTTTGGTGTGCGGGTGAAATTCGATAGAACTATCTTCTGAAGCTGGTTCCAAAACCGAGCGAACATCATCTCGTAGCATTTGTTTGAACTGGCTCTCCAAGTCGTCTTCATACTTTTGATTGGATTGGCTTGTAATAAGCGACGTTTTCTCAGCTGCATCGTATGCGATTTTTTTCCGGGGGGGGAAAAAGGGGGCCGCCCCGGATAAGGTTTATTCGGGAAACATTTTGTTTTTTTTTTTTTTTTTTTTTAATATTTTTTTTTTTTTTTTTGTGGGTGGGTGCATCCAGGGATGCCAGATACTTTTTTCAAAAGTCTGTATCAATCTTATTGAAATGTCTGTATTTGTCTGTATAAAGGTTTTCGTGTTGGTTTTAAGGTACTTCAATGGAAAAAAAAAATGTTGAATATCGCTATTTATCGATGCTGAAAAACGAGCAGAGGTGAGATTATGTTTTGTAAACATCGCATGAACAAAAATCGAATGCAAAAGAGATTGTCATTTCAAGTTTTATATTTAAGTGTCAACTTTCCTTTCATTTCCATACATTTGATTAAATCACTGTAATTTTTCAATCACTAAGGCTGTGAACAAATTCGCGAGTTAAATTTAACTTTGATTTAAAAATGACAAATGGAAAGTTATGCTGCTTATTTCTGACAGATGTGAAGTTAAAATGTTACCATCGTGGCTACATTCTATTCGAAAACCGGTTTATCAACAACACGAGGATTTTTGAACATGGCAACATAACTTTCGAAGTGTCACTTTTTAACCTAAGTTTAATTTAACTCGCGAATTGGTCCAAAGCCTAAATATGAACAAAGTAATGTATATTGATCTTTTACATTTGATGTTTTGAAAAATTCTAGGCAAATCGTTTATTATCAGCATTCATAAATTTGAAGAAACAACGCACCTTCACTTCACTACTACAAAATTAATTAATTCCAAAGGCTTGAGCAACTGTAATTTTGCTGTCCATATCGCTTGTGAACAGACATTTCAAATTAGATGAAATTTCAACCCCTCCGTTTTGCTTTTTTTGCGATCTATCGTACTCTTTGGCCGACAAAATGCCTTTGATGGTTCATGTGGCAGTGCGATTGCGAGCATTGGTTTTTTTTTTTTATATTGTAGGGAAGATGTACCTATATTAATCTCATCACTCTGCAATTCATCCTACTTGAAATAAAACGATATACACGTGACGGGATTAGTTATTAATCTTGGTTGTAGTTATTGAACAAAACAAACATTATTAGAAAACGAAACCGATCCTTCAACTGCCCAATTGTTTGATTCATCCTAGGATGAATAAACGAAATAAACGAACAATGAAATTAATATGGGGGCAGTTACCCTAAATCGAAATAAGTCGCTCGACAGTGGCCGTCGAATATGGCCAATATAGCTGGAATGAGCTTAGAGTCTTAGACACGGAAAAGCTCAGTCCGCCACTGAAAATCTCAATTCCCGGAACTCGTCGTTGATTGGTTGAACTGATGCATCATCAATAATGTTATCAAATCGTTTGATAAGGTGAAAGAATGTTGGATTTGCTTTACCTCTAATATTGTCAGGTTCAATTAACTTAATCGTTGAGGGTATCGTCTTTATGGTCAATTCTTTTTTTAGGGAATCGTCGTTAAGGTCAATTTTTGTTACAGCAGCATATGTAGAAATTCATCATTTCCAGTCGAAATTGATGCAAGTGCTCCATGCTTAAATAGACACTTCTAGCTTCTAGTGCATTCGTTGATCAAGGCCTGCACTTCGACACCTTCGTATGCAGTTTTTCCAACTCGCAGAAATTATTGGGGATAAGGTTCACAAAGCCAGGGTTCGTCAATTCTTTTAAATATCCTAGTTTCAAGAAACAATCCAATATCAAAAATATAAATTTGCAAGTTTCTGTTTTCAGCTTGTACACCATTAGCTTTTCAGATTGAAAAAAAAAGCTTCAACCGGTTGATTTTCGGTAAGATGTGGTTAATTGCGATCTAGTAGAGGTGGTTTGATGGATCGCTGAGACGCTCGTGAACTTTCTTATTTTTTTCATCCTGCTGATGTATCGCGAAAACTCAAGTATACTCAAATATACAAATATATAAAGACTTCCAGCTTCAAGAACACGCTTAAAAACTTGGTCCAAAGAAAGCCATCGGGTCGCGGACGGATGTAACATATTTAAAAGTTTTAGCTCTATTAGGTGCTGCAGTTCGTTGAACTTTGCTCTTTTTAAAGGACTTTTGTTGAAGATGGAATATTCTAACATGAATATGATGCACACAATGCAAATGAATGGAAAATGCATTTCAGTACGAATAAATTTTAGCTTCTTTTTATACGAAATCAAAGTCTTCATTAAACTTAGTAACCATGGCACAGTGTATCGTAGTAGCATCTGCTTCAGCAAGCTCGAGTTCGTGATAAAAAGAATCTCGAATTGACAGTTCATTGCCATTCCAATAGAAAGTCCTCACTACCAAGACCAATTGACTCATTGATTATAAGACTAAATGGTTTGAACCATTTGCCACCAATTCTTGGTGATGCGATTTGCCAAGGAAGTTCGTTATGATGCTCGTATTTTTAGTTCGTTTCAGTGCTACGTCTTAGACAAGGGTCAAATCAATGAAAATAGCCAGGCACATACTTGTACTTCTACATCCCTCACTGGTTTTTGTTTCGCCAAGTGGTCCAACTTTAGACTGTCAATAATTTGCTTACTGTGACGTATGTAACTTTCCCTATGGGTATTTTTTCTTTTTAAATCTAGAAATTTGTCGAAATGAATGTCTGTATATGTCTGTAACATTTTCCAAATGTCTGTATAATGTCTGTAATCTGTATGATGTCTGTATGCAAGATGAAATGTCTGTATAAATACAGACATGTCTGTATATCTGGTCTGGCCGATTTGGAAGATGACAACGATGAAACCGAGGAACTGCTGGAAACCGTGAAGCAGGAAGCGCCGGAGGAGGCCATAGAAGATCTCGGTTTATCCGGCGGTGAAGAGGAAGCTATTATTTTGGATGTGAAGGATGAACCGATGGAAGTGGATGTGAAGGTTGCGTCCATACGAGAGATCTGCAAATTACGTGACTCTGCACGACTTGGTAACGTACTTTCGCAAATTGCTAGGTTTGTCAAGAACCCCCGGAAAACATCCGAAATGATTGGAAATGTAGAAGCTGATCCCGAGTATCAGCTAATTGTGGAAGCGAACAATATTGCAGCTGATATTGATGGTGAAATTTGTAAGTAATTCCGAATGCAACCATAGTAAGATTAGATAATTTAATATGTACTTCTATAGCAATAATTCACAAATTTGTGAAGGATAAATATCAGAAGCGCTTCCCAGAATTGGACTCGCTGATCATGGTGGAAATGGATTACGTACGAAGCGTTAAAGAGTTGGGCAATGATCTGGATCAAGCAAAGAATAATGAACGACTGCAGGAGATATTGACTCAGGCAACCATTATGATTGTTTCGGTTACTGCTTCGACTACGCAAGGGTAATGTTTTAGTTGTATTGCACAATAGCAGTAGTTTTTCTAATTTTCATATATTTGCAGTACACGCCTGGAGCAACACGAACTGCAGCAAATTTACGAAGCCTGCGATATGGCAATAGAGCTGAGCGATTTCAAAACAAAAATATTCGAATATGTAGAAAGCAGAATGACATTCATTGCACCTAATTTATCCATGATAGTGGGAGCATCTACTGCTGCCAAGCTGGTAGGGCTTGCTGGAGGCCTGACCAGGTTATCTAAGATGCCTGCATGTAATGTTCTTGTTCTAGGAGCTCAGAAGAAAACGTTGTCAGGGTAAGAAAGCTTAAGTCACAACAATCAATTGTGCTTATCCTACGCGCCCGTGTGGATCGAGAAGACTCGTAGGATCGTGTAAAATGACAATTCTCACTTCGTTAGTGAGATCAAGATATCTCAAGCCACACGGCGCATAGAATAAGCACAAATGAAAAAATATATAAACTAATTCTAATTTTATTAGCTTCTCCAAGGTTGCTATGTTGCCTCATACTGGATATGTTTATTACTGTGATATCGTCCAGGAAACACCGCCAGATATGCGAAGAAAAGCGGCTCGTCTGGTCGCCTCTAAAAGCACTTTGGCCGCTCGGGTAGACGCTTGTCACGAAAGTCATTTAGGGGAGATAGGCCAACGATTTCGCGAAGATATAGAGAAAAAACTGGACAAATTGCAAGAACCCCCACCGGTTAAGTTTATCAAGCCTCTTCCTAAACCAATCGAAGGCGGTAAGAAGAAACGCGGTGGAAAGCGTGTACGAAAGATGAAAGAGCGGTATGCCATCACCGAGTTCCGAAAGCAAGCTAACCGAATGAACTTCGGTGATGTAAGTTGATTGTTTGGAGTATGCTTGATTTTCAAATAATGTTTGAAATATTTTCTCAGATCGACGAAGATGCTTACCAGGAAGATTTGGGCTATACGCGTGGTACCATTGGCAAGGCAGGCACGGGTAGAATACGGCTGCCACAGATCGACGAGAAAACTAAGGTTCGAATTAGCAAAACACTGCAGAAAAATCTTCAAAAACAACAGCAGGTATGGGGAGGGAGCACTACGGTCAAGAAACAAGTTTCTGGAACAGCTTCCAGTGTAGCGTTCACGCCTTTGCAAGGATTGGAAATTGTTAACCCTCAAGCAGCGGAGAAACCAGCAAGTGAAAGCACGGCCAAATATTTTTCTAACACATCTGGATTTCTTTCGGTCGGAAAAAGAACGACGTAGGTCGACCTCTGCTACTGATACTCAAAGGAAATCAACTAATTAAATGTTCAATATTCAGACAGCGTTTAGCTAAGCAAATGTGTTTAATTCCATTTAAAAAGCTACGAGTAAATTCCACAAATTCATCCAAAAATGTTTTAGTTTTTTAATCGAGTTAATTTCACGAATCCGATATTTTATTGTATTTGATTTGAACAGAATGACTGGATGCTACGTCCATTTCGAGTTGATAACTTAGGCTTGGAAAACTTGTTTAAGCTGAATTCAATCTAAACTACTTAATTTTCGTTGTAAATTTTGGATTTTTCTCTGCTAGCCTATGATAAAATATAGGGAAACGTTCCAACTAGCCGAACTGGCGCTTTTCGCCAATTCGTGACATTGGCAGTAAAATTTTTCGACTATAAACATACTTTTTTTTTTTTTTTTTTTTTTTTTTTTTCATTCCGCTGAAGAGCTTCGGTTCAGTTTTTTTTCGCACTACCTCTTTTGGTTGTTTTTTTCTCTACCCGCTGTTAACAACGCGGTGAATAAAGTTAGTGCACTGTTTGAACCGCCGATATCCAGCCAAGCGTTCCTCTACGGAAGAAGACATTCCCGGCCGAGTCCGACGAATGATCTGTCAAGCCAGTACCCTCGTCAAACACCCGAGGGGAAAAGGGTAACCCCCTTTTTGCGGGGGGGGGGGGTTGGTTCCTGGGGGGTAGGAAGGGGGGGGTTGTTTGGGGAAAAAAGGAGGGGGGGGACGGGAAAGGGGGGGGGGAGGGGGGGGGGGGGGGGGAGGAAACACATTTTTTTTTTTTTTGTTTGGGGGGGGGGGGGGGGCCGGGGGGGGGAAAGGGGGGCGGGGTTTTTGGCGGGAAACGGGAGTATTTTTGTTTGGCGCGGGAATTAAAACTCCTTTTTTATTTTTTTTTTAAAAAAAAAAAAATTTTTTTTTACAGGGCTGGTAGCGGATGTATGGATAAATAATAGTGACTTTAGTGACTAAAATAATAAAAATGGTGACCAAATAGTGACTTCCAAATTTGAGTATTTTTTTAATCTTTTATACATTTGTTGTATAAGTACAGTTAAAATTAACTAAGTGAGCACCCCGTTTGAAAAAATGAATACGACTGCGGCACAGTATCACTTTATGTTTTTTTTTTTTTTGTAAAGAAGCCTGTAATCAAGGCACTTTTTTTTCTCAACGACCTCCTGTACTTGGTCCGCAGCTCGTATTTGCGAAGACGGGTCTATAAGTACGGTTGAAACGCCTTCCAGCATGGCCTGTGCTAGAATTACTTCTGGCATATCTTGCTTCTCAATTCCTTTTGTGAGCCGTTGCCATGTGAAGCTGTTTTCACTGCCTTAATCACCTGGGGGTATTTAGGCTTACCTACAGCCATTTTCTTAGTAAAAAAAAAACTGGTTCCAATACTCCTCAATTCTGTACTCTGTACTCAAGGTCATCACCTAGCATTTTAACAAGTTCCATTCGTCAATAAGAAGATCATAGTTGACCTGAATCAACTGAAGTAACTTAGCGATTTTCACAACATACTTGGAGCTTTCACTGGATGCAACGGCTGGTGGGTTGAGGCATTGGCAATATTTTATAAATGAGTTCTGCAAACCAGACTTTTGACGTAGGCCTACTGGGTACAATTCATAAAAAAAATCGCATTGCGACCGTCACAAAAAGTGCTCAGGTTTTGAGTATCTCAGTCATTTCTCAAAAGATTTTCAAAAAATTTACAGCAATTAATCGGAAGTATTTTTACGCATCAGTTTTAATACAGAACATTGTTGATTTCGGGCCATATACTATTGAAAAATTCACAAATATTAAACCTTGTCTTAAAAAGTATATTAACTCCTTCAGGCTTAAGGGGTCATATATGATCCCAAAAGGATAATAGCTGTATAAATTCACACAGACTGAATAAAAGTGTACACTGTCTTCGGCAAAATCACTTTTTCTATCTGAAAAATATTTTTAAAAAACATATGAGTTTAAGGCCAATTGACGACCTAGAACATCCTGAATATGAAGAAGTTCAGGAAGAAAAAAATAAATGCTTTATTAATAGTGTACACCGTTGTTTTAGAATGTTGTATGTATGCATACGTATTCTTAAATTTTCGTTGATAAACGTTGAATATTTTTGTATCTTTCTGGGAGGTTCTAGGTCATCCAAAATGTACTTGAGTTCCAAACTTCAGATCTACAAACAGTAGCTT
The DNA here is from genome assembly GCA_024533555.2 of Aedes koreicus. Classification (NCBI taxonomy): domain Eukaryota; kingdom Metazoa; phylum Arthropoda; class Insecta; order Diptera; family Culicidae; genus Aedes; species Aedes koreicus. Next base: position 199,132 of record JAHHFK020001322.1, read on the forward strand.
TCAGGGCTATATAAGGTTACGATATGTATTCAAACATATTGAATGGACCTTTTGGAAGTTCCACAGTCATTATTTGATAACTTTATGATGTTCTAGGTCATCCAAACTGTCCTTGAGTTCAGAATTTAAGATCTACAGTAGTAACTAAAGCTCTTTGGGCTATACAAAGTTACGCTACGTATTCAACCATACCCAGTGAATATTTTCGACAGGGAAAAAAACATTATGACATAAACGGGGGTGATCTAGGTCATCCCAACTGTCCTTGAGTTTAAAACATCCGATCTACAGTAACAGTAAGTGTTTGGAGTATGCAAAGGGACGATATGTATTTAACCATATTGATTGAATAGCGTGTTAGGCCAACATACATAATGCGACAATCTTGGGATATTCTAGGTACTCCTAAATGTCCTCAAGCTCAAAACATAACATCTACAGTTTTAACAGTAGTTTTTTAGCTATATATGGTGACCAGATGTATTCAAATATATTCAATGAATCTTTTGGAAGGTCAACAGTCATTATTTTATAACTATTTTTTAACTCATCTAGGTAATCCAGACCATCCTGGAGTTCAGAACTTGCAATTTGCGGTAGTTACAGTAGTTTTTTGGGCTATTCAAAGTAACGTCACGTATTCAAGTATTTTCAGTGAATATTTTCGAACGTAAAAATACACAAGAAGATAATACTGGGATGATCTAGGTCATCCGAACTGTCTTGGCGTTCAGAACTTAAGATTTACAGTTGTAACAGTACATTTTAGTCAATACAAAGTTACAGTAAATATTCAATCATTTTCAATTAACATTCTTAAAGTCAAAAAACATTATAATGCAATATGACATGTTCTAGGTCATCCAAACTATCCCTGAGATCAGAACATAGGACCTACAGTTATAACAAAAGCTTTTTGGGCTGTGCAAAGCTATTTAAATATACAAGTATACATGTGTATTGAAACATATTCATTGAATATTTTGGAAGAACAACAGACATTATCAGATAATCTTCGGATGTTCTAGGTTATTCAAACTTTCCTGGAATTCCAAACCTAAAAACTACAGCTAAAGATTTTAAGTCTTGAATTGTAGCTTAAAATCTACAGCTTTTTGCACTAAACAAAGTAACAATATGTATTTGACCAAATTAATTGAGTCTTTTGAAAGGTCAACCGACATAATGAGAGATCTTGGGATGTTCTAGGCAATCAAAACTGCCCTTTAGTTCAGAATATAGGATCTATAGTCGTAAAGTTAGCTTTATAATCTATGAAAGGTGACGATATGCATTCAAACACATTCAATGACAGAGCTTACATTCTGTAAGCTCACCAGTCATTATCAGATTATCTCGGGATGTTAAGGTTTATAAAAACTGACCTTGAGTTCAGAACTTAAGACAAACGGTAGTAACCGTAGCCTTTTGGGCTATACAAAGCTATGATAAATATTCAAACATTCAATGAATATTCTGAAACGTCCACATACCTTGTTAGTTTCAGTTCATTCAAACTATCCTTCAAAACTTAAGGTCTACAATTGTAACAATAGCTTTATGGGCTATACAAAGTTAAGTTAGTTTGTTTGGCATATAATATCCCAATATTATCTCATAATGTCAGATGGTCTCCCAGGACATTCATTGAATATGTTTGAATACATAACATAACATTGAACAGCGGATAAAGCTACTGTTACAACTGTAGATCTTAAGTTCTGCATTCTTGGGCAGTTTGGACAACCCAGCACATCTCAAAAATATACTTCACAGTTTTTTCAATCATTTAATGTTATTGAGCACCAAATCAATCAGAATTCACCAAATTGCTTGTATAAATTAGGCCTGCAAGGGTTTATTTAAAAAACATTGCAATGTACCATCTAAATGGCTTACATTTGGTATCGTAGTCCTACGTCATCATTCCAAACAACCCAATGGGGCTGTACCTTGTAGTTTTTGATTACGTGCTTACCAGCAGCAACGTAATGCTTCTTGCATTGCTGAAAAAGTGGAGTTTGTCGATCTCCTTTAATTTGACCAGCTCTGCCATTGCTTCCTCCCCAACATAAACTTTTTCCACAGGTAGCAGGTTCTCAATATTATCCAAAATGTCTTCTGAAAGTGAAATATTCGCGGGCCACACATTGGGCTTACAAACTCAACCGACGATGTTTCGCACCAACCTTTCTAGATCAGCGTACATTAGATGTATGTGTGGTTCTTCCTTTTAGAAGAATCCTTAGAAAATAGCATTGAAATAGATCAAATGGCTTATCAATAGCTCATAAACTTTATCAAAAAAATTTAGATCAAATTCTACCTAACAAGTTTTACAACTTTGCCAAGAAACATTCGGTTCAACAGAAGTCAATCAAAGACAGAATAAACTTAAATAATTGATGAATTATGATTTTTTTTTGAATCTACTGTATCATAAACTAAGAGTATTTGTCTCAGAAATTTCCTAGAAAAAATATGGAATTTCAATATACGAGTTTTAATGCAACTTTGAAATCATAACGCTTTTATAAACTGGTCGAATTGCACTGCATCCCGATTTCACCTATGATCGAATTGAGTTCGCTTGACTGTCGGGATACGAACAATCAAATCTAGATTCAGAATTACTAAGCGAGTAACCGAAAATAAATCCTTTATCTGATATACAATTCGTTCCCACCTTTCTAGACTATTTGGATACCAAAAGAGTAGTCCGCTTTTGAAAAAACTGAATCCAACCAAATATTTAAAAAAAAAGTAAGTGTAAATAAAAAATGACTTGATTCTTTTGGATGAACATATTGCATATTGGATAAACTTTTTAAGTGTTTTACTCCTATCCCGTTCGATTCGTCATGGGGTTCACAGGGTTTATATGTATAGAAATATGAAAAATTATTATGAAATAGCTGGAAAATTGTAAAAATAATGAAAGATGATGTAATATGGAACGACGTGCGTCGCATTCAAGCCAATCTAGAAAGCTGTGACCAACCAGCGCTCTGCATTTGACAAGTTCAATTGAGGTAGAGGCGGGACAGCGTTCGCCAGGGAATCTAGTTTTTTGGTGTATATTTCTCGACTTTTATATAGTGTGACCAGCTAGCTTAATTTGGTTGACTAGTGAACAATAGGTACAACTGATTTTTTTTAAACTTTTTACAATCGACGGTGCGAAAATAGTGACTTTAGTGACCATTTTCCTGAACATAGTGACTTTAGTGACTTTTGGATGCAAATAGTGACTTTTTAGTGACTAGACTCAAAATAGTGACCAAGTCACTAAAAAGTGACTTGCTACCAGCCCTGTATTTATTAGTGTACTGTCAACCCTGTCGTAATAAATTTGATGGTTCTAGCAATACGCTTGTTTTCGGTTCAAATGTCATCTTACGCATATTAGGCTTTCTGACGTCTATCATCTTTCTCTTTCAAGCAAGTAGAAAGAATAGGATTGTTTTCATACGGGAACCCGGTTTCCGTATGAAAACAATCCTTAATCCTTAAGCTTAATGCTTGCCAGTCTGTTGTCATCGAATTTAAAGGCTGGTTTACAGTTCGGGAAAAGTATCACGGGATTTGGAAACGGGATTTCGCTCGGGATTTGGCTCGGGAAATTTTCCAGATGACGTTTCTCCACATTTCTCCACACTCATTGACAAGCATGTTTTGCGTCTCAGGTTTTGCGTATTGTTTACATTTGTGTAAGTTTTTTCTTGCAGGAAGCATTGAAAAAATAGACAGTTTTGAAGACCACACTGGATTTATCACAAATTTTTTGAAGTTTTACTTTATCAAAATAAATTCTAGAAATTTACGAATAACTTTATTTAAGTTTACTTTAACTGTTGCTTTAACGATGTATGTTTTTACCTGATCGATTACCTCAAAGCATCCCAGCAATGATAATATCTATGTGTCCCACACATGAATTTTGCAATTCAATTTGATAAACAAATGATATCTATTTGTAACCACACTTACTTCCTTTGTGTACAAATAACCACTATGTTTGGCCACACGTATTTTTCATTTGCCACATAAACTTCGTATGTGTATCTCAGAGCGTTCTGTTTATGTGTGAACAAATGAATATTATGTGGAATTTTACCCGTGAGTACTTCCTGCACTGCTGGACACGGATGGATTTATTCTGGGACGATGAAATAGTCCAACTGATTTGTTGCCAAATAGCATCGTTAGCTATTTAGCTATTTAGATATTTAGCTATTTTTTGGAATACTCTTGCTTGTTATTTGGTACAAGCAAGAATGTTTAGAAATTTCTTGGCAAAGAACAACTTTAATGTCAATCTCCTTGTTCCGTTTTTTCGTTTTTGCTACGCGTTTCTATTTTTTGGAACGAACTCTATATTTTCTTCGACCAATATTTCATCCTGGGTTAGCTGTTCATCAATTTTATCATGACTGACAAACCCATCAAAGTCTTTGAGCACATCAAAATCGAAAAAAACTGTTTCGGAACTCGGCTCCATTTTAATATTTTTTCCCTGTTCGAGTTCAAACTTGCAAAATCCGCCCGGAAACAATTCGGAATGATTTGTTCCCGCCGAAGAAGTAGTGTGTAGAGATGAATTTTATTTCCCGGAGTAAATCCTTAGGTTGGGTTTAACGCTGGTTTACAGTTCGGGAAACGCGTCACGGGATTTGGGCGCCTGTGTGTTTTAAATGGAGCCCGGGATTTGATTTCCCGTGGCGGGAATTAAGTCTACACAAAAATTACTGTTTTCCTGAAGTGTAAACCCAACCACGGGATTTACTCCGGGGAATAAATTTTATCTCTACACACTACTTCTTCGGCGGGAACAAATCATTCCGAATTGTTTTCGGGCGGATTTTGCAAGTTTGAATTCTAACGAAAAAAAAAAAAATTAAATGTTAGAGGGAAAATATTTGTTTTTTCAATATTGGTGTGCTCTGATGTTTATGACAGTTAGGGTTAATTTTATGAACAGCGAACCCAGGAAAAAATATTGGACGAAGATAATAGCTCCTGTAAAAAGAAAAGAAACGCGTAGCCAAAACAACAAACGGAACAAGGATATTAACATTAAACTTGCACTTGGCGAAGAAATGTCTAAACATCCTTGCTTGTACCGATTAACAAGCGAGGAGTATTTCAACAAGATAGCTAAAGGTGCTATTTGGAAATAAATTAGTTGTATTATTTCATCGTCCCTGAATAAATTTATCAGTGTCCAAGAGTGCCGGGTGTACTGGGATGCTTCGAGGGAATCGACCAAGTAAAAACATACATCGTTAGTGTAAGCTTATATAAAATATTTCTTAACTTAAACTTAAATAAAATATTAAATTTCTAGAATTTATTTTGATTTTCAATGCTTTCTGGAAGAAAAACTTACAAAAAATGTTAACAATATGCAAAACCTAATACACAAAACTAGCTTGTCATTGAGTGTGGAGAAATGTGGAGAACCGTCAACTGGAAAATTTCCCGAATTTCCAAATCCCGTTCAAAATCCCGTGATGCTTTTCCCGAACTGTAAACCAGCCTTTACACTTCAGGAAAACTGTTATTTTTGTGTAGACTTAATTCCCGCCACGGGAAATCAAACCCCGGGTCTAATTTAAAAAAACAAGGGCCCCAAACCGGGGTGCGGTTTTCGCTAAATACTAACCTCTCTTGTTTGTTTTGTGTGTTTTTTTGGTTTTTTTGTTTTTTTGTTTTTATTTTTTGTGTGTTTTTTTGTTTTTTTTTTTTTTTTTTTTTATTTTTTTTTTTTTTTATTTATTGGATTTGAATAAATAAAAAAAAATAAAATAAATTTGTCTCCTTTCTCCGATCGCTATAAAGAAAAATTTCCGTGGTGTGCCGTTGATCCCAAAGATCCCAAAAGCGCGCGTTGTTGTTGGTGCAACAAATCATTCAAAATCGATACTATGGGAAAAATGGCATTTACCAGCCACCAAAAATCATCCGGCCATCAACGACAAACGACTTTGCACCAAACAAACTTGCCAATCAACATATTCGCCAAAGGTAATATTTTGCTTCGTGTTTCATTAATGAACTGAATTAATGTTAATACAATTTTAGGTTCTGTTACGATTTCGTCTACGAATACATCCATTGCCGCCAGGGGGTAAGTCACTCGGCCACCTTGTGTTACCACCCAAAAAAACACAATCCCCCACACTTCAAACACACTCGCCACCACATGAAAGATAAATTCATATCTGGCACCACTTGCACGAATCGGTTGTTTGTTTTCTCACTGTTTTGTGTCCCTCTCGCTTGCACTCATGTGATTTAAATGATGCATAAGTATGCGTGAATTAACCGCCAAAAAGGTCCATGGTTGCCAATAAACATAAATTTTCGATTGCAGTATTAAGAGATAAGTTGAAACACAGAAACACCTTCCGACACACTGAAACACAAACACAACGTGGCAGAATGACTAGCCCCCTGGAGTAATGTCATCACCCCCTCTCCTCCAGCCTAGTAAATTCCCTGCCATTGTGTCCCAGTTATACTATCCTTTTGTCTCCGTGCTACTTGTACCTGCCCAGCAAGCTGTGGTCACCTATCTGCGGCTTAGTTCCTGAAACGGACTACAGGGACCGTGGATTTGGTAGATGTCGCAACCATGAGCAGCAAATAATACCTTCAATAAGTTACCTGCCTAGCCCCTTCCAAACGATAATGTGAGCCATTAACCTCGAGCTAGCCACGAGTAATTGGCACCCCATTTTACTAAAATTGAAAAATTATACATTGTAAATAACAATATTGAATATCAGCTCCGTAAAGTGTTACACACGCCTGAGCCTAACAAATAAACGAACTGATTAAAAAAAAATACTGTTGTTTTAAGATGAATTGTCCGATAATACTAACAACGATTATCAAACATAGTTATGTCTTTTCTGTGGTAGTAAGGTAACGCTTGAGAACGCGCTCAGAGTTCACTATGAAGAGAAAGAGAGAAATTGAGATGATAGGTGAAATTCAGACAAGTATGGAATAGTTGAAATATACTTGGCTCATTAGTTTTGTGACTACCATCAGAATAAGTTGTGTTTGATTCCTGAGACTTGTGAATAACTCAAACTCAATCCCCCACTTTGATAGTCATTTCATTTTCAATATTTCATGATGACATTACATGATTGGAAGAAGTTTTCCTTACACTACTAATGTTCTATCATACCTGCATGTTTAGGTTCAATTGAACTTTTTGAATTTTTTTTATTTGTTTGTGGATGGTAGCATCATAGACTAACTAAGACTAAGACCAGTAGGTCCCGAACAAATACGATTTTTTTCTTGGCTCAGTCAGTACTAGCACAGCGGTCCCAAGCTTAATAATACGCCCCTAATAATGAACTCACACGAACACATTCTCAAATATTCTGTCAAAATAACACAGCAAATCAAAACAAAGGCGCAAATATGTATAGTTAGGTGCTGGCTTCAAGGTGTACTTCGGACCAAGGGGTTCTACAACAGTGAACCAATTTCAAATCGCTAGTTGCATATTGATTGTTGGTAGGATACACTCAAAAAACAATGCACCTTATGTTTAAGTGCAATCACCTATAGATTTGGGCAAAGTGCAAAGTTAATGCGCTGTATTGGTGCGGCACTTATTTTTTATTAGATGTGGTCAATTAACCATACGTGCAATAAATATATAGTCTTTAAGTGCAAGAGCTGAATAGATATTAATTATAGTGTACATGGATTGCATTAACTTGTCCTAGAAAAAATCAAATGAGTATTTTAATACGTTTTATGTGAAAAGGTGCATGGATTCTATTTTTTCATATAATATTGGATTTTTTGTACTTTTCATGTAATAAAACGAAATGTGTGAATAAAAGAGGTTTTATTTGTACCATCATAAAAACTTCATCACTTTTTGAAGCTATCGCGTTCAGCAGCTCTTCTGTGGGAATGGCAAAAATGCTCGGCAGATCTGAAATATTCACAATAAACACCGTTAACATGGCAAAGAAGAACATCTATAGTAATTTATTACCTTCAAAAAATTCAGTGACTTCCGCTGGCAAACCAAGTACCAAAACCACCACACGGTAAACTTCACTTTGCTTCTCCATTTTGCAGTTTTTTCTTCTTCTAGAACGATAAAGCAGCTGATTGTTTTTCGCGCACGGTTTTTTATTTCGTTTTAAGCAACATAAGTGCGAAGATGGATAGAATAGGGCAAAGTGAAAACACACTTGAATGACATTTGTCGCTCCATTGAAAATTATGTGCGGACCATATCAGTCTCATTGGAAACGAACCTGTGTATTAAGTGACGGGTGTTAAAAATTATTTGCGGAAAATGGAAATCATACTGGCTCACATGATTTCAATTCGAAGCAAAAATTGACCGATTTAAGTGCCAATTTTAATAATAAAAATTACTGATTTATTTTGAGTGTAGGACATTAAAAGGAACTTTTATCAATAGGGCGAATCTAAAAATGAGAGATTCTCTCCTGTCTCGCTCTCTTTCATTTATTACAGTGCCATTATTAAACTTTCGATGGATTCTTTAGTACAGATCGAAACACAACAGTGCTGGCTAGCATACTCTACACTGATAAAAAAGCAGTGATAATATCTATGTGTCCAACACATGAATTTTTGCAATGCGATCTACAAATGATAGTTATTTGTAACCACACATACTTTTCAATGTGTACACATAGCCACTATGTGTGGCCACACATGCCTTCTTTTTGCCACATAAACTTCATTTGTGTTTCTCAGAGAGTTCTGTTTATGTGTGAACACATCAGCGTTATGTGGAATTTTCTATGGATTTTTTGCCAATATGTGTGGATTATTTCCCGTGTACAAATCGTACACAGAGAGGAATTTGATAGTCAATTTTACCATTATTGGGGGTTAGGATGACTATTGCAGTATAGTGATTTTGAACCGACTATGACCATGGTCAAAACTACCATTAAAAATAGTTGATGCAACATTTTCCATAATGTCGGAATAGTCCTTGTTACCATGATCATAGTCAAAAATGCCATGAACGTGGTAAATTCGACCATTTTCATGGTTATTGAAACCATTATATGCGATAGTCATCCTGACCATGATTTAATTGTCGGTACAACGATGAAATTTTGAAAGAATGAAAAACGTCAAGGTGATTGAAATATGAATGAAAAAAAAAAGTAATCAGAGAGTCTCTCAATGTTAGATTCGCCCTAATGAAAAAAGTAACTAGAATTTATGCTACACTCCCGTTTCATTTTACTCAATTTTCGTTGAAAAGTACACTCAGAGATGTGTAAAAGTCTTCTACAAGTTGTGTAAGAGTCTTCTACATATAGTATTTTTCCCTCCTTTGCCCCATGTTGTCATTTCATGATGTCAGCATTTCATCAACTCTCGTAAAAAAGTGCAATTTGTGTTCAGCGAGATATTTTTCAGTCTTTCTGCGAATCTGTTGCGAGTTTTGCCTTCACTTTTCACACCGATTTCAAATAAGTGTTCTAAATCCATCCGACAGCTTTCGATGCCAGCGCCAATTGATTGATTGTGAATCGGTTCTCTCTTTCTAAGAGGTACAACGCCGTATAAAATGGCACATTAACACGTAGAAAGAGAGCTCCGATTGCTTTACATCGGTTTTTAAGATCAGTCTAATTAATGATGCTCTATTCGCATGCTCAAAATTACTCTATTTCAAATCTCCAAGCCGAAAAATCCGAATAAACCTAGAGTTTAATCCACTCTAAGACCAGTGTAGGCTATGATTTGGTCAATCGGTTGTTGTCAACACCGACAAATTTCCAATTTTGATGTTATTATATTGTTTAGAAGCAAAACCTGGCGTAGAGAACATTTTATTCTTGATAAACTTGATTTTAATAAATCCACTTTAAACTACGCACATATATTTGAAAACTATTTTACATACGTTGTTTTTTGTGTTTTTTCTGGGCGGGTTTTGGGGGTTTTATGCGGGGCTGTGGGCCACAAAGGGGGCCAGCGGGGGGTGTTTATTTTTGGTGTGTTTTTTATATTTTTTTTTTTTTTTTTTTGTGGGTGTGTGGATTCTCTCTATTTGTGGTTCCCCTCTTTTCACAAAAATTTTTCCCGGGGGGCGGAGTACACTGTAACCGGCCAGTACCCATTAATGGGTAAATATGTACCCATTTTTCGATAGTATATGAAACTGTCAAAAAATGGGTACTTTTAAAATCAAAATAATGCATACTAAAGACCCATTTTTTATTTTCAATGTGAGATCAAAAGATGAGTATTTTTCTACCCATTAATGGGTATAAAATATCTTAGCATTTTCCTGGCTCGCTTTGTTTATTTGAAAGTGCGTGGTTCGAAAAATAGAAAAACTTCGCGGAATCCACTCCACGAAAACGCGAAGAATATGGAAGAACTGAAGGTTAAACTGGATAGCGAAAGCTTTCAAAAACTAAGAGGTAAGTTAATAATTTAATATAATAATATAAAATGCTTCAATTACATCAGTAGAATCTTACTTCCGAATATGTGTCTCTTCCGGGGCGTAAAATCCAAGCCTTCATCAAGTTGACGTCGAAATAATTTAAATCCTTTCAGATATATTCCACGGATATCCTCTCTGGATGATAACGATGTGATGGCCGCTTCAATGGACCACTTGAACGTCGCCGGAATATTTGCCGGTGTGAAAACTCCCGAACAAAACTTAACATACCTGATAGGTAAAAGGTCTGAGGCTAAAGGGTTGCCAAAATACAAATTCACATTCAGTTATTGCGATCTATTATGTTTATTCTAATGCTCATTATTCAATATCACAATTAAAAACAAATCTTGAAAAATCGGTATTTTATACCCATTTCGCAAATAACAAACATTTCGAAAAATGGGTATTTCATACCCATTTCCCAAATAACAAACATTTTGAAAAATGGGTAAAAAATACCCGATAGCCTGACGTACAGGCTCTTTACCCATTAATGGGTAAAATTGTTTTACCCATTAAAGGAGTTAACCTACTTAAGTTCAAAATGGGTGATATTTTACCCATTAATGGGTACTGGCCGGTTTCAGTGTACGTTGCGGATGCGTTTGCGTGAATTTGACAGTTTTTCCATGGGGCTTTTGTAAAATTTACGTCAAAGCAGCCGGGAGGGATTATGTGGGGGGGAGGGAGGGAAAAAAAAGAGATAAAAAAATTTGGGGAAATATTTGTGTAGGGGGAAAAAAAGTATTTAAAAAAAATTTTTATATGGTTTTTTTTGTGTTTTATAATCCTTGTGATAGAAAGATGTGGAGAAGAATGTTAGTTCTACTCTATGGAGTTGCTGGATATAGTGGCATTCTCGTGATTCGTGAGAGATCAACGTTTAATCACAGAGAACAGACATTGATGTCCATATACCTTTTCTTCACGGGTAAAAATCCACACATATTTATTGGCAAAAAACTATGTAAAATTCCACATAACAGTCATTTGTTCACACATTAACAGAACGCTCTGAGATACACAAATGAAGCTTATGTGGCAAATGAAAAGTATGTGTGGCCACACATAGTGGTTATTTGTACACATAGGAAGTATGTGTGGTTACAAATAACTATCATTTGTTTATCAAATTGCAAAAATTCATGTGTGGGACACATAGATATTATCATTGCTTTTTTTATCAGTGTTGAAAAACGTGTGTAAAAGTACATGGGGGACAGCCGGTATAATAAGCAATTGCAGATGAAAACAAACAAAACTATTCAGGTTATGTGCTAGGCTTTTTATTGATAAACATTGACATGACAGTTATCGCACAACTGCAGCGCCGCCTACCAGGAGCATAACGACATACATTTGAAATGTCGGTTTAAAGTTTTACACAAGTAGCAGACCGAACATGAACGTCTGTTCTCTGTGGTTTAATGTCATTGTTTACAAATGGCTTTTAGGCCCTTATCATGAATTACTCGAGAATTGTAATAAAAAATTGAGTAAAATGAAACGGGAGTGTAGAACGGTAGCACTTGTCAAGGGTAATTCGACAAAGATTGTGCTCAAGTGCCTAACTGACAAACATAAACAACACGCTCATCCGGATTTACCCAAAATTGAGTAAAGGGAACCCAAAATCATAAAAATTGGAACCACTCAAAATTGGGTAACCGGTTCCGAACCCAAATTTGGGTAAACGTCGATTTATTTGATGTTGGGTTAGTTCTACCCATTTATATAAAATGCGGTTTTTATGGAAATTGGGTAAAACTGTTTTTTTTTTCTATTCCTTGGAAAAAAGGGTTTGTCTACTTTGGAGTTTCAATATTTTATTTGTGGTATGGTTATACATGGTAATAATGTTTACCTTTGATTAAAGTTACTGGAATTTTTTATTTCCTACCAATATCGGGCCGGAGTTGAAAAATCGAGTACATCATTCATAAATTCTTTCATAAATACACACATGCACACATACACATATAACAAACAGCGAGCAAGTTAACCAGGCAGTAGCCCAATCCCTGTACAGCACCCGCCTGCGAAATCATCGAAGGGTTGCTCTCCTCCAGCAGTTGATCTTCAACAACACTCATCACGGTGTCCAGAATCCCGTGCTAGTACCCATTAGTCATGCATCACGGAACTTCCTTGGTGGACTGACTATGATCAGCTCGGACAGGCTCTGTTGGAAGTGGTTGGTTTCGTTGATTGAAATAAACGAATTTCTAGAATGGATTTTGTTTGGAGAATTATTAGAAAATAGAACAAAAATTATAATACCTTTCAATTTGCGGAACGTTTCCGTATCTAATCCGCTGCAATTCGCTGTAATCTGCTCCATTGGAAAAATGGCGACTGACGCTGCCGGGTTTTCACTATAGTCTAACAGCTTAATTAAGAATTGAACCAGATCTATGAAGAACCGAGTAAGATTTACCCACTTTCATAAATGGCCTTACCCATGGCTTGACGTTTCAGCCTATTTTATGAAAATGGGTACAAGTTACTAATTTTTGGGTAAATCCGGATGAGCGTGAATGTTTCTTTGGCGTGGCGTGAATTGTGGCGTTTTGGAAGAAAATATCTGGAACAACAATAGAAAAGGGCCTAAAAAAAAAAAAAAAAAAGTGCAGCAAACTTTTTTTTATTTTTTTAAATTTTTTTTAAATTTTTTTTTTAAAAAAAAAAAAAAATTAAAAAAAAAAACAAAAAATCACCGCCATTTTTTTTTTGGGGGGTGTGTCTTTTTTTTAAAAACAATTTTTTTGTTTATTTTTTGGAGGTTGTAAAAAATTCTTTCTTTTTAATTATTTCTGGGGGGGGATATAAATCTTTTTTTTTTTTGGGAGTGTTTTTTTTTTTTTTTTGTTTTTTTTTTTGAGAGAAAAAAAATAAAAAAAATTTTTTAAAAAAAAGATTCGCCCTTATCTAATGTTGGCGCTGAACTATTATAATCTATGAATAGCGTTTTGGATTCTTTGTAAAACATATGTTGTTAGTGATTAATTTCAATAAAACTAACATGAATATGCGTTAAGCCCTTATTCGATTCGTATGCTGCATTGAGCCCCTTGACAACCCGCATAAACAATAACCATAAGAAGTGCCTAACCGCCAATTCGGGGTATCATCCCACGTAGTATGGTAATATTGTCTATCATATCGTTCCTGTATCGTTCATGTTTATTAGGGAAGGGCCTCTTTTTCATTGCACTCCCGCTTCATTTTACTCAATTTTTGAGTACAATTCTATACCATCTCTTTTTCTCTCACGGAAATGTTACTCAATTTTCGTAAAAAGAGGATCTATTCAATTTTATGAGTAGATCCACTTTTTACGAAAATGGAGTAACATTTCCGTGAGAGAAAAAGAGAAAGTATACAATTGTACCCAAAAATTGAGTAAAATGAAGCGGGAGTGTGGGTCATTTTTGATGGGAGAACCAGCAGAGCACGACCAAGAAGCGGACAAAACACCAGCGAGCGAATCGGAATGGAATTTCGGTTGATAATAACAGAACACTCGCGAGAAATCGAATTACAAATGTTTATTTTAGAGCAAGAAAAAACGTTACATGTGCGCGGTTGGAAAAACTTGTGTTCGAATGCACTCTCTCTTATGTTGACAGATCGAAAGGTGGGATGATAACTGGCATGACATCAGAAAAGGGCGTAACCATTGATCCTCCACACTCCTCCTCAATGTTGTGCGCTTATAGATTACTCCTTCACACCGAGAATCTCACGGAAACGCTTGAGCTTTAATGGCCCAAGAGGTTTCGTTAATGCGTCCGCAGCCATCCATTCAGTAGAACAATACTCCAGCGCCACCTGTTTGCTGATACACAGTTCTTCGACAAATCGTTCCCTGGTATCGATGTGTTTTGATCTCCGACTCGTTCTCTCCGTTGTCTTCTCTCAAGACAGTAGGATGCCGCTGCGTTTCACCTAAGTCGCAGAGAAGCTGCCTCAGCCATAGGGCCTTTTGGCATGCTTCGCTCAGCGCCACATACTCAGCCTCCATCGAGGAGAGCGTAACACACGACTGTCGCCGACTGGCCCACGAGATGGCTCCGTTTCCGAACGTGAAGACAAAACCTGATGTCGATCGCCTGGTTTCGATGTCGTCCGCCCAATCGGAATCTGTATAACCGGATAGGACGGAATCTTCACTTCCTTCCACATACAGGTAGTAGTTTCGTGTTGCCTTCAAATAACGCAATATGCGCTTCGCTGCGGACCAGTCACGTTCACTCGGCTTAGCAAATTTCCTCCCAAGGATTGCGGCACTGACAGCAAGGTCCGGTCGTACAGTTACTGCCAAATAAAGAATTCCTCCTACCAGGCTCCGATACTTCGTAGCGTCCACCAGATCGTCACTGCTATCAGCGGTCTTCAGGAACCCTGGATCCATCGGATAATTTGCAGTCTTTGCCTGGTCCATACGAAACTTAGCGATTAGTTGGTCAACCCAACAATCATCGGTGTTGAATTAGAGCTTGTTCAAGCAAATTTGGAGAAGCTATTCAGCTGTTTCTTCTAGAATAGCTGAATAGCTTCTCCAAATTTGTTTGAACAAGCTCTAATTCAACACCGATGTTTGTTGGGAATGTGATAGGCAGGCGCAATTTGAAAACACTGCCATCCCGTTGTACTTCTACGCCAAGGAAGCGGCGTACTTCTTCCAAGCACGTAAGTTTGAATTCGTCCTTCAAACAGTTAACGATCCGCTTAATCTCAGCATCGTCCGTCGATGCCACCAACATATCATCAACATATACAAGAATAAAGATTTTTAGAGGGCCTACCTTCTTGATGTACAAGCATTGATCAGCAGCGGACGGCGTGAAATCAAGTTTCGCCAAGACTTCTTTCAGCTTCTTACTCCAGCACCGCGCCGCTTGACGCAGCCCGTAGATGCTGCGTTTCAGGCGACACACAAACTCCTCCTTTCCCGGTACCTCATAACCAGGTGGCTGGCGCATGTAGAGCTCTTCGTCCAGCTCTCCGTTGAGATACGCCGTTTTAACATCGACATGCCAGACTGCCATCTTCAGCTTTGCGGCAACTGCAAACAACGTACGGAACGTCGCCGGATGTGTCACTGGAGCGAACACTTCATTAAAGTCTACTCCGATCTTCTGCGCATAACCTTTCGCCACTATTCTGGCTTTACACTTTACAACTTGTCCCAGTTCGTTCTTCTTCACTTTATATACCCATTTAGAGCCTATAGCCTTCTTTTCCTTGGGAAGCGGTACTAGCTCCCAAGTTCCGATACTTCGGTGCGACTCGAGTTCATCGTTCATCGCTTCACGCCATTCACGCTTTTCATTAGCTTCACCGCACAGGCGGCTGTACTCATAGCATAGCCTACACATAATCGTCCAAATGTTTCGGCACAGCACCACGGTTCTTCCTTGGAGATGAACGAACTGGGAGTTGCATTGCGTCCTCAAAATTTTCTTCACTTAGTTCACCTATTTGATCTTCTTCATCTATTGCTTCTTCTGGCAGAACTCTCAACGGATCTTCTTCTTCTTCTTGAACAATTTCTTCATCAATCACTGGTTTTTCTTCGTTCTCTTCTTTGAACAACAGCTCCACCTTTCCATCAGCAACGGTACGTTGCAGCGGTATCGAACCAGCAGCCGGAAACTTATCATACGACGATCCATTGCTGAGCTCAATGAAGCGGGCATCGCGACTGACCACAATACGATCCGTTTCTCGATCCAGGAACCGGTAGCCCTTGTGCTCCATGGAGTATCCAACGAAGATCAGTTTGCGGGCTTTGCTCTCCATTTTGCTTCGCTTGGACTCCGGAAGGTGCACAAAAGCTTCAGCACCAAATACTCGAAGGTGACTGAAATCTGGCTTGCGACCCCACCAGAGTTCAAAGGGAGTCTTCTGGATTGCCCTGGACGGGAGTCTATTCTGAAGGTACGTGGCAGTGAGGACGGCTTCACCCCAGTACCTCTTCTCCAACTTCGCATCGATTAGCATACATGTTGCCATCTCAGAGATCGATCGATTTTTCCGCTCAGCCACGCCGTTGGACTGGGGAGAATAAGGAGTGGTATATTGAGCTTTAATGCCTCCCTCTCTATAAAACTTTCGCAGCTCAGAATTATCAAATTCACCACCACCGTCCGATCTTACCACGCGTGGCTTACGCCCAGTAAGATTTTCAACCCATCTGACATAATCCATGATATTACCTGCAGCTTCTGATTTCGACTTAAGCAGGTACGTCACAGTACACCGGCTATAGTCATCGATTATATGCATAACAAAGCGTTTACCACTCGGGGTCTCATTTTTCATGGGACCACAGAGGTCTGTATGCACGATATCAAGGATCTGAGAGGATTTTCGCTCAACAACCGGTGGGAAAGGGGTACGTGCAGATTTCTCCTCCATGCAACATTCACAAACAATTTTCATGCCACAGTTGCTTACCTTGAAACCGGTTGCTAACTCCTCCTTCAGCAAACGTTCAGCAGCCGCTCAGTTCCGGTGGCCCAAACGCCGATTCCATTGGTGCTGACAGTTGTCCAGATGTTGCCCAGCCGTCGCACTCATCGAATGATGTCCGAGTCGAAGCTGGTACAAACCGCCGCTGCGAGACCCAGTCGCAACAACCGCTCCGTTGCTGTCGTAAATCTTGCAAACAGTGTTCTCAAAAATCACTTTCAAATTCTTCTGAGCTAAGCGTCCCACGGAAATCAAGCTCGTCGCGAGTCCCGGCACAAACTTCACTTCTCTCATATCGATCTTCACACTTTCTTCTTCGTCATCTACGCCGTTCAGCACACCACATCCTTCACCCCGTATTTCGGTCTTCTCGCCATTCGCTAGCGTAATCCACCCACCAGCGAATTCTTGCAGCTCACTGAAGAACGACCTGTCTCCAGTCATGTTGGTGCTTGCCCCGCTGTCTATGACCCAGGTGGAGGATTTACTTTCTCCTCCTACCGTGAACACAACCTGCTTCTCATCGCTCTTAGCGGTTTTAGCCTTCGCCTCTACCTTCCTGGAACCTGCCGCTTTCTGAGACGCGAGGAACTTTCTGCAATTCCGGCGCAAATGGCCCGGCACGTTGCAGTAGTGACACGTACGGGTTTCTAGCATAGGTTTACCTTCGGACGACCGCATCGCCTTTTCGGTTTTCACAGATGAGCCGTCTCTTTCCAGACGCCGGTGGTACTCATCCAATAGCTTAGATTTTACAACATCCATCGAAATGTCGTCATCAGAACGACTATCCAACGCAGATACAGTTGGATCATACGACGGAGGCAAACTTCCCAAGTAACACCACTTGTCATATTCATGTTAATAATACACGTTTTAGACCAAGCTCGTTTTTTTTTCTAACGTCAATAACTTAATTTCATACACGCATATAACCGAAAAAGCGCAATAAATGTGGCATTTTTGAACATCTTTTAGGTCATACCAGATGTTTTGTAGAACATCCATAAGACAAATATTATGTTCTATGGATGCTTCCAACAGCATGCTTATTATGATATGTTTTGTCAAAGCAAGCACGGTATAAACAAAGAAAAAAAAATATAAACAAGATGTTTTAATGGCGAAACGATATCGTAGCTAATGGTATTTTACGCGTTAAAGACGATTGCTTATAACTTTTTCAAATAGGAAATAGGAAAGAGTGCTTTACGCATAGAAGTTGTATCAAAATTGTATGTGCGGCTCAAGGTTAGCAGTGCAACTTTCCGTTTTACCTTCCCTAATTTCATGCGCCATTGATTGGATTAAAAAACGTAGAAGGTACCCCGAATAAATTATTGAATTTTAGTGAGATTTCTTTGTGGTATTCACAAAAACCAACATGGTGATTTTCCTAGTCTACAGTCCTACAGTACAAGTCTACAGTACGGGTAAAAACATTAGTAACACATTTGATTTTCAAATGCTAGTTTTTTTTCTTTTCTGTGTTTTTTTTTTTGTGAAATTGAACCGAGTAATGTCAGTATGAATGAAAATACAAACACAATTTTTCTATTATGTTGTGCGTAGGTACATCTCAAAAGACTCCCCAACAAATTAAGCGTAACAATTTATAAAAATAACTAAACAATCTCCACAACTTTTGCTTTATGCTACATTTGAATAAACAACTATGCCCCTTTTTGGCTTCTATTTGAATCAGTGAGTGGCATCACAATCTTACATTTAGGTAGTGTTTTTTTTATTCCAGTATTTCAAATAAACATATTTCCAGCCGTCACTGTATTGGATTCACAATCTATTCTGAATAATTTCACTATTGCATGAGGATGTTAAAAACATGTTTAAAATTCATCTTGAATGCAACCTATCAACATATTTACAAACATCTAGAATACACGCTATTTCCAAACAATCCAAAATGAAGTACGTTTGACTCAAATCAGTCAAAAGTATGGCTACTCAAAAGTGAGTAAACATAGTTCGTAGTGGTAAGATGACAAGCAGTCACCGATGTTTTCAAGAAGTAAAATTTAAGTTGATTGAACAAAAATAAAACAAAAATGTGTTCGCTGTTGGGGTACCATTTTTGACCCAAATAAGTGTAAAAAAACCTCCTCAAATTTTTTTTAAGACAAATTTTTTTTTTTTTTTTTTCTTTCTTTTTTTTTTTAAAAAATTTTTTTTTTTTTTTTTTAAAAAAGTTTTTGTGGTTGTTGTGTTCTCATGAGCATGCAAATCTTGGTGTCTTTATCTAACTCCGTTCCTGCCGCATCGAGACGATCGAACAGCTCATCAACCTTACTCAGGTGCTGTTCTAAATCACCCCGCTCCGAGAGATTCACTGCACACAACTTCTTTAGAAGTGAAACGCGGACCGAACGACTCGTCTTTTGGTGGTAGGATTTTAAAGCAGCAAACACGTCACGGGCTAGCACGCAGTTTTTCACCAGTGGGAGCTGGCTGTCTTCCAACAGCAGAACGATTGTTGCTTTCGCCTTCCGGTCATCCTTTGTCCAAACGGCAGTACGAGCGTTTTCCGCCGGCAGCTCATCCACGACAACATACCACAGATCTTCCCGGCTGAGTAGCATTTCTACTCGAACCTTCCACGTTTGCCAATTCTGGCCATTCAGCTTCGGGACGGAGAATTTCGCGTCAACCATTTTTCACAATTGTTCGTGCACTTGTCTTTCGCGAGTTCTTCGCTTACACAGCGGCAAACATAACCTCGGCGCACTTCACTGAGCCGGAACCATCAGCATCCGTTGAATCACCTCTACCGTTCACTGTTCCGATTTCGCTGGGCCCATAACCTGATAGGAGAACCAGCAGAGCACGACCAAGAAGCGGACAAAATACCAGCGAGCGAATCGGAATGGAATTTCGGTTGGTATATAATAACGGAACACTCGCGAGAAATCGAATTACAAATATTTATTTTAGAGCAAGAAAAAACGTTACATGTGCGCGGTTGGAAAAACTTGTGTTCGAGTAAAAATGCACTCTCTCTTATGTTGACAGATCGAGAGGTGGGATGATAACTGGCATGACATCAGAAAAGGGCGTAACCATTGATCCTCCACAATTTTGACATGTGCCCAATATGGAAAACAAATTGCTGTTGAGCCCAATAAGAAAATTTATTAATAATCATTATCAGATAAGATTCTTATTATCTTATTATCATTGAATGTATACAAGAAAAGAATATTTTGCTCTGTAGGTGATAAAAAAATGGTAAACATTCGATATTTTGCTCTGCAGGTGGTAAACATGGTAACATTGGCACTACGGCGTTCGACGACGAAAGAAATGTTTCGGAAGGTACTATATACGAATGACAAGATTGTCGAACGTCTTTCTTGAAATTTATGTGAATAAATTGAGTTTATTTTCTAATTCCAGATTTTGATTTGGTTAAAAGCAGCATTTTTGTTAACATGTAGTTAAAATTAAGATATTATATGAAGTTTATATGTATTCTCTTCATCCAAGTATTCAATCGGCCAGGCATCTTCCGGAGCATCCACATCATCGTCAAAATCATTGTCATCTTCTCTACATTTTTTCCTTCCACGTTTTGGAGCTGCCAAACTTCTCAACAGCGTCTCATAATATCTTTTGTTGGAAATGTAAGGCATTAGTTTCTTTAGATCGTTGAGCTTTTCCTGACTTAAAGGTATTGGAATAGTTTAAATTGGATACAAATCGGGCAGAGGAGATTGGGTATCCTCAAGACTTGTGAAACTGCGATACTCGCGACTAGGATTCGTTTTGAAAAACACCTTACCGATTTTCTTGCTGCGATATTCAAAGATCATAATTTCTTTAAAACGTACTTGTACGCCTTCATCATCGAGCTTTGGTCGTTTGAATCTTTTGTCCAAATTTTTTAGAGCTAGGAACTGCGACTGTTCCATTTCGACAACTTCCAAAGGCACTTTTCTGCGAACTTGTGAAATATATACGACGTAATCACGTGGTGTCTCGATATTCATCGTCGTTCTTTTCTTGGCTCTCTCAATAGAAGCATGAATGGAATCTACTTCCATGTGAGAATGCCCCGAAACCATAAAATTATGTCGAACAACCACGTCTTGATTGTTCCTCGAGCATTCTTCTACAAAGAGTGCATGCGTCATACAAATCACTATATTGTGGTTTTGGCCACTGCATCGATCTGAATACAAGTTAATCGTTGTCAATTCATCATATCGTTTAATGAGTGATCTGAGATATAGCAATAGACATGATCCAACTTCTTGTGATCCACGTCTAGCCTTTGATTCGTCCCATAGGTAACAGCGCCCAGTATTTTCGTATCGAAGTGTTTCATAGATTGTCAGATTTAAGGTATACAGCTGACGGCTGTAGAACCATAGACTAACTCTAAGACCAGTAGGTCCCGAACAAATACGTTTTTTTTTCTTGGCTCAGTCAGTACTAGCACATCGGTCCCAAGCTTAATAATACGCCCCTAATAATGAACTCACACGAACACATTCTCAAATATTCTGTCAAAATAACACAGCAAATCAAAACAAAGGCGCAAATATGTATAGTTAGGTGCCAAGTGACGGAAAGTTGGCAAACATTTTTGTAGATCAAACGCTGCGATATTCAGCAGCGATACTGTGGTTTCGTTTTTCGCAACCTGCACGTCACTTTTTTTTCTATCATAGACCTCCTGAGCATTCATTCGGTGTGCTGTGAGATCTACTTGTAGGCGATCTCTTTAATTTTCCGAAGAACTGTGTTTAATATGCACATATAGTTTATCGCAATCACAACAGGTATCAACCTGCGGTTTTCTAAAACTAACATTGAAAGTTTTAAAAATGATACGAAACGTGTTATAGTGAACTGACTGACATTTCTCGTTCGTAAACTTCTGCACATACAACAAGTCATATATTTTTTTTATGTTCAAATCACTTGACAAATATAATTATTTGTCAGATTTTGCTCGACCATAATGGGAGGTATAAACCGGAAATGATTTGATATGATCTTCAACTCTCTTTTTGTCCTGGAAGCTGATCTGGTTATACGAAGAATTAGTCATTCGCCCATCATCAGGACACACACCGGCACGTTTGCTTTTCTTGGCTACCAATACTTTAATTTTTTTTTTATCTGTGATGTCAAAAGTAGCGAGGAACATAATTTTACAAACTTGAACATTTCCCCCTACGCCTGGAAGATAGTACTTCCGGGAAAACGTGCGCTTCGAATTGAGGACCTGTTAATCAGTCACCAAGAAGAAAAAAGTTAAGTAGCCCTAATACATAGTGAAAACTGTTAACTACATACTCGATGATATTTGACCGGATAAATCAATACACGATTGGACAAAAACTGGTTCTGTGCTGATGGTGTCAATTTCAGGAAATTCATCAAAAGCTTTTCCCGTATCTCTTGGTTGACCTTCGTGTGGCACTGTTGCATAGAGCAAAAACAAGCTGGTTTCACTATCCGCGCTGCAATTTTCTTTCCGTTTGATCGGATGTATGCCTCTCCTTTTGCTTTTAGAATCTTATTTTTCACAATATCATAACTTGCAGTGGGTTTTTTAGTGTTTAAAACATTGCTTTCGTTCAGTTCTTGAAATCCAAAATCATTACCAGGCGCAGCGTTCTTTGTTTCGGTCTCAGCATCAGGGCATTCTACGGAATATTTACATCAATTAAAAAAAAAAATTCCCAATGAAAAGTGTCAGAACTTACCTTCGAACTTACGTAAATCTTCAGAATCAAAATCGCTTACAATCACCGAATCAATACGATATGGTTCAAAATATTCCATTATAGAGAAATCATTCAACAGCTTAGCTTCCCCTTCATCAACACTAGCGTCATTGGTGTCTTCGTAGTCATGAGCGTCAAAATCGTTTTCAGGATGAGCTTTCTCGTTATCAATCGCGTTTAATTTTGAAGATGCAGAGTATCTACCATATTATCATTGGGATTATTTTCTTCGCGTAACGTACGGACTGACTGACACATTCGAGCATCTGATCGTGAATGGTTTAAAGGATGAAGTGGATTTGGTCGTTTTTCGGGAATCAATTCATCTTTATCGTCGGTACTTGAACGTTTACCAAACGCTAGGTTCAGTGGCACATGGCATTGTTTTTTTGCATTGCGGGGAGGAGCCTTTAACCATTACCAGGTTTATCGGATTCCTTGCTACCTGACTTAACAGATAAATCTAATACCGTTTCGTCTACATCCGCAATCGACAGGTTCAATGCAAACGATGGTTGAAACTGCATTGGGGTCAATATTGGCGTCGATGAGAAGATGTTTCTGAACGAAACGGATAGCGTATCGTTTGGAGTTATCTCCGCAAAAGAATGGGTAGCGATCACTGACCGATCCTTGAGTATGGATGTTTCAGCTGCGCAAGAACTTTTATCGGTAGAATGACTCGAATGGTTGAAGCCGGCTCCAACTTTCTCATAGCAAGCCACGGTTGGCGTAGCGCATACAGTACTATCGCTGTTTTCATTGAAAATTATTTCTGCGGCCTCTGAAAACAAATTAAAACAGCATATAAATCGAAACTATTATGATTTTTTGTATGGAAACACTTACGAATCAAAAAGTCCATTTATTCACACATATAAGAATGTAATGTAATTAAAATTTGGCAGTTTTACTTGAGTTCTAGCCCTGGTTCTAGCACTCAAAATAAAAAAGGGCTTAATGCATTATTTTTACAAATGGATCTTAGTTGGACTTGAGCCCTATTACCACAATGGGCCCATGTTAATTTAATTTTCAAAGTATTGTTCGTGCTTATGAGCCTTTTTTGATTAGGGTGTTTTTTATGATTTTAAACTTTTTATTGGAAATGTTTCGAATTAAATGCAATGAAATAAGAATTCTCTATGCATTAATAAAAAAAACATTTGTTTACGTTTTGCACTTGAGCCCCTTTCTATTGTTGCTCCAGATATAAAAAAACAGCTGATGTCACAAAGATTAAATCTAGAGCAAATTTTCAATAGGTCGTAAGTAACAATATAAACAAAACTGATGTTTTTTCACGGAATGATAGCTTGGGTACTCCTCAATATGAATTATACACAACATAATATGAATTGGACCGAATTGTTGCTAAATATAATTTATCAAAATTGGCTTAAGTCACAAACTACTCCATAACGAATTTTTGTCGCATTCGTCGCTTTGTCAATTTGACTTAAGTGCTTTTCTATGCTCGAGATCTGCACCAACCTATCCAGCCAATTCATTTTGACGTAAGCAACATGCTCGCTCATCTGGATTTACCCAAAATTAAATAAAGGTAATACAAAATCATAAAAATTGGAACAACTCAAAATTGGGTAACCGGCTTGAAACCAAAATTTGGGTAAACCTACGATTTATTTGTTTTTGGGTTAGCTCTACCCATTCTTATAAAATATAGTTTTTATGAAAATTGGGTAAAATATTGAAATATAAAATACCCCAGGCTGCTATAGGGTAGGGAACGGCTTAATCAGGGGTCACTATTTTAATCAGTTGTTAGGTAATAGGTCTATAACTCCTACATTTTCCAAATTATTTCATTTTTAATGATACGATCATTAGCTTTATCTATTGGGCCAATGATTCGATGAATGAATCATGATTTATTACCAATTTATTACTGTCATTTTGAAGATTTAAAATACATCATCAAGAAACCATCAGTTTCTGACCTGCTGAAGAAGTTCCCTCAAATGTTGCCTTTGTGTATTTTGCATTTGCATCGCGTGTACCGGAGAGCATGTCTTCATCAGCTCTCTCCCACAACTAGGCTTGTTGCCAGAATGTGATGTTGAACATTGAGTTAAATTTATTACATATTTAGATAATCTGAAATCGCTATTTATTTCATGTTTCTTCCAGTCATTGGAGGTTGATCTATGCTTATGATTATCATCTGGCACTATCATTTGCAATAAAAAATATGTTTTGGAGCTGTCCAATAGTACCCAACTATAAATAATGCTTCGCTGTTGAGCTGCAGCTATGGCATCACTGTTGCTTTTGAGAGAGCCCATGTTTCCTCTCTTCTTTGTTAACCATGGATATAGCGCACCGGTAATGTAACGTGAAGCCTGCTGTCTCTTGCATTTGTTTGTTTTTAAACCTGTTTGTCGTCACAGTCGCTTTGGCTAACATTTGCGTGAGAGTAAATTAAATAAGAAATACATATTACCAATCTAAAGATCAATGACAAACTAAGTTTGTTCGTGTAGGTCTGTCTCATAACCTGCTAGTAGACGAGTTTGTGATCGTAGCAATCGACATGTTTTGGTTGATTATTTTCGAGAGCGGATGGGTAAAACGAAGGAACGGGTTGAGGAAATTGACGTTTGCAGCAAATCGTGAACTGGCCTATTTCATTTCGCCTTCGCACACATGCACAGAATCGCACTCATACAATATTGTTAGTTTATGTACAGAATAAGGAGCTGAAGAAAACATTTTTTTTAATCGGAAAGCAATCCGCATGCGTTTAAGAAGTCGCTGCAATTGGGAACTGTATTCCATGGCTATGAAATTTTCTGAGCGTAATGCTCGTTGATGAAGGTATGTTCCGGTAGACCAGACGTAAGCAGAGGGATTAATGTCTAAATATTGGCAGTTCTAATTATAGATTACATACAGCTTCATCAAATGTCTCAGGGGCTGACTAAACTGCTTAAAACCCGTCCCGTACCCTATTTAGGATTTTTCTTTTTAATTCTTATGAGAAAAAGTTTGTCAACTTTGTAGTTTTAATATTTTATTTGTGGTTTGGTTATACATGAATAAAAAGTTCACATGTGATTAAATTTGCTTATTATTGGAAGAATTGGATATTGTACTAATATCGGGCTGGAGTTGGCAAATCACGTTCATCCTTTCATTCATTTTTAAATTCTTTCATAAATACACACATGCACACATAGAAACATACAGCGAGCAAGTGGACCAGATAGTAGCCCAATCCCTGCACGGCACCCACCAGCGAAATAAACGAAGGGTAGCCTCCTCCAGCAGTTGATCCTCGTCAACACTCATCGTGGTGGCCACCCGCATAATCAAAAACCATTCCTGGAGCATTTCCCTTATTGTTGACGACCGTTTCCTTTATTGTTACGACATTAACCCTTATAGTTGACAACTATAAACTAACAATCTCCTATATAGTTTTATCAATATGTTAGATAGTAAAAGGCCAAATAACAATATGCTGAATAGGCGGTTAAGTTAGGTTACCATAAAAAAATGGAAATTTTCACGAAAAATTTTTTTGCTGTACTCTATGCCAAAAAGTTGGTATATAATCCAGACCGAGTGCAGACAATAATTAACCTTTCAATGACAATATGGCATACATTAACAATATGTGTTAATGTAGAGGGTGTATGGTGAAAATGAGATTAAACTAATCGATTACAATAACATAAAATGTGATAATATATCTTACATTCTAAATATGGTTTTGAGTATATAGCAAATTGTTTTTCGTTATGCGGGCAGAACCCAGTGCTGATGCGCATTCATCACGCATTCCGGGAATTCCTTGGCCGTCAGTCTGATCAGCTCGAACATTCGCTACTGGAAGTGGTTATTTGGTCGAATTTCGAGAATAGATTTTTTTTGGATAGTTAGGCCGGAACAAATCTTATTTTTTTCTTTTGTCAGCCCCCCCTTCAAAATTTCCGATTATCATGAAGGGGGAAATAAAAACAATCAGAGTATATTTCTGTTTTCTTGCACTGGGAGTTGCGCTGCTCCCTCAACCACGATCACTACGATGAGATGAGTAGAGTGCTTTTAAAAAGAGTGACGATAATGTCGAAATAAATTGCAGTTAGCTCTCCATATCACGATGTTCTATATCACGATATGTGACCACTTTTGACGTAGGACTTACGTCTCTCTTTTCTATTCCTGTATAGGGGCGCCGTTCTAAAATTTCTGAAATCGCAAGCGTTACGCGGGTTTGGAGACTTTGAACGATAATATCTCCTCTCTGGCCCACAGACATTTTACGATAAGTATTTCATTCGCAAGGTAGAACATCAACGCTGAATCCCTGTTGCAAACTTAATTCATAATGTTTGTTTAAACTAATTAAAATGTACTTAAAAGAAAAATGTCTTAACGCAGAACGCTATTGGTCGAAAATGACATCATGTTTGCGCCTCGCTCTGATTGGTTCATACGAACATGCGAATTTCAAACATGTGGGGGACACCGACCAATCATCAGTTCTCGCTGTGCATCCGTATGCGACAGACTTGTCTGCGGAGCACGGTGGTAGAAAACGCCACCCGTGAAAACAAGAAGACCAGAATCATCCCACGTCACCTGCAGCTAGCCATCCGCAACGACGAGGAGCTGAACAAACTTTTCTCCGGTGTGACCATTTCACAGAGTGGTGTCCTGCAGCCCAAGAAGACTGAAGAATATATCAATCGCGAACCATGTTATCAACTAAAATCCGTCCTTTTCAGGACAATCAAATCAAGTTGCCAACTAAAGAGTATGTTTGATAGAAATTTCTCTTGAGCTCATCGACATTTTCATTACCACGCACCAGCTCAATATGGCGTTGAAAAAGCCGCGTCTCGGAGAAAATGGCCAAATCAATCGCCCACATCATCTTCGTGGTCAAGTGGTTAGCGGCGTCGCCCGTCGTTCATTGCCATGAAGTGAGGGTTCGATTCCCGCTCCAGCCAGTTGAACTTTTTTGCAAAGCGAAAATGTCCAGTTTAATCCACTGGGTGTTAGGTTAAGTTGTTCGTTGTAATTCGCTCTATGGTCAATGTTCAGTGTGTACACTCTCGAGTGAAAGACGTTGCAAATGTCAATTTTTATCGTAGTATTACGTGCTGCCAAACACTCAGGCCATCCTGCTGCCCAGGAAGACCGAGAAGAAAATTTCAATCGCGAACCATGTTCCCTCCGTTAACAACTAAAACCCTGTATTTTCAGGACGAACAAATAAATTTGCCAACTAAAGAGTATGTTTGATTGAAATTTCTCTTGAGCTCATTGAAATGTTCATTACCACGCACCGGCTCAACATGGCGTTGCTTGAAAAGCCACGTTCTGGAGAAAATGAGCAACATTTTTTATTAGTATCCGTTTATAAATCTCTATTTGCCATGTTAAAACTAGCAAGCACGTTGTACATTCAACAAACGAAATATTAACAGTTAATTTGAGCGGAACTGCAGCACGGCAGACCAATTATGTGTTTCACATATTCAGTGTAGGGGGTAGGTTAGCTTCATTGTAGTTCTTGTTGTACATAGGTTCATAGTGGATTAAAGGGTGTCCACGATGAAATTGCCACACACAAAATTGATTCGCAAAATTCGAGTTTTCATCCGATTGCCATCAAATTTTCAGGGATTGAGAAATAACTATTTAACTTCATTTTACCATTTTACTCGTATTTTATTTACAGTCCATACGCAAATGCCCGCACCTTGGCCTTAACCCCGGCCATAAGATTCTGCACAACCTGTGAATCAACCGTTTTTTGCATGTAAACCCATACTTTCTTCAGTTCCTCGACTGTCTTCACTACCTTAGGTTGTTTAAGAAGGTGCTGCTTCATAATCGCCCAGTACTTCTCGATGGGGCGGAGCTCCAGAGTGTTGGGAGGGTTGAACATTTTCGGCACGAAATTGACCTTATTGTCCGCATACCACTTCAGCACGTCCTTGGAGTAGTGGCATGAGGCCAAATCCGGCCAGAAGATTGTTGGGACGTTGTGGGCCTTCAGGAGAGGAAGCAGCCGCTTCTGGAGGCACTCTTTTATGTACACCTGTCCGTTCATCGTGTCCTGGGTCACGAAAGGTGCACTCCGCTTCCCGCACGTGCAGATGGCTTGCCAAATCAGGAATTTCTTCGCAAATTTGGACATCTTCTGAGTGCGGACATGTTCCGGAACGCTGAACTTATCCTTGGCCGTGAAAAACAGGTTGCCGGGGATCTGTTTGAAGTCGGCCTTCACATATGTTTCGTCGTCCATGATGCAGCATTCAACTTTCGTCAGCATGTTGAGGTACAACTTCCTGGCACGGGTTTTGGCGGACTTGTTCTGCTTCTCGTCGCGATTAGGGGCCTTTTGTACCTTGAACGTTCGAAGCCCAGCCTTAGTTTTGGCCTTCTGGACAAAACTTCGGCTTAGGTGCAGCTTCTTAGCCACATCCCGAACGGAGGCGTTCGGATTTCGGTTGAAGGCCCCAACTACGCGGTTGTGATTTTTGGTGTTGTACGGAATACTTTTTCCTTCACTTCTGGGCTTCCAATCGGTGGTCAACCGTTCCTCGAACCGCTTAATCACTCGCGACACCGTAGAATTCGCGATTCTCAACGATGGAACGATGCGAGAGATCCTTGTTCTCGTGATGAATGCGCAAGATTTTATCTCGCACGAGCTGTTCTTTCGACTCCATTTCCGCGAGTTTTAATCACAGGACTTTAAAACTTGCAGGATGTAAATAATGCACTATGAACTAAATCCACCCAAATTTTCATTAAATTCTACTCAACGGTTAAAAAGTTAGAGCAATTTCATAGTGTGGCAATTTCATCGTGGACACCCTTTAGGTGCAGATAATAGATTAGGTTAGTTGCAGGTAGTTTTAAAATGTGAGTTATAATTTTTCTGGCCAATATTTACAAACTATTGTTTGTATTGTTACTATTGTTATGCAGTTTCAGAAGCAAGTGTGTCTAAATCTCAACTCTCTTGGGATAGGGTTCTGAGGCCCTGACAAGGGCCGTTTTTCTGTTGCCTGAGTAGAAAAGATGCGAATTTAACCTCCGAAACCCCTGTTGCTCTAATGAAAACTAATGATTTTATTTCCACGCTGCTGTCTGGCGTAACAACTGAGGCCCGTCCCCTTTTGTAAAATTTGATTTGCATTGCCTTCGTTGAGAACCCCCTTCTTGTCATGTTATTATATATGCCATTATATAAAACAGGCCTGGCATTCCCGTTAAAACAATAAAGAAGAAGAATAGTAATCATTCGTTATTGGATCATCGACACGTTCAGACGTGTGTATCCCGCTCTCGTGATAAAAAAGCGCTTTTCCGAGATGTTCCGAGTTTTTGGCCCTGATGCTGGAAATCGAGTAGACGCTGATGTGGCGCCTGACGTGGCTGGCACGTCCGCTAGACGAGACAAGCGGAAGAAGCCCGACGTCGACGCTGACGTAAATCATCCCTCCGTAAACAACTAAAATCTGTCCTTTTCAGGACGACCAAATCAATTTACCGATTAAAGAGTATGTTTAATTGAAATTTCTCTTGAGCTCATCGAAATGTTCATTACCACGCACCGGCTCAACATGGCGTTGCTTAAACTGCCGCGTCCCGGAGAAAATGGCCAAATCAATCGCTCACATCATCTTCGTGGTCAAGTGGTTAGCGGCGTCGCCCGTCGTTCAAGCGGTTGTTGTCATGAAGTTGAGGGTTCGATTCCCGCTCCAGCCTGTGGAACTTTTTGCAACACGATAATGTCCACACTGTCTACTTGGTGTTAAATGAAGTTGTTCGTAATTCGCTTTACACCCAAACTAAAAAAGTAAGATTGTTATACAATTTCGCTTGATTTTGTTCCATTTTTGCTATTGATCGTAAGTTGGATGAAAAATCTAACATTAGTTGTGGGCAAAACAGCAACAGCAATTCGCAATGAAAAATTGAACGTGTGCGTGAGATTGTTCGCAGTGATATTTAGTTGATGAGTAAGAGATGAGTGTTCGAAAGTCAGATGGCGCACAAAAATAAAATGTGCACATCAAGATCGAGATGCAGACCAGGACCGCTAGCGCGGCGGCTCTTGATGGCAACCAATTAGCCACTTTGACAAGGTGTGGGAATAGAAACCCAACAGTTAGTTCACTTGGCGAGGAATTCAGGGTGCAGCAATGAAGCAAATGGACATATTTTCCACCAAGCTATGTGCAACCTGTCGCTAACAAACTTGCATGGCATGGCATTGTTTATTTCATAAAACGCTTTGTCGATGATCAGTGAGAACCAACATAGAACATTTGACGGCGGGAATACAACAGTGGCCAATAGCGTTGCGGCATTTTGTGATATCGACTCATCCATATTGTATATTGTTGGTGTATGTTGGTGATGATTGAATATGGAGCCTACTGCGATAAAATTGTTTCGAGCTATTTTTGCTTGCCAGTCGCTTGCACACATTTGCATGGCTTCATTTGTACCATAAAACGCTTTGTGAATCAAAATGGGCGAAATTGCCTTTTCTGAATCATGCGGATTTCTCAAGATATGATAGTATAAACTGCAATTGCATTTTTTACCACATTTTCAACTTTTGGGTATATGTTCAATCTTCAGTCTGTACAATCTCGAGTTAGAAACGGTGTAAATGCCTATTTTTATCGTAGTATCACGTGCCGCCAAACACTCAGGCTGTCCTGCAGCCAAGAAAACTGATAAGAACATTTCAATCGCGAACCCTGTTCCCTCCGTAAACACAGGATCCATTTCACACTTACAAGCACGTTGGACATTTTAGTTCCAACATTTGATTAGGAAGAATCTGCTTCTGTAAACAAACACTTTGTCTGCTAATTTATCGGAAGTTGTATACAATTCCTTCAAATTGAATATATCAGCGGATAGAAATAAAGCTCTTCTTCCTTAAAGAGTGCTTAATTTGTATTTGTGACCTTTTGTTCAAGAGCAAATGACTATGAAAGCCAATCTAATGTCGGCGATGATTTAACAAACAAAATATCATTAACAGTCAATTCGAGGCGAACTTCAGTTTCTATAAAGTTTCGTGAAGAACCAATAGCGGAAGAAGAACCGGAGCCTCACACACCAACAGCACAGGGTTTCATGGTTCTTTAGACTGAATAAAATATAGTAGAAATTCATGAATTCGATGACATCAATTTCTTCACATCAACAAGCAGTCCTACGTCAACTTTGCAGTTATGTCACTGACATAACTCATCCTTTCGTTTTTTCTATGTGTCGATGGATATCTCGGTCCTTTGAAGTGGACAAATAGGCTTTTCTTGTTCTATATGTTGATTCGATGGTCCCTTCAATAGCATATATTAATTGTCTCTAGATTGAATAGGGTGACAAATTGTGTCCAGAAGTAAGTGAATTTATTTTAGTTGTGAAATAACCGAAACATGTATGTCTCTCACTGTTGGCTCGGAATAAAAAACAATATGTAAATATTTATATGACTTAGTATCATAAGTATGCATATTTGTACACAAAAAGTATTCATGAATTGCATGAAAAGTTAAATTTATTAAAATTGTCATGCAATTCCTATAAACTAGATGCATTCAAATCTCAAACATTCGACGTTCAGTCATTGTTTACATTAGGTATTTCAGCTTTTTTCACGTATTACTTGAGAAAAGTGCGTACTTATGACAGCTACGACGCCGTGTAAATACATGTTGTTTTTTATTCCGAGTCAAAAGTGAGAAAAATGTACTTTTTTCGATTTTCTCCTTTAAAATAAATTTACTATCTTTTCGACACAATTCGTCACTGTATTCATTCCAGGGTCCATGAATATAATTCATTGGAACAGCGATCATATGTCAGTCCCATACTAATCCTCGTTCCCAACGGGTAAGAAACCTGTTAAAACTGGTTTCTTACTGCTTTCAAAAAATGATACTCGAAAGCTAAGAACATGTGTGATCGTATGTTAAGAAAATGGTGAAAACAAATTTCACTGCCTATCGGTGGGACTCGATCCCACACCTCCCAGTACGCTAGAAGGGCACTCTACCACTATGATATGGTGGACGTGATGATAACCTCATCAATTTATCGAAGCACTGATGCGATAGAGACGTACTCTAATGTACTCTAAGCTGGGGAACCGAGGTGAAGTAATAATCGGTTGAGGTGTGTGAGTGGTACCAATGTAAAAAATATGGAAGCCTCACAACTACTGAACCAAATGATGATCATCAACCGAGTAAGAGCAAGGCTGTGCCTATAAAAACTAAAAGTTTGCCTCATCCTTGAATCGCTTTAGCGTCGACTAGAGCGCTCTTGACAACTGTACCGAATGCAAATTTCCTCGCCATATGTACTCCAAATACAGTTTGAATCTCGGTTTGAGTAAGCAAGAACTGTCGGAAGCGGAGCGTTTTTTGATCAAAATTTCTACTTTTTTAGTTTTCCGCTTGATGCTTTGTCTAATATTTTCTAGAGCCCAAAAATCAAATGCTATGATCCCATTCACCTGCATTATTATCAATGTTCGTTCTTGAAAAGATACAAATTCTTATGTGCAGTGTCTTGCTAGTAATCCCAGTGTAACGCACAATAACATTTATATTTGTGGATTCTGCAACACATAACTGTCAAAACCCGCTGAATCGAAGCAGTCTAAAGCTAAGGCGAAGGGTAAGAAATAATGTAAATTTTTGAAATATACGGTTTGATTACTATATAATAGTGATATTTTGAAGTTTTTTTTTTTTTTTTTTTCCCCCCCCCCCCCCCCCCCCCTCGACTGGAACGGACGCCGTGTGACAAAAGAAGAAATCATTATTTGTTCACAGAAAAAAAAAATAAAACCTTTTAAATCGCCGGTCGGTTCCCTCTCCCCCCCCCCCTCCACCCCCCCCTGAATGGTCCTTTTTTAAATTTGTTTTTATTAAAGTTTACACCTTACTTTGGAAAAATGGTGACTGACGCTGCCGGGTATTCACTATAGTCTAACAGTTTAATTATGGATAGAACCAGATTTATGAAGAACCGAATAGGATTTACCCAATTTCATAAATCGCCTTACCCATGGTTTGAAGTTTCAGCCTGTTTTATGAAAATGGGTACAAGTTACTCAATTTTGGGTAAATTCGAATGAGCGTGTGACAGGTCATTGCATGTCGAAACCTGGGGGTGCGACACATCTAAATCCAGATTCAAGCTGATCGAAAAATCTCACGCTAGCGAATCGATCTCTGAAAAATCTTGTTTTAGCTTGTGAATCTTAATCCATCAACTTGCATCATGCTCCATCTTTTTGCAGTAAATCTTTAAAATCTTCATCAATCTTCTTTCTATCTACTAAGCGTGCGCACATCGCACAAAAGCAAAACAAAAAAAATCCTGCATTTGGGATAGAGTCGCACCCCCTGGTCGAAACGGACTTGACGAATGTAACATATTATTTTGCGACACGACGTAACGCACCCGGCGGATGTAACGTGACGACTTTCCTAACGACTTATAGTGAGGTCGTATTTTCCCTAGCTGATGTTAAAAGACTTTAAATTGAATTTATCGAATAAATCGATTTGGAATTCAACTAAATTGAAATCTTTCTTGATGTAAAGTTAAACCTTGCTTAACTTTGTTTGGTTCCACATATTTGCTTCGAATATTATAGCTTGGTTCAAAAATAATAATTGAAACTAATTTCCAAAACTTCTACCAAAGAAGAATGCTACATTGATTTTCTTGATGATAGCAATATGTTACTTACGACCTATTGAATATATTACTTACGACCGATTGCTCTAGAAATATGATAAGCCAAACTGTAAGGTTATCTGTGGGAAAACAAACAATTTTGCACGGTAGTGTGCGTGCGTCGAATTTCGTCACTAAGCTTAATGGTACTGCGAACGTCACTAAGCTTAATGGAAAACTCGCCTCATGAACCCACCACGATCATTTCGAATAGAAAGATTCCTATCTGAGAGAATCATTGCACGTAATGTATTAACAACAGTATGAACAATAGTGAATTGGG
Source organism: Aedes koreicus (assembly GCA_024533555.2). NCBI lineage: Eukaryota > Metazoa > Arthropoda > Insecta > Diptera > Culicidae > Aedes > Aedes koreicus. The sequence goes on from JAHHFK020001322.1 coordinate 233,906, forward strand.
GTTTGTGACGTGAACGCACACACACAATAAAGCGCAATATAAATCATGTGAGTGAAAAGAAAAGTAATTGTTGGAGGAAAACAAACATTCCTTGTGGGGGGAGGGGGGGGGTATATATAGAAAAAAGCTTAAAATAGTTTGTGTGTGTTGTTTTTATTACACTTTTTTGTTTGGGTGGGGGGGGGTTTAGGGTCGGGGGTTAGTTTTTGTCTTTTTTTTGTGGTTGTGGGGGATTGAGAAAAATATAATATGGGTATTGGTGTTGTTTTCTGGCTATTTTCTTTATGGTATAGTTTAAACATATAATTTAATAGCGAATCTAGACAAAATCGTCCAAAGGTCGAAAGTAACAATTGTAAACAATGACTTAAAACGTAAATTTCCTGGCAATGCCAGGTTGCTAACATCTGTATCCACTACCGACGGGAAGGTAATAACTCCATGCATCTGTTTCTGGTGCTATTTTGTTTATGGGATTTTTCACATCCCAGAAAAATACGCTAGAAGTCATTGTTTACAAATGTTACTTTCGACCTTTTGACTATTTTGTCTAGAAATATTCTAAGTCCACGTAAACATGCTCCCGGAACGGCAAAAACGGATTGGGGGAGCCAACGGGGATTGGATCTATGGGGGCGTACATGAGGAGAATAAAACGAAAATTTATGGCTATGGGGGGCCCAAAAAATGAGGGGAAAGGGAAAGGAAGGGGGACCCAAAAAAGAGGGGGGGGGGGGGGGGGGGAAAAAAGACAAAAAAAAAGGGGGAAAAGACAAAAAAAAAAAAAGAAACGCAGAAAAGGAAGAAAAAGGGGGGGGGGGGGGGGGGGGGGGGGGAGGGGAGGTGGGGGGTGACGCCAACGCATCCGCAACGTATCAATTGTGGGTCAGCCATTACTCTGCATTCTGCGCAGCGTTCTTGCATGTTTTTCTCCGCGGAAGCCAATTATCGGCGTATTTTCGATTTTCTACGTAGAGTGTGTTTCAGTTACTGAAATACTACCGATTGTTTCGTGTTACGTTTTGTCGCCGTCGCGTGCAAATGTCTGCGGTAAAACGACGCGAAAACACATTTCGCATCTACTATGCGAATGTGCCGAAGAAGCCTTTGTCAGAAGAGGTTCACCAGTTTGTTGGTGCAACGTTGGGACTGATGCGCGAGGAAGTGTTGAGGATTCAATATAGCCGAAACCTTGGAATCGCTTTTATCAAGACCACTAGCCTAGAAGTGGCACAGAAAACCGTCGAAGAGCACGACGACAAACACTTTTTGACAGTAGACGGGAAGACGTACAAGCTTCACTTGGAGATGGAAGACGGGGCGGTCGAAGTGAAACTTTTCAACCTCTCTGAGGACGTAACAAACGACAAAATTACTAAATTTCTCGGTGCGTATGGGGAGGTGCTCGCCATTCGGGAGGAGTCTTGGGATGAAAACATCTATTCGCCGGCCTTCCAGAAAAAATATTGCCTCATACGTCACAATCGACTCAGAGATGACTCATGTGGCCTATTATGGTCAACAACAGACCTGCAAACACTGTAGCGAATATGTACACAATGGCGTTTCGTGTGTGCAGAATAAAAAGCTGCTAGTACAAAAGCTTGCAACAAACAGCGTCTCTTATGCAGAAGCAACAAAAACTCCACAACCTTCCCGTATAAAGCCACTCGCAGCCAAACAACTGGTCCCTAAACCCATCACATCGAAACCAAGCGGTCAAGTTCAACGATCTACACCGACAGCTGTCGTGCCATCGTCAAGCAGTTTAATGCCCCCTCCGGCAAGTGTCATTGACTCCCCAACACCAACAACCAGGCAGCTTGAAGAAAACGTAACCGACCAATGGACACGAGTGACACGCAGAATGCAGAAAAAAACCGTCGGTAACGAAACTGATTCGTCCACCTCCAGCAAGAAATCGCACAAGCAGCCAAAAAAATGCGCTGTGACGACAACGACTCACTCGACCTCCTTTCCTAAACAGTCCTTTCCACCAGCTATAACATTGCTACGTAAACGTGAATACCATCACGAACACAACTAACCTTAACGCGCTCCGAACGTTTATTAGGACTATGGAATTGGACATCGTGTTTATACAGGAGGTCGAAAACGAGCAACTGTCACTCCCAGGCTTCAACGTCATCGCAAACGTTGACCACATGAGGAGAGGAACTGCTATTGCTTTAAAAGAATACATCCACTATTCGAATGTGGAGAAAAGTTTAGACGGTCGCCTCATAGCCTTACGTATTCACAATACTACACTCTGCTGTGTCTACGCTCCATCCGGCACTGCTTACCGTGCCCAAAGAGAGAATTTTTTCAACAACACCCTTGCGTTCTATCTTCGTCATCCCACGGAGAATGTAGTTCTTGCCGGAGATTTCAACTGCGTGCTACGGCAATGCGATACCACGGGGCATAACATGTGTCCCCCTCTACAAACCCCCGTGCAACAACATCGTGTGGGGGGGGGGGGGGAAAAACTACCGCGAGGGGGGGAGGGTTACACACTTAGAAAATTTTACAGTATTTGGTAATTTTTTACCGAACTTTCAACAGCTGAACGTTCGGTAATCTGTTCGGTAATGAAATCAATTACCGAACGTTCGGTACTAATTTTTTTTGATGAACTGTCAAAAACTACCGTACAGTTCGGTAATGGAAGATTTGATGATCTGTCAAAAATTACCGTACAGTTCGGTAATTTGTGTAGTCTGGTACCGAACCGTTTCGGTATTTTTTTTTGTTTTTATCGTTAAACATCAAAATATCGGATATTATTGGTTTATAAATATATTAAACAAAACTATATTTGTTGTTATTCCAACCGGGACTGTGAGGTCTTTCCAGCATATGGCACAGTCAACGAAATACTACGAACGATGAGTGTCGGGTGCATCGGATGCTGGTCAGTGAAGTTGTCTTTTACCTGTAGATGGATACAATGCAGCAAATATATTTTGCATGTTTTTTCATTTTGAATAAAAATCCCTTTTTACATCGAACCTATTGATTGTTTAGCGTGTAATCAGCACATTTGAAATATTTATAGCTAGCCGGATAAAAGCTCTAATTAACGCGGGTTTATTTTCTACATACATACATGGAATAATTAAAATTAATCAATATCCAAACCACGTTCTGGACAACTGATCACCGGAACCACGAGACTTCATAGAAAATGGCTGACAGTTTGACAGTTAATAATACTTTTCCGGGCTTCGGTGATTCAGAGTTCGTTTTACGTTTTGTTCGGTAAAGTGCTTACCGTATTCAGTGATTGTTTGTTTTTACCGTATGGGTTGTATTTTTTTCTACCGTATACGGTAAATAAAATTCAACATTACAGATCGTTCGGTAAAGTGTTACAAAATTACTGTAACATTTTTTATTTTTACCGAAAAATCGGTAAGATGTTATGTTTACCGAAATGTTTCGTCAATTTTTTTACCGAACAGCAAAATCGAATTTAAGTGTGTACATTACTGCTAATTCATCGTCCCGACTGGATCGCATCTACGTCACTGGTGGCTTGTGGGGGGAGCTGGGGAAAATAAAAGCGCAGGTTGGTTTTTATATGAGGGGGGGGTTTCTTGTTTTTGTTGGGGGAGGCGGGGGGGGGGGGGGGGGGTTGGGCTCTCGGGGGGTGGGGGGGGGGGGGGGGAGGGGGGAAGAAGGGGGGGGGGGGGGGGGGGGGGGGACCTGTGGGGGGGATGTGTTTGGCGGGGGAAATCCAGGGATGCTGGCCACAATAAACCGCCTCAAGGGAGAAATGCTCTCTTTACAAAGAAGATTCACTCATGCTTTCATGCACATAAACGAACCCATCATAGCCGGAGAGCCACTCTCTGTGTTCCAGCTCGGGGATCGTAGAAGAAAACGGACGACGATAATGCGACTAGATGGAGAGCAAGGCGAAGTAATTGATAACTTCGAGGCAATTCAAGATCACTTCTTCCAGTACTTTTCTGAGTTGTATTCGGAAGCAGATAGAGAAGTGGAGCAGCCCAATGATTTCCAGTGTGACCAGATCATCACAGAAAACGACGCAACGAACGAGGCATGCATGGATGCGATAACCACAGCAGATATATGGAACGCGATTAAGTCAAGTGCGGCAAAAAAATCGCCTGGACCAGATGGAATACCAAAAGAATTCTATCTTCGTGCTTTTGACATCATCCACCGCGAACTAAATTTAGTTCTTAACGAGGCCCTGACATCCGACTTTCCAGCTAAATTCGTGGCTGGTATTATCGTTCTTGTGAAAAAGCGGGGATCTGGCGACACGGTTGGCTCGTTTCGTCCGATATCTCTTCTTAATTTCGACTACAAACTACTCTCGCGCATACTGAAATCTCGTTTGGAAAGAGTGATGCAGGAGCACCGCATTCTCAACAACGCCCAAAAATACTCAAACGGAGACAACAACATCTTCCAAGCCACACTAGCGTTAAAGGATCGGATCGCTCAACTGTCGGCGCGAAAGCAGGTAGGAAAGTTTGTGAGTTTTGATTTGGACCACGCTTTTGATCGAGTGAGGCACTCTTTCCTCTTCGGGAACATGCGCTCTCTCGGCTTCAATTCGCAATTAGTGGATCTACTTTCACGCATCTCGCAACTCTCAGCCTCCCGTCTCTTGATAAACGGGCATCTCACACCAGCATTCCCTATATATACAGCGGTCGGTGCGACAAGGAGACCCAATATCTATGCACTTGTTTGTGTAATACCTACACCCTTTACTGGTAGCTTTGGAGCGTGAGTGCGGTACTGATTTGGTCGTGGCGTATGCAGATGACATCAGCATTATCACTACATCTGCACACAAGGTTCATGCGTTGCGTGACTTATTTTTTCGTTTCGGGAGAGTGTCAGGAGCAATACTGAATATGCGTAAAACCATGTCCATTGATGTAGGTTTCGTCAACGGAAACCCGATTCATGTGGACTGGCTCAAAACGGAAACCAAAATCAAGGTATTGGGTGTGATATTCGTCAACTCTATTCGGCGTATGGTCACGTTAAACTGGGACGCACTGGTGGGGAAGATAGCCCAACAGATTTGGCTGCATTCATTACGTACACTTACCATTCATCAAAAAGTGATACTTTTGAATACTTTTATCACTTCCAAGGTTTGGTATCTATCATCCGTATTACCGTTGTATAACGTCCACTCAGCCAAAATAACAGCTACCATGGGAACTTTTTTGTGGAGACGACAGCCAGCACGTGTTCCAATGCAGCAATTGGCAAGAACAAGAGATCAGGGAGGAATGAATCTTCATCTGCCGGTGTTTAAGGCTAAAGCATTGCTTATCAATCGTCATCTTCAGGAGATCGGTTGCATTCCCTTCTATCAATCCTTCTTCACCCAAGCACCTCCTCCTGTCCCCCCTTCAGATCTTCTTTGTTTGAAAACAATCCTGCAAACATACCCAAGTTTTGCCTCCCCATATCCAACAATCCCCTTTCTCCGATCAAATACACCGGTATTTCATCGAACAGACTCCACGACCAAGAGTGGAGATGTGCCACCCAACGGTGAACTGAAAGCGAGTTTGGCTCAACATAGGTAGCAGAAGGATGACATCAGCCCAGCGTAGCAACTGGTATTTGCTAGTGAATGAGAAGATGGAACATAGAAAATTGTGGTATACAATTCGACGAGCGGATAGTGAGCAGTGCTTGCATTGCAATACAACGACAGAAACTCTCAGGCACAAACTAAGTGAGTGTCGACGAGTGACAGCGGCGTGGTCTCATCTACAGAGTGTATTGTCATCGGTCACCGATAATCGCAGGAGGTTTTCGTTCGACGAATTGATGCATCCAGTCTTAGGTACAATAGGAAACACACGAAAACATATAACAATGAAGCATTTCATTAATTATGTCACCTTTATCATGACCTGTGATAATGTGGTAGACATTGGTGAATTAAATTTTCATCTGCAAGTTGAATGGTAACTAATTGAATTGTAGTTTTTACACAAAATCAACGAAATATACAAATTTTATTAAGTAAAAAAAAAAAACAATGAGGTCTATACAGCTGGCGAAGAGCATGGTGCTTGTCGGTATTAGTAACGAAAAATGAGTAAACAATCCATAATTTCGGGTAGTGACGTAAAACTCCAAAAACAAGCGAATGATAACAAAGCAAGTTTAGGTTTTGTCCGCATCCTTTTAGTGCACAAGAAGGCATTGTTCAGCCGAAACCTTTTAAAAAATACACCAATTACCGAAAATAAACCTTTCACCTTGTGATTTGCTGCTATTGTAAATTGATGTTTTTGGAGATCTACGTCACTCATGTTTACAAAAAACACCGAGCTATTGTGTAGAAATTCTGGGTGTATTATAATGGACGATGAAACGTATGTGAAACTAGATTACAAAACGCTTCCCGGACCACAATTCTATACTGTAAGCAGGGGGTAAGTCACCCGGCCACCTTGTGTTACCACCCAAAAAAACAATCCCCCACACTTCAAACACACTCGCCACCACATGAAAGATAAATTCATATCTGGCACCACTTGCACGAATCGGTTGTTTGTTTTCTCACTGTTTTGTTTCCCTCTCGCTTGCACTCATGTGATTTAAATGATGCATAAGTATGCGTGAATTAACCGCCAAAAAGGTCCATGGTTGCCAATAAACATAAATTTTCGATTGCAGTATTAAGAGATAAGTTGAAACACAGAAACACCTTCCGACACACTGAAACACAAACACAACGTGGCAGAGTGACTAGCCCCCTGACTGTAAGCGAAGACAAAGACATCCCCGAAACGGAGAATGCAATTTTTACAGAAAAAATCGGTAAGAAGGTTATGGTTTGGCAGGCAATATGCGAGTGTGGTAAAAAATCTTGTCCGTACATCACAACGGAGACGATGAACACTCAGAAATACGTTAAGGAATGTCTCCAGAAGCGATTATTGCCGATGATCAGGCAGCACGAAGGTCAAGTACTGTTTTGGCCTGATTTGGAGTCATGTCATTACGCAAAGGACACTTTAGAATGGTACAAAAGTCAAAATGTATGTTTCGTGCCGAAAGACATGAATCCGCCGAACTGCCCGGAGGCACCGCTAATCGAGACTATTTGGGTTTTAACCAAAGCAAAGCTTCGAAAATTCATAAAACCAGCGGACGACATCCAAAAATTTAACAAATATTGGCCAAAAGTGGTCAAAATGGTGGGAAGTACCACTGTGCAGAAGCTAATGGGTCATGTTCGAGGAAAATTTAGGAGTCTTGGCTATGATTAAATATTTTGATTAAACGAGAGTAAAATATCATATAAAACACAAATACAAATATGATTTGCCAAATAAAATTATTAAAACTAAAATAAACATGACTTTTTTGTTATTTTGAAAGTGTGCTTATACTTTCTGGAACAGTCTATAGTAGAATGAAAAACGTAAAGGTGATTAGTTTATGAATGAAAGAGAGCGAGCCCGGAGAGAATCTCTCAATTGTAGATTCGCCCTAATGAAAAAAAAAACCCTAGATTTGTTTGAATTGGCTCTTTTTTACCAATTATGGTATTCTAAAATTGAAGAAAATTGAAATTGAACGGCAATTTAGGGTTTTACTTTGATGGTTCTTTCGTGAAGGTAAACATGTTCTGGTTGTGGCATGTAGAGGATTATATTCGCTTATTTCCATAACTGACCACCTACTCAATTGACTGGTTGAACATCCGGACTGCTGATAGGGAAGATGTACCTATATTAATCTTATCACTTTGCAATTCATCCTACTTGAAATAAAACGATATACACGTGACAGGATCAGTTAGTAATGTTTGTTGTAGTTATTCTAGTTAAGCAAACATTATTAGAAAACGAAACCGATCCTTCAACTGCCCAATTGTTTGATTCATCGTTGGATGAATATAGGAACAATGAGATTAATATTGGGGCAGTTACCCTACTTTATTGTATTAATTTGAGATTGAAAAATCTTAATACCTGCCAGGGTGGGGGTTGATCAATAACAATTTGAGATTGAATGTTTTTTTTTTTGTGATTCCCATTTGATTTGCACGTGAGTTTTTACACCGTGAAGCAAAACCCGTAATAGTAACCTAGCAATGATAAATTACGTATTTATTATCAATAACGATTCAAACTGTTCTCAGTTGATTTTGCGGGTGAGCGGGGATCCATGTTGGTATATTGTACTTATGATGATCCATCCTATGTTACGTAAAATGACTATCCGGATCATTGATGCTGAATTGCCTCTTGACTGAAAAGGATAAAACAGTTTTGATAGGAAGATCAGCTATTATCTGCAGATCTTACCAGATTTCCGCGCAAGGTTCTCATTCAAAATTTCGATAAACGTTGGCGTCAAGTTACCCTCTTTGTCGCACATAGTCACACGTTTGTCTCCCTTTCTAATGCTTCCAGATGGTTTCAGAATAGAAGTCGTTTGCTTTGGTGAGGGTATCGGTGAACTTCGTATGGACACTATAATTTTTACAATGGATATTGTTAGTATATTCGACAAATTTGACTATACCAAGAGCCTACACCCACACCCATAATGGAGTCGAAACGAAATAATTTTCACATGAATGTTAGTATTAATACAGCCGTTTCGACTTGCTTTCGCAAGTGAAGCTTCGAGATTATTTACCGATTACCGGAGGTTATCGGTTAAGAATGCTGATTAGAACAGAAATCATTGCTACAATGAAGTGAAAAAGTATAAAGTTAATTGATTAGTTTTAACCAATACGTGTGGTAAAAAAACAACAAGAAAAAAAACAATAAAAAATTAACCACAATGGTAGGAGGACCATAAATAGGTGAAAAAAAAAAGAAAAAAAAAACTTACTACCCCCCAAAGAAAAAAGGGGAAGGGGGAAAAAAAATAAAAAAAAACAACAAAAAAAAAATACCACACAACCCCGGAAAAAAAAAACAGAAGGGGGGGGGAAGAGCGGTAAAAAAAAAAAAATAAATATAGGGGAAAAAAAAAAAAATAATTTAATTATGGGTAAAAAAAAAAAAATATAAGGGGAGAGTAAATAGCAAAAAAAATAGGGGCTATTCATAAACCACGTAGACTTTTTTGGGGGGGGGGGGGGGGGGTTTGACCAAAGTCTACGCTCCATACAAAATTTCAAAAATTTGTATGGAAAAAAGTCTACGAGGGGGGAGGGGGGGTCTGAGATTTTCAAAAATAAGTCTACGTGGTTTATGAACCGGCCCATAGTTCTCTAGATGAACCCAATTGAACAATTGAGGATGGAAGAAAATATATTTCTTAGGGATTTTAGTCTAAAGAACAAAAACACCCACGGCTTTTCGAATAGCGGAGGAAAAATAATAATATTACAACTATTTTTTTTAATTTTAAAAATAATTATTTTTTTTATATTAGATAAATAATAAAAAAAATCAATAGGCACAAACACACCAATAAACATAATAAAATAAAAAAAAAAAAAAAAAATATAATAAATATTAAAAAAAATATTATGGCGCCTAAATTTAATAAAAAAAAAAAAAAAATTAAAAAAAAAAAAAAAAAAAAAAACACACAACAAAAAAACAAAATATATTTGCACCGTTGGGGAAAAAACAACCAAACCCACCCACACCCTAGTGAAGTTATAGCTAAGCCTCGGCGGGGAACCAATTTCCGAGCTCTCACGGATTGGTGCTAGGTACTGGGAAAACATCTCACCAGTCGGGCTGGGACGCTCGCTGCCCGCCACGTCCTCAAATGCATCCTCATTCAGGGTTTGCAAGGCACCGCAGATCATTTGTTCCTCTAATGTCACCTGCAATGTAGTAGTTCGGAAGAGCAGTATTAGTATAGAATCAATAATTCGATTATGCAAATCATCATCCTTGTTCTCAAGCGTACCGGTTACACGACGAAGGAAATTTCGCGAACTAGTACAATGAGAATGAGAACGAAAATCATAGCATCATCATATCCGACTGCTGTATTTAACGATAAATTGTAAATTGTAATATGTATAAGAAAAAACACACATAGAATCAAACGGAATTGAAGAGTGGGGTTTTTGTGTACAAAAGAGCGTAATTATGCGATAAGAAATCGTACGGAATTTTTGTTTTACCATCAATACTGTTTGAACTAACTACTAAATATTGAAATAAAAAATACAATCAACTTACCCTGGTTTGATATTGAAAGTACGATAAAGCTGGGAGCATCCCGTTTATCATAATGCCATTTGGCATAACGGCCGTTCGACGTAACGGTCATATGGCAAAACCATTCTAAATTTGTTATATGACAACACAAATCTCAACCAGAAGCCATTGAATTCATTTTGAAGGTTATAAGGTTATAAAATGTCATGTCAACTGAGAACTGTCCAAGATTAAAGACTATTTCAAGATAAATTAAAAATAGCTGACCGCAGCTGTCTCATAGAATATTGCGCCCGTAACATACATATATTCTGCTTGACTGGCAGATTGTTTCCAACCTTTAATCCGAATCCTCTTTCCTCATGGCTCAGAAGCTTTTTTTGTAGATTTCTAGCCTAGTTTTGGTATATAGAAAGCAAAAACAGGTTTGCTTCTTTTACTAATAGAGTCCTGCATTGTCAACGAATAGCCTTGAGAATAGCATTTTTTCTTTCTAAATTGGGTGTATTTTATTGGACATCATACGCTTATACGTACGCTGTCTATTAGCCAAAAGGTCAAAAATCGGGCTGGAATACATACGTTCAAAGTCCAGATGGTACCAAACCGCAACCAACAGCAGAATGGGAAACAAAATCTTGGCCACGCAAGATTTATATACAAATTCTGACGAAAAAAAAACCCTGTTACTGGATGATGAAACAGGAAAGAGACTATTTCGATGTCCCAGAGTACCAAAGGAACCACAAATCTCGAAATTTGTCAAGAAATTCATCGTTTGGTTAGCGATTTGTACGTGCGGGATGCGAAGTGCTTCATTCATGACGACTTTAACCATGAATGGAGAAGGAGAAAGTACCCATTAATGTTTTGGCCTGACTTGGCCGCATACCACTACTCAAAACAGGTGCTGAAATGTTATAAGGAAAATAAGGTCGACTTCGTACCCAAAGACCATGATTCTCGAAACACCCTAGAGTTGAGACCAATCGAAACTTATTGGGCTATTATGAAGCGCAATATGGGTTATATGGGTCATTTTCGAAGGAGCAGAATGAATCATTCGACAACCTGGTTTCACTCTTGTTACTCTTCATCATATTGAATACAAATCAGCTTTATTAAGTTCTTTCTAACCACTTTTGAAGCCCGCATATAAACAAATTGATACCTCAGTAAAAAAAAAGTGGACGCCTAAGAAAAAGAATACTTCTGCAGTACAGCTCATTCAATTATGGTGAACCATTCATCTTCATGAATGATACTGGTTTGAAGATGCCTATGGAGAAATTCAAACCGAACATCGCGAAGAAAAGTTAAGTTGAAAAACACATACATTCCATCCAAAAAGTTGGTGAAAAACTATAAGGGACAGCCCAATGGGGTTGTACGCAAAGTTGACGTAGGACTACGCAGCAATCGAATTCCCATACACGTCAGGGCCATCCGCTAATTGATTTAAGTCAGTCCTGAAAAGGGCCAAGACAATTCTATTGTATACTCTCTAGAAAGCATTTGGTGGCTCTTAATTATGATACGGCCCCGGTTGTATTTTCTACGATGGTTGAGAGGGCCACTATCTCTAACGCGTAGAAGATAGTTATGGATCTGTTGGTTCATTGGTTGTTCAACACGCTTTGCTATTTACTCCGGGACGCGGCGTTTAAAGCAATGCCATGTTCAGCCGGGGCGCGTTAATGGAAATTTCAAACAGCACAAGAGAAAAATTCATCCAAACGAACTCTCCAGTTGGCAAACTAATTTGGTCGTCCTGAAAAGGACGGATTTAGTTGACGGGGGAGAAACAGTTCGCGATTGAACTTGGGCTTTCTCTCTTGGTTCATCTCACGGGATGATTGATTCTTGACTCGTTGTCACGGGCGGCTTTTTCCCGCCAACTCGTAGGCTTCAGCAGCCATGTTTCTCGCAGCAAGGTTGACGGGAGCATCGGCAACAACAGCCAATCGCACCAACGCCTCTCTGGGCAGCGACTGCTCACCGCCGCCTACTGCGATCCAACAGCCACTGCACAGCTTATCGACTGTCGTAAGACTGAATCAAAATGTTCTGCTAAAAGCTGTTAGGTAAAAGTATCGGATGCTAGTGCACAAAAGAAGGCGGTACCAACGAAGGCAATGTGTTACAAATAGCATCAAAGGGGACGAGCTTCAATTATTGCGCCACAATAATTAGTTTTAATTATTACACGCAAGACGGATGATTTTCTTAACCGAACCTTTCCTAATTTGCTTGCCACCGCCAGCAACTAATCCGCTATGCATAGCTAGGAACTACAACGAACTCAACCACATGGTCGGTCTGAAGTGACGCAGTTCGGCTCGAATTCCGTTCGTTGGTTGTTCAACCTTCTTTGTCATTTACTACGGGACCCGACGTTTAATGAATGCTATGTTCAGCCGGGTCGCGGTAATTGAAATTAATTTCAAACATCACAATAGAAAATTTCAACCAAATAAACTCTTTAGTTGGTAAACTAATTTGGTCGTCCTGAAAAGGGCGGATTTAGTTGACGGGGGAGAAACAGTTCGCGATTGAACTTGGACTTTCTTTCTTGGTTCATCTCATCTTCATTGCGGGTGGCCATCTGCAGGTGACGTGGGATGATTGATTCTTGTCTCGTTGTCACGGGCGGCTTTTTCCCGCCAACTCGTAGGCTTCAGCAGCCATGTTTCTCGCAGCAAGGTTGACGGGAGCATCGGCAACAACAGCCAATCGCACCAACGCCTCTCTGGGCAGCGACTGCTCGTCCATCTGCAGATCCTACTCTGCACAGCTCCACGACCGCCGGAAAACTAAATCAAAATGCGAAGGTGTACCCGTTTTATAACATTCATTGCTGCCTAGGAGACGTTCCTTACTTAAATATGAAGTCTGTGCGCGGAAAGTACTGTGTATTTGGTAAATTTACTATGAAAAATCGATATTATAAGACATCACTTCATATTTGCGTTAATTTTATTAGTTGCATGTTAAAAATCAATGGTTCAAAATATTTAAATCGAAGCGTAGAAAATGTTCCGATCGATTGGTGCAAACATTTTGGAAATCAATCGTGGAATGACTTAGTTATTAACGTTCAAAACCTATATATTTTTCGTGACGCTCCAAATTTTCGCAATTCGAACGTGTACCCCAGTATTGAAAACACAGACGTAGTCCTACGTCAAAATGAATAGTTCATACAGAGAAATTAATAAAAATTATGGAATCTTACATACCACAACTGACATTGAATTTGTACAAATAGGAAATTAATCGACTACCAGTATTGTATAACGCAAAAAACATACGTGAAATACGAGACGTTATAAAAAAAGATTTCTATCAACAGTGAATGACAAATTATACTAGAATATATGTTAATTTAAGCAATGTTGAACGAAATAATAGCATCAAGAATCGATTTTCGATCAAGCTGATAAACATTGACATGTTATAACTGTGTATTCTTAACTTAAGGGACGGCTCCTCCATGGGGTGTTTTAAGGTTATTTAGGTAAATGAAAATGAAAACATATCAAAATTCAAAATTTCATAAATTTTGTTGCCAAGAAATTATTTGCAAATAATTCGATGAAAGTTCATTAGCAAAATGCACCTAGTATCCTTCATCAACTAGTAAGTAAAGTGATAATAAGTGAAATTCTTATTAACCCTTTCGTTCCCATACACAACTTTTTTTTTTGTTTACTTAGTTCGTTTATTTGTAAGGCTCAGACGTGTGTGACACTTTGCGGAGCCGATATTTAATTTTGTTATTTACAATGATTTGCTTTATGGTGTTAGTAAGTTGGGCACCAATTACTCGTGGCTGGCTCGAGGTTAATGGGTCACATTATCGCTTGGAAGGGACTAGACAGGTAACTTATTTAAGTTAATATTGCTGCTCATGGCTGCGGCTACAATCAAGTCCTCGGTTCCTATAGCCCATCTCAGGAGCTAGGCACAGATGCTTGACCAATAGCTTGCTGGGCAGGTACAAGCAGCACGGAAACAAGAGGAAAGTATAGCTGCGACACAATGGCGGGGAATTTACTAGCGTGGAGTGGAGGGGGTGATGACATTACACATTGAGATCAGACAAACAAAGGAATTCGTAGATCGCTTGCATGTAGAGGAGATCACGCATTCCCAAAACATCTCTTACCTCGCGGAAGGGTTGTCTACCTCGGGCCACTAGGGTATTCAATAGTCGTGCTCTGGAGGCATCATTATCCGTGCAATACCAAACTGCGTGATCGATGTCATCATAACCGGTTCCGCACCTACATATGTTGCTATCGACGAGGTTAATTCTGTAGAGATGTGCGTCTAGCGAGTAGTGGTTGGACATAAGTCTTGACATCACACGAATGAAACCGCGACTTACATCCAGACCTTTGAACCACGATCTCGACGAAACATTTGGAATAATGGAATGTAACCACCGCCCAATAGAATTACTTGTCCAATCGTTTGAAGAGAACGCCAAATTTGAAGAGAACTCTGGCGTACTAATGGGAAAAAATCACCATGTGAAATTCTTCTTTCAAAAATCTCTCCTTCTTTTGCGCCCACCTTTGCTAGAGAGTCCGCCTTCTCATTGCCTGGAATTGAGCAATGTGAGGGGACCTATACAAAGGTAATCCTAAATGATCTTTCGATCAACGCACACATCTGCTCCCTTATTTTTGAAAGAAAGTAAGATGAGTGCTTCACTGTTTTCATCGACTGGAGGGCCTCAATAGAACTGAGGCTATCCGAGAAGATGAAATAATGGTCTATGGGCATGTCGGAAATTATCCCTAATGCGAAATTGATTGCTGCCAGCTCAGCAACATATACGGAACAAGGTTCCTGAAGTTTCCGGAAGGCAGATGAGTATTCATTGTAAACACCGAAACCAGTGGATCCATCAATGCGCGACCCATCAGTGAAAATTCTTCTATTGCAATTGACATGTTGGTACTTTTCAATAAAAATATGGGGAATTAAAATAGGTCGAAGTTGATCTGGAACTCCTTGAATAGCCTGTTTCATGGAGAGATCATAATCAATGGAGGAACTGTGATAAGTGAAGCGTACACTAGGAGAATTATAACAAAGAAGACTAATATCGGATGACATATAGTTAATATAGATTCGCAAGAATCTAGACTGGGTACTCAATTCGAGCATTTCTTCGAAGTTTTCAATCACAAGGTTGTTACTGATTCCACACTTGATCAGTATTCTAGATGAGAGCGCACAGAAGCGGTTCTGTAAGGTTTTCACTCCTGCCAGAACCTCTTGGCTCATATTATGCGTTGAATGCATACATACGTAAACAACGATATTGAATGCGTTCCAATTTAATGAGGTGGCTGTTTCTTGCCGAGAGGAAACAAACAGAGCCATATTCGAGAACTGAAAGAATAGTTGTTTTGTAGAGTTTTATGAGGGCTTCCGGGTGGGCACTCCACCGTGTCCCGGAAATTGATCTTAGAAAATTGATCCTTTGTTGACATTTCTGTTTCAAATACGCAATGTGAGTACTCCAAGTGCATTTTGAATCAAACATGACTCCAAGGTATTTGAAGGTCAAAGATTGGGTAATGTCTCTTTCCAACAGCTTGAGACGCAGTTGGGCTGGGAACCCTAACTAAAGTCCTCAATTCACTGAGTGTTATATTCACTGAAACATTCAAATGATATATTCAAAGGAAAATATCATTTGAATATTCCCATATTCTGCTCCCACACCTTATGCCTGGGACAGACATACAACGTACAGCGTTGTACTCCTTTAGTCTAGTACCTGTTTTTAAGTACTGGATTAAAGCATTTGACAGTTCGTACTACACTGTACGTTGTATGTCTGTCCCAAGATAAAGTTAGAGCAATACCAACAATCAATATGCAACTATCGTTTTGAAATTGGTTCACTGTTGTAGAACTCCTTGGTCCGAAGTACACCTTGAAGCCAGCACCTACACAGGTAGCCAAGAAGCAGTTCCAAAGCGTCTTAACGGCAGCCTATCAAGCAATTAGGTCGCCTTAAATGCAACATAAATGCCGCTTTTGGCCCAATATACGACTGCTTTACTGCAATGCTATCATAATGCTTCATTAATGCTATTTTGCATTCGAAATGCTTGTTACAGGCTACAAGCATTTAAATAGCATTTGAAATTCAACTTTACAACAGATAACTTTCAAGATGCTGATTTCATGCTAATATAATGCTTGTAGCATCTGAAATACAGAATTAGGGTTGATTTACTGCATATGCTAATGCTTATTGGTTACCTGGGTATCTATACATATTTGCGCCTTTGTTTTGATTTGCTGTGTTATTTTGACAGAATATTTGAGAGTGAGTTCGTGGGGGTTCTTTTTTGGGGGGGTTTTTTTTTGTGTGGGGGGGGGGGGGGGGGGGGGGTGCGAGTACTGAGTGAGCCAAAAAACATTTTGTTTTTGTGCGGGACCTACTGGTCTTAGATTTAGTCTATGGCAATACCATGAAACAAATTTATGTAAATGATCAAGCACAGCAATCGCTCAGCAAAATAATCTTACGAATTTCATAAGGTTCAACTTATCAACGATGTTTGAAATTTCATAAGCCTGACTTATGAATGGATTTTATTTCACACGACGTTGTTCTTGTACGCCTTTAAGCTTTCCTGTTCACAAGTGTTGATATATACCAGTGGTCAAGTCACTGAACCCACAACCTCAACGTTCAAGGTTCGAATCCAGCTTGCTCCATATTTTTATTTTTTCAACATTATTCTATTTCATAAGGTAAATTAATGAAATTCATAACGATTTCTTATGGCAAGTAATCATAATGCAATTTTATGAATATCGAAAGTTTATTTCGCTGAGTGATTTTATAATACATAATATTTCGAAATCAGTATCAGGATGCGGCAGGATCTTGAGAGAAGTTCGTGAAAACCCAAGGTTAAAAAGTCGAGCAGTGGAGAAAAGCTTTTCTCTTAGACTTAGACAACAGCAACAAGGCCTAATGAATAAGTTTGCATCTCGTCGGGTACTGATAAGTAAACGCAACAAAATCAAGCGTCTGGAATTCGCCAAGAAACACGTTGACAAGCCGATTTCCTTTTGAAAAAAGGTATTGTGGAAAGAGAAGAGTAAGTTCGAATTTTGTGGACACAAGCAACGATCCAGAATTTGGTTGAAACGAGACAGAAGCATTTGGAGAAGAAAGTCCAGAAAACACAGCAGGGGGGGAAGGGGTTGTGGGGGGTGGGGGGGTGGTGGTATTTTTCGGGGGGGGGGGAATTTGGGGGGGTGGGAAAATTTTTGTATTTTTGGGGAAATTTGGGGGGTTTTTTTGTGGAAATTGGGTTTAAAAAATACATATATTTTTTTAAAAAAAAATATCCAAAATCACACCACACACAAAAATTTTTTTTTTGTGGGGGTTGGGTTCAAGTGTGTTGGGTTTGAATTTTATTTTTTTGTTTTGTTTTTTTTATGTGTGTAGTGATTATAGTATGTAAAACCCATAATAGGGGAACCCATTAAACCATACTGGTGGGGACCAGTATCACAACACTACGGTCTTTCTCTCCGATGTCTTTAAGTCAAAGTACGACGAGAGAAAATTGAGTAAAAATTAGACGTTGAATTCTAAAAAAATACCCAATCTGGAGATAGTTCTCAAGCCCATGTGGGCAACAAGGCAAAGTGTGTACAAACAATCGCTAGAACCATCACAAGCCATTGTAGTACATGAGCAGGATCAGGCGCGCATTCTTTTGCCAGTCAAGGGGATCCCCTTTTCTACCCAGCACGTAGGTAGTACGGTAAAAGAATGTGTGCTTGGTTCGAATACTATTTCACATGCCCTTCGCTCAATTTCAAATACTTCTATTCAAAACAGCCTGCCGTACACGAAACTATCAACACTTTCTCTTCATATCTTTCGTTTCTAGCAAAATTACTGTCCTCTCTTGGGACCCCTGTTGGAATGGCTACTTTAGTCTCCGGCTATCAACCCAATCGATAATATATGGTCTATTCTAGATCAACAGGTTGATAAAAGTAACGTTACCAACAAAAATCTGGTATTAGACGCATTAAAAGAGGCTTGGGGTAACATTTCTCAACACCTTCAGAACATAGTGCAAAGGCAGGGCATCATTTACTATCATGTATACTCTATTTTCGCCACACAAAAAGTGATAAATATACGATAATGAATTCGCTTCGGGAAATCTGCTGGTGTTTTGTTTCTTTTTTCCCTTATAGAAGAATATACCAAAAAATCTACATTTTGTACGAATGAACTTATACTCAATCCGTACCTATAAACTAGATAATAACAAAAAGGTAGGTAGAATTAGAGTGATACATTATTTTTGCCAGTACCCAAACAATTTGGATCGCGATTTTCAACAAGAGGTTTTGTGCAGCACTGTGCAAAGACTTCCTCTGCGGGAAGGAGGTTTTAACTCTTACCGTGCCAGCAAACAACCAAATTGTGTTCTCAGGCAGAATAATGAAGACATACTAACAATACAACCTATTACTCACAAAATTCGATGTGTGTCTTCCTTTGCACGACGAAACATGCTTGAAGGCTGACTTAAGGCAATAATCAGGACAAACGTTTTATTTGGAGACTGCTAAAACTTGAAGTTGCGAAATTAAAACTATGGTTATTATCACAGATAAGAAGATGCACTCGGAATTTGGTCCGATCTTGCAAGCTGTCATTACATCAAGGACATAAAACAATGGTTCGACTTGAACGAGGTTCAGTTTGTTTCAAAAGACCTCAATTTATTCAATTGTTCCCAGTTTGGGTCAATTCTGAATTATTGGGCATTCTTGAAGAGGAAACCGACGGCAGAGAACAGAGCAAACAAAAACATCACTCAAATGAAAATTTGGTGGAATAAGAACTATGGACGAGAGGAGTGTGCACCGCATCGTATTTCAGTTAAAGTTCAAGAATTCTTTCGAAATCATAATGAATACATATAATTGAATTTAATATAAAGATAACCCTTCGTGAAAGTGACATTTTCGCTTGACATGTAAATTGGAAACTCGAATATACACATTTCTCGGGAACTTTTTCAAACAGACGTATGTCATTTTGTAAACAAAGAGGGGAAGCAAGATTCAAACGTAAATTTCTCGAAACATTTAGCACTTTCATGCAAACTTGGGCCACCAACACAAGGAATAACATTGCTTTACATGATTGTGATGCTACTTTATGTGAGGGTACTGAGAATTTCGAGAAATTTACTTTTGAATCTTACTTCCCCTCTTTGTTTACAAAATGACATACGTCTGTTTGAAAAAGTTTCCGAGATTTGTTGTTGTTCCATTACTAAATTCGTCTTTTGCCGCTAGCAAGCAGATTTATAGGAGATTATCAAGTCGGTTATGCGAACGGGTGATCAACAACATACATCTTTACGTTGCGGCAGATCATTCAAAAGTGCCACAAATATCAATCAAGTCCCTACAATGATAAAAATTTATTCTATGTTTCCTACAAATGATTTCTTGCAATTTGTTCAACAAATGATATCTTTTGTCACCAGACATATTTCCTATGTGTATACATAAACACTATGTTGGGCCACACATACTATACATTTGACACATAAACCTCATTTGTGATGCTCAGAGTTTCCTGCTTATAGGTGAACATATGAATAAGATACTTTTGATCGCAAAGAGCTATGGAACATTATGGACAAGAACGGTTTTCCCGGGAATCTGAATAGATTGATCAAGGCGTGAAGATCTCGGAAACGTTATTGGGCTCGTTTGAAACATGGTCTTTCCTGCCTTTTGTTAAATACTGCGCTAGAAAACGTTTTGAAACGTGCCGACTGCAACATGCGGGGTAGTATTTGCAGTAAAGCTAGCTATCTCATCTACTTTGCTGACGACGTGGTCATTGTCGGAAGACCGTTCCAGTTGGTTGCTGACGAGCAGGCCAAGCTGAAACGTGATGCAAAAAAGGTTCAATTAAAGGTAAATTCGTCCGAGAATAAGTAGGGAAAATAGCTTATGCATCTTGACTTGGGTCTATCGATAAACATCACCTGTCTTGATTTCTTACGAATTGGTATGTCATATGAACTATACCAATGTTTATTTTATGTTTCTGGAAAAACAAAACAGGTAAACAATATTTTTCTTTTATTGTAAGCACAGGCCCAATGTTTTACTAATTTCGACCGATGAAAATTATAAGGAAAACAGAATGATAGGAACTTTTTTTTGTAGGATTGATAGGCCAACAATACATCGATATCCCCTATCTTTTGGCAGGTAGTACCGAGCGATATATAGCCCGAATAGGCTGAACTGTGATAATCGACGGTGAAGAGTTCGAAGTGATGGATGAATTTGTATACCTCGTATCATTGGTAACGTCAGATAACAACTGCATCAGATAAATTCGGAGACACATTGTTGCCGGAATTCGGACTCCACAAGACTCTGACGTCCGGTAAACATCATCTCCGTACTAAGTGTACCATGTACAAAACGCGTACGTTTTTCATTCTACTATTTGTAGAGTATGCTAGCCAGCACTGTTGTTTCGATCTGTACTAAAGAATCTCTCGACAGTTTTATAATGGCGCTATAATGAATGAAAGAGAGCGAGCACGGAGAGAATCTCTCAATTGTAGATTCACCCTAATGAAAAAAAAAAAAACCCTAGATGTACATAATTTACATTTTCATCATCCAAAATATTGATGTTAGATTTGTCTTCATAGTTCGCAAACAGTCATTCGCCATCGATACGAACTGCTCCACGATGGCGGGTTTCTTCACCCCTGTATGCAAGCGTTAAAGGGTGTCCCACATCAAATTGCCCATTGGGTAATTTATCTTCAAAATTTGGGTAGAAGTAGTTTAGAGTGTTTTTGTTGTATTTTTATTGCTGTCAGTTTTTCAAAAATTGGAAAAAAATTGCGTCATCCGAAAAGCAACGTCACGAATTGATTTTGCGCAAACACCTGGAAAATCCTCAACTCTCTCATCGAGACATCGGAAATGTTCGATCCGGAAAACAATTCGGAATCGTTCAGTCAACGGTGAGTCGTGTTACTACGTTACTACCAAACTCTGAGCACCGAACGGAAGGAGAAATGCGGTCAGAATGGATGTTCTATTAGTGATCAGGTTCACAAGCGTGTCGTGAAAGCGTTTAAGCGGAATCCCAATGCTTCGGTCAGGGATGTGGCCAAAAAGTTGAATCTGTCCAAGTCTTTCGTTTAGAGAGCCAAGGACCGGGAGGAACTGCAAACGTGCAAAGTGCAGAAGGCACCAAATCGTGACGAACGGCAAAATATGGTGGGAATGTCACGGGCCCGGAAACTGTACACCCAGATGCTGACGAAGCCTCGTTGTCTCATCATGGATGATGAGACTTACGTCAAGGCGGACCTCCGGGGTTGCTGTTCTTCACCGCCTAGCATATGTTTGATGTGCCGGAGGAAGTAAGGAAGCAGAAACTTTCAAAGTTTGCCAAG
Organism: Aedes koreicus; assembly: GCA_024533555.2. Taxonomy (NCBI): domain Eukaryota; kingdom Metazoa; phylum Arthropoda; class Insecta; order Diptera; family Culicidae; genus Aedes; species Aedes koreicus. The sequence continues at coordinate 255,600 of JAHHFK020001322.1, forward strand.
AAATACATGATTTGGTAAGCAATCTGCACATGTGGCAAACAGAGTGCGCCGTTCGTGACTACCGGGACTGTAAACGGGGAGATCTACCTCAAGAAGTGTCTACAGCAGCGTTTGCTTCCTCTGTTGAAGCAACTCGAGGCCGCTACGATCTTCTGGCCGGATCTTGCTTCGTGCCACTAATCAAATGTTGTACTGGAGTGGTACGAAGCCAACGGGGTCACTTTCGAACGCAAGGACAATGTCAGATAAAGTCAGATCTTTCGAGGGATATGGATGTAATGTCGGTTTATAAGCACCAAGTTGGGTCTATTCATGGATGCAACTTCGTCCCATTCGATAGATTTGTTATTGAATGTAGTCTTCGTACGGATTTTTTTTTCTGATTTGCTGAATTAAGGCGTTGCTGGCTGTAGTCGTTTAGGCCAAAGAAAATTTTACAAAACAAACTAAAATAAAACTGCTTAGAAATACTTAAGTGATATCCACATATGATTTATCGGTCATTCGATTATCAAAACATTATAATTGACTCTCCACAGATTTTGTTCCTTTGGTTGGTGATTCGATGAGCCATTTGAAAAATATACAACTGAAATTTAGACATTTTTAATGACTATTTTCCAATAACAACATTTTCAATACGCTTTTCATACAACAGGCAATAGTTGGGAACATAGAAAATAATATGTCCCTAACATTGGGTCTGCGGTTTTTTTTGTTTAATCTTGTTATTTTACTTATGTGAACAACTAGTTTATAACGTGTGACTATTGTATGTACATCTGCAGATGCAATTTGTTCAATTTAGTCAAATTTAGACCATTCAAAGATCGTGTAGATAATGTGATCGCTTAACATGTTGTAAAAAGTTAAAGAAATCGAAAGTTACGCGGAAGTCAACAACTATAAATTGATTGATAATGTCTCAATTGCTTTGGGTGAAACCGGTCATCCTGATAGCAATATGATTTTGTTGATTATCGCCGAATTAATGATGTATTTGGTACATAGACCGAATAAAGGAGCTAGGTTAACATTACATCCTGTTACCCTATGTTCCGCATTTTCCACAATGCTTTCAAGAATTGGTGGTGGTATTAGAATAGATTAAATAGGCTTATATTGTATTACTTCTTATAGCGGTGGAATGTGGAGAAGGTTTCGATATAAGACTGTGAGGACGCTAACTGGACAAACGTACTGTTAATGATTAGCATACCGGCAGATATACAGTAGATCCAATTTGGTGTTAATGAGGTATGAATAATCAAAAGAAAGAACGGTTAACCAGTCCAGTTGCTCGACCTGTGAGTGTAGCTACTAGTTTTCAAACAATTCTGTACAAGTTCAACATATTTCGTAGCATTATTTTAAAATTACCGCTGGTTATAACATGTCAAAGTTGATTTTTCTACATTACCCCGAATGTCATCACTCCGAATGTTTTCTCCCAGATCGTCATTTACTCCTACACAAACTGAGAGGAATATAATAAATTACGAATGATTATCGGGTTCTATACACGACCAGGGATGGTTTCATTCATTCATTCATTTTACATTACATTTATATCATTTTGTGAAATGATGTACAAAGCATTTGTAGGTCGTAATCTATACTACAAATTTTAGTTCAAATCTGTATGTCTAATACATAACGAACTAAAACGACTACAGTTACAGTGATTCTCAATTACATACATATAGAATCTTGATTGTTCCCTCTAGTTCGTTATGAATACGAGATAGAGATTTGAGTTGTTCTCAACAAGTGTTGCTTAGATCATAACGTATCAATCTCTATACATCATATCACGAAATTCTGTTGATGGAAAAAGTTAAACGTTAATGAATAAAAAAAAATTAATGAAAACATCCCTGTTTACGACATGCATAGATCGTATGACATACATTTTGTTTCCCAAGCGTTGATAGACATGTTGCATTTACTTGGTCTCCGTAATCTCGACCCTCGTTGGCACCAGGCTTGCTTTGTTTTATTGGTTTGAATATTTTTATATTCATAGCAAATCATTGAGATCCATTTCCATTTATAAGAAGCATAAATAACTTTTTAGAAAATAGCGTATTATTTAGTAAGTGGCAAAGTTGATACTTTTTAGTATATAGCGCTCATGCGGGGAAGCAAGCTTAATTTTGCGTTCGGGAGAGTGAAATTCGTAGAAACGGCTTTCGAGGAACAACCATTAAAGGTTTAATTTATATGAAAATCGACATACGCTACTATTAATCTGAACAGCATTTTAACATGGGATGGGGCGTGCGTTCTAGCATGACCGAAAATGCTTAAATAGCATTGTTGCGATTTTGTACAGACATCCAACATTCAAACATCGAAGGTATATTGAATATTCCAATTTCAACCAATACATCCAGGAAAAGAATATAATCAGTACCTGTAGATATTCATAATCATGGACCTTGGTCGGCTGCACATCGAAACATTTGTAATTTGGTTAGCAAAATTTTGTTTTAACCCAAAACCTAATAAATATACACATACCTGTTTTTCCATATGAGATTTCTGCCGCACCGGCTGGAAAACAGATGGTGGAGCAGACGACTGAGTTGATGAGGGAATACTGTCAGTTAGTTCCAAACTGTTGTCGACACTTTTTGCAAACGTTGTGGTTTTGGCTTGTTTTTTAATGGCATTGTTCTCTCGCAACTGCAAAATTAGCATCTTGAAGATTTCCCAGTGTCCAAAGCTAAGATTAAGTACGGATTTCAACTCATCCAAGTTGCAGTAATTTAGTACACGACCAGATATTGCATTTTCTCGTAATACAGGTGACAGCTTATCTAGTGCCGGTTTCAGATCAGCAACCCGAGCCAGCAAGTCGATAAGCTCTTCTACGGTAAGTTTATCAAGTTGAATGTTTGAGATATCGATATCGATTGGTGGTGATGCACGAGATGGGGTATACTTCGAATGCTGTTTGGTGCTGGTTGATTGTGAAGAAGTTCCGTTGGAATGATTCTCATTGGCATGCTCGATAAGTATGTTAGATGAGTTGGTCTTTTTCATACCGCCGTTATCGGGATGCATTAGACTAGCTAAATTTTGGTTGTAATAATTCATCATAGCCATGGTGGGCGGCGCATTATAGAAACTAGCCCATGTTGGAAGACTAGGTGGATGCTGGGTTGTTGAATGAAGCATGCTCTGATGTGAATGGCGAGTCGGGACGAAACTGTGTGGTTTCATCGAGGGCATCGTATTTTTAATAGGGATGATGATCCCTTCATCCTCTAAGGCTTGCTGATCTTCTTTTAGCACTTTTCTTAAATATGGATCTAGATTGATGGTGAAAGGCAAAAATATTCGCAAATCCGATACTAGCAGATCGGATTTGTGCAACTGTAAAAAGGCATCTAGTTTGCGTTCATCTCTGTCGAGATCTAGTAAATTCGCTGCTTCTCTCAGGCAAGCAATCTTTGGTCGAACCCTAAAGAAATAAAAATGTATGTAATCAAAGCTGATGATATGAAGAGAATATCATTGACATACTTATCGTAAACCGACTGTAGTGACATAGAATCTTCGAAGTTATCGCCAGCTTGATCATGTTCCAAAACAATCATGCTTGCACGTAAAGGCCACTGTTCCGTTAAATTAATCCAGGAGCTTAGCCGATACCAACTAAAATCTATTTGGAAAGCCTTCAATAGGCGCACTAGAAACATAACAATCGAATAAGCTGCAGTAAATGAGGATTATATAATGATCGAAATACCTGTAATGTAAATAACATTCATCAACCTTCGCATGCTTCGGGGGTTAACGTCACTGAAGTAGTCATCAGTAAGAACGATCTTTGATAAGTCCACTGGTGGATTTTGACCTAGTTTATGTAAATTTGATCCAATCGAACTTGCAATCGAATCTGAAACACGTAGTTTCTTACTTCCTGCCCTCGACGTTCCAGGCATAGCTCTGAGCTTTTCCTGGCTGGACATGATCTCGGACGCATTTGACAATCTTCTAGCAGAAACTGAGTGTCCTAAATGTGGATCATCATCTCTGGTCGAATCAGGAACCAGTCGGCGATATGTGGCCATGGCAGTACTTTGGGCTCGCTGAACTTTCCGAAGACCTGAGTTTTGCAAATAAACTGGGAGGTGAACTAAGTTTCTCAGAAAATCGTGCCCCCCTATGCCGCCTTCAGTGAACAATCGCCTGCTGTTAGCTTCGGCAGCCTTAGCTATAACGTGAGGATCAACGGCCAATAGTAATACGAACGGTCGTTGAGGCGCTGAAAGCAGTGTTTGAATAGCGTTCAATATAGTTAACGTGCGTTCGGTATCACATGAATCAAGAGCATCCACAACTCCAACCAGTCGGCTCTGTTGATTCGTAAACGCATCCAAACAACGAATCATGTCCGTCATCAAGCTTACTTCTGCACCTAAGGCGGTCAGTGGTGCTGCTTCATTGTTGTTGAATGCACGTTTCAGATGTTTTCCTTGTGACATAAATAATGCACCAATCAGTTTTGACCACGCGTGTAGATTAGCAATTGTGCCTGCCAGAAGTAATCCAATAAGGATATAAATGGTGACGGCCATTTCATCTCTGAGGATTAGATTTGCATTAACAATTAAAAATTCTCAAATGTCATCGGCAACCAACCTTCCACTACTCCCGTACTCTGAGTAAACAATAGATAATGAGGCAGTCGTAAGTACTCCTAGTATTCCCAGTTCGAAAAGTAACACAACGGGTACACAACACATACGGCGCCACTTCCAACCACCGCTAGCTTTTACTAGAATAAAACCAAGAATTAATTATTGAGTTTTGAAATGTTTTCGTATATCAACAATGTAGATGTACATACACGGCTTTGGTCTAAACGCACGGTACAATCCGGTCGCCAGTGATCCGTAGTAAGCTTCGATAGCATCGAATATTGAAGCTAACATCAGTGCAATGGCAGCATCGCCATTAGGAGCGGCTCCGCTTGCCTCTGCGAAATGAAACCGCACAGGCATTGGTTGGGAATCACTTTGCGGACCGGGCGGATGGCAGAATGCAACTTGTAGAATCAAACGAAGCTTCCCTAGCTTTTTCGATAAATTATAATTTAAACTATAAAGCCATTCTAGATCATATCGTCTGTCCAGAAATTTGAACAGATAGTTGATAAAATAGATGAGAACCAACAATGAAATTCCGGTAGTAAGGCCAAGGATATAGCTCCAAGTAGTGAGTCCAACGACAGTTCCGATTACGAGTGCAACATGAAGACAAACCAGAAAGAACAGGACCGGAGCTCGAATTGGCGGTTCAGACCACTGCTGGGCAAAACTTTTCATCTCCTCACGTAATTTAGCTAAAAGGAAGCTTTTGCCGCTGCCCCATTTGGCATATAATCCAACAGTAATAGGTGTTGTCAATGTAGGTTCGCTAAGTACATCTGCAAGGGCTGAAGAGTATAATCCATAGCCTAGCATTCCTTCCGAATCTTCATTTGCATTAAGGCGCCGTGCTCCAAAAACTTGTCCCAAAATCGTCTTCTGGTGCATTGCATCGATACCATATGGAGTTTCTCCCGCTTTATTCGAACGGTACAGTAGCTGGCTGTATTTTGGATTGCTGAGCAATGCCTCGACAATTGCTTTCGAGCGGGCTCTCATTGCTACGTGCAAGCATGTATCTCCCCTTTTATCTGATGCACCAACCTTGGCTTTCCTTTCCAACAACATTTGTACCATTTCTAGATTTCTATTGCGTACCGCTCGCAAAAGCGGTGTGTCTCCATCCTTAGTTGATAGCTCCAAATCTGGATTGGATTGTAAAATGAGTTTCACTAGTGTAATGTGTCCCTTCTCAACAGCAGTGTATAAGGCAGTCTTTCTATCTTTTCCCTGTATATCCACGTCAACGTGACGTTTCAGTAGAATTTCTACAACACTGCGATAACCTCCTTTGACGGCATTTATCAGAGGTGTGTCCCCAGCACGGTCCTGTACATTCACATATGCACCAGCGGCGATCAAAGAAGAGGCAATCTCCGTGAGGCCTTCTCGACATGCTATCGATAGTGCAGTCATCCCATCCTTGTCCAGTGCGTTGACGTTTGGTTTGCGGTCCAACAGCAATGGGACACAATCCTGATGGCCACCGGTAACAGCAACCAAAAGCGGAGTCCACGAGTACATACCTGCTGTATCGACGTTTGCTCCTGCTTTCAGAAGAGTGTCCACTATCTCTGCATTTCCTTTGCGGCATGCCCAAACTAATGGGGTTGTACCATATTTATCACCCACATTAGGCTTGGCTCCTCCCGTATTGACTAATATTTTGACGATTTCAGTATGTCCACGACCTGCTGCCCAGAGTAATGGATTTAGGTGATAATTTCCATGAGCTTGAACATCGGCTCCCTTTTGCACCAATAACGAAACAACTGATGTCTGTCCTTTATAAGAACCCCACATAAGAGCGGTCCAGCCACCCATATCACGATGTTCAATGTCAGCGCCATTATCGAGTAGGATTTCCACAATATCTACGTTGCCTGATTTTGCAGCAAAAAGTAGTGCGGACCAGTTGTCCAAATCTTGTGCTTGGACATCTGCTCCACGTGCAATTAGCTCTTTAACGAAGCTTGTGGCACCCCGGCCACTAGCGATCATCAACACGGTGGTACCATTCTGCAATATAGTAGTATGAGATATAAGCGTTATTGAACGATTCTTTTAAAATTCGTTTCCTTACCTCATCACGGTCGTCGACCTGTAGTTGGCGGGTGCCGAGAAATGACTTGAGCCCAGCTAAATCGTCTGATTCCAAATATTGAAGCAGAGCACGATGACTCAAAGAGCCCATTGAATCACACCGATTCAACGCCTGAAATTAAAACACAGATGTAACGTAGATAAAGAGCAAAACAAAAACTGAGTTAGCAAATTTCACAAAAACAGATCAATTACTGCGGGAAATTATGGATAAAAGAAGATAAAGGGTTAAACTCAATTCAAACGTAGAAAATTCAATGTTCTGCGCAGTAAAACCCAGCAGCAAGTAGGTAGGTAGTAGCAAGATCGGCAAAAGGATAGAGAAGAAAAAACTCTAGTCAATGGTAGTTAGTTGGCAAAACAATCTGTGTCGAGGGAGAGGTAATCTCTGGACAACGAGAATTAATTGTCAGGCTCGGTTTTTGCATTGGCAATGCAGGTTGATGATTTCGCAATTCCGAATTACATTAAGCTGAATATAGGCTGGCAGTACTAATCCGGTTAGGTGAGTGAAAAAACTACACTAGAACAACTAACTGCAGTAGTGTTGAAGGTGTTCCATACGAGTTCTACATCTGTAGGGTACATGGAAGCTAAGACTAAACAAACTGCACTATATTCAATCAAACAAAATCGATCGAAACAGCAAACGAAACAAGCAATTTAACGAACAATTTTAGCTGCAGAAGAAACGATGCGATAGATGAAATTACTTCGATTCAAATGGAGCTTTGATGAATGAATATGAACATAGTACCTGTGCTAATCATGACAATAGCAGGATAAGAACTGGTCACAATAAATGCGTGAGATAATGATAGGTAACATGCAGGTATCAATTGCCGCTCTCCTGTATATTCATAAATATAGTTAACATATCGATACTACAAATATACAAAGGATCTTTTGATCTATTGGGCTTCAAATCGGCACGAGCCTGTGTTACAAATGTAAACGCAAACTAAGATAAAATAATGTTTGATAATTTCGGTTTCAGGGACTGTCAAATAATACTTGTAGTACCATAGATAGTGTGCGATTTATTTATTCGTCACGCTTTATTGGGAGAAATAGTACACGGAAAAAAATCCGTTCCCGAATCCGTGAACAGCAGTCATGAATTTGAGAACAAGCGAATATACACCGTGAACTGAATCACGTAATCGGGAACTAGTTCACGTTTTCGGGTAAAAATCATGAAAACGTGAACTAGTTCACGGTCCGTTTTCATTTTTGTGAACGCTTTTGTTTCTGTGTAGTACAAAATACAGAAAGGACAGGAAAATAAAATTACCAGCATACCAAAATAGGGTAACGCCATCGAGCATTTTGTATACAGACTGTACCCTACATTCCTCGATGACAGCATTAGCGAATGAAGTACTCAATTAACTTATCTGTATGATTATAAGTGCCTGCACAAATCTTATCGTAATATGTGACGCTTGTATATGAATGTGGCGGGTTCAATTCCCGGTCTGGTCAAGGATTTTCGTATGTTTCAATAACTTTTCTGGATATGATGTTTGCCTCACAACTAAACAAAGGCATATGAATTCATGCGAACATAATACATGTAAATATAGTAATTGTAACTATTATTACTTGTAGAAAAGTACTATCAAAATTCAGGTTGTTCCCATATATTAGTGAAGTAGAGAATCCTTCCCAGTATACTGCTAATCCGCAAAAGTCTGTCCACGTTAAATTTCAGACACTAAGGTTTTTTTCTGGGAAAAAATCTAGTCATAATCCAACAAAACCGACTGTTTATTTCAGTATGATAGAGTTATACATCTTTATTTTATTTTATTTTATTTTATTGATGTATAAGGGAGCATGGCGCCAAGTCACCAGTCTGAGTTCAAGAACTCATACCTTACATAATACACCAGGGAATAGTTGAATAGGCTTCGCAACATTTCTACCCATGGGGGTTTTGAATTTTGCGGGATACACTATTAGTGCGCACTAGAAGACTTCTTGTACACTTAGTGTACAATAATATTGCATCGCTGCCCACGGGATTGGGATAGGGTGGGAGAATTGTTGGAGTGTAAGGCTCTAGGAAGAAAAAAATTAGTGAATGACGGCAAATAACAGTTACCATTCCATTTATTGGGAATGGTATCTACCAAAATACCTGCTTAACCAAAACAAAGCTTGTTCTCTTGTTCCGCATGTTGACTTCATCTTCCGTTCCGTGGACTGTTTTGTTAGTTTGTGACAGAATTTTCTATCCAGTTTCGCGGATTTTATTTTGAATTCTTCAGCAAAACTTCTTCTTGATGGCGTAACACATCGTCCATTGCCGATGCGTACCCTAAAACTGCTTTTTTCTTCAAAACTGTGTAGCTAGAATTATATACACAAAATCGGCTCACCATAAAAGAACTCGATACAAGTATAGTATCTAGGGTTACCATTCCCATTTTCATCTCATCACCCTTCATTTCGTGCTATTTGAAAACAAGAGATTGACGCATAACCAGCTGATTTCTAACTTTTTATTTATTGTTAATTTTATTTATTTTTATTTGTTGTTGAAAGTAATCAAACTTAATAACAAAAGGAATCAATTGATTCATACATCAAACCTACATTTCCAATTGGTATGAATAATGGATCATGAGATGAGTAATGGAACAGCTCCCCTATGTGGTAAAGTGGTCCAAAAGCTTGCTGATTTGTGATAATAAACTATTTCAGCTTTTTCAAATGAGTTTATATGATCAAATGCAACATTTCAACTATTTGCATTGACCATTTGACCATTGATCGCCATCTCCGAATTATAATGTTCATCGATAAGGACTACTGTAGGAACTTCAGAAGCACTTTTGAGCTGCATTACCACTGATCTGGCAACACTTGTGTATTTCTTTCCAAAAAGGTAAAGAACCAGACCAGCCCTGGGACCTGGTAGTTGAAGTTAAACTACCTCAAGGGTTTGCCAGTGCCCAGGGATAATAAGTATAATAGAGTTATACATACAGTAAAAACAGTTGTTTGAGATGTTAAGGCTTCTTTCTCTAAATTCTCGAACTTTTTGTGGTATACCCACCATCAGATTTCGTACAGTATCCTCAGATACGCTGGGGGGGGGGGTTTCTCTTTGTTTTGGGGAATCGGTGGTTGGTTTTTTTTTTTTTTTTTTTTTAAAAATGTTCCCGCCCACCGGGGGCGGTGTTTTTTGGGGGGGGGGGGGGTGGGGGGGGGGGGGGGGTTTGGTTTTGTGGGGGTTGTTTTTTTTTTGTGTTTTTTATATATTTTGGGGGGGGGTTTGTGGGGGGGGGGGAGAGGAAAAAAAAGAAAAAAAAGGGGGGGGGGGTTTTACGGTAGCCACCGCTTTTGCACACATTCTTTCTCGTACACATTTTTGTTGATAAGGCCGATAGATACGAAACTTTTGGATTTTCGACCTCAACTACATATGGCCTGCCAAATCGAATACTAGCTGTTTAGCATGTTGGTAAAAAATTATGAAATTTTGATTGAAACTAGTTAATGTTTACGTTGGCAAAATTTCATCACAATCTTCTATTGGTTATCGACATGGCATCGGAACAAGAGCAGATACACCAATAATATATGAGCGCCGTCGTGGAAAATCCGACTGCGTCCTACAGATGCATCGGATAACACCTGGGATTCCATCATTCGACGGTGTTTTGGGCGGTGAAGTAATTCAAGAAGACCCAGACGTCCCAGCGGAGGTCAGGCAGCGGCAAAAAACCTGAAAGGCAGAAAGACAGCCGATCCTGTGAAGGCAAGGAAGGTATTGAATCTGTTCAAGTGTCGACTGAACCATTCAATCCGCGATGTGGCGAAGAAGGCGGAGGTTTTCATCTCGTTGGTCATAAATACGTACCGGCACCAAACCGGAATGACAAACTAAACTCGGAAGCCAAAACCCCAGGAAGCTGTACCGAGAGTGGCTGACGAAACCAAGGTGCGTCGTCATAGACTACGAGACTTACATCAAGGTGGACACAAAGCAATTGCAGACTATTCCTCAGGAAGGAAGAAGAAGGTGGACAAATTCTCCAAAAAGTTCTTTGGAGGCCATCTGTGGGTGTGGAGAGATGAGCCAGCCATACATCACGATGGGTATCATGAATGGACAAATCTACCGGGCGAGTGCCTCCAGAAGCGTCTTCTGCCCACCCTGCGGTCTCACGGAGGCGAGACGCTATTATGGCCGGATTTGGCTTCCTTCTACTACGCGCGGCCTGTGTTAGACTGATACAGAGTTAACAATGTTGGCTGTGCTAAAAGACTTCAATCCACCGACCTCGTCGCATCTTCGTCCGATTGAGAAGTTTTAAGGGACCATGAAGGCCAAACTTCGTAAAACACCTAAAGTATTTGAGAACGAGCTGGTTTTGAAGAAACAGTGGGTATCAAAAGAAGGCCTCACTAATGCCCAACACCTTATGACTAATTTCAAGGGCAAAGTGCTAGCTCATATGTACCAACATATAAGAACAACACAATTTCATAAATAGTTCTAAAGAAATATACTGATATCAGAACTATTAAAAAAAAAAATTATTAAATAATTAATCAACTAATATAAGTAAAAAGAAAAAAAAAGAATAAGGGATAATGACAATATTTAAGGGAAACACGAAAAATTATTTCAAGGAAATCTTGATTAAGAACTCTCAAAGAACATTTGAATTTATTTTATTAGAAGATTATTAGAATTGCCTGGAATAATATTGCTTAACATAACCGAATTTGATTGAAATTCGTTAGAGCATTTCATGGTGAGTGTTGAACAAAAGATATGCTGAACGGACTCGAAAGGCGCCCTGTGATTAATTATTTCTATTATTAACTTATTCGATACTCATATAGGAAATGCATTCGTCTTGTCGTATTTTTCAAAGTTTAAAGCTCATTATTTAATGAACATAAGTTAACTGTCACTGTCACATTGATTCTAATGCAGATAGCTTCATTTTAATTTTTTCGATATGCAAATCCGTGCCATAGATTTATTTTTTTTAAGTTTATTAGTAACAACTCCTAGATAAATTTGAGTATAACAACACGATTTTGAAAAATAGTTACTTTTTCAGAAAGGCATGCGATGAAATTTTGGTTAAATATCCAAAAGAAGTTTGACAGAAGTATTAAGAATAATTTCAAGTGCGAAATCAATGAAAAATTAAACAACACGTGCAACACATTTATACGCACCCGGAAGATGGACTTCCATCAACTTACAAAATAATTGAGGAAACAAACAATACCGCTAACAGATGAAAAATTCACCTCTATGTTGGTAACACGAATTTGTATGATTAATTTTCCATTCACAACAAATCATTAGTGAAAGTGCAGATTATAATGTATCATAATCTATAACAGCAAAGCGAATTTCGTGTGAATTGGGACAGAGTTGGCGGCCATGTTTACTAATAAGCTCTATGACTAAGAATTTTCCAGAACACAAATCTTAAAATCTACAGCGACTTTGTATTTGAAGATGATAATTCATGTGCGCTGTTGTACAGCAAACATAGTTTAACAATTTCAAACTTTAAGTAGTTCAAACTACCGACATTCATGTTCTGAAAATATGGCGGCCTCAGCTTTTAAAGCTTACATTTTGAATAGTAGAGTTAATATAGCACGTAGTTCTGAAGTAGAAATTGTGGGCTTGGTGCAGCCCCTTATTTTCAAAGAAGTATTTCGATATGCCTTGGGTTTTTAGAATATCTAGGCGATAAATTCGATTTCCAGGGTAGTTATAAGAACCTTGAAACAAAATTAACAATGAAATAAAATACACATTTTAAAACCGCGTGAAATCCGTTAGATTTTTAGTTTCACTCTTGCACAGATCTTCGAACATAAAGGCTGGATCTTTGCAACGGAAATAGAACTCAAGTTACTAGGACAGCTGACATGTTCAACATTATCAGAATCTCATTAAGGTTTTTTTTATTATTTTCGCACAATCATTCTTTAGATTTCCTGACATTATCGAACTTTCATGCCGGTAATTTTCAACAAGGTTACCTGTGATTTTACAATGTCTCCAAAGTCCAACCAACCCATAATAAACACTTAAATGAGCTCTTATGTTTTTCTAAAATAAATAACCCTCGGATAATGTCTTTGAAATTCTTTTATCATCACGATTAAAAAAATGCTTATCTTCTGTAAAGTTCTCAAGATTTTGTAGAACATACATGCAGCACATTGTGCATAAAAAAATGGTTTTTGAGACGTTAGATGGATATTTAAAATCCACACTTTTGGAAGGAACTTTAGAAAATTTTATCAAAGTTGAACCGAATTCTGCGTACTGAAAAGTTCATGGATGTTCTGAGATATTTGAAAACTCTGTGGCCTCCGTAGGTGACTGAGTATTTTCTCCGGAGTTGTTTCGCCGAATGAGAAATGTTATGGGAAGATCTTTAACCGAATGGGTTCCTTTGTCAAAGAATAGCGGAGAAGCGTTTTTATCGAAATTGATACAGCTCTTAAACTCAGCAATTCCAAAAAAATATAACGTTATACTGTTGTTTATCGAAAAATATTAGACCCATATATTTTTGAACTTCGTCGGTAGACTGGTCAAAAAAATATGATTTTTCAAAAGATTATTGTTTTCAAATTCATTACTTCTGAGTCGTTAGTCCTAATCGTAAAATTCAGATTGATATTTCAAATTAAAGATTGTTGTAATTCTTAGGAAAACACGGATATTTAAAAAAAAGATTTTGTGTGGAACAATTACGTAACAATAGCCTTTGCTTGATTCTCATTGCGAGAGCCTCTACAACTTCTTATTTTTGTATTTTTAATTAATTGATATGTCAGATAAAATTAAGTTATTTTTCAATTATAAATACACAAACAAGAAGTTATTGAAGACCCTTGCAGCGAAACCGAAGAAAAAAAATCCAAACATCACAGTTTTTGGACCAGTCTAACGAGGAAAGGTCCAAAGTAATGACGAAATTAAAGAAAACCGGATCTAAATCTTTCGATAAGGAATGGAATTTCCTGTAAAATATAATGAAATTCTGAGCGATCGTAGAACTTTTTTCTTTTTTTCTGAAATATTTTTGAAATAAGACGTCCAATCCCACCAAAAAAAGTGATGTTAGTCTTAGCAATTAACAAAAAGACCTATAAATTCACGTATACAAAGCACTATCTGAAAATTTCCCTAATGATAATCGCAAGCTTTCTTAGATTTCAGAATGTGTTATTTATTTTTTAAATGAACTAATGAAGTCTTAAAAAATATATATTTATATTCAATTGAAGGGTGGCCACTCGAAAAAATAGTTTTTATGCAACTTCACATCATAATGAGCTATTTTCGTCAAACAATAGGGTAGAGTAATGCCCTAAATTTTCTCACTTAACAATCAGTTGCATGATTTGCTACATTATGAAACGCTTTTGAGTGCGTTCAATCACACACACTTTTCGTTGAGTTGTTTCTGTTTCGGGAGACATAGTTTTACATTAGTTCCTTGTTTACGTTCTTCGATGTATGTCAAAAACGAACTACGTCTCGTTTAGTCATTTAGTTAAATTGCTCGTTTCTTTATAAATGCTTGCTCGCTGTTATAACAAATAAGTAAGAATATCTGTCCATATTCGTTATGCTTACAGTGTACTTAAAGAACGTAAGGCTTTAGTCATTTACTATCTGGACGCACTATTCATTTTAACTGCAGCGCTCCTTTTCTCTGTTCGGGACATCCTCATGGACGACTAAACGTACGACGTACGTGAAGATAGATTTTGAGCAGCTTCCTGGACAAAAATTCAACTAAGCCACTGCTCCAGGTTATGTCCCTAGAAGGTTCAAATTCGTTTTTGCCGATAAATTCAAAATAAAGCTTGTGAACTGTCAAGTTACTTGCAGTTGCGATCAGAATACCCAGGTTTTCGTGACAAACAGAACTCAAAATGTAAAAGGAGTAGTGCCTAAAACAGGTATTGACCGTACATTAAAGCTTACAATGGACCTGTTCAAAATATGATGAGTGGTATTCGAAGGAAAGTTCGACATTTCATTTTTTTTTTGCTATTTATGCTTTATGACTTTATGATTTTATTCTTTATGACCTTAATTTTGAGTGCTCAACATTTTTAGTTCATTAATATGGTCCAGAGAAAGATCTGTTTTTTTTTGCGTCCAGATATTAAATGACTCAAGCTTTACTTGATATGATAAATCAATAAGATATTGTCAAACAATATTAACAACTCTTATCTCTCAAGTGTATTTCTCGGTTGATGAGATATTTAGAAGCGAAGAAATGTTTAAAAGTAACATTTAACACATGAATCTAGTTAGAAATGAGTTACGAAGACTTAAATATTCCAAATCAGGAAGCATATTTGCAGTTCATTTATCCATATACCAAAGGTATTGTTTTTATACCGGTTGTATTGTACGTGAAAGTAACATCGGAATGAACGTGCTTCTCCCAGACATTCTGAAATGGGTTATTGAATATACAGTAGTGCTATCATCCCCAACTTTCGGACTAAAGGTGTTTTCAGTTGCCAGCTTTGGGATAGTTTCTTCCATAATACCATTGCCGGATTGTTGGCAGATGACACAAACGCAAAGGGCCAATGTATAAGAATATAAGTGACACACTAGATGTCAAACATGTAGAGCAGAAAAGTTAATTATAAAGCAAGCTTACTAAAATTTCTGTGTTGAATTATGAATTTTTTTTTATCGACCGTCAACTCTCACTCTAGGCATAGGAAATGATTAACCATTGCACTCCAACCATACGTTGATTTGTTTATTGCATGAGATCACAGTTAGTTGTACATTAAAATGTTCTACAAAATAGACTAGATCAACCAGACAGGATTTGAGATTACATCACGATTTGAATTTCCATACCCAGCGGTTCATACCCACCTAGACTTGGCTCTGGCAGTGACATTGAAATGTTACAACGACCGGTACCGTAGAAAATGCACTGCAGAAAAAAAAGCACCATTCGATATCCGGTTGTTGACTCACATTAACTGTGTGGATCATTTTTCTAATTTAGCTAAAAAAAAACAGCTCTGTCATGGGTATCTTTTTTAAAGCTTTTTAGGGATTCGCAGGTTCTCAATATGGTATTCGAGATGTAGTTCCAAAATAACTTATAAAATTGTTTCAATCAGCAATGCATTAGTTTGTTAATTGTATGGTGAGAACAATAATAATCTATGCCGGTGGAATCGGGAATCTTACCCATCGCCTCCTTCTTTGTTACACCTCGCCTTGATCAGCTAAACTGTTTTGAGCCGCCTAAATTCTCTGTAGTTGTAATACATGAAGGGGTATTAGGGGCATACTGAGCACACGAGGCGAAATGACCACCATTAATGTCAGCAACATCATGCAGTGCAGTTTTTAATGAAATTTTATAGTTTATTCAGTCACTGAAGAAAGTACCACACATATTATTTACCAATACTTTAGGGGACTTTGAAATAATAGAAAAAAATTGACAAAAATTTCTTTTGTCGGAGGTTGAAAGTGTTCTAATATGCAAGCATACTACACGGTTTTACGAAATTTGTGATAGAATCTCCAAGCATATTTGTAGATTTGAGTAGATTTTCTATGATGTTTCACATATTAGACATTGATTGATTTACTTTTAAATGATATGATTGAAAATCTGCAGCTCTATCATTAACTTGTTGTGGACATACGGCAGTGTGTTTACTTACAGTGTTGTATTTCACCAATTGAGTGTCCAAAAATAGATGTTAGATGTAGATGTAAAGGGTGATACGGTCAAAATTTGGTCAAGGGAAAACGCGTGTAAATCGGTGAAATCGTTTATTTAAAAAATCAAATTAAATTTCTTTTTCAAGTTCAATTAGTATAAAATTCAGGAAAAATATTCAGTTAGGCTTCCGCTTTTCCAAATCCGAATTGCCGGGCCTTACGCTTGACCCCTGCCATCAGATTTTGTACAGCCACCTTGTCCACCTTCTTCGCCGCAGAAAGCCAGTTTGCCTTGAACTGCTGCTCGTCCTTAGCAGTTTTTTTGGTCTTCTTTAGGTTCCGCTTGACAATAGCCCAGTATTTCTCAATTGGGCGGAGCTCTGGCGTGTTGGGAGGGTTCTTGTCCTTGGGAACCACCTGCACGTTGTTGGCGGCGTACCACTCCATGGCCTTTTTACCGTAATGGCAAGATGCCAAATCCGGCCAAAACAGTACGGAACAACCGTGTTTCTTCAGGAAAGGCAGCAGACGTTTATTCAAACACTCTTTCACGTAAATTTCTTGGTTGACAGTCCCGGAAACTATGAAAATGCTGCTTTTCAAGCCACAGGTACAGATGGCTTGCCAAACCAGATATTTCTTTGCGAACTTTGACAGTTTCGTGTGCTTGAAAATATCTGCTACCTTTCCCCTTCCTTTTGCCGTATAAAACTCCTGTCCCGGAAGCTGCTTGTAGTCGGCTTTGACGTAGGTTTCGTCGTCCATTACCACGCAGTCAAACTTCGTCAGCATCGTCGTGTACAGCCTCCGGGATCGCGCTTTGGCCGTCGTATTTTGTTTATCATCGCGATTTGGAGTCACTACCTTCTTGTAAGTCGATAGTCCGGCTCGTTTTTTGGCTCGATGCACGGTTGTAGACGATACACCCAGCTTATTTGCGGCATTTCGGAGAGATAGGTTAGGGTTTCGCTTGAAACTACCGGCAACTCTCTTTGTCGTCTCAGCGGCTTCCGGTTTTCGATTTCCCCCCGATCCAGACTTCCTGGCTGTCGACAAACGTTCCCCAAACACTTTAATTACATTTGTAACGGTTGATTTGGCAACTTTTAGCGATTTTGCCAACTTTGCGTGCGAGTAGCTCGGATTTTCGCGATGCGCGAGCAAAATTTTGATACGCTGCTCTTCTTGCTTGGACGGCATTTTGACAACTGAAGAGTGAATTCCAAAATCAAAATAGGAGCAACATTCTACACACACACACCTTCAAAATGAGGGGTGTTCAGGTTTTTTAAATGCAAAATTGAAAGAAATACGTCAAGTTGATATTGACCAAATTTTGACCGTATCGCCCTTTAAAATTCTCGAACTTTCTGTGATATACTCGCCATCAGCTTCCGTACAGTATCCTTAGAGACGCTAGCAGCGGCGGTTCACCGTCTTCTCTTATAATCATCGATCCCATTTCCTTTCTTAGTTTCAAAGAGTTTTCGCTTAACCAGAGCCCAGTATTTTTCTATCAAGCGAAGTTCTGGACACTTAGGCGGATTAGCTATTTTTGGTGAGTGTTTGACCTCTTGTGCCTTTCAACATTCCAGGACGGATTTTGCATAATGACAAGAGGCCAAATCAAACCAAAACAGAGCTGGAGAGTCGTGGCTTCTTATAAACGGTAGCAACCGCTTTTGCAGACATTCTCGTACACATGCTTGTTGATAGTGCTGTTTGAGACGAATTTTTTGTATTTTCGACCACAACTACATATGGCCTGCCGAACCAAATTCTTGGGGAATTTAGACACCGGAAATACTCGGCAACGGCAACACCTTTGTCCAGAAATACTCGGCAATTTTGACAAGCGCGTGAAATTTACCCTCGTTTAATTCCGTTTAAGATAACGCATAAAATACAATGTTTATTTTTATCTGTGTATGGTACAATTTTTTTTTGCAAAAACTTGGTGTAAAGCTCCTTAGCACGATATTATATTCTTGCCCATTTGGCGTACTTATCGGTTTATTCCGCTTCAAACCTTCCGGTCCACAGTCAAGCGCTGGTCAAACAATTTGAGAACACTTAACACGGTACTTTTTGGTAGTTTTAGTTTCTTGGCAAGATAGCGTACCGTTTGTACAAAATTCTTTTGCGCACTTCCACTTGATTCGACGCCATTTTATCGAATGCATCAAGAATGTAAACATGTTGTACCATGAAATAAAGTGGAGAGTTTTAGCTGTCATGTAATTGAAATGTTCCAGCGATTCGTGAAATAATTCAAAAACTACATAGAAAGAAAAGTGTCCGAAATTTAACGTGGACAGGCTTTAGCTGAATGTGTATGTGAATGTATTGTGTGTTTGTCTAAGTACATTTGTTAGGATGTGATTTTGACATGTATCGAGTAAAATAATTCACAATAATGTGTCCCGATTATGTCCCGATCGTTCCCGGAAACGTTTATAAGAATATTTTGAATTAAGTTTTCCAAATGAATTGATAAACTCCAAACCAGTAGAGCATAAATGGAGATAAATAATCGAATTAAGTTAATACCAATAATCAATACGAAACTAGCGTTTTTAAGTTAGCTCACTGCTTTAGAACCTCTTTATTCCAAATACACCTAGCAGCTTGCATTACATTTTTCGCACGTTTCGGTACTAGCATCTTTGTTTTTGTTTTGATTCTATGTGTTATTTTGTATTTGAGGGGTTGTTCATTGTGAGTTATGTTTTAGAGGCGATTCATTAAGGTTGGAACCGAGTACTTCTTCTGGACTATTCAGCCCCTGTATATATACTTTGTTAGACACACCGCAAAAAATTAGACGTAACGTCAATTTCAAAATAAACCAATGTACTCTCATAAATTAGTTGAATTTTTGACTAAAAATCATGCACATGAATCGTGCATTAAAGAACGTTTAAACGCATTGTTTTTCAATCATAAATGTGCCACAATGTATGTTTACAAGGTACTGTAAAAATCGAGTGAAGTGCTCTCCTATTTCAATAAATAAAAATTGAAGTTCACACGAACTGGTGAATTTCTAGGTTCGGGCATAGAAACCACCGGATTCTTTTGCTGACGTATCCTCTCGATTAGCTGTCATTCGTTTCCCACCACCATCCGGAATGATCCGGAATCACAGCGCAGTTGAATGTTTGAAATTGTTTGAAAATCAAACCTCAAATACCGTTGATATATTTAATATATCTACACAGAAATAAAAAAAAAAAAAGCTGTTTATTTTCAAGGATCCGAAGATTGAGTATTGGAATAGGTTAGCGAAAACTAGAGAATATCGCTCAGAAAATGAGGCCTTTGAAACCAAATTTATTTTTACCAGCTTTCTGAAAAACGATCCCCAAATATGCTGACGGAAAGTTGGCCTAGCATAAATTCGGTTGCGTTTAAAATGGTATCAGAATTTTTCAATTCATGTAAATTTGGCTAAATTTGGCTTGTAATTTTGAATCTCCTTCCATGCTCCAAATATGTGCATGAAAATAAATTACATAATTTTATGAACTGTATAACTGCTATGTGATGTGCTAAAAATGGGCATAATGGGTGCCCATTATGCCCTTAATACTCTTATTAGTATATAATAAACTAAACACATATCCAAGTACATAAACATAAGTCTCTTCTATTATATCTGAAGTAAGATAAATACAAGAGGTTGCGTGCGTTCGATTACACCAATTATTGATTGTTTCTAAACAAACAAGACAACGACAGAAGACGAAAAGTAGTTTGTTTTAATGAGATAAAATAGCATGATGACCTCTAAAACTAAAGCTATCTATATACTATAATTGAAATATTGCATCACAAGCACTAAACATACGAATCAATATTGTAGAGTGAGTTTTCCCACAGTTCTTTGTATTGTGATCTCCAAAAATTAGGCTAAATTTCAACGAGCATTGGGTTGTGGATTTTTGGAAGAATGTCAAAGTGAAGAAGAAGAGATGAGAAGAGATTTTTTAAATAACTTTCGATGAGATTTGACTTCGAAGAGAAAATAAATCCAGTTGTTATTTGCTATTGACGTTTTGGCGAAAACAATAAAGCGGGGTGGCAACCGAGAAGTGTAGAAAGTTTCCCACCCAAAAATATGGATGTATATATTATGCGAGCGATGAAACATAACAACCTGTTCATGTTTGCTCTGTGTGGAAGAAAGACCGGTCATAGGTAATAAATTGATTCTGATGGAATTAATGTTTTTCTTTTCGAAGATACCTAGTTTATAAGTTATGAACTGAATACACGTATAAACGCTTGTCACATTTACATAAGTTTGTAGAAAATCGGAGGGGAATAGAGAGCAGTAAAGCCGTAAATAAGTTGAATGAAGACGTTATAAAATTAGTCACATGCCGACTAAGAAAACCCACGTTTGCATAATTGAAGAAACCGACATAAGTAGAGAAAAGCTGATGAAGGAACAAAGCAAGAAAGTTGGACAGCCTACAGCTTTAAATCAAAATATCAGAATTCAAACAGATTTCAACATAAGTTAATAATTAGAATTGTTCATTTTCAACGAATGCAATGGATTTTTCCTGCTCAGTTCAAACCAATTTTTTCCTAGATAATGGTTCGATAAATTTCCAAAACAGTAACAATAAATAACAAGTAAACTCATTACATAGCAGTCTAGTTAACGTATTATGGATTCGATTTGTTTGAGTTGAATGTTACCAACGCTAAATGTGTGAACCGCAAGCAACGGATAATATCAACACTCAACCGTGATTCAGGATCTACAGCTCCGTTATAAAACTGTTCAAGAACTTAGCGCCGAGTTGGTAAATCAAAACGGCGTGCACTGAGTCTATCATGATAGGAATGATAGAAGTCAACCGGTAATTAATCGGTGCGCGGCGGAGCTTTTGATTTATGAATATCAACACCCGTATCATGGTGCATTATTTCTTTTATGTAAAACAGTGATCTGTTCAGCAACACCTCACCCACCCACGATCTTGAATGTCACCAGTCCATTATTGTTCAAATGACCGGTGGCTGACAGAATGGCAAGTTTCAATCAGGCTTGTATTATTACCACTTTAGCTGGAATGCTGCACAATAATGCTGTATTTGCAATACCAAAAGAATCTGGTGCTGCAATAACGAATATTTATTCATAATTTCTTCGAAACCTGTTAGACTGCTAAGAATACTTAGTCATATGTTTGGAGTCTAGAATTAAATAGAAAAGAAAACATGATAAACAATCACTAACATGCACTTTGGACGATCTCGATATCCGGCGACTGTACTCTTTTAGACGTTGGACGTTTAAAATTAGCTCATCGTATCCTATCATCTTCATCTTGACGTGTGTAGAGATGCAGCGGGTAGCAACGAGCACTCAAAAATGAGCTTGAGCTTCTTCCTGAGTGGCGTTGCACAGCTGCTGGGGAATCAGTCTTATGCTGCGTAATGGCAGTAATGATGAACGAGACTAGCAGCATTCAAGCTGATTTTAAGAACCACTAAACTATCATAAAAAAATATGTTGCACCGCATAAAAAAAAATCCGGTTGCCTAACATACCAATATGGTTTTGCCTGTGCTTGTGTCTCACTGAGGTTGAAATGCAGTTTATTTTATTTTCTCCGTTTTTCGAAGCACTGATTGTACAGCAACCTACTGCCGAAAATTTATTTTTAAACCTGAACACGGCAACATCATTTATTGCAAAAACTGCGTGTGAGCTCAACGATCCGCGCGAAAAATGCTTCCATATTTTTTTTATACTTTCCAAGAAACCAGCTGGAGCTCGTAAATTACATGCTTTAATAGGTTGTCATATTAATCAGGAACTGTTGATTTATTAGCGAAATGACATATAACATACAGCCTTCGCATCATAAATTTATTGTATTTGCCTTATTTTATTAAGGATAGTAAAGACATTATTTAAATAAAAACCAAAAGAAAACAAAACCTCACACGCCTTGAACTAGTTCACGAGTTCTATTTTAAAACCACTTTCTAATAGGATCCTGGACATGGCATAGTGATTTGAATATGTTTGGTGATTTTTATGCATTACATTGATTTCTTTTCTTCATGTCAATTTAAAAAAATATTATTTACGTATTATATTCAGATTTACTTGGATTAATAAGAACCATAAAACGGAGACTCTTTGATAATGCGTTTAACTTCGAAAGTGCACAAGACCCTGAATTTGATGATTTAGTGCACACTGTACTATATATTATATTCTGATCAAAAATAAGTATTCTATTTAATAGCTGGTATGTATATTGTATATATGTATTGCAATAATGAGTTCAACGTTTCTGCTGGTTGATTAGGAGGTTTTCTAGCAATATAATGATTATAACTTTCATATTTCCTACATATAATATTAATAAAGAATACTCTTGCCTATGACGTACAAAGCTTACAACATTTGAACATGAGACGCATGCTTCCTTGTTAATAGTATTGGGGATTTCCTGACATGACATCAACTACCATTTCACTAAACTAAGCTTGCAGCTTTTCTAACAGTCAATGAACAAAAAAAAAGTAAATTTATGAGTTTTCAACAGAAGTAAGATTGGTAATTCGAACATAATTTTTGTTCTGTAAACTTTTATCATAGTTTGCAGAACCCTCATGAAATCATAAACATTTTCGATCAGTATGTTATCTTTCAGGAATCATCCACTTTTAAAGTCACTACACTGATAGGCGGAATAAGGTGCCTACCTCATCATTTATTGAATTTCTCACATTTATTTGGTTCAAATTCAAGTAAACACGTTGTAATCTTATTTGATACAGAGGACTGGAGAAAGCGTTAGTTCTTGAAGCCTGCCACTTTTGGTGTGGCGCTTGTGACGATTATAACATTTTAGGCTCGGTTCACAATGGAATATATTTCTTTACAATATTTCTTCTACCACTAGTATCAGTAATTTAGATAAAACATTATAATACCTGGCTGATAAACAATGAAAAAATACTATCGTTGTAATAACCACTGCACTAAGTATAACATGGGAGATTTTTCTCTCGAATCAAATTAACGACAAAACACGACAACTTTCGCCGCGAATATTGTGTTTGCTGCATATAGCCTTCAAGAAAATCGAGCTGTCAAATTAACACCATACGCAGCACCGCAGTTTTTAGCTTCACGATTGTTGTTTGTAGATGATAGGCTTCTGACAGGCCTGTGATTTGATATCTTATTTTCTATATTTTTTAAAAGTATCACTTATGGAATACTGAGAAAAAAAACAGTGACGAAGTAAAACACCCAGCTCAAAAATCGATGTGTTTCCTGAGTTTCCATCGGAAGACCCCTCGATTGTTTATTTTTTTATATTTCGACACATTTTGAAGCAAACGGCTCGACCTTGTGCATTTGTTCACGGGATCGCATTTGGCTCAGTTGAAATAAAAAAATGGATTCGAAAGCAATTCCCTGGAAAAGTGGTGGTTCGTGATGTTGGATTCTTCTGAAACCAAAAAAGTTCGGAAAAGTGATGGATCATGCTGGATCATGGATGTAGTAATAGAGAGGCGGGAAGCGCAAAACGGATGCGAGAACGGACACCTAGATCATACGCGAAGTCAAGAAGAACCCGAAGGAAAATGTCCGCAAAATCCAGGCAGTAGGTTCAGCTATCAGTTGCCGGTCGAATTGTTCGTCGCCGTCTTTTAGCGCAGGGGTTGAATAGCAAAGTTGCCAGTGAGCGCCCATTTATCAGCAAGGCAATCAAAGCCAAATAGCTTAAGTTTACTAAGGAGCATGCTGATAAGCCCCTAGAGTCCTGGAATACGGTAATCTGGACAGACGAATCAAAATTCGAATTGGGGTTCCCTTAACTCAGTCGGCAAAGACGCAGCTACAAAGCACCACAATGCTGGAGGTTGCTGGGTTCGATTCCCGGCCTGGTCCAGGAATTTTTCGTCAAGGAAAATTTCTCTACTCCCTGGGCATATGGTATGATTGAACTTGCCACACAATCATACTAATGCAAACATTGTACCTGACATCGAAAGCTATCAATTAATAACTGTGAAAGTGCATTTAGAAGACTTAGTTGGGAGCAAGCAATAAGCTAATTGTGAAATAAATAAACTTGAAATGCTATGAAGAAAGAATCGAATGCGGTGGGTTCGTGTGTAGTGCAGATCGGGTAAGGAGCGTCAGGGGCGCCACATTCCAGGCATGGTGAATAATAGAAGAGGAAATGTCTGAGGGTGTTTTTCGTCGAGTGGAGTGGAAATACACGTAAAAATCGACGTGATAATGACGGCAGATTCCTAAATCAACATCACGCGGGAAAATCTTGACGTTTCGCTGACCTAGACGGGCCTTGAAGAGAAGTTCGTATTTCAGCAGGACGACCCGAAACATATTGCCAAGAAGACCATGTCTCTTTCCGGTCTTGTCAGATTAAACCGCTGTAATGGCATCCACAAAGCCCGGATCTAAATCCCATCGCGATTATCGATGCAAGGGTTGACAAAAATAACAATTTCGAACCTCTGGAGCGCGCCTGAGAGGAGCTAGATCCACAGCACCTAAAGAACCTGGTGGAGAGTATGCGAAGCATCTGCAGCAGGTCCGGAAGGCCACAGAAGAACACATTAATTATTAAAATGCTTTTACTTTAACTTATCTCTTCTTGAGCCAAAATTTAGTGGGCACTTTTCTTGTCACTTTTTTTTCGATACTAATTGATTTTCTTTTTTTAGTAAAACTCTTTTTTGTTTAATATTCCATAAATGAAACTTTAAAAGAATATAGAAAATAAGAAATCAAAAAGGACCACAGTGTGCTTACTTTAATTTGAAAAAATAAATAAATGAGAAACATTTAAAAAATGATTAAAGGGGCAATTTATTTTGCCGATCAGGCTATATTCATTATCAAGAAATTTGAGGAGCTCATCAGCTCATGTAAATAAAATTCGGTAAGCTTTCTTCTCTCAGGGCATTATGCTACAGTTTGAAAAAAATTCTTCTACACGATGATCTTATTGCTTTTGGCTTATTGTTTTTTTTTTTTCTAATAGCCCATCAGATCTTTCCAATTTTTGGTCTTGAATTAGTCTGGAATTGAATTAGAATTATTGAGTGAGCGTGCGTGTGTTAATAGGTGTGACATTATAACCCCCCCACCTCTTATTGACATTTATTGAATAACCTAGGAACTTACGCATATTTCATACAAATTTTAAGTATTGTCCAAGTAACCCTTAAAAAACTTCAGAAACGGAAATTTAATGGATGTGAGTGGAGAGTAATTTTACTAGAACGAAAAATATGCAGAGAAAGTGTTGACAGTTCCGTTATTGTGCGGGTAGGCAAGGGGAGGATATCAAGTATGAAAAAATATCAATGAAAGCAGACTTAATCTCCACAGTAATGTTAACTATGCTAGAATTTAAGCTTTAAATTCAGCTGAAATGGTGTTGAAGTT
This sequence comes from Aedes koreicus, assembly GCA_024533555.2. Classification (NCBI taxonomy): domain Eukaryota; kingdom Metazoa; phylum Arthropoda; class Insecta; order Diptera; family Culicidae; genus Aedes; species Aedes koreicus. Next base: position 281,563 of record JAHHFK020001322.1, read on the forward strand.
ATGAGAATTTTTAGTAGAATCGTACAAATTGGAGTTAATTGAAGGATTCCTGCAGTTGGCAAATAAAATAAAGGACTGGCTAGTATTGGGCTTTGGTTAAGCAACTGACTATGCCAAAACTTGAATTTAATACAGGCAATTGGCTTGAATGTAGCACATAGAGTTACACAGTGCTATTTATATCAATCAATTTCGGGATTGAAATATATTATTCTACTTTTAAGAAGCAAACCATTTTCATATACCAGTAACATTATAACTGAAATGTGGAAACTACATACTCAGACAACACAAATGCACGTATATTGAAATTTGTTTTCCTGATATACTAACATATATGTAAGCAAACAAATCGTATAGAATGCAAAAACATGGCTTATACGTTCAAAAATGGGGGCCGTATACGTGAAAATTCTATTGCTTTCTTAAACGAGTATGCGACTAAATCTGAAAAAACAAATTCGATTTATAAAGCCTAACAATGTAAATCCTATTGAGTTTGTGATGCAGTACGATGGATAAATGGCACATTGTATATAAGACGAAAATTTGCACTCTTTAGGATTCAACTTAAACATAGTACGATATAGGGTACAATTTCATGCGGTTTTGATTTAAAATGTAGTAGTGTACGATACTGTCTGAACACTGGTACACGACTTCTGGTTTTCTGGGTATCAAACATTGACATTGGATTAACTTTAAAATCACGTTCTTTTGGATAGTCTGCAAAATATTTGCTGGCAGTTTTATTAATTAACTTTGATGTCTACATCAAACACCCCAACATTCTCGATCTTGAATTATGTCGAGGATACATAGTAAGTAGAATTTTCCAACCGATGTTATGTTTCCAAGCACAGTATATTCTTAGTAGTAGGATACCGAACCAATATCCGAAATACAATTGAAATCATCGGTAATCAACAGCATTTCACTGAACATTCAAAACGACGTAACTGCTCTTTTAAACAAGCTAGTTCACCAACGCTAACTATTATTCTCTTAAACATTTTCTCATACGTAGATTATTAGAAAACTTTTTATCATACGACTTTTTATCACGTTTGCTTTTAGACATACGACTTTTTATCATGTTTGCTAAGGAGCTGCGGTGCTTAACGTGATTAGCAATAGCGTTTTTTTTTACAATATTATGTATGTATTAACTAATTTTTCATGATTTCATTAACCTAATAAAACTACTCAAGCACAAGCAAAACCATATGGCTTCTATCTTCTAATTAACAAATGCCATTAAACACTATAAAAAATACAGATTCACAAGTTCACAAATATAAATCCATAATTTCACTCTATGAAAAGAAAAGTGTTCAACACACTAACACACACTACAGTTTACTCTTCACTACAAAACTCTGTGCCCAAAGGTCATCAAGAACAAAACCAATCAAAAGCAACCCGCTCTCACAGAGATCTTCTATGTTTGGTTATGTCAGGTTTCCAATAACGGTTATCTTTTCTTCGGAACACATTGGCAATACTTTATTTATGTTCAACTGTTTGCTGCAATAGTTGCAGAGAAACTGATGTGTACTAACATATTGAAAAAGCTAGATGGCACTGGTAATGAGATGCTGCATGCAGGATAATTAGAAACCACTCGATTGAAATAAAAAGGCATCCATCTGTATTTCTTAACAAGCGCTTTTGCATACTTTAATGCGCCAACCACTGTGCGTATGCATTACAGGTTGATGGTTATTTCACTGCTATTCAGTATCACAAAATTTTTATTCCTAGAGCTGTTAAACTTTCTCCGCCTTCCGAGGTTCAGTTTCTTCAAACATTGTAACGGACACTGAGATAAATCATGTCATAGTTGCACCCGTTTATCTAACCAACGCATCATTGTTTAACATTTCAAAAAACGATCTCCGAAACTTCGATCCTTAGAACTAGAACACTATGATTTAACGAGCGCGCGCGACATGCTCCCGAGAGTTTACCAAACGGCGTCCACGGACACGATCGACAGGATCGCTCGCTCTTTCGCTAATGCAAACCTTGCTACTGTCTCGGCAAGTTTTATGTTTAAAATGCAAATAAACATCGGAAGCGGACTCTGGCTCTCTGCGACTTATCACAGGTATCGTGTTTGTTGCATTGAACATGCAAGCTACACCGCTCTTATGCCAGTTTAGAGGTAGGGTACATTTTAGATATGTGGACTATAACTTCTTCAGTTGAATCGATTTTACATGAAAGTATGTAGTAATGTGCGGAAAATCTTCCAATAAACTAACTTTTATTGTAATACTTCCATTGTTAACAGTTTTGGCACGCAATATAAAGTTTTCCCGTCCGTGGATGAGTTTAAAATGATAGCATAATAACTTATAACTTACATACAGATTTTCATCTGCATTTGGAACGAAGAAAATGATGCTTGTGGCTGTAAAATATTAATAATGACATCCATTATGAGTACAGATAGTCTCATCTCAAATATAACTTACACCTATTTGAACACATTTTTCGTAAAAATTAAATGTGGTATCAAGTATATGTCAAACTACCTATCTACTATTCGAGAGGGAGAGTGTTGCTCAAAGATTGATATTATGAAGAGACCAGAGAGGAGGCGAAACAAGGCATCTAGCTATATAAGCTACAAATGACCACTATGGCCACCACAAGGTAGATTTGTATCACGCAATCTACCGTTTACGGTTCTCTCTCTTTTTCTCTCAGACACGCGGGAATATGATGCAGGTTGAAAATGAGTATAAAACTGGACTCTGCGTACGTACTGAAACAGCTGATCGACAGGGCTGAAGTTAATTTTGGCATAGTGTAATAAATAATACAGTTATGGGTCACCATCAAAGAATTCAGCGCCAACATTAGATTGAGCGAATCTGCTTTTGTAAACAATAAGAATAAAAGTATCATGCATTGTTCTTGTTGGGCTGTCGTTGCCACACAGTTGGCAACACCGTAAAAGAGATGAATATCCGCCAGCTCTTCTGGAGAATACATGTTTGTTTTCTGAAAGCTGTAAGTTTCTGTTTAGATTTTTCTTCTTTCATACTGTCACTCCGCGTGGCGATCAAGTGTGCTATGCGCGCTGCAAACAGACGTCAACAGCAACGCACGGTGGGGTTGAATTCGTGTTTTACGCAATCGTTGATTAACGACCCAACCAGATGTGCTTAGTACGAAATTGTGACAAAACTAAACAAGGTAGAAAGTTGGCGTCAAAGAGAGAGTTATAGAGTGGTTTGAGAGGCATCTTTTGCTTAGACGAAACAATAAACTTTATTACGTATTTTTTGAAATAATGAGGGAAAATCCGTAGAAAAACACAAGTTTTAGACTTGTTTATCCCTAAAATGTGCCTAAATGCAACTTACTTAAAGTAAAAGGGACACTATTAAGTAGAAAATTTCCTATCCGATGAAGGTAACAGTTTTGTGTTTAATTGCATAGTTTTAGAGTTAGAGCCAATTTCTGGTAAGCATAGACCAAAACAGAAAAAGTTTAATAACTCAGTGATTTTTGAGATTTGGTCATGGGCGTAGAACATTTTTTTTCTTCAAATATGATCTTCTATCACCCCTTAAATTATTTGCACTAAGGAACCGAACACCCTGTATATATATACATATATATATATATATATATATATATATATATATATATATATATATATATATATATATATATATATATATATATATATATATATATATATATATATATATATATATATATATATATATATATATATATATATATATATATATATATATATATATATATATATATATATATATATATATATATATATATATATATATATATATATATATATATATATATATATATATATATATATATATATATATATATATATATATATATATATATATATATATATATATATATATATATATATATATATATATATATATATATATATATATATATATATATATATATATATATATATATATATATATATATCTAGGAATTTTTCGTAAAGCATAATTTCTCGACTCCCTGGGCATTGCGTAATATTGTTCTTGCCACACAATCATACTAATGCAAAAATGGTACTTGGCATCTAAAGCTCTCAATTAATTACTGTGGAAGTACATTTAGAACACTAAGTTGAGAGCAAACAATAAGCTAATTGTGAAAGCAATAAGCTTGAAATGCTGAAGAAGAAGATGCTGCCTCATCATTGTATATCATGCACAGCACATAAAACTGATGAACTTTGATTTCTTCTTCAAGTCTTCAAGTCATGCACTCGACAGTTAGGAAGAACTTAAATCTCCAACACGCTTTCGTCAGTTTATGTGCCCATGAGTGTTGTCTTGTCGAATTCAACAACGTTAAAATCACAGATGTGTTTTCTGATTCAAAAATTATTCATCACGTTATTCATTTGAATTGTTGTTATTGTTGTTCCTGTAGTATACGATTTGTTGGCGTTGTGAGTATGAGTGCGTGATAATACAAGAGAGTCTCAAGTATGAATATCTCATACTTGCCAAGTTGCCAAGTTCACACATGATTTTATTTCCGCAAGGCAACTCAATAAACTAGATTTGATAATGATTTTCAGAATAAATATCGATTAACCTATATAACACCTTGGTCATCTGGGCTTCAGATCGAAACTAAGTTGTTCAACCATTGTTCAAGACAAAAGGTCTTGATTTTCGAAAAGGAAACTTTTTTGAGTAGAAACTTTTTCACAACAGTGCTCAAATGATAAGCAATTGCTATGGGATGAAATGCTATATTCGCATTGCTCGTGACTCAAATTAATAGATTGACTGCACGGAAAACGGTCTAGAACAATGTTCTTCATTACTTGAAATAGTCGTGTGGTACGCTATTCCGTCGTCAAAGCTTTACCAACGGAACATGGAATACATCCCGTGTGTATGTCACCGAAACTAATGAGTGCATGTGCATCTGCTCATGTGGAAGCTGTTAATTAGGATTACCCTTTATATTTTCAACAGATTTGCATTACATTAAACATTTATTTATATCTCAGACAAGTTCGCCGCAAGAAAAATAAAATGATCGAGAGCTGTCAACTATACTGCCAATGACAGCATAACAGTCACACTTTTACTATTCAAGTGGGACTGTTATGCATTTATGGATAGTACAATAACATTGATCAGCGGGGTAAGATTGATCATTCCATGAAAAAGGTGAAGTAAAAACTTTTCGTTGACAGATTTTCAAAGTACAAATGGAATTTTTGAATTTGTTCTTTTATTGATGCGATGGATTATATTATATTGATTTAGAAGGAAAGATTATTTTCTTTTGAGTTTAGAAAATAATCACAGGGAGAGGAAAAATCATCCGCGATTGAAAGTTCAGGCATAGCTTTATTGTTTTTTTATGAATTTTTTGACATAATAATATATTTAAGAGAAATTTAGGTGCACTAATGTAGTAGCTTAACATTTACATCCACGACTCAAAATGTCCTCATTTGTTTTTTACACACGCCTTCACGTCAGTTCTTGAATAGATATACATAGCATCCCAGCTCAAACTAGCTTTAAGATAATGTAGCGATGTGTTTGGCTTAATACAGGCGCTGGACTCGAGAATGGACCAGTTGGAGTAGTCCGTAAGGTTTAAATCAGTAGAGTTTGAAGGCCATTCATCTTTGGTTCAATATCTCAGGAAAAGTCTGCTACAGAGCTCCAAAGTCTTTTTCGCTCCATGCGATGGTGCCCAATCATCCATTGCGTTTCGCCAAAGGGACAACAGTGTCCGTCAAAAGCTTTTAGTAGACTTATTGGTTGATTTTGAAACCATTTTCGATGAGTATTAAGGGAGTTTTACTGGAAGCTGTAATTCCTGCCCAAACCATCACCGAAGACGGATGATGATTTTACTCGACGGTGAAAGGTTTCTCATCAGTAAACAAAATCGTGCGATAGCGTACATTGCCGAAGTCCTTTAATAAAATTATCGATTTCCGGTACTGATTTATTTATTTATTTATTTGCGGTACCGATTGATTTTCAATTTTTCGTTTAGTTAATGGTTCTTCAAAAATGTGTAAGAACGTAACCCTAAATCCTCGCGTAGAATAGTTCGCACTGTCTTTGGGTCGATTTTCAGTGATTTCGCCATTTTTCGGACTGATCATCTTGAATCTCGATTTTACCTACGATGAGGTATTATTCGGTTTCGTGTGGTCCTTGCAGTTCTCTTTCTGCCTCTTTCCGGACGGACCTCCAAATTTCCAAGCTCATTGTACCGTTTTGTAGCATCGTAAACAGTTTGAATTGGAATTTTCAAAGTTTTCGCGATAGATATTGGACTTTCTGTATTTGTTTATGATACAGCAATTGGCACAGGTGTACTCATTTCTGCATGTGTCAAATTCGAGCAGTACACCAGAAAAAAAAAACCACGGATAATTTCTCCTCACCCGCATTATAATAATTTTGTCCTAATTGATTTAAAAAAAAACCCAAAAGTTTAGTGAGACTATTACTAACACGGCCCAGGAGAAACAACAAGCATGCATATATTTGAACAGCCTTCATAGGGCTACATAGAGATTAGTAATATCACTATCAATCAAAACATCAAACACGTTTTAGTAACTCAATTTGTCTTTTGTGTAATGTTTTTGGTAAAAAGAAAGATGTTATCAATTTTCTGAGAATATCAATGCCAAAATGAAATGAAATATGTATGAGAAACAAAATCTATTTAATTCGTTAATGCCAATTTCTTATGCAATAATGTTGGTTTGTTTTGGGGATATTTCGCTAGATAAATCTTGCGTCAGAATTTTAAGGGCCTATCTGCAATGATCGATTCTCTAAATCATTTTACAGTATCTTAGTTGAGTTACATTTATCGGTGCGTGTTAATATTGCTTTTGCTAGCAAATCTCAATATTTACCATAAAATTTTGGAGAAGTTTCAAAAAATGCTGCAAAGGGAAAATCTATGAAGAGAATCAATCGATAGGCCCCACGAATCTGAGCGCTAGAAAAACCGTCTACCCATGCAACCAATCATCATAAATAGATGCAGCAACTTGCTATGACAACTGAAAATTTAATCGCATATAAGTTACTTCAACCGAATTGTATCAAGTGTGCTGCCAGGATACTGAAATATAACATCGATGGATGGATCTATGAAGATGATAGATTAGAGGTACACCAGCAGAGGATAATATCTATAACTATCAGAGCTCAATTAAGAAAGGGTATGAACATCGATTAGTTTACAGTAGCTATACAAAACATCAGCAAATCAAAAACGGGGCAAGAGCTCCGTGCTCATCACGTCAGTTAGAAATGTTGTGATTGACAAGATTTAAATACCGTGTGTGAGTGACGTCTCATAAGGGCAAAACTGAACCGTCGGAGGGAGTTATCACCTTCACTCGCTCCAGGTGGGTTGCTGCACATATGGTAAGGTGACAGAGAACCTGTCACCACCAGGGACGGAATCCTAAGGCGAGAGGGCATTTTGTTTGGTGAAACGTGGACAGATTCACTGGTAGTGTCGGCGGTCGGTGAGGCAGCATCATCACGGGTGGAATTGAAATGAACGTTGGTTGGTGATTCTGCAGTGGATGACGAAGGATTGTTCCTTGGAAACTCATTGTCGAAAAGAACGGCGCTTGGGAAAGAACCGTGGATGCTGTTTACCAAAGCCTTCACGTGATCGAAGCTTCCTTTGCGTTCCATCTGAATATTTGTAGTCGATATAATTCGGTTTTCTTGATATGTACGCCTGAGGTTAAGATTCTCTCCTAAGTCGAAATCAGGAATGACTACATCGGATAACAACGAATAAGGAAGGTATACGATGGACAGAATCACTTGTAATGCAACTTCGATTGAATCACCTCCAAAGACAAATGTACATTTATGCTAACAGATATAAGTATGTACGAACAACTAACGGTATTGTAGGATAAATACGCATTCTGTAAAAAAAATACGGAAAAACAATCTATGATATCTAGACGAAGAAAAACGCAAAAATCTAAGAACGAGTAGTGAAAATTGAAAATGAATACATATGTTAAACGTGGACAAAATATTTGTTATATGTTTCAATAACGAAAGACCAAAACATGTTTGTAAATTTGAAAATTCTAATAATTTTTCATTTTTTTCAAGTTATTACATATAGTTGCCAATTTTATATTGCACTTTTATGGGTAGTTAAAAGGTACAAATTTACAAAGTATTAGTCAAAATTAATTTCTATTCTAGAAACCAGAGCATGAATGGAATAGATTTTTGCACAAAGATTCCCAATGGATTCAAACATATCTATGATATTTATACAACCACTAAGAATATAGCAGACGGGTTAGTGTGTTACGTTGTATCGAGTAACTTCGTCAAAGTAAATGCAAAATTTGCATCAGCGGATATCGATCAGTAAGTTCTAGACAAAAAAAAAACAACCTAACAAAGTCACATTGCAAAGCCGGAGCTCATTACAATAGACAAAGACTATTAAGCTTGATGAATGAATAAACAGAAGGTGTCACATGGCAACTATTTTGAATTTGCTCTCGTTTTATATTTTTACTGATGCAGTCAAACTGGTACTTCTAGTAGGATACAATTGAACTTAGAAACAATGTATGTGCAAAGACCAGTCACGATGGCAACTGCTCAAAATGCGATTAAATGCGCTCGGATGAAAATTTAATTGTTGGTGAAGCAAAGTCACATGAGATTTGTTAGACAATGCGGAAATTTTGATGTTTTATGAACCATGAGATGAATAATGTGTTTATCATTTATAACAACATGTGATGAAAAAATCGTATTTCATCCCTACAATGAACTGATTTAATGTGTTGTGTTACTTTGGTGCATGATGGTTATATTGTGTAGCGTTTGATCAGAGATACAATCGTCAATAATCGAATTTACAGTTTTCACTGATTCGATATTTTACGGAAGCGGTAGCGAATTACCCATGTTTTGTGGTTAATTTGCTTGTTCAGCTCAATTAATTCATCAATAGCGTCGTAATCGTGTTAAAGAGTACAGTATTTTCAATTTACTTTTCAAGTTCATTCTAATGGGATCTATGCAGTAATTGTCAGTGCGCATGGAAAGAAACAGACAGAACTCACTTTGCAGGGTTCGATTCAGTTTCCTTACAGTGCGTTGGAACAATTCCTACTGTCGGTTAAAGTGATTGCAAAGAGAAACATGAAAATCGGAAAACATGAAAATACATTTAAACAAGCACATGGAGATTAAATGGTAGTGGACATCAGAAAATCTGCAGGAAACTACGAACCCAGATGTACAACATAAAACTAAATTTTTTTTGGTTATGGTTGATAATATTGGTAACATATGGGATCTACACAGAATTGCTCTGTTCGCCTGGTACCTTAACCACCAAAAAATAACAACGGTTCAATTGAATGAATACCTTTTCCTTATTTTCAATATTAAAATAATAGGGCTTTTATTATGGTTTTATTGATTTAAAAAAAAAATGAGTTTTAGAAAATTTTAAATTAAAAAAATCATAACTTCTGAACCAGTTTTTGCAGTTCATCCCTTAAATGGAAGATTTTTGAATAGAGTTTTAGGAAAAAAATATCCGAAAACGTCAAAAATATTCAATGTTCTATGAAAAAATACGTTATAATGGATTTTTTTTTTCGCTGCAAAGAACTTCAAGTACTCTTTGTTTAAAAGAAAAAGTTTCAGAATCTTCTCGTTAGTTCGAAGCGAAGCAGTAATTATTGTTCTAAATAAGCAGATTTAAAGCACATGGCAGTTGTTGAAAAAGCAATTTTTTTTAGAACGTTAGTATTATTATGTTAGGTATTTTGATCACTGCGATCATTTTTTTTTTGACCTCAATAAATGTCGATACGTGATTTGGCCAATAAAGCGGAAACCAGCGTCGGAATGATTCAACGTATCAAGAAACGGAACAACCTGAAGACCGAAAGAAGCAGAACATCGCCAACCAAAGTGCAGAACTGAAGCAACGCGCAGCAACAAGGGCCCGGAAATTGTATTTGCGAGTTTTGCAGCCACCGGATTCATGTATTTTGATGGACGACGAGACCTATGTCACCTATCTAAGGATTTAAAAACACTTACAGGTACAGAATATTACACTGCCGTCGTAGGGGAGGATGTAAGCGACGCAGACAGGTCGATTCAAGTGCAGAAGTTTGGTCGAAAAGTGCTGCTATGGCAAGCAATGTGTTCTTGCGGTATGAAGTCTAAAATTTTTTACACTACCGGAACAATCAGAAGAGGTTACTGCCTTTATATCAGAAGCATAGTACCCCTCCACTGTTTTGGCCGGATTTAGTGTCGACGCATTACGCCAAAACAACTTTTAATTGGCTCACGGAAAAGGGTATAGATTTCGTTGAGAAAGACATCAATCTGCCAAATAGCCCTCAGCTTCGGTCATCGAACGCTATTTCGCGATTGTAAAGAGGGTCTTCAAAAAGACTGGCAAAACAGCTTAGAATATGCAGGAATTCAAAAAAAAATTGGGCTAAGGCGTCCAAAAAATGTTATGAAACACTTGTCCGGAACTTGATGAAAAGTGTTCGATCAAAAATTTGTGAAGAATAATATTAATTTCATACGGTCTTCACAATTTTCAAGTACAATCTCGTACAATAAAGAATAATCCAATGTTTGAATAAAACATAATTTTTTTTTATAAGATTTGAAAGAAAAATATCTGGATCATTTATTTTCGATACAGTCCATAATCCAGATAAACCTATACCTAATACATAACTAAGGAACTCCAAATTTGGTTGTGAAGGGGATACAACCCCCTCGCTATATGAGATTGAGAAAATATTTTTGATTAACATATCTAAACATGTTGACTCGATGAGATAAAAACAGGTATTTAAACTTATTTCAGTTTGAGACATTACTTTCATTGATGGGAACAGAATATTAGTATTATGTAGGATGGAGGTGTGGTATACCCCTCTTTCGCACTTAGCCCATGAAATTGATCAATTGCTAATGGAGAAAGGACCGAGAATCAATGCCCTGGGCTACGCGCTGGCAGCAACCAAGCTCCAGGGCTTGTATGTGTCTTTATATATATGAAAGATGCACACTAGTGACGCCATATGAGATGAGGTGGACCAAAAGTTAATTTAAATCAAAATATTAGAGCAAAGAAGACGTTTGCATACGTCACTATCAATTCTGTTTACTTTTCTTCATACTAATGTGAATATTTTGATAACTTAACTATAAATTGATTTATCCAGCAGCTCCCCATACTAAAATAAAGGTTATCAAAGCAGTGCCTTCATCGATATTAAAAATCAACTCAACTAGTTATGTTTAATCGTACTAGAAAACATCATAAATAATAACTTGTTTCTGAACTTGTGAAATATTTGTAAATTATAAATAACTGAACGTAATTTACTTCAATTTAAAATTATTTTTTTTAATAAAAAGATGCTACGAGCATAAACATATATATAATTGTACTAATCCAAAACTTTTGGAAAACGATATTTCCAGTTAGTTTCATTTCACAAGGTTTGTTCGAGTGTCAGTTGTCCTCTTCTTTACATTTTATTATCTAATCTCTTCAAAGCATGGCGACAAAATTTTGAAGGAACTACAACAAGACGTCTTAGGCATACACCGAGCGGAAAAAAGTCATAAAATCATAAATGGGGTGGACAAGGAACCCTGCGGCAGTAATCTTCATTATAATAATTGAGCTGTATTACGAGTAAGAACCACTACGCATTTTCAAAAAAAAAAAAAATTAGCAGAATTCTCCTTGTGAAAATAATTAGAATACTTCATATAATTTTCAGCGAAAGTTCCGAGCATCAAGATAAGATATCAACTTCATAACTAGATATTTAATGCAAGTCATGTTTCGGGGGGAAAGAAGGGACCATCAGGGCAGCCAAGTGATACGGTTTGGATAGAGAGCTTGCGAATGCCTCCCTCCTATTGTTAATGTTTTGCGAATCGAGGGCGGGCTTTTTTACCCTATCTATTGGGGGTAATTTGTTTATAGAGGGCTCGATTCTATTGCTGTTTGTGTGAACTTGCTTCTGAGAGTGATTCTCTTATCTTTCCCCCCGGATTTCACGTAAGTGTCTTTACTTGCGGCTACACCAATCGTTTTTGGCCCTTCATACAGGAATCTTTTTTTTTTTTTAATAATCATTTATTTGTGCAGGCTCAATCGAATCAACTTTACAGAGCCAAATTTTCATATTTTTATACATCATTTATCTTAAAACTAAAGTTAGGGGGATAAAACCGATTACTCGCGGCCGTCTCGAGGTTAATAGAAATTACAAATTACGGATGGGAAAGAGGGTGGGAATTTAAAGTAAGGTTTACATAACACATTAAATTTAAATTCTAAATTATCTAAACACTTATAACTATACAATTTATGGTTTTCTTTTGACTTGAACATTTTTTGAAAAAGAAAAAAAAAACACACACACATACACAGATAAAAAAAAAACTTAAAGTAAACATACAGGTTAAACTAACTACAATCTAAGGCTAATGTTAGTCAAAAACACATAAATGAGTTTCATGTACTCCGAATCACGTACAGCCAAAACATCTCGAACTGGCACATTGGGTTGTCTACCTCGAGCCCGAAGGGAATCACAAAGCTCAGATCTGACTCCACGATGCTCAGCACAAGACCAAACAACGTGATCTGCGTCCTGATAGCCTTGTCCACACTCGCAGAGATTGCTGTCGCTCAGCCCAACACGGTATAAATGAGCGTTCAAAGAATAATGATTGGACATGAGGCGAGACATCACACGAATGAAGTCTCGACCCACATCCATCCCCCTAAACCAAGATTTCTTCGACACCTTTGGGATGATAGAATGTTGCCATCGCCCCAAATCTCCTTTACTCCATTTATGCTGCCAGCTGACGAGTGACTGTTGACAAAAAATAGGAAAAAATTCGTTGAAGGCGATTTGTCGATCACAAATATCGCCTTCCATAGCGCCCACCTTTGCAAGCGAGTCCGCTTTCTCATTGCCCGGAATTGAACAATGAGATGGGACCCATACAAAGGTGATGATAAAATAACGCGAAGATAAAGCACTTAGAAGCTCCTGTATTTTCATGAGAAAATACGAGGAGTGCTTTACCGGCCTCAAAGAGCGAATAGCCTCTATAGAACTGAGACTATCCGTGAAAATGAAGTACTGATCCGGTGATAATGAGGCAACAATTTCTAGCGTAAAGTGTATTGCCGCTAATTCAGCGACATATACGGAACAAGGAGCTTGAAGTTTACGATTGGCGCTATATATTTCATTAAATATACCAAAGCCTGCTGACTCCTCTATCAAAGATCCGCCAGTGAAGAACGATTTAGTGGAATCAACTTGGCCAAACTTTGCAGCAAATATTACCGGAGCAATCATAGGACGATGATGCTCTGGGATTCCATGAAGCTCCTGCTTCATGGATAAATCAAAATGAACCGAATTGTCGAAATCGGAGAAGCAAACACGATTGGAAATATTCGGCGAAGGGCTGACATCCTGTGTTATGTACAAATGGTACAAGGTCATGAAGCGGGTTTGAGTATTCAATTCAAGGAGCTTCTCAAAATTTTCGATCACCTGGGGGTTCATAACTTCACACCTGGTGAGGAGCCGGAGAGACAATTCTGAAAATCGATCCGAGAGTGGCAACATGCCAGCCAGCACTTCCAGACTCATCGTATGAGTCGAGTGCATACAACCTAACCGACACCGATACTGAATACGTTCTAGTTTAATGAAGTGCGACCGAGCCGCTGACTGAAAACAAAAACTACCGTATTCCATAACCGACAAAATCGTTGTCCGGTACAACGTTAGAAGATCTTGTGGATGAGCTCCCCACCAGGTCCCGGTAATTGTGCAGAGAAAATTGACCCTCTGCTGGCACTTTCGCTTCAGATACTCTATATGGGATCTCCAGGTGCACTTAGAATCGAACCAGACCCCAAGATATTTAAATGACATAGAATGAGTTATCGGCTTACCCCAAATTTGAAGCTTCGGTTGTGCTGGGTTATGCTTCCTAGAAAAAACTACCAACTCAGTTTTCTCCGTAGAGAATTCGATACCTAGCTCTAAAGCCCAAGTAGACAAATGGTCCAAGGTATCCTGTAAGGGTCCTTGCAGATCGACCCCATTGGGTCCCGTGACAGACACTACACCGTCATCTGCAAGTTGTCTCAACGTACAGTTGTCACTTAGACAACCGTCAATGTCTTTGACATAAAAATTATACAAAAGGGGGCTTAAACATGATCCCTGGGGTTCCATGAGAGAAGCTCATATGTTTCTCTGACAGCAAATTGTACAAAAAATTATTCATTAATGGAGAAAAGCTACAAGCGTGGAGTTTATCGGAAAGAACTTCAACAGATACTGAATCAAAAGCCCCCTTGATATCCAAGAATACAGAAGCCATTTGCTCTTTTTTAGCAAAAGCTAACTGAATATCCGTGGACAGTCGTTCGTTCCCTTACCCCTACGGAAACCATATTGAGTATCTGAAAGCAGGTTATTCGTCTCAACCCATTTGTCCAGACGGAAGAGGATCATTTTCTACAACAAATTTCGAATGCAGGATAACATCGCGATGGGTCGATAGGAGTTGTGGTCGGACGCGGGTTTGCCAGGTTTTTGAATGGCGATAACTCTCACCCTTCTCCAATCATCCGGTACAATATTGTGTTCCAAAAACTTTGCGACGTCTGGGAGGTTTTTAAGCAAGTTGAACTTGATCTTATCAGCCCCTGGAGCCGTATTGCCACACGAAAGGAGTGCGAGAGAGAGTTCTACCATTGAAAAGGGTTGGCTAATCTCATCTATCGAATTCTCGGTTTCACGAGGAATGATCCGTGCCGGCACAGAATCTGGACAAACTTTTCGCGCGAACTTGAGGATCCATTGGTCCGAGTACTCCTCGCTCTCGTTGTTCGTAGTTCGGTTACGCAATCTTCGCGCCGTATTCCAAAGAGTACTCATCGACGTCTCGCGCGATAGCCCGTCCACGAATCTTCGCCAGTATCCGCGTTTCTTGGCCTTGATGAGGCTCTTAAGTTCGCGTTCGAGAGCCGTGTATACTTCGAAGTGCTCAGGTGTTCCACGTCTACGGAAAACTTTAAACGCGTCGGACTTCTTACGGTAAACCTCGGTGCATTGCTGATCCCACCATGGAGAAGGAGGTTTCCTGCGAAATGACGTCCCTGGAACTGATCGAGTTTGAGCTTGAAGCTCGCTGTCTATGATCAGGTTGGAGAGGAAGTTATATTCCTCCAGCGGTGGAAGCTCTTCTACCGTCGTTACGGCTTCATCTACTGCTGTCCTAAACTTTGTCCAATCGATGTAACGGGTAAGATCATACGCGACGTTGGTGGATTCCGACGGATTGAACCCGGTGGCAATCGAAATTTTTATGGGCAAGTGATCACTACCGTGGGGATGTTGAATCACATTCCATGTGCAATCCAACGATAATGAATTCGAGCAAAGTGTGAGGTCTAATCTACTGCCAACTGAGGATATACCAGCCAAACGTGTTACTTCTCCATTGTTAAGAACTGTCATATTGAAGTTGTCACAGAGGTCATATATTAAGGAAGACCGGATTTCATCGTACAGTTCTCCCCAGCCTGCACCGTGAGAGTTAAAATCTCCCATGATCAACCGCGGAGAAGGAAGGACCGAACACATATCTGAAAGTTGTTTTCGGTTAATCGAGGCTCTAGGAGGAATATAGACAGAAGCAATGCAAAGGCTTTTATTTTTAATAACAGCCTGACATGCGACAACTTCAATACCTTGAGTTTGAGGAAAATTCACTCTATAGAAGGAGTAGCACTTTTTGATCCCCAAAAGTACTCCTCCTCCACGTGAATCCTCACGATCAAGACGAATTATATTGAAATCATGAAAAGGAAGATTGATTTCGGAAGAGAGCCATGTTTCACAAAGAGCGAATGCATCACAACCGGTATTATGAGCTAAAAATTTGAATGATTCCAATTTAGGAATCAAACTTCGACAATTCCACTGTAGAACAGTGATCAAATCCCCGACCTCATTTGGAAAATTATCCATCGAAGGAGATGATTGCTGCAAGAAGATACAGGAATCTTGATCAAATCGTTTTTCAGATTATTCTGATTATTTGATCGATGGTAGTATCTCATCATCATCATCATCATCATTATCACAAACATTGAGCCACCCTTATCGTATAAGCATAAGAACCCTGAACGGGATTTAAAAATAATGATTTCCTGTTAAAAAAAAACCGATAAGGATTAGCTCTAAGCCATAAGAAAGATCAGATTTGATTAATATTATTCAAGTATATTTCGCTCACAAACCCAAAAAAAAAGAGTTTTCCTCAGTAACTTGAGAAAAACTCGCTGACGAAAGAAAGAAACTATCTGAAAAAAAGATAACAAACGCTACAGTGAACCAGAAAAGGTGAAAGATAGATTAATAGTTGAAGCTTTTCCCCCAATTTTTATCTACATTTCTAAACTAGATGCGCACCCTGTAAGTGTAGCAAGAAACTATTTTTTTTTCGACTAATTTTCAGGAGATATGAGAAGATTGATACAGGAAACATGATGGTATAAGAGAAGTTACATTCAAAATCAATTACTCAATTGGAGTTTACGTCTCTCTCTGACATAAGGATATGCAACACTATATAGAACTGTTTTTTTGCATAAGCGACAGTGCGAAAGCGGTAGGAATAAAAAATATATACGAAAATGACTAATTACTTTGTATCAAGGTATGGAGGTAAATAAGAACTTGTTATTCGTGGCCATTTTAATCAATTTATTACCATCTCAAAACTATTTTGATAAAAATTATATGTTTACCTTTTTTTTTAAATATAAAGAAAAAAAAGAAAAAAAAAGAAAAAAAATCGAAATTTGTTAAACTTAGATGGGATTTTTTCAATGAAATGCAATATAAATTGTTTATTTCTTTCAGTGCATATTTTTTTCAAGTTTTAAAATGGATGTTTCATAACTCTATACACAGATAAAAATTTCCTCTACGGTTGAGTTTGGTGGTCCGTGGTGGTAATTGGTTCACAACACTCGCCATACCACCATAACACTATGTGAAAGACCCCAACAGCATCCTTACTGTTAGTTTCAATCGGTCCAAATCAGCTATCAAGTGTTATTGAAAATTACCTTCTTATTCCAACGAAAAACCACCATTACACTATGTGAGTGTCTCCAATAGCATCCTTACTGTTGTGTTCAGCACGACACAGATTGTTTATGCTGCCTAAGCATAAACGAACTCTACCGCATCGAACGACGATGATCATGTGCTGACACAGCACATAGCGCAAGCGAGTTAGCATAAGCAAAGGAAAGAACGAAAAATATATTCTACGGTAAGACGCCGAGCGAAGAGGTACTATTTTGTGAGGAAAGAAAATCACTGTGTTTCCCCCCAACGTGTTTAAGTTTAAGGGTATCCTCCCCTGAATTTTAACAAAAAAAGTCGATTTTTTTTTGGCAAAAAATGAAAGCCACATATTCGTAGAATATATGTGTAGAAGGATTTTTTGATACAATGAATATTTATTGAATGGCAGCGTCTCGAACACACCTGTCGCAAGTGCGCTGCGGGGGCTTTGAAAAACTTTGAACGCGTTTTTCTCGAAACTATATTTTTCAATCTAACTTCAATCCCCGGCCTTGAACTTATAATCCGATTCCCTCCATCAAATAACTGTTTGAAAGGTTATTATTGTTTGTACGGCTTGAACTAAAAATTGGCATTAATAATTAATTATTTATAATTTTTGAACACGGTTGAAATGAAAAAAAGTAGCGAAAAATTAAACTTTTCAGTTCAAATGATCACTATGCAATGAGTTTAAGTTTAAATTGTCTGAAATTTAGTTTAAGCCGTAGAAAATTTCATTATCTTTCAGAAATGATAACTAGATTTGATTTCTGACCACTACAAGAGGCTGCAGGCTTGAAGTTGTCGCCTGCGCAGATGCTTACGGAAATCGCCATTTTGTAGCCGCCATTTTTAATTTTCACAATTTTTTTATCTCTTTGAAATCTTGAATAATAATCGAATTTAATCGTCAAAACCGAAAGTTCGTACGCCTTTTCATTCTCCCACAAAAAAATACAAACTTTGCCTTATTTTTGCCCAAATCCAGGGGAGGGTCCCCTTAAGGAATAAGTGCCCAGGATTTCGGACAATTATTATAAATCGGAAGTCGGTTCTAATATTTAAAGATTTTACTAGACGTTGCGTGAATTCTGCGTATCGTTTACCAAAACGAACCCTGCTGCCAACACATTCCCTTTTATTTAACATACCGGTGAGTAGAGGATTTCTCGGCTTCTAATATAGCGTGTATAACGTTAACCCCTACCCTTTCCTTATTTGACCTGCATTCGGGCGGAGCCGGCAAAGGTTTTTACATATTGAGGATGTATATTAGTCTTAAGCATCATCTGTTGGTTCTCAGTGTAAATACAGCTGATCTGGTAAGAACGGAGTAGTAACCGTGTGCGGTCAATCATACTCATGCTCATCTTTATTACATGTTGCAACTCCATAGTCCGAACATGGTATTAGACATTACTTTGGTGCAAAGTATAGTTTTTGAGATACGAGTTGGTTCAAATTGTACAATTGGTTCATATAATTAGCCCTTTCGAAAAAAAGACACTTGAGACAAAACGATCTAATAAACAGTGGAAAATTAATGCTTCCTCCTGTCGAAAATGAAGAGAAAGTTTCATTAAATCAAAGAGACTCCTTTTGCAGTTTTCGTGTAAAACTGCTCAGGGATAGAACATCTTAACCTCGAGACAAGATATTACAGTAGACTATCACTTTAGAAATAAAATACAGTTGATACAAACATACAGTTGACCACGCTAACGAAACGAATTAAGTATTCATCAATCTCAATTTTTACGCTGATCGAACAAAATTATAGTTGTTCGGAAAATCGATCTTCAGTATAGTTTTTAATTAGTAAATTCTCTTTACCAGGAAATAATCCAATTTTCCTACCATTAAACCCAAGAAGATACTGAATAAAACATTTTCCGCATAATGTTTGGTTCATGTGTTCCGAATGGCCAAGCTCTCAAATTCCCATCCAAACAGGATGAAATTTTAAGCACATTGTCATGAGGTGGGGTGGAACAAAATCAAAATTTAAAACCAAATACCCAAAAGATGATTAAAACCTAACTGTTGAATTATTTCGGCATGTTTTGTGGGCGGCAAATTTTTCTGAAAAAATACTTAACCCGCTTTCATTGTTTATTCAATCCAATGAATTGAAATATCAAAAACATTACTTAAGCAATGGGTTATTTACTAATAAGATAGTGGATCCGATACCAGCAGATTTGTAACACACACAAATAGCATACATAAAAAAAAACAACATGAAGGACTTAATATATATATGATTACCTGATGTTGCTCACTAGTCGATGCGCGTAATTTGTTACGGAACATTATGCTCAATTATTATTACTTTATACACTGTATCTATTGGAGTGTCGTCCAATTGGTCACTTTTTCATTCACCAGAGCTGTTGCAACTAATTCGATTACACATCTCCACACTGTTCACAGCTTGAGCATCGAATTGATAATGTAAATAACGTATGAGTAGATTAACGGGACTGTTGAGAACATTTTACGATATTGAAAACAGTCAATCAATTACACAACTTCCAATATTCATCAATTTCGGCCGTATGATGAAGAGCGATAACAGCGTCATAGAATCGAATGCTGCCTCATAAACATTGTTCCACGCGGTTTGAATGAAAGTGAAACTTCCGAACTGGATTCTAGCTAACGACTGATATTTTCAGAATCGACAGCTTTTACAGTTGCATTCGATTGGACATGAGCTATGTGGCTTTGAAGATAGCATGAGAGGCCTACCTAGTGCCAATGTGCATTCTCACTGTGCAGCTATGGTCCATAGAGCTTCTATCGTACATGCACTATTTTCAAAGGGCCAACCTGTATACTTAGCTATAACCACTGAGTGTTTATATATTTGCTCCCAGATAGTAAAAAGTTGCGACTGTTTTGATGAAGAAGTCGCATTGAAAAATGAAACATTGACTTTGAACTTGAAGTCGAGTGCACAGGCATAATCGGTCTATCGATTATGCTGATGTTCGTCATTGCCTGTTGTATTCTGGTGGCAAGTTCGCATGCAGCTATTCTCCCGATTGATTGACTTGCAATCATTTGATAATTCCGATTTGAACTTTGAAAAACATACATATGTATTCTCTCATATGACGAAATACTGTTTCGGCAATGAGGGTTGTACGTAACTTCGGAAATGGTATAAACGTTGCATTTTAAGTTACTAACTAGAATACATAAACGAGTAGGCAATGTATTACCTATCTCAATAGACTAACATATTTAGGTGAAACAACCATTTAAATAAAAATTTACCTTGGATTAAGATTGATTCGGTATATTGCGACTGTTTTCTAAGTCGAATCCGATCTTTTAGTTCTGGTCGGCAACGGACTATGGTGGACTATAATTTCAGACTAGAAGGTCTTTTTCACGTCGACTCTTGCTGGCGAGCATGGGAAAATCTTTACACAGAAACATTGTTATTTTTTTTTGATTAGTTCGTTTATTTGTAAGGCTCAGGAGAAACATAGTTATTAGTTAGTAACATTTCGATAACAATCCAAACGGAACGGGGAGATGATACTCAAATGCTATCTGAGAGTAAATGAAGTTTAGAAAAAGTAACAAGCAAGTAAAACACTCTTAATTCTGTTTGAATTTCAATGTTTCAATGGATATGCAAAGATTCAATCCTCAATTATATACTGTTCTATAGAAATATGATGATAAATTTGCAAATCAGATTATGAGAGTTTTCTAAAAAAGACAGCGGCGTTCTGTGGATTTTCAAATTGATTGTGCACTAGAACAACTACTTAAATTCACGTAAGCCACGGCGTATCTTCTTCAGTGAAAAAGTTATAGCTGCGGGTAATTACAGCGACGTAATATTCATGAAAGCAAATATACTATATTAACATACAGTTAATATAGTATATTTGCTGAAAATGAAAGAGCCCAGAGTACATTCCTGCTCAGGATGTTTAGTACATCTTGTTCAGGATCATAAGAGAATCTGTTTGGAATTTTGCGCTTATTTTTCTCAGCATTTTGAGCAAGAGTATCTGGGAATTACTAAGCTCCGATTTTGAGAACTGCAACTATTAAAATTGTAGGTATCATTTAGGGTGTACTCGCAGAAATCGCAGGTAATCGCAGAATGCGTTGAATAGTTAGATATCATTTTTCAACGCCAGGATAGGTATAAGTCTGCCGTCACAAAAGACGCTAAGTAATTCAATTTAAAGATAAATCAATTAAGTTTATACATTGCACCGTCCAAAAATCACGTGGTATTTTAGGAAGGAGAAGAGAAGGAGTTGGCCAGAACACGTGCTACATATAAACAATATCGAAAAATATGGACAAAGATCCACAAATGGAGAGGTGGTCTGAATATCCCAAATATGAGAACACGTGTTTCTGAGCCATCGCTTAGCTCTCAAAAAGCTAAATAAACTTATAAAAATCAATTTCGATTGATGGGAACGCGTGGTTGGTAAGTTACTTTGAATAACGGAAACGCATGGTAGAATACTCAGCAAAAACTAAAAACATAACATTTTTGAAAAAAAAATTGTTCAAAAACTAAAATACATCCATCGCTAATTATTTATATAAAAACGATCTCTGTGGTCCGAGATCATGTTAACTATGAAATACCGATATAATCCATGTTTTTATAACTAATACCACAAGTGAGGTTTATTTTTTCTAAAAAGTATATTTAATAACCTATCATTTGCGTATTTAATGAATAAAAATCGATGCAGTGGTTTAAAAGTTATGCATTTTTGACAAAACGCAATTCTAAAAGAAGTCAATTTTTCGACAACCCTAATGCAGAAATGGTCCCTAATTACAAAATAAGAAACACGGGTCTAATATTTTTAGGACGATTTTTATGAAATTTTGAGAGATCGTATATCCTTTTTCTATGGAATTGCTGTATACTCGTAACGCAGTGGCTAGCGTTTGATTGCATGCCGGCTGAAGGGGATCAAATCCAGGCTTTACTTTCATTTTTAAATATACTTTGATAAATTGTTATGCAAATATCAGATCTATACTGTATTTAACTCTACGAATCTTAAAAATTAACATACTTAAAATGCTGCTCTTAAGGTTCAAAAAGCTATCATAAATATCATCAGAATTCAAAAGCAGTTTTTTGTTAAATTCAAAACACTCCTCATGAAAATGTGTTTACTGTTCTCTACTCACCATCCGGAATACAATGAGCGCTTTTTTATTTACATTAATTTAGCTTTGTTTGAAAAAACTGCTTTTGAAATTTGATGATGCTGATAACGCTTCTTTGAAAAATAGTGTTTGCGCCAGGCTAGTGAAGATTATTTTATGAGAAGCTTCTAAACTGCTTGAAAGTTTGAAGTGAACATTAAATCGGAGCTCCTAAGAAGTGATCATGCACCTTTTATAGAGCTTGTTTGCTGCTTAAGAGCGTTAAATGGAAACTGTTTTGAGAACAAATTGCTAAGAGTACGATTGGAGCCTGGGGTCCTCGTTTAGCTTAGTCGATTAAGGCACAGCTACAAAGCAACACCATACTGGAGGTGGCTGGGTTCGATTCCCGGTCTGGTCTAGGATTTTTTTGTTATGGAAAATTTCTCGACTCCCTGGGCATAGGGTATGATTTTAGGTTGGGGGCAAGCAATAAGCTAATTGTGAAAGCAATAAGCTTGAAATGCTGAAGAAGAAGAAGACGATTGGAGCCTGAAGATGCTTTTTCGGCTCTGTGAGCATTTTTAAGTAGCAAGAGAGTTGCATTGGAATTTTATTTACACATTTCATTTCTGCTTACTTGAGATCTTGGATTTTGAGCAAATACTTCTTGGTTTTTTCGAACCTTAATAATTGATCTGAGCGTTTCATATACAGAATCGAAAAGAATTTTGTTCGCAAATTAATAAATCTGACTCTGAACTGGATTGTATGATGCAACTTTTTTAATTCAAAACTAATTAAGGATTCAAATACGAATCAATGTTCCTTAAAGATTTCAATTAAATTTTAGTCAGGGTCAAATCTTTCTGTCGATGTCGTTATAATCTAGCTCTGAGGAATCTTGCTTGAAATTCTAAGGTCAGAATTCTGAGAAATCATAAGCAAACTTTAGTCTGCTCTCAGGTTAGTTTTATAGAAGCATTTCTACAGTTGTTAATTAAGAGATGTGGCAAGCACAATGATACTCTTTTGCCCAGGGAAGTCGAGAAAATTTACAACCCAAAAGAATCCCTCGACCGATGTAGGTGGGAAAGTGTCGAAGAGAGTGTCGACACAGATAATATTTCAATATTTTTACGACATAATGTAATGTTCGCCCTGAATTCTGCTTTCAAAGTCGCTGTGTAGACCATTAGTCCATACAAAATGAAATCAACTGGTCTGATCAGAAACAACTACACAGTGTTCAATAAGTTCGAATAGAATCTTTCATGATTGTGTAGATAAGCACCATGTTCGTATACTGTAGTATTAGTGTCAGCTTTAGCTTCATGTATACACTAACAGATGTGCGTGGTGTTGACTGTCTATCAGTTGTTGTTTTTTACGCCCGATGGATCTATATCGGGAAATCGTCGTCAACTGTTTTTAACGGGCCTGGCAACAACTCAGACATCTGAAATCTTTTAAGGTTAAATGGAACTTTGAGTATACGATACCAGGAGCCCTCTTAGATCGCGGACTGTGTGTCGGTAGGCAAGGACGCAACGAACCATCAAGACCGTGAGGAAGCGCATCCGGCGCAAAAATAACTGCTCAATACGGAAATTGGCTGCTGATCTCGTCAATTTCACGGGAACCGTCCACATCATTCTCAGTAAGGACCTTGGATGTAAGGCTTACAAAAAACGTTAGGTCCATGGCGTTTTGGAAACTACCACCAAAAAGAGGTTGGATAGAGCCAAGTTGATACTCTCTCGGCACGCTGGTCATGACTTCGGACGACAAACTGTTTGTATTGGATCAGCCTTACAATGCGCCAAATGATCGATTGTGGACGGAAATGAGGGCAAGCATTCCTGTATTAACATTCCTCCATTCTGAAGTACAACATCAATGATAGTTTAGGAACAGTTTGCAAGCGAGGTAAGCTTTCCTTGGTATTCATAGAAAAAATCAACGCGGCATACTTCAAAACGGAGTTTTGGAGAAGGTTGTTGCTCTAAGTCTGCGCGGGCTTCAAATGGTGATTTGACTTCGAAGGAGGGTGCGACCGACTTCTGGTCCTCACAACTTCCTACCTCGCGCCACCACGAGTCATATGATTACAAAAGACTGCAAGCTGAAACATGGAGACGCTGGTTGGCGTAGCCTGGGCAATGTTGTCATTTTGACAATAGCGAAGTGAGGGGGTGCGACTAAAAATCGTGCACCTATAAATCATGTTGTGTATCCATACCTGCAATTCATATCATATTATATTCCATTCTCATTTAATTAATAATCTCAGCACGCTTTGGAATCATCTTTGCATTCCAAAACTATTTAAGAGCCCGGAGCAACATGACAAGCATCAAAGGCCCGATTTATTTTTCAGGATCTCAGCATAACATTTAATTTAATTTGCACTTCAGAACTTCAACTACCATATTCATTAAAGACTGGCATGTGCTTAAAAGCAGTGTATGATTATGTTTAAACATTGTGTTTAGTGGCATTATGGTAAGATAAGCCATTTATTTCAGAAATCATCAAACCGGGCTCTTCGATCACTGCAATGCTCTCTATGAAATGTAACTAGAACGGTATAAAGAAGAATTTTAACAACATGTGGCAAGCTCTATCGGACCTATCAATACTTTCTCTTCACATCTTTGGTTCTAGCAGAAACTGCTGTTCACTACTGGGATCCCATGATGTTGAGAAGATATTTCCAATTTCAAAAACATTATAATTTTAATTGGCGCATTGTACGCCATAAAAACATTATTAATTCGTAGTGTATTCATGCCTATGATGGGGTTTCCGTCAAAACATGCTGTCTGGAGGATCAGCATACAACACTTTATCAGGTTTATCTCTGAGGTTGTTAAGTAAACAATGACGAGAAAAACATTACTGGTAAAAATAAGAAGTTGTGTTTTCAAAACCTCTAATTGGAAATTTATTCCCATCACATGTGGTCCTTAGGGAGTGTAAAAACAGAGATTTCACATCGCTAGAACCATTCTGTGCCTTTGGCGGTGTTTGAGCGCGATCAGATGTAGAAATTTTTGCCAGTTAAGGTGGCGGATCCGTCCCTGCTTTGGCAAAGATGTCTATGTTTGCTTCGAAATACTGCCAAAACAAAGCCCTACGCTCAATTTCAAACTACTTCTATTCAATTTCATAACCTGCCGAGCTCTATCGGACCTATAAATACTTTCTCTTCACATCTTTGGTTCTAGCAGAAACTGCTGTTCACTAGGATCCCATGATGTTGAGAAGATATTTCCAATTTCAAAAACATGTCTTATAAAATAATATCTTTTATTGAAATATTATTTTTTTTTTTTTTTTTTTTTTTTTTTTTTTTTTTTTTTTTTTGGAATTAGTGGATTATTAATTTTTTTTTATTTTTTTTTTTTTTTTTTTCATTAACTATCCAGTGGATGTCAGATATTCGATGAAATTTGGACACACGCAATTGTTCGTATCTTTTTAGCGTGTGGGTAAAAATTATTGAAATTTTAACTGAATGTATTTCATTGTGTTGTGTCAATTGTGTAATGAGTTTCGTGAAAATCGGTCTAGTGATTTCAGTGATGGCTCCTAATGACGAAATAGTGCGCCAACAAATTTTGGGCACTCACTTCGAAAACCCAAACGCTTCTCATCGATGGATCGGAAAACAGCTCGGAATCGCACATTCAACCGTATCTCATGTGATCAAAACGTTCAAGGACCGTAAGACAACCAAGCGGAAAAATGGTAGTGGCAAAAAACGTGGCACATCAAATCCGGAGAAGGCCAGGATGGTATTGAACCAATTTAAGCGTTATCCCAACATTTCGATCAGGGATGTTGCGAAAAAGGCGAAAGTTTCAGTTTGTTTTGTGCAGAAAACAATGAAACGTTCTGGATTACATGTGTACAAGGTCCAGAAGGCACCGAACCGGAGCGATAAACAGAACTCGGTGGCCAAAACTCGTGCAAGAAAACTGTACAGGGAGTGACTCACAAAACCGTCCTGCATTGTGGTGGACGATGAGACCTACATTAAAGCCGACACCAAACAGGACCAGGACAGGAAGGACAGGAACACTACTTCGCCACCTCTAAGTTGGCCGTTCCGGAGAGTGTACGGAAGAAGAAACTGTCGAAATTCGCCAAAAAATTCCTTTTCTGGCAAGCGATCTGCGGATGTGGCAAAATGAGTCAGCCCTTCATCACCTCTGGGACCGTCAACGGACAAATCTACAAGGACGAATGCCTCCAAAAACGACTTCTGCCCTTCTTGAGATCTCACGATGGCCCGATACTGTTTTGGCCGGATTTGGCATCTTGCCACTATGCCCGGCCCTTCTTAGACTGGTACAAAGATAATAATGTAGTTTTGCATGTATGTATGTAAGGTAGCCACCATCCTTTCTAAGACCTTGTCATGTATGCAGCTCCACTTAATAGCAAGATCAAATATTGAGTTACCGGGTTGTATTCACAGTAACGCTGTATGAAGGGCCAAAAACGGTGGGGCGGACCCGTAAGCAGAGACACTTACGCGAAACCCGCGGGAACATAAGATTCTCCTTCCAACGATACAGTTAGGTTTTGAATTAATATATATTTTTGATAAAGTAGGCAAGAGCTCTTTTTTTAAGTAGAATTTTTCAAATAAGATCCTTTTTAAAAAAAACATTAAACACCTTCCTATCTTTTCAAATACATAACGTAGGTTAGATGAGCTATAACTGACAAGGATGCATATATGCGAAGCTGAAAATGACTTATAAAAAAGCATACAAAATGTAGTGAATGGATGTTATAATATAAAATGATAATAATTTCATTTGTGTGATCAGAGTGTGGTCCTGCTGCAATTGTATACGGACCCGCGCATCCACCATGAACTTGAAACAGTAGCCACGAGAAAAAGAATTGATTTAAAATTATTTTACAAAACTTGGGATATCCATGGATGATCTGAAATAGTACAGCATATTAAGAATAATGAACCAAAAATTTCGATGTGCTGCTTTGCTAATAAATGTGATATAACCACAATGGAACTGACTCTTAGCTTCGGGTCATGATCCCTACTGAGCCCTTGCGGCACGTCAAGCAGGCCATTTCAGCGCAAGGGCAAAGATAATAATGTAGTTTTTATACCAAAAGACGTCAACCCTCCAAACACTCCGGAACTTCGC
Organism: Aedes koreicus; assembly: GCA_024533555.2. Lineage (NCBI taxonomy): Eukaryota > Metazoa > Arthropoda > Insecta > Diptera > Culicidae > Aedes > Aedes koreicus. The sequence goes on from JAHHFK020001322.1 coordinate 309,175, forward strand.
CCAATTGAAAAATTTTGGGCAATCATGAAGGCAAAGCTCGTTAAAACTCCAAAACTGATAGAAAATGAACTAGAACTAAAGAAAGTGTGGTTGAAAGTAAGTAAGCTAGTCGGTCCTATCATTGCCCAAAATTTGATGAAAGGGGTCAAGGCAAAGGTGCGGGCATTTGGGTTGGGAGAAGAGGTTCAATAAACCAATGATGTCAAAACTTAACCATTTAGTAGTACTTTATTTCCAGAAAGTTTGAAAATAATCGGGCTCAAGGAAAATGTTTGGTGACCTATTTTGTGTGTCCAAATTTCATCGAATACAGTCTTTATTTTGTGTATACGCATATTATGCTTCGTATTGACTTACTGGCGCCGCTTTTTACATGGTCAAGTAATTTTATTTGTGTAATGTGTAATTTGTATTTCCATGAACATCATTCAAGTTTGAAATTTAGCATTTTTGTTTTTATGATATCTTCATTTTTTGTGTACAAATTATACTAAATATTAAACATTGTAACGGGGAAGGGAGGGACCATCAGGGCACCCAAGTGAAACTATTTCGATAGGGAGCATGGGAGTGCCTCTTCCCTATTGTTAACATTTCGCGGAACTTCGACCCCATCTATTGGGTTTATTCTGTCAATCGAGGGCTCGATTCTAGTGCTGTGAGTGTGAACTTGCTTTTGGAAGGAGATTCTCTTCCCTATATTCGCGGGTTTCGTGTAACTGTCTCTGCTTACGGGCCCGACTAAAAGTTTTTGGCCCTTCATACAGGAGCTTGATGATCACAAACAACAATAGGATCCTGATCAAATCATTTTTCAGCTTATTCCACTGCTATGGAAAGTTACCTTGCTACAATAGATGGTAGTATAACATCATCAAACACAAACTAAAAAAAGCCAATACTTCCTATTTCTCTTCTACTTGGCTTTATGCGTCCTACAAAGTTTTGCCTGCCGCTCAAATTAGCTTTCTTTGAAGCACATTTACAGTTATTAATAGAGGGCGTCTTTTGCCAGTCCAAAGCATTCGATTGCACTGTGGGTGTGTGTGCGTGTGTGTGTGTGTGTGTGTGTGTGTGTGTGTGTGTGTGTGTGTGTGTGTGTGTGTGTGTGTGTGTGTGTGTGTGTGTGTGTGTGTGTGTGTGAAACAAAACGAAACGGCGTATGCTCCACCCGGAAAGACATTCAACTGTATCGAGAATCGAACCCTTGACCTCGTGCTTGTAAACCGACGCGTTTATCGATTACACTATGTTTATAAGTTTTGACTGAATTTCATAGACAGCTTCTAGCTTGAGCGTTCACTTATATATTGATATATTTATTTCTGACGTTTGTTTTTTTTATTACAAAAAAAAAATATGCAATTCATGGTTGCGTCCCTGCTGCAAGTAAATGTTAGGGTTATCAATACTCATTATGATGTTCAAATGCTGACGGAAATTTTGAAGTAAGAATTCCAGTAAAATTTGGTAAAAAATTGAATAAATCGGAGAATTTCTACAATTTATAAATTTCTAGTTCATATATTTGGATATACAGAGATACAGACAAGTGATAATATTGCAACCCAAGCATATTTTTTTTATTCGTTTTTTTAGCCTACTTTTTCACAACGTGGTGACAACCACCGACGCCAGGAAGACGACCTGGCTCCTAAATGTCGCACTTATTCATATACCCCGGGATATATGAGCCATATGAGCCATATGAGCCGGGACCACTTCTATTCCGAAGGAAGACGTGACCAGAGATTTTTTCACCTTAGGAAAATCCCACCAACCTCGACTGGGATTGAAACCAGACCCACAGGGGTGCCAAGTAGCAGTCACGCTTAGCACTACACTATCGGCACCGGCTTTTTGAAAGATATTTTGCTGACAAAATTAGGTATTCTTCTCAGGTATTTTACCTCTTATGCAACGCTAATAGATTTCAATTTTTACTTATCAAAGATCAAAATTAGGTATTCACATGTTATTCTCTTCTGCTCGGAGAAGAATGGTTTAACCTTTCTTTAAAACACGTATAAAAGCTCATCATTAAACAACGAGATCTATAACAAAAAACCGAATACTTTTCCACAGAGATGCAACATTTCTCACGAGAGTCATCAGCATATCAATTTACAAACGTTAACTAGAAACGATTATCACGTCCGATAGAGGGAGAACGATGCAAACGATACTCACATTGTGACTGCCGTAGCCTACAATAAAAACGTGAGCCTCAATATCGAAGATCAGAAGCACAACCAAAAAGCAGCATGGCTTCCCAAGTACGGTTATGTGACAAAAAGAGGAACGACAGATAAAATAATAACAAAGCCTTCCAAATCTAATGGCTGACCCACAATTGATACGTTGCGGATGCGTTGACGTAAATTTGACAGAAAACCTATGGGAAAACTGTCAAATTCACGCAAACGCATCCGCAACGTATCAATTGTGGGCCAGCCATAACTCAGTTGGCAAGAAACATCAGAAGCAAACTGTGGGGCTCAAGCGCTTGACTCGTACAGTCGAAAGAAGTAGCAACACTTGCAAAACAACCACATCTGACATTCGTTTAGTGACCTGGGGTGGCATTTCGTAGCTCGAAACGAACGACTTTTTGTACGAACGCATGTGAGAAAAAGTTCTTCGTTTCGAGATCCGCAATACGGCTCCTGATTTTCGATGTAGCGCCACCAATCATGTCATTCATCAGTTGCTTTTAACGACTCTCACCATCTCCAGCGATGATCGTGGAGTGAGAATACGGATACGGATAGAATGAATTCGAGCGTTTTTGCCATCAGTCATTTAACGATATGGATTTTTACAGATTGCAACTCTGCCTTTCCAGTTCTCAAAAGTTATGAAGGTTAATCGGCATACACTATACAGAGCATACGATATACTACAGTAGACCAACTTACTGGTCGCAGTGGTTGGGACATAAACGCAAAACCGGGATATGCTGGCTTCATCAATGTTGACTATTTTTGGCGATCAATTTTAAAACCTTTCATTAAGCATATACGTCGATCAAAACACTTCGCTGAATGTTTCCGTATGATAGCTTTTTCTGATGATAGTTATAATTTGGTAACCTTTCAACTACTGAGCCATTCCGATATGCTATTTTTTAATGAATCAAACGCAATCGATTTTTTTTAAGTGAAACCCAGCCAAATAAAACAGGGGTTACACTCACTTGCGAAGTTTGGAACTTTGTAAGGACAATTTTGTCGATTGTAATAGAAGGAGCAATGAGCGAGTAAATGTAAACACACAAAAACGTCAGATGTGACCACGATGCCTCAGTGGAATACTTATAAAAGAAAGGACTCTACTTAGATTGCCTAGAATACAAAAATTACCCTATTGCCTTAAAATTCAAAACTCTTCAATAGTCTTCATAAATTTTAATCATGTTTTTTATAATTCAGTGCGTGAGATTGACGATTACAATGTATTAAAGGATATACTTTCATATCAGCATGAGCATGGCCGTTTGCAATTGTAAGTTTGTTTACTACAGAAAACTGTTAAGAGAAAGTGTTGATAGTTATTGGAATACGGCAGACTGAAAAGCGAACAGAACTTATTGGAATTGAGCAAAGCGCCATTCTAATAATGGTGCCAATTTCAGCGCACTATGTACGACTTAAGATTTGATGTATAGAACGGAAGAAAAATCCATTGTCGGGTGTCAGGCACGCCGACAATATTGCTTTCCAGATACATAGGCCGACGTACAGTAGATTATTTTATAATAGATCTAATTATTGTGGCAAGATAACCTATGAACAAGAAAATACTGTCAAGAAGCTCCCCATTTAAACTCACACCAGTTTAACTTTGGATAAGAATATTAACAATAAGTGACTATGTTAAGCAATTGGTTAAAACTACATTTGGACACAGTTTTATAGTCCTGTCTTCACTAAATACCATTAGATGAAACCTTTAAAAATGTCATGCATTTAAGAACTGACCAGTTTTCAAAAATTAATTTCAGGATTCTGAAGGAAAAAAAAACTTAATTTGTCCGAAAAAATAACATTTTCATAAAATCGCTGGTAGGAAGTTGTGTCTCAAGTACTCGACAGTATGATCAATTTCAAAGAAGCTCAATGCAATAACATCGGCACGACGAAACACTGATTTTTTTTTAGATAGCTTGATTATCGATGATTCACAGATTTCATTGATAAAGCATGTTCTCAACACTCTTCGCAACGAACACATACACACACATTATAACATAGCTAGGACATTTAAAATCACACAGCACTTCTACGTTATAAACTAGCTCGTTGAGATGAGCTACCGAAAATGTGTTAACCACGAGCAACGATCGTGTATATCTAATCAGGAGCACGTCTAGCAGCGGTACTAAAGCATTACACGGCGTAGCACAACGAACGCAAGTGACAAATATCATTCGCAATTCATATTCGCACACCATTACCAAACGAGATACGACATCAACAAACGATGCAACTGTGATTAAAGATCTTTTTTGATTAGTTTATATATCTGCAAAGAAATGTCAAATAATACCTCTTGTAGTATCAGTAATGGACAAGTCATATTCGGCGTGGCAATTATAATCGCAACTTTTTACACCATGTCCTAAGGGAGTAACTAACGGGATGTTGAACGGTGAGTAACGTAACAATTGTTTACAACAGTCTTGTAACGCGTTAACATTGTGGATGTGCAGGGTGGTGAAGCCTCTATGTGTGTGCATCGCTGATGCCTTGCAGTTATCAACAAGTGCAAATCATCTCTCCATGTCTTACGACAAGGCCAATTAAGCATTTAGTCATACAAGATTTTCACCGAGACGTATGACATATGCACACGAAAGTGCACGTTCTAAAGTTAGATGTTAGTTGTTGTTATCAAATATAACTATTCTTTTAAACAGGACAAACAAAAAATTCACTATTTAGCTATGATTCAGAATTTCGGAAGTAGCATAATAAAATCTGAATCCAACGATGATGCGCTCAACTACCTAGTGACAATCTACTGCTAAACACTATGATTGGCGGCATTGCCGATGAGTATTGAAACGGAATCTCATCGTTATGTTTGTATAATTGGATGATAAGATACTTATTAAGCTTTACACGATGATAATGACTTCGTTGTGTTCGAGTCGCGTATTTTATAGCCTTGTAAAATTTCAAATAGCTGTCAGATCAACAGCTGATGTGTCCATATCAAAATTGCGCTCATATTTTGTTTGACGCCAGTGGAGGAATCTTAGGGTTGAATACATAGATAAAAGGATTTTATTTTGCAGATAATGTGAACAATTGTTTTGAAAGTATTTCCTTGAACCTAAGAAAGACCAATAAAATGCTTTACTATTTTAATGTTGGTACTTGATTAGACACTGGATAATAGGCAAAGCGAAAACTAAATAAAGCCCAATAAGACTATTGAGCCTTCGAGTTGTAATATATACGATGTCTCTGAGTATAACGAGTCAGAAATAGCTGGAAAAAATTCATGACGCCGTTAGGTCAATGCATGCTAGAAAGAGACTATCACTTTTGCATCTTTTTGTTTACCCATCTTACAACTCTCAAAATTGGCATTTGTGTTTAGTTATACAAGATGCAATTGAGTAAACAAAACTATCTCCGGAAACGTGTGTTCTAGATCCTTGGACAGCACTCCAAATCAGAAGAAGCGAAACACTTTATACGAGAGGGGTATGGGAAAAGCACTATACGAGATACAGGAAATGAGGAGCAGTTGATAACAAGAAAAAAAACCGGTCGAAGGAGTGTCATAAACAGAGCGACGCGAAATAAAATTAAAATGGCCGCCAACGACAAGTTGGACGTCAGTTTGAGAAAACTGGCTAAAAAATTCAACACGTCTCAGTCAACGATCGATACAGTACTGGAAGCAGAAGGTATGAGAAGGTTTTTTAGGGCTAAGAAGCCGAAGAAACACCGAAAAGTAGCTACAAGGGATTCCTGCTAACTCACTTCAATTCCAAATAAGGTTAGGTATGCACGAAAATTTGAGCCCATCATACTAGTATGGGCAGCGATTTGTGAGGCTGGAATCTCTTACTTTTATATTTAGACAAGCAAGGGTTTTGGTATTTCTACAGACGTTAATACCCAAAAAATGTCTTCCAAATCTGGTTATTTTATTCAGAAGCATCACAAAAATTACAAAATTGTGTTCTGACCTGACCTTGCATCATGCCATTATGCGAAAAATACCATTGCTTGATTGAACTCCTGAAACATAGAATTTGTTGGTAAGGAGGACATCTACCAAATTTACCACAAGCTCGACCAATCGAATCATTTTGGTCAATTCTGTCTCAGCGTGTTAATGAAAATGGATGGCAAGATACCACAACAGAACAATTAAAACCTAGGATTTTAATGTCCCAAATAGGTAAATCTCAATTTCGTCACGACATCATGATGAAAGGGATCATGATGAATGGGAATTTTATGGAAAATCGGGGAAGATGGACCACTGACTGTCTGAACTTCTCTCGAAATACCTGTTATATATAACGTTTCGTTATATATAGAGTGATTTCCAGAAACGTATTGTTTCTTACAATGTGTTTTCATATAGTCGAGCTACGTCTGACTCACCCGTTATTAGCGTGTTATACTAGTTGGGGTGAAAAGTAACCTCCTTGACCGCCAAAATGCGATGCTACTGCAGAAAAGGTTATAGTGCATTGTAGTCCGTTCATATTTAGGCAAACACGCCAAATTTCAGTGCTATATTGCCCTTAGCTTTGTTTTGACAGCTGGTTGTTGTTGACGTGTTTGGCATCATGTTGAATATGGATAAAAAGGATTTTCGTTCTCTCATAAAACAGCGAAGGAAACAAAAGAAAAGTTGGATAAGTATTATGGGGCAAATGCTCCGTCAGATTACACCGTTAAATATTGGTTTCGAGAGATTCGTGGTGGCCGCAACTCCACTACCAATCAAGTCCGCAGCGGCAGGCCATCCGATGCGGTTACAGAGGACAATGTCAAAAAAGTCCATGGAATGCTGTTGGCTGAGCGGAAAGTGAAGGTGCGTGAGCTAGCAGATGCCACAAAGATTAGTACTGAGCACACACGTCATATTTTAGGCGAGATTCTGCATATGAAAAAGTTATCCTGCGCTGGGTGCCGCGCGTGCTCACTCCTGACCAAAAACACGAACGCGAGAGCACTTCGAAACAGTGTTTAGACCGGAAGGACTTTTGGCGTCGATTAGTAACTGTTGATGAAACCTGGATCCACTATTACACACCAGCGAACAGAATGAGTGTCCGGCAAAGGACTGGAGCCGGCACAAGTGCTCCGGAGCGGCCTAGGGAGGCTCAATGGGTCGATTTTCTGGGATTGTCATGGCCAGAGATGGTCAATGTACAATTTTTTTGCAAAACAGCCACCTGCTGCGAAATTTGAGGCCCGCACACCACCAACATCATATGTATGCAGGAATAAGCTAGCAATCAACAAAATTCTGAGCGACATAAATCTATGTTGCAATTTTTTTTAAACCATCGGCTGGTGGCAGCAAAATGTTTCGTCGCCTGGAGAAAACGGTACAGAAATGTCGTATGAGATTTTCTCCTACGACGGTTCACTTTTGCGTGTGTTCAATTTCGTGGAAATGAAAAATGTCAAATGTTAAAATGTAAATATCAAAATACAGTACATTTACCACCACTGGTCATGGCATACTCTTCGTGGACTACCTCGAAAAGTATAAATCGATCAACAGCGAGTATTACTGTGAATTATTGGAGCGATTGAAAGCCGAAATCGCTGCAAAACGGCCTCAAATGAAGAGAAAAACAATTTTGTTTTTGCAAGACAATGCGCCGGCGCACAAGTTTATCACAACCACGGCTAAAATCGACGACTTACGGCTCCAATTGCTTCCGTATCCACCGTATTCAACCGATTTGGCTCCCTCGGACTATTACCTCAAAAGATGGCTCATCAATAAAAAAAATTCAGCTCACGCGAGGAAATCATCAACGTCGCGGAGGAGTATTCTTTATTTGATGACAATCTCGTGTAGACCTTTAGTTACAGCATTTTTACATGTTTAATCTATAAATCTATAAAATCTATAAAAATATATTTGTAACAATATTTGGCTTATATTCTAGTACATTCATGAGCAGCTTATTAGCAAATATCATTAAAGTATTGCTTCAATTTAGATTTCGTTGTTCTAAAGTCAACGTTTTCGCAATGTATATTGTATGTTGCCATTATCCGATTTAAAGGCCCAAATTTAGCATAATTTGTACGATGGTGGCTTGCAGTAAAACATTTCTATTTCGTAGTTGTCGACTTGGTATGTAAAAATTAAGTTTTGATAAAAGTTCTTCAGAATCAATACGATGCGAAACGATATCTTTTACAACTAAGACCATTGCAAATTCTCGACGCTCTTCTAATGTTTGGATGCTGATGAGCATACAACGAGCTTTATAAGATGGTAAATGAAATCTTGGCGAACTTAATTTTCGAAGTGCAAATAGTATAAATTGCTTTTGAACTCATTCTATTCGAAAAAGGTGACCATACTACGCTACAATTCTCAAGTATTGACCTCACATATGCAACGTATACTGTTTTTATTGAGCATGGGTCATGAAAGCTGTAACTAAATCGTTTTATAAATCCTAGCATGCTACTTGCTTTACTTAAGTGTTATAGTGGTCAATGAATGTTAGTTTCTCGTCTAAAATAACACCTAAATCCTTAATTCCGCACTTTTCAACTAACTGATTCCCTAGAGAGATTGTACAGTCTAGTGTATTCTGCTTTCTACTAAATGATATTGATTTAAATTTTTGTACGTTTAGCTGCAAAAGGCTTTTTTGCCCCAATTACACAAGTACACAAAATGATATATAAAGTGTGAACTTTAATGGTTGATCAACGTTTCTAATGCAAAATCCTGCGCTGAATGCAATGCCGTGGTCAGAAAAAATAAAAGTAGAGCCGCTTTGAGATATATAAAAATTTTGATTTTTTTAATTTCGGACAAAAGTACATTTACTAAAATGTCATTATCTTTGGATCCTGTACACCAATTTTCAATCATTTTTTTATGAAAAAGAAGCTAAATAAATTTGCTATCATTCATTTCAACATTATGTCCTGATTGTAAAATAATTTTCGAGTTATTGAAAAGTTGATTGCATTTTTTTTTAATTTTTCTGTAAATTTTCCATAAAAATATCGTTTTAATCAACATTTACAATGAGATAACACAATTCAAAAATTCATTGGATCTTAATGCCCAGAAAATGAGTCTTTAATGGATGAAATCGGTTGAAAATGGTCGAAGTTATGGATAAATAAAACACTTAAAAATGTTTCTGAAATACAACAGCTTTAGAGTTCCACTACTAGGTGTTGTTGTATAGACTGTTGAAGAAAGTATAAGCACACTTTCAAAATAACAAAAAAGTCATGTTTTTTTTTAGTTCAATATGCAGCTCCACTTAATAGCAAGATCAAATTGAGTTACCGGGTTGTATTCACAGTAACGCTGTATGAAGGGCCAAAAACGGTGGGGCGGACCCGTAAGCAGAGACACTTACGTGAAACCCGCGGGAACATGAGGTTCTCCTTCCAACGATACGATCCAACAAATCGAATAACCCAATTCGCAATACTTATTAAGCTTTCTACAGGATGGCTTGTTAAGAAGGGCGCGTCACTCTCACTGAAACTGTTGGAGTAGAATTCACAGCATCACAATCGAATCGGTAGGATAAAGAAAATGATACTGTTTGTTCCCTCCTAGACGCAGGTTGTCATACTACTCCATTGTCCAATTCCAGCTTGAGTGATACCCTGATGCTCCCTCCTTTCCCAATATATATTCAGTGTCATATAGTTATATTTAAAATCTTGTGAATTAATATTATAATTAAAAAAATATAGTGAATGAATATTATAATGACAAATAATATAGTGAATGAATATAAGAATGATAATAACACTTCCATTTGTGGACCTGAAAGTTAGACAATGTAGCTGCGAGAAAAAAAAATTGATATTAAATTATCTCATAAAACTTGGGATACCTATGAATGATCTGAAATTATATAGCAATAGAATAGTAAACCTAAAATTTCGATGTGCTGTTCCGTTTCCTTGCAATGATTTATGTAGTGAGTCTCATCGGAAATAGTGATTTTAATGAAATGAATTTAAATGCAATTATGTCACATCATTTAATATCATAAAATAAAATAATAAACTGACGTTATAATATGAAATAATAATACCAGCAGGCCAGTAAACTATAGTAGAATACATATATCCGTAACTAAGCTGAACATACACTCATCAAAAGACTTTCACTGTTGCAGTTTCTATTGGATTAAGATCTAATAAGATTAGAATTTGTTTTCACAATAATAGTCAGAGAACATAATAACGTAGGTACAAGATGTATCTGACATCTACTGGTATGTTACTGAAAATAAAAATAAGATGTGTATTAATATCATAATAATATTGGAAAAAAACTGAAAACAGCTAATAATAAGACGAAATAAATTTCATATGAGTATGAATCCAAAAACTGAATCTTAATAAAACAAACATACAAAAAGATAAAAAAATGAATTTTTCGATAGCTCTTGTTCATCTGGACCCATAAATGATACTTTATGTCTGTGAAATAGGAAATGAATGATTGTAAACTGCTAGGTTTTAAATTAATATATATTTTTGATGAAGAAGGAAAGAGCTTTTTTTAAGTAGAATTTTCCGAATATGATTTTTTCTAAAAAATAAAAAAAAAACATCAAAAACCTTTCTATCTTTTCAAATACATAACGTAGGTTAGATGAGCTATAACTGACAAGGATGCATATATGCGAAGCTGAAAATGATCTATAAAAAAGCATACAAAATGTAATGCATGGATGTTATAATATAAAATGATAATAATTTCATCTTTATTTAAATGTCTGCAGATTGTGGTCCTGCTGCAATTGTACCATGAACCTGAAAGCTAAGACAATGTATCATAGTCACGAGAAAAAAATTGATTTAAAATTATTTTACAAAACTTGGGATATCCATATCCATATTTGAGTAGACAAAATACTCAAATTAATTTTTATTTATACTTATTTTCTCATAACATTTGGACGGTTTCTCATAATCTGGACTTCTGAAATTTACCAAAAAGTTTGTGACAACACGCTGGAACTATTTCCACGCTTCTTCCTCATCTGGTGTCAAAACTGTATTAAATGCAGAATCATTGAACAGTTTTTTGATTAGTGGGCCAACAAATACAACTTCCTTTATCTTCACGTCAGATAAATTCTGAAATACTGTTTTCAAGCACTGGAATGCTGGCCCTTCTTTTTACTACGCTTTGACGAAGTTTTTGAATAGCCCAAGCTTTATATGTAGTGGTGGAAGTATTATGCGTTCTATTAGGCTTTGTGACGTTTAACGCACGCACATTACAGCACCATTTAGATCAAAGGAGTGCAAGTAAGAAGGAAAATCATTTGGAGGAAAACAAACCATAATTTTGCTGCATGTGCCAGAAAGGGAAAGGTGATTAAACGTCAAAAAGCCTAATTTCTACGAGAGGATCATTTTTAACGTTATCTTTATCAACTGTGAAATTATCCCGTTTTGGCCAATCTTTTCGGACGAAGTGTTCCTTACGAGCTCGATTGTCCCATTTGCACAAAAACACATATATTTTGTGTATCCCTGTTGCAATCCAGTCAACATGGCAAAAATTTTAAGATCGGAAATTTTTTTCCAATTGTGTTGATTGTAATTTATAAAATTGAGCTAAAAAAGCCATTGATTCATACGTCTCCTTCATATAAACGGCATGAGCTAATGGAATAGAAGGTTTCTCATTCCTTTGATGCACACACTTACTATTTGAATGCACATAAAGGGTAAGTAACATATTTAAATCTGTTCTGAACATCGCATGACAGTAAAAACTAAATTGAAAGTTTTAGATTTTCTAAAGGCACCTATCGTTCATGTAATTTGCATTTGTTGCATTGCTTTGCCTACTTTTAATTTAGATTGATTGAGATTAAAAAATCGATTCTTAAACATCATTTTAACCTTATCCGCCAATGGTACGAAAGGATCATTAACTGTGGAAAGAGTACTCTATTTTTATAGAAATTATGATCTTCGAGCGGTTAGCACAAGAATATCTCAAAATGCACATTAAAGGCGCTGTGAAAATAATAGCCCATTCAATGATTTAGATGGCCAGAAAATAAGCATCCTTGCGGGCATGTGTTACGTCGCATGTTCTATCGTTCACACCCTAGTTACAACGCTAATGCTGAAGTCGATGATAATGACTTGACGTGTACTTGTATGTGTCATTAGATGTTTCGAATGAGGATTTAAGAATACATCCAAATGAACATAAAAAGGGAAGCATATGTAAGTTTAAGTTTCATTATTTACAGGTTGTAAGGATTACGTCACGCGTAAAATTCATTATTTTTAAGAGTGCAGTAGAACGGCATTCAAACTCAACTTGCTGCTATCGATGAATAAACGCCATTCAGCTGAACCATATGGCTCATCAAACTCTTCAAACAAGCCGTTTACGTCATGGCAACAACATGCTTTGTCCTTTGGAGAATAATATTTTTCAAATTTCTTTTGACGATTTCTGTGACAACAAATTTTGACCTCCTTGCTCAGCATGTTGTGTTCTTTCAAGCGTGATGCCAGCAATTCAGATTTTTCCTTCGATAAGTCGAGGTATCAACGTATTTAATATCAAATCATTAAATTCGGATTGTGTAAACAGTTTTGGGTTTCTTTCCAATTTCACCTCGAATTTCTCTTCGCTTTTTGTAACGGTTGATTCAACAGAGGGTGTTTGTTTCCGCTTTGGATAAACAGGATACGGGATTGAACTTGAATGTGGATGGGCATGATGGCCATATGGCCATGGGCATGTCAAAGGACAAATAGCGACTGAGAGATAACAAATAAGTGAGTCAGTAAGTAAGACATTAACACTTATTAAAATTAGATGATGATGATTAGATGAAGATAATGTCGATCAGAAAAGTACTAAGTACTGCACATCGTTTATATGAAAGTTACTCGAGAAATCAATTTACCTTGCACCTAACATCCACCTAGCCAAGCACGTTTTGCACGAACTACAGAACACTTTTGGAATCCACAGTTTGTCAAAGTCTCCAGGATCAATTTTAAAATCATGCCTATATGCAGTTTGCAACGAAGCTTGTTGAATTGACCGATTTTGTAAAAATATAGTTGGCATAACAAAACTTTTGTGGATCATTTTTACATTTGAATTCACGTTTTGTCGTACACATGGTTAAGCAATGTTGAAGAAAGAAGCTGTCAAATTGAGTTGATTGCGTTAGGTTCTCGCCGAGTGGTCTCACAAACACTAGCGCAAAGTACATTGTTGAAAATATCCCATTTTATTTTGCGTGACAGCTGGTAGAGGTTGAAAACAAATTAGGAGTAATGTTATTAGTTTTTCTATATTCATGTATGTGAGAATGTATGTATGCATAAATATGTGGAAGTATGCGTGTGAGTACTTATATACGAGTGTTCAATATCTAATCTTTTCAATATCATTTATACCTTCAATTTCCTTGATTTTGCAAAAATACTCATAACGTCGACAATCTTTCCATTAAAGTCTCATTTTCATCGGTTTTTAATAAGCTTTAAGATTCAATTATAGTATGAGTTTTTCAATCGTGTTATCTTATTGAAAATGTTGTTTAAAACGAGATTTTCATGGAAAATTTGCAGGAAAATTTAAAAAAAAATGCATAAACTTTTCAATAACTCCAAATTGTTTCTTTTAATTAGGACATAATGTTAAAGTGAACGATAGTAAATTTATTTAGCTTCATTTCCATTAAAAATGATTTAAAATTGGTGTACTAGATCCAAAGATATTGACATTTTAGTAAATGTACTTTTGTCCAAAATCCAAAAAATCAAATTTTTTGTATATTTTTAAAACGGCTCTACTTTATTTTTTTCTGACCACGGCATTGAATTCAGCGTATGATTTTGCATTGGTAATGATCATCACCTTATCGACTTCAAAGATGCTGTAAACTAGTGTTATAAAGTAAGAGTACGTCGTTTTTGAATAGCCTAATATCTTTTTTGTTTTTTTATTTCGAAAAATATCTTTAAATCGCCGGCATAGATAAGATTTTTTACGTTTCTTAAAATGAGGGAAATTTCGTTTACAAATAGTATACACAAAAAACCTTAAAAAAAATTGTTCATTGCCAAGGAGGTTACTTTTCACCCCACCTAGTATTTGCCACACAGTTCATCTGGCATTTGGTAGTATATAAGAGAACTGTGTGGGTGCATTTCAGATAGATGAGGACTGCGAAACTGCGGCATCAACCACTTCGCTAATTTGGAGATGCAGAAGTTTAGTGAGGATTTGAAAAATATTTAGTGGTTTCACCTCGAAAAAATCTCACCGACGTAGGCTGTGATTGAACCCAGACTCACTGAGGTGCCAAGTAGTTGTAACGTTCACTACTACCACAGAGAACAGACATCCAAGCTGGAGTGCCCTCCGTGTGTAAATTTATGTAACTGCCGTTCTAAAATTACAGCTCGTTTTCGATAGTTTTGGTGAATCGTATGTTGATGGCTCCACTTGTCCGCCTCGATATTTGATAGTCTATCAATTTTAATTTGGTGAAACCTAAAGGGTGTCCACAGTTAAATTGCATCACTTTAAACTCGCCATCAAAAACAAGTCTCTCAACCGATAGTCATGAAATATTCAGGGAATAAAATACAATGTATAATCTAGGTTTATGTATGTTTATTTCACTGTATTGCTTTCCAAATCCAAAAGCTCGAACTTTCTTCTTAATACCACGCATAAGATTTTGTACAACGCTTGAACCGACATTTTTTTCCGCTTTCAACTATGACTTGAACATTTCCTGTTCTGTAGTGACAACTTTAGGATGCTTACGATGTCCGGGCTTCATTATAGCCCAATATTTTTCAATTGGCCGCAACTCTGGAGAGTTTGGGGGATTAAGATCCTTCGGCACGAAATTGGCACCATTCGTCTTGTACCACTTCAGAACATCCTTGAAGTAGTGACAAGAGGCTAGGTCCGGCCATCAAATTGTAGGAACGTTGTGTGTTTTGAGAAACGGAAGCAGTCGTTTTTTCAGGCATTCATTCATATACTGGACTGGACTGGTATACTGGACCATTTACAGTTGAAGTTGTCACGAAAGGCTTGCCCAGTTTACCACACGAACAAATCCCCTGCCAAATCATGAATTTATTGGGGAACTTTGACACTTGCTGTTTCCTGAGAGACTCTGGAACATCGAACTTGTCTTTCGCAGTCACATGCTGGTTGCCGGGAATTTTTTTAAAGTCCGCTTTTACGTGTGTTTCATCGTCCATGGTGCAGCAGTGTGGTTTCGTGTGGTTTTGTGTGTACAGCTTACGCGCACGTGTTTTAGCTGTCCTATTCTGTTTTTCATTGCGGTGTGGAGCTTTCTGAACTTTGAATGAACGGAGCCCGGCTCGTTTCTTGGCTTTCTGCACGAAACTTTTGATCAAGTGTAGCATTTTCGCGACATCCCGAACTGAACAGTTGAGTTTACGTTTAAAGGCAGCAACCACTCGCTTGTGATCCTTCACACAGTACGGAACACTTTTTCTACCACTCACCTTCTTCCGATCGACAGTTAAACGTTCCCCGAAACGTTTTTTGACACGAAGCCCTGTAGACTGGTGAATTTCCAACATCTTTCCGATGGCAAGGTGCGAAAGAAGTGGGTTGTCGAGGTGCGTGTGAAAAATGTTCTCGCGCACTTGCTGTTCCTTCGACTCCATTTTCGAAACTACGACACATTTCACAATGAAACTCACGCAGTGTAAACAATACACGCAGAGGTCATTTCACCCAAAATTTCGTTGAAATCAACCCAAAGGGCGAAATGTTACAGCTTATTGAAAGTGATGCAATTTAACTGTGGACACCCTTTAGACTAGGCGGCGTTGTTTTTCCAACGGTTTGCTTTTAAAAATTTACACCGTGAATTGGAAAAAAAAATTTGCGAGCCTGGATGTCTGTTCTCTGTGCTACTACGCAACTGGCACCGGCGGATTAACATTCAATACTTTTCCCTGTCAGATGGTTTGTAAAATGTTTGCTGCGAAGTGCGTTCATTGAATCCAATATTAAGGTTTAAGCAACCGGGTATTGCTGATAGGGATTCAATCCGTAGATAATATCGATCGGATATTATCCTTTAATAATGAGATTTTTATTACTCTTAACGTGGGCGAACCTGATTAAAAGTTAAGAAGATGTTGACTTGATATTGTCAATATTTGACTTAGGGTGAACATAAAGACTGTGGTAGAAGAGGAGGGAGGGCAAATTATAGATCATTGCACCGAATGTATTAACCTCACTTTTTTGACAGTTCAGGGAGCTTGTTTACAAGGTGTTAGAATTTGAATCGCTCAAACGAATTTTTTCATTGGCTTTTTCCGGATTCTGTACGATTAGATTCAGGAAATGATGTAAAAATAAGCACTGGTGTCTGTTTTCCGGCAAGTTTACTTCAATCGTATACATTTAGAGCACTAATTCTCAAACCGATCTTTCTGAATATATTCCAAGTCCACGTAAACAAGCTCCCTGAACTGTCAAAACTGCATTGATGACGCCATCGTGCAATGATCTATAGAACTGTTCCGTAAGAGAGCCCTGTACTGGCCTGGACTAGTAGATACACCACCACATGTATCCCACTGATCTCGAATACCGCTGAAAAATGGAAAAAAACTGGATGGTACTGTCAATATCAAGTTGCTTTTGGCTCGCTTTCAAACTTCATTCAAAATGTTCACTCTTACGAAAATATCATTTCTTTACTTTCGTCTGTTCATAAAGAGAAGGAGGGTTGCATTGGATTAAAAAAAGGAATTTTGTTTCGGGGGGGAGGGGGGTTGGTTTGCTCTCGTCTCTTTGGGCATTAACAATTGCACTCTCCCTTATCGTCTGTGTGCAAACACAAGTGTGAAAAACAGACACGGTGGCACTCTAGATTTTACCTGCACAAATTTGCGTTTACTTCACATGTTTTCATAATGTTTTGTGCAATAAACTACAGGGCCCAGTTATGTACGTAGAATCGAGCATTTTATTAGACAACTGACAAACTGATAATGTACCATCCATGAGTAATGAAACGATATGCGAAGCAGGGTCTGGCAGAGCAAAAGGGTGTATAAATAAGTCTTAGAGTTCCCATACAAAAACCTTTTGAAGTGCTAAAAAGTATACGTAAGTAACGTAAAGAGATACTCAAGAAATATGAAGCGCGAACTTCGGACCAAAGGACGAAACGTAAAAGATGCGGAAGTGTAAAAAAAACTGTGAAATAAAACGTACCGGAAACGACTGTACAGGTTCGGCTAGATAGCATCTATCGCATATATCGAGAATTTCACTCAAACTCATCCTAAAATTTAACCGACGTGTGTAAGCTTAAATAAATACATATACTGAACTACTATAAAACTTTCGTTTCATTTCAATAACTATAACCGATTTACCAACCAATCTAAAGTGTCGCAAGAATTATCGACTCATCCTTTACTTCAAATATAATGCCCACAAGTAACTGATGCCATGATTACGCTTTAAAGTGCATCCAGCGCTTTTTATAAAAATACACAAACAAACAAGTAAAGTCCAGTGCGGTTTACTTGAAATGCCGATCTAACCTTTTGAACACATCTCCCAAATATGTTGGTACAACAGATAAACTTTATGAAAGAAGCTTCGTCGAAAAATATGTCTTATTTGCACGAACAACTTTGCAAAAGGCACCGAACTTCGATAAATTAAATGATTTCTTAGGTTTTGTTTGTAAAACTGGATGATCTCCTGAGTAGAGTCTGAAATCAAATAGAAAACTAAATATTTTGTTGTGATGTTGCAGATAACGATTACTCAGGTTGCGTTCGTTTCGGTCATTTTAGCGGTTAAATGATGAAAATTGATAGCAAAAATGTATTCCTGTGACGTTAAATTTATAACTGATCCTGCTATCAGAGAGATTGAAAAGTCAATACATTTTACCTGATGATAGCAAAATGAGTATTTCACTTAATGTTCTGTCAAAACAATGAAAACAAAACTACGTTTCTCACAGAACAATGAACGCAAATTACAGCAAGATGAAAACTAAATTTGATATCAAATTTGACAATTGTGAAGTGAAATTAAATTTTGATTTCAATTTGATGTTGATATCAAAATAAGTTTTCGAACTGCTATCTTCATGATGTTAGACTTTACTCAGGCTGCTTCACTGTGTTCAATCAACGATGTATTTTCTTAAAGTCAGCGCTTTTGCCGACTGAATGAGTCCATGCCTCATCGAACGGACCTAATATGTTGAAATTATGTTGAGCATTTATCCCTAATATCAACGAAAACTTCAACAGACATAAACAATAGTTAGAATAATTCTAAAATGATCTTAACGTGAATGAAATCAGTCTAAAGGCGAAGTCGGGAAGCAGACGATTAAAGCTTTTTATTCGAAGTCTCTGAGGTGCAGGCCTATTACGAATAATCTTCACGAAAGTTATGCAAACAGAAGTAACAAATGACAATAATACATACTCACGATTCCTTTGTCGTTGCGTTATCAGTGTCTATATCTGACAGTAACTGCAACGCTGTGTCTCAAATCAAACATGCAACGAACAGTCGTAATTTGGTTACAACGCGGATTGCTTCTAACGACGGTGAAAACGTTATCCCATATGTATAGAGAAATGCCTGCTTATTTCAAGTAATTTTGCATATCGTAAAGGTACCAACCTTGTGTAAAACTGTATGCTTCATTTCTTTTAGGATTGTTTTCCCTTATCTAAACCAAAACTACCGCGTGAAATGACCAATTAATGTTTCTTCAATCAGCAGTCATGAATTTGTTGATTTATTTATCGAACGATTTTTACATGTTCTATGAGTAATCAAGTGTTATTTGCCTTGATAAAGTGTGGTACCTGAGTTGACGATGACGTAGACTGCCTTAGTAAAGAGTTCCGCAAATGCCCAACATACGATATGAAACTGCCATAAGAATGGTTTCGTTGGATGTTGGAACTGCTCGCTGGCTGTGTCAGAGGCGACAGCTCGGATATAGCTCGATCTTTCATAAAAGGACGGTTTTCCATTTCAACAGCGAAATTCTTTACATGTAAAATTCCATCACTAGATTGTTTCAAACTACACCAGTATATCACACTGGGCAACCAATGATGTATTTACTCATCACTAGTATCACTTCTTAAGCTAAGAAATCGAACAATAATAAATAATTCAAATAATAAACGGACCGCTCCAGAGAGTGTGCGCACGAACAAAATGATTCGGTTAGACTAGAGAAGATGCCAGCTGAGAAAAAAGAGTTACTCAAATCCTGATCTAGATGCATCAGTTCATTCCTTCTCTATCCCACATACTGTCTTCGAGTTGAATGTCATGGCACGTACAAAGCAAGGAGCAAGTAGTTCGAAAACGAAGCACTTATCAGTCTCAGCTATACAAATTTGCGCCACTATAAACAAAAGTTCACAATTTTGCAAGCATCACTAGATTGATGTGCACATGGAACGGACTTTACTTAGTATTTTTTATAGCTCCAGAAAGGAGATAGAGCATGTCTAGTAGCCTCGAATGTTTACATGGTATATTGTTGCTGTATTTATATTGTGATTAAAAACAAAATGAAATGAACACGTTTCTACTCGAGTTTTAAAGTAACTCAAACACTCATTATGTACACATAGCTGTTTCTCTTTTCTTATTAACCCTTTGGCAACTGGAATGACACAAATTTAAATTCAGGTTTTTCATTTTCAAAATTTCTCACAATAGCTAGTAACAAATAGAATATTCTAGCTGACCCGTCGAACTTCATCCCGCACAAATTAGATTTTTACTATTGGAATAATTCCGAGCATTCGCGGTTCCACGCTAAACTAAATAACTTCCTGAATTAAAAAGTGGTATTTTTTTAATTCTTTATTATAGTGGCTTTCAGCCTCCTGGGCTGGTTCGCCACTTAAAAAGTGGTAATGCTGATTTTAACACAGAGTTGAAAGTGATATTCATCCTCTGCATGACAAAACATGAAGAGTTATTGCAATGCGATGGGTCTCATAAACACGTTGCAATTGGCCATCATTAAGCCGCTGCAGAACAATAATGTCACGGGAATCAGCATTTCCAACAACGATGATGCCAGCAATTTCATCACTATTAGGACATTAAATTGACGTTCATGACTTCTAGTGGGACGATAATCCGCTCTTATTATGATTCTGTGGTCGGCAGAAGGCATAATTTTCCAGTAGCGTCTTAAATAACCGAACCAGTGCGTTGTGTTCGTGAAGAAGTTCTTGAAATTCTTCATTGATCTGATGACATAACGCTGATCAATTTCGGTAACAGAATTTCAACGAAATAAATTCGAAAAATAAATGTATGTTCTTCATTTGCGCGCGGCAACAATGATTCGCTTCAACTGTTAATTAGCCCTGAACTGTAAAGTAGATGCGTTCGAAAGGTTGGTCCTCATAAATTCAAGTATAGATTGGTTTAATCCGAAATTACTTTGAATGTCGAATAAAGCCGCGTTCTTCAACAATATTCGCACCCAATGTCGTCAATTAAACAGCTACCGATGTTTTTATGGGCATCCGTTAAGGAATTTAATGATTCTGGCAAGTTGCCGCAAAGCAAATAGCGCAATGGTGCTGGTGGTAATTTGGTTTTGACACCTGCACAGCACGGTCCGTATTCCATTGATGAATTTCCATTGCTAGATTTTTTTACGGTTTGGTTCGCAGAGTCACGAGGACGAGAACGGCTTCCCGGGAAGCTCACAAGAATGATTAGTGCAACGACGGTGTGAAAAGCTGCGTGGAGATTCCAGGCGAACAATCAAGTTCGTTTGAATCTTGCCGGGGACTTCGACAAGCTGATGGACTTTCTTGCCTTCTGTTCAATATCGCCCTAGATGGTGTCATACGCCGACCCGGGTTTAACAGCCGGAGTACGATGTCACAAGATCCAACCAATTTGTTTGCTTCGCGGATGATATGGACATTGTCGGCCGAACATTTGGACGGTGGCAGAACTGTACACTCTGGAACCTGTCACATGAAACGTGAAGCAAGAAAAGTCGAAATTAAACCAACAGTAAGAATGCTGATGGGGTCACTCGCAAAGTATGATGGTAGTTTACATCATAGGGAAAACAAATAGTTTTTGAACTTTGCCTAATAGTAGATTTTTACTTATTCAAACCAACAGTAAGGATTCCGGGTCATTTACAATCAGGTTGATGGTTTACATTATTGGGAAAACAAAACAAAAATTCCATTTCACTTCAGTGTCGATTTGAACCGATTTTTACCAACAGTAAGGTGATAGTGAAGTGTGATAGTGGTTTACATCATTGGGAAAACGAACATTTTTTTTAAACTACACTTGAATGTCGATTTGAACCGATTGAAACAAATAGTAAGGATGCTCTTGGGGCCACTCACAATGTGTGATGGTCGTTTCCTTAATTTGGAAAACAATCGAAAACACCTAATAGTTTAAGTTTTAGAACCGAATTAAACCAACCGTAAGGATGCCGTTATGGAAGGTAGGTGGCTATTGAATTGACAGAGATGCTGCATAGTGTTTTCTGTAATAATAAAGTTCTATAAGCGTGTTACTTACTGGATATACTTTTCTGTAAGTGAATCAACAATATTACACAGAATGCTCGAAAAAAAAACCCAACTTTCGCTAATCATATCATTTTCACTTACGAAAATTACTGAGAACATGATAAAGGTTTTTTGAAGATCAATTTTTTTCAGTCAAAATGAAAAAGATATTATCGCGCATGTTCTCGTCAATGACAATATATCTCAACACTGATTAGTGTTGACATCAAAAGATCTCAATTGAAGTAAACTTGAAAAATTCAAAACACAAAGCTATGTAACAGTTGAATCCATGCACTCCATGAAATTATTCAAAATTGACGGACTCACGCAGCGTCGATGTAAAGTCTCCAAGGAGAGGTGTTGCGGGGAATGCAATTTGAAATGCGTTAAGGCCCAAACGTAATGTGAACGGAAACGGTAAGTTTGATAGTTGTCGCAAATGACGTCGATTTGTCCAATTGGAATCAACTTGGATCTAATCAGTTTTCTATCCGACAAGCAGGTTTAGTCAGATTGGGCTCTTCCGCTGCCGTTGCCGTTCCGCTTCCGTTATAACTGCGTTCGAGGCCTTACTCCTATCATTTGACGGATGTACCCCATTGTCAACGCTGACGCAAACTTTGTGGTTCTTAAGAATTTATTTTGAAGAAAAAAAAAACGTTAAGTGAATACTGAGTAGAGAAGACCTAATGGAAGAGTGTTTCTCGGATAGTTTAAATACAGCTTTAAACGATTACCAAGACATTTTCATCCTGGTTTCAAAACAGCAAGGCTGCACTACCAATGTAGTGCGCTAGGCGGCCTGGAGAAGAAACGTCAACCAAATCGTTCGTTTACATCAGAATGACGATTTTAAAATGTCGATAGGGCGAATCTCTGGGCAGTTTAGGGGATTAATCTTCTTTGGTACAAATACGACATCATTCCTTTTGTATCAATCTAGTGCATATTAAGAGTAATGTCAGAAAGCATGATCATCAGCCTTTTTTGCAGGCCTTCACGTAGATTTTACCATTAATTAGTTTCTGCACGCTATTTAAATTGATGGTTAACCGTTAGAGTACTTATAATTATAGGAACAGTCTATATTAGACGAAACTTATTAATATTTTGTGGTCCGTGCAGGGTGTAATTAATAACCTAAACGGTTGCGCTCCTCTATCAAATGCTACAACTCTGTAGTCTAAACAAAGCATTATTAAAATAGGTTTCCGTTTATGGTAACAACATTTTAAATTTTAGTTGCAAAAACTGGAATCGTGATGAAAATGGAAACCCTTTTTTGTGATTATTATTTTCAGTTGGATACTTGAACATTAACATGGCGTTTTATTTAATTATATAATTTCATAAGTTTTCAACAAACTCAAATATATTTAACGTACAGTAAAACATATCTCAATTATTCAAACAAAACACAACATATCTCTACAATTCAAACACTTCGACAAAGCGATGCTTCAATTTAACGGAGATGTAAAACGTCATTCAGTTCCAACTCATTTTCTTCTGCCCACTGGATACCGGTACTCAAAACAATTTACTGCATGGTGGTGTTGATCGTGCTCAGGTGACTCAGCTTAGTCGTCTGCACCACTTGTTGCGATGTCCGGCTGAATTGAATCCTCATCATCTTCGTCTTCACAGTTATCCTCAATCCTCTCTTCAACACCTCCATCCGGATTGTTTGTGGTTCGATAGCTTGTGCCGGACATTTCTTTCGTGCATTAGCTTCGAGCCAACAATTACCAATATTCCTATATCTTTATCCATCCGGAAACTTTCCTTCAATCCGGATTCATCGTTGATCAAGTTGATCGAGGAGTGTCTTTTTTATTGACAAGTTTTAACAATTGTTGCTTGAAAGCCTCAACACTGGTTGCAACGCCTCTGAAAGCTTCTCCCCCGATATTTTCAGCTTTCAGATGTCATAGCGATTTTTCAAATTATTTTTTACTGAACTTGAAATGGCTTGGAATGTGTAGTTGCATATTTTCGAGCCTGAACCAGCAGTAAGTTTGCAGTTTTCACATCGCCGAGGATTTACGCAGGAATTCTTCTTTTTCACGAACCTCTATCTTCCTGATCGTTGCTATCCTCTTCGTGTTATCTAGCCAATTGGGTTCTATTTCATTTTCGCTCCTTCAGTCGTTGTAAAAATTTAGGATTTCTGCTTTAAACCGAGGCCTAATATTTTCATTTTCTAAAAGAAAAAAAAATGCCTGAACTCCATGATCCGCCAACACCATTACTATACTACAAAATTTTGCCAAAAACGGAAGCCTTTTTGTTAACAAAATCGGAGGGTCTCAAAAACAGCGCATGCCAAAAATGGAACACGCTAAATATGGAACATGCAGAGAATGGAAACTTAAAAATTGAAAAGATAAACATGGTTTTAACAGAAATAAATCTTAGCAACCTGAAAAAAAAACCAAACATAAAAATAACTTTCATCACATAAAACTTATAAGGATTTTATTTAGATTGAAGTTTATGACCAAATTCCGAGTATTTTCCTACATTTTGCCCCTACAAGTAAAAATCAGACAAAATACTTCACTTTTCATAGCCACAAAGAAAAATCATATAAAATAGTTAAAATAAACTGGAAAATCACAATGCAGTCTATGAATTTCCATATAAAAAGAGAATAGAAAAAGTTTGTCGCTGTATTATTTTCATTCGTTCAAATATTTATACGAGGCAATCTTATGCATTCAACTGCCAAACAACGAAAATACAGTCAATGAACTTAAAATAGATTTTAATATTTCCGTTGTGGGGTGTACTATGTTCGATATTATACATCAGAGTGTGTTTTTCGCTACAGCTTCCGTTTGACGATTTTTCTCTTGAATTACCAACATGTGTGTGAAAGAATATCAATTTCAAATTTGATGTACATATTTGTTCTCGTCAATGATAATAAAGAGATTAGTCAGAACCGAAATGTGTGGAGAATGATTGAGGTATTGAAGACTTACCTGGTTCTTCGTGAAACACAACAATCAATGCAGAAGATTAAACAGTTCTTATTAATTATAAAGGACGCTTGGGGCAATGAGCATCAATAATCGATAGATGAATGCACTCGGTGCTCAGTAATCAAATCAACTGTAATACTCAGACGCAGCTAAAAGAGGTATCTTGCACAATGCTTTCCCCTTTTCCTTATTTTCACCGACGATCACTTTTCGTCCACTGATTCATAAACACACGAATCAATCGCGACCAGGGTAAACAATTCATTCAAACTTTTCGGCTATGGTGTCGCTATTTTTCAACATTTATTTATTTCGAACGATGGTAAATAATCTTAAGAACAATGAACAGCTTTTTGCATGGCGAAAGTCGATCAAATATACACGCAATTTCAAAATATTCATATAGATATTTTTTTTCTCTCGTCTTTCGACTTTCGTCACTGACAGAAGAACCATCATCAGCGTGGTATGACAGCTGTTGTGCGAGACGGCAAAAAGAAAAAAAACTGGACTCAGAGGCGGCTGTAAAAAAGCCAAATTGGTAGGGGGCAGTGTTTGTGACAATCCATACAAAAAGTTGTGAAGGTCCATACAAAAATCATGACGGGGGTGGGGGTGGGGGATAAAATGTCACTTGTTGCGTGACATAATTAGTGGATGTTCCCTAACTTTATTTTATTTATTTTATGAATCTGGGTTATTTTAATTCCGGATTTGGCTTGAATGCTAACAGCACAGAGAACTAATAGGTTCCAAGAATCGAGCAAATAACCTACCGATTAATGTGACGATTGGCTCATGTTGCGAACGTCGAAAGTTTTCCTTCGGCCTCACATTCTGGAGAGGGAAGTACACGCTCAAATACGCCTACCCGATGAATGTTTTGTTGAAATTAACATACTCTGAATTTGATTCAAAAATTGTTATTTTCGTTCGAAACATGCTTTCTATTAACTTTAAATAATTTTTATGTTTCAAGTTGAACATCGATATTTTTAATTTAAATGGACGAAATTTGTATCCGTGTATAGTGATTTTTAACCGACTATGACAAGAATGCCATGAACGTGGTAAATTCGTCCATTTTCATGGTTATTGTAACCAGTATATACAATAGTCATCTTGACCATGATTTAATTGTCGGTATAACGATAGAATTTTTCTCAGAGTACTTCATATGTGTAACATAACCTTCATATGTGTTTCTCAGAGGGTTCTGTTTATGTGTAAACACATCAGTATTATGTAGAATTTTCCAAGGATTTTTACCAATAAATATGAGTGGATTATTTCTCGTGTACCTAACTCTCAACAGCAGATTCAACTTGGCACACTCAGTTATCTAATTTGACGGATTTCGTAAAGTTATTCATCGACCCTAATAAATTTCTTATAGTTATTTTGCTTAACGACATGTTCGAAATACTATCCAAACAATTTGTGAAATAGTACTTATTCTCGATGGTTAGAACAAACAGCGTCTTTTAGTTGCGCTGCATGCAGCTTCTATGTTTATTTTTTGTTTGTTTATTAATAATAAAGTAGTAATTTAGTAATTGGTAATAGAGTAAACAAAGTGGTATTTTTATAGGCAATGTTTTCTTTTCACACGTTTTCGGTAGATTAATCTATCATTCGCTGCACTTCCACGTAATTACTTCGTGGCACTACGGCACTACAGTCCTAATCTACTCGGCATAAATTTAATAAACTCACTAATCACTGTTGTTCTGATCTGGGGGTGCGACACATCTAAATCCAGATTCAAGATGATCGAAAAATCTCACGCTAGCGAATCAATCTTTGAAAAATCTTGTTTCAGCTTGTGAATCTTAATCCATCTACTTGCATCGTGCTGCATCTTTTTGCAGTAAATCTTTTAAATCTTCATCAAAATCTCTAAAATCTTCTTTCTATCTACTAAGCGTGCGCACATCGCACAAAAGCATAACAAAAAATATCCTGCATCTGAGATAGAATCGCACCCCCTGGTTCAGAATGCTTACTTATATTCTACGTTCCATGATTTCCCAACGCATAACAGAATCCCAACGACGGAAAAATATCGAGATGCGAGAAAAAACAGCGAAAAGGAGAAAAAAAAACGAAAGTTGTGATCGTATGTTTATTTTCGTAAATGATCTTTTTTTTTTTTTAACTCTTTATTTATTCCAAATTTTACATTATTTTACATTCATATATTAACCTAGGTGATCCTGCTAAGTAATTAACATTTCAACCTTATATGCTATCATTTATATCTAATTGTGTTAATATTATTTTTTACCTTGTCTATTCAGTATTTTTAACAGGGTTCCTTTTGCCTGCGTGTGAGAATAATTATTGATTTCTTAAAACTAGTTCTTATCTATAGAGAGAATTGATCATTGCAATTGAAGACTGCAATGATTTTTGTCTAAAATTATGAATTATTTTGTTGGACATTTCTTCTAGAGTCTCAACGTTTGAAATTCTATGTAATTCAATAGTACTGAACCAGGGTGGCAGCTTCAAAATCATTTTCAGAACTTTGTTCTGAATCCTTTGAAGTGCTTTTTTCCTAGTAGCACAACAACTAGACCATATTGGCACAGCATAAAGCATGGCCGGTCTAAAGATTTGTTTGAATATTAGAAGTTTGTTCTTCAAACAAAGTTTGGATTTTCTGTTTATAAGAGGATATAAACATTTTATATATTTATTACATTTGGCTTGAATGCCCTCAATGTGATCTTTAAAAGTTAATTTTTGATCAAGTATCAGTCCAAGATATTTTACTTGATTTGACCAAGAAATTGGAACTCCGTTCATAGTGACCATATGACTATTACTTGGTTTCAAAAATGCAGCTCTAGGCTTGTGTGGGAATATTATAAGTTGAGTTTTGGAAGCATTAGGAGAAATCTTCCATTTTTGAAAATAATCTGTAAAAATGTCCAAGCTTTTTTGTAGCCTCCTGGATATAACACGAAGACTTTTTCCTTTAGCGGAAATGCCTGTGTCATCAGCAAAGCAAGATTTTTGACAGCCCTGAGGTAAATCAGGGAGATCTGAAGTGAAAATGTTATAAAGTATTGGCCCAAGAATGCTACCTTGAGGAACACCAGCTCTGACAGGCAATTGATCAGATTTAGAGTTCTGATAATTTACTTGCAAAGTTCTATCAGTTAAGTAGTTTTGAACTAATTTCATGATATAAAGCGGAAAATTGAACTTTTTCAGTTTCGCAATCAAACCTTCATGCCAAACACTGTCGAATGCTTTTTCTATGTCTAGAAGAGCAACTCCAGTGGAGCAGCCTTCAGCTTTGTTTGAACGAATTAAATTTGTAACTCTCAAAAGTTGATGCGTAGTTGAATGCCCATGGCGAAATCCAAACTGTTCATCAGCAAAAATTGAGTTTGTATTGATGTGAAGCATCATTCTATTCAAAATTATTTTTTCAAAAAGCTTACTTATTGAAGAAAGCAAACTGATTGGTCGGTAGCTAGAAGCTTCAGCCGGATTTTTGTCTGGCTTCAAGATAGGTACGACTTTTGCATTTTTCCATTTATTTGGAAAGTATGCCAGATGAAAACATCTGTTAAATAGTTTTACCAAGAAAGACAAAGTACTCTCGGGGAGTTTTTTGATGAGGATATAGAAAATTCCATCATCACCTGGTGCTTTCATATTTTGAAATTTTTTAGTTATAGTTTTTACTTCATCCAAATCAGTTCCCCAAGAATCATCAAAAATATTTTCTTGTGAGAAAATATTCAGATACTCCCTGGAAACTTGATCCTCAATAGGACTTGTAAGACCCAAACTGAAATTATGGGAGCTCTCAAACTGCTTAACAAGTTTTTGAGCTTTTTCCGCATTTGTGAGCAAAATTTTATCACCTTCCTTAAGCGCTGGTATAGGCTTTTGAGGTTTTTTCAATATTTTAGAGAGTTTCCAGAAAGGTTTGGAACTCGGATCTAATTTTAACACATTATTTTCAAAATGTTTGTTCCTCAGGGCAGAGAAGCGTTTTTTAATTTGTTTTTGTAAATCTCGCCATATGACTTTCATAGCGGGATCACGTGTTCTTTGATATTGACGCCTACGTACATTTTTCAGACGAATCAAGAGCTGAAGATCGTCATCAATTATAACTGAATCGAATTTAACCTCGCATTTTGGCACTGAAGCAGCTCTTGCTCTATTTATTGAGAAAGCCAGAGATTCAAGAGCATTATTAATTTCATTTTTTGTTTGCAATGGAACATTAGGATCAAAGTTGTACTCCATAAATGTTCGATATTGATCCCAATTAGCTCTATGGTAGTTGAAAGTAGAACTGATGGAATTAGAAATGATTTCATGAGATATTTCAAATGTAACTGGAAGGTGATCAGAACCAAAGTCAGCATGGGTAATCAATTGACTACAAAGTTGACATGAATCAGTTAGGACCAAATCAATAGTTGAGGGATTTCTGGCTGAAGAAAAGCAAGTTGGGCTGTTTGGGTATTGAATAGTGTAGTAGCCTGCGGAACAATGATCAAAAAGTATATTACCATTGGCATTGCTTTGCGAATTATTCCATGAGCGGTGTTTTGCATTGAAATCACCAATAACGAAGAATTTAGACCTATTACGGGTAAGTTTCTGGAGGTCACCCTTGAGCCAGTTCTTTTGCTGGCCAGTGCATTGGAAAGGCAAATAGGCAGCTATAAAAGTGAATTGGCCGAATTTTGTTTCAACTGAAACCCCCAAAGTTTCAAAAACTTTGGTTTCAAATGAAGAAAGAATGTGATGTTTGATACGCCTATGGACAATGATGGCAACGCCACCACCAGCTCCATTAATGCGATCATTTCTGTAGACAAAATAATTTGGATCTCTTTTGACCTTATGGGCAGGTTTGAGATAAGTCTCAGTTATAACAGCAATATGCACGTTATGAACTCTTAAAAAATTAAATAGCTCATCCTCGTTATCTCTGATGGATCGAGCATTCCAATTCAAAATGTTTAATGACTTAAAATCCATTACTGAACTTCAATGTCATGACAATATTATTGGCAAATTTAATACCAGTTTGGATAGCTTCAAACATGGAATTAGTTTTTAGCATATCGGTTATCATGTCGATTAACGATTGCTGTAAAAATTCTAATTTAGGAGCGGATATGTTACCTAAATCAAATTCATCAGAAGTCCCGTGAGAATTTTGGTTTTGGTTTCTACCCGCTGCAACGGCAGCGTAGGTAGGTCCATTTACATGTTGAACATTGTTAACAACACGGTTGGGTAAGAATGTAGGGTTTGAAGATTGAGCCCTGTTGGTACCTGCAGGTATCGAAATAGTATTTACTCCTCGTTGAGCGTTTGAAGTTACAGTTGCGGATGGAAAAACCTGTCCGCTGTTTCTACCGACGGTTTGGTAGGAATTTGTTCTTTGCTGATCGTTGTTAACAGCTGCAGAATGGGTAGTAGCTGGTCGGGAACGTATATTGCTTCCTACCTGGCGTTTAGTGCGCGACTGCAAAATTGCTTTGCGAGTCTTGCACTCCCAAAAATTTGATTTATGGTTTTCACCACAATTTGAGCATTTGAATTTTTGAGGATCTTCCTTCACAGGACAGTCGTCCTTAGCGTGCGAGGAATCCCCACAATTCATGCATTTACCAATCATATGGCAATGTTTTGTACCGTGACCCCATCCCTGGCACTTACGGCACTGGGTGAGGCTTTGGAAATTGGCTCCAGTCTTCCTGAAATGTTCCCACTTCACTCGGACATGGAGCAAAAGGCTTGCTTTTTCTAAAGCCTTAAGGTTATTAAGTTCACTTGACTTGAAGTGAACTAAGTAGAAATCGTTTGAAATCCCTTTGCGAGCATCGCCAGGCCGGGATTTCATTTTCATCTTAATTACTTGGACTGGGCTAAATCCAAGTAATTTTGTTAACTCGTTTTTTATTTCATCGAGAGATTCACCACTGGGCAGTCCTTTCAAGACAACCTTGAAAAGACGCTCAGCTTTGGTGTCATAGGTGAAGAAATTGTGGTTCTTCTGAGTAAGATACTCAAGAAGACGTTTGAATCCGTCCAAGGTTTCTGCATGCAAACGGCATTCACCTCGTCTGGAAATTTGAAGGGAATATTTCACACCTTCAACAAATGTTAAGATTTCCTTGCGAAAAGCATGGAAATCCGAAATTGTCACCACAATAGGGGGAACTTTTTCCTTTCTCAATCGAGAAAGTTTTTTCAAATTTTGATTAGATGATGGATCACTCTCATCATCTGTGAGCATATCAAATTGATTACTCACATTAATTTGATTTGCAGGCGAATCAATAGATTGCCCTTTTCGTTTGCGCTTATTTGCCATAGTGGCAGAGTAATTTGCTCCAAATCGACGTCCAAGCAGATACCTATAAGAATCCGAGGGACCGAAGAGGAATTTTCCAATGCGATATCCAAGCCGGGTTACCCGAAGGGCCTAACAAGGATCGAAAAGGAATAAGAGGAAATCTAAAAATTGTAGGTATTATTTAGCACTGAAAAGTGCTGTTTAAGATTTGGTGTAGCGTTAGCAATAGCACTTCCTTCAGCAAATAGAAAATAGAACCGCACGGCATGAGAGCACAATGCAGACTGATTTTAGGCAAATTATTTTTATTTATAGCTGGCATTATCCTATGGTTTTGACATTTCGGATCGCTACACAATTGAACTGCACGTTATAGTTATCGGTCAAAAATTTATTTTAAGTTCCATGTCGATTGGTCTGTGAAAATATGTAAGAGTAGATCAACATACTTTGAGCAGATGCGTTCAACGACCCCGAAGTCAACGTTTATCCGCGTAGATTAGTTATATTTTAGTTATGTATTATTACTATCTTTTTTGTCTTCTTTTTGTTAGTTACTCTTAGTGGAAGGCAGAAGCGTCTATTATAATTATTTTCATCAACTCACATTAACACTTGCTTTGTTATTATTTTCTTTTCTTATTCTTTTTTTTCTCTTCTCTTCTCTCTCTCTTGTTTTTTTTTTTTTGCCAATAACATATGATTGTTATCTGACCTGCCCTTTGGTTCAGTAAGGGTTTGGGCGACGTTCCGCCAGGTTGGTCGAGGCGGAAGTCAAGTAGGAGTAAACGATGAAATTCATTATGCCATTGTTATCTCGATCCTAGTTCTAAAATACTGGGCTCCTTATTTCACCTAATCTAGTTCAAAAGGGCCTCAACAAAATGGGGGGCTTACACAGATTACTTGCAGATTTGACATGACGGAATATGGTTACTATTAGCATATAGAACATGAGTCGATGTTACATTTGTTGATTGAGTTGCTACATTGAAAAATATAATAACGCGTGGTCAACAGCTACCTGTTTCATTTTTGGTATTTAATAATCATCAACAATCTGGATCTGCATCATTGAAATAAGCTCTTCAGACACTTGAGAGGTGGCAAATGCTCTCAAAAATGTCATCAACAATCAGTGGATGAGATCAAAGAGCAAGTTGGATGACAATAACTTGTAGTACAAGCAACCAGGTACCAGTGCAACAACAACCAATAGGAGAAGAAGCAGATGATAATTAATTCGTACTTGAACGTACTAATCACCAAATTATTATTCCGTTTTCGTTTCAGCAATCAAACGCCTCTCTCTCTCTCTATCTCGATTCAATTTCTGACCCCCTACTATCATGTAATGTATTTGACACTTGTTGAGACTGGTTAGTTAGAAACCGGCGCTTGCTTGTGGAAGATCCCGGTATGCTATATGGTCTAGGGCATATCAACGGGAAGGCTTGGTAGGTTCTCGCCTAGCGCAAACGCAGATGGGCGGACAGTGGTCTGCCAGGGTGGGGCCTGAGAAATTACAAATTACAATTACAACCCTCAAAGTTAAAATTGGCGAGAGGTTGTCCGCTTCCTCTTGTATTCACGATGCCAAACTATTGTTGAAATCTCATCGGTTGGGCTACAATGACAATCGCAAAATCTAGATTCGCTTGGATTCGCAACTAGACGCTATTCAAGACAAGAGGCTTTCGAATAGAACCAGGGCTATACTGCCGTTCTACGCATAACTGTCCCATGTTCTGTGGGTTTCCCTATATACATGGGACAGTTATGCTTATAACGGCAGTATAGCAGCTAGCAATATTTGAGCCAAAGATGACGTGGAGCCTGGCGAAGTAGATGAAGTAGATGTATTTAAGTCCTTCGCAGAGCACGTAGACAAAAGTACACAACCTAAGACGGTAGACGATAGTTAGAATAAACAAGGCTGCAGACAAGCAAAACTAGAGTCCCTCGCCAACACGAAAAGGTTCTCAAGGAAGCGGGAGCAGTCCGTAGTCACCGAGCTTGAAAATCGTGAATCAGAACGACACCATTTGCATAAGATTAAAAGGATAATGGATAATAAAATACACCATCTTTGTATAAGATTTAAAGGAAGGCGTAGATCTCAAGTACAACCGAAAATTCAGGATTAGGAGCTAGTATGTAATAATAAGAGTCCATTTTGAACATGAATAAAGTCATTTTTTGATTAGTCCTCGACAACGTCCTCTGTTCATTATCCGAAATCATCAACTCGCCTTAGCAACTGCTCTAATCAATTAACTTCTAGAGTTTCACACTAGAATCGAATCTATTCAATCTATTCAACACCCGAATTTGCTGGGTCTTTTTTTGAAAAAGGCTGACGAATGTTTCATATATCTTTCAACGGCAGTATTTCAGAAATAATTTATAATCGTTCATAAACAAGATATTTACCACTCTTTCGTAGAGTTAAGGAATAAGGTGAAATCATAAAGGAAGGTTGTGAACTACCATGTGAGTTTGTAGTTTGCTAATAAGGGACATTTATTATAAGCTATATTGAAAGGTAAGTTTTTCATGTTACACATCAAAATACAACGTACAAATCAAGTTTGTTCTTGCAATCAAATGTATATTCCACGAAATATGCGTTCAAACTCTAGTTGGTATTGCTAACTTCTCACACTTCCTTTCGGGATGTCCTGTTGAATAAAAGGCTTTTAACTCTCACTCCCTGGAAATTTCTTTCTGGAAAACACTTGTGCCCGATAGTATAATTACTGTGTTCAATAAGTCTGTCGCAGTGATTGTATTAACTTATTGTAGGCGATATTAGGTCCTGCACAGTTGAATTTTCTTAATTTGACAAGAGAGGATATGGTCACTAATTGAGGTGAACTCTCCCTTGTTTTGCAACGATGATCAGCTTATCATGAATCGCTCTTTTAACCGTCTCTCAGTTTATCTCGCTGATGATGAGATAACGCTTGGTAGTTAAACAAATTTTCTTGTGCGAACTACTCGAGCAGGGTGGTATCTTCGCGTACTAGTATTTCTACAATTTCTTCTTCAACATTTTCTGGATCAGCCTCCAGTGTATCAGTATCAACATCTGAAATAAAAGTTATGTAAGTTTTCTTGCATTGCACCAGAAGATAAATTTTACTTACTATTTCGCAATTGCATACGACGATACTTTTGCTCCTCCCATTCGCTCACACGCTTAGTGCGGAATTCCACAAACTGCTCGCGCAGCTTGGCACGTTTTTCCAACAGTTCCTTTGAGGCACGTGTCATACGAACACGATCCTTGCTCTCAAACTGTGCGTAGTACTTCTTGAGGTTCTTGCGAATTTCTTTCTGCTTTTCATCAGCCAACAGCGTAGGTGGCCGCGGACGCCACAGGAAGAGAATGAAATTTTTCAGATTGACGCGCTTCAGTATTCGGCCTTGGAAGGACCAAATATGGTAACCGTGATCTTCCTTGACCTGAAAATATATTACACCGTATTGTTTATTGATTATCAATTATTCTGAATAAGTTATGCAAAAAGTAAGATGTATGATCCTCGAGTCTGATTGCAGTGGCAAGAGCACCACCGCACACAAAATTCAAAGAACATATTTAATCTCGGAGGTAAACTAAGGGAAAATCAATAGGGTTATTTGATAGTCTCTAATGGACTCTCCGATATTTGTAAAATAAAATAAGATAAATGAACTAACCTTCCCGGACGTTCCGGTCACTACGTATCGTCCAGTTGGATCCCATTCTACTTCAGAAGCGCGATAATGGTCACCACTCTTCATAATGGTAAAGTCGTTAGTATCTACAAACTCGAACGATCCCATTTGGAGGTTAGCCAATACAATAAACTGCCCCCGTGGAGACCAAAACAGATGACTGCAAATTTTTTTGTCCATCTTCTTGAGCATTGTAGGTTCCTGTCCTCTTTTAGCCTCATAGAAGCTCACGTTTGCGTTAGCTGGCTCGCCGTGAATGATGGCGAACTTTGAACCAACAGGCTCCCATGCAAAAGCCAGAATAGTTTCCTTGACTTCTACCGAGTCCACTGGAATGTCCTTCTCTCGCATATGGAAAATTTCAAAGTTGTAGAACATACCAAGGAACTTAACGTCGGCATCCTTTTTGTCCTTCTTGGATTTGGAATAACGATCGACCTTAACACATAGGTAGTCTCCTGACTTTTGCCAATGAATTTTACAATCAGCCACATTGAACAAGTTCTTATTTCGAATTTCTGTTTTCTTAGGAATTTCCATCAGCGTCACACGAGCCGGAGCATCAGGGTCCTCCGACATCCAGTACGCAATTATATTATCAGTCGGCGACCAGCTAAAGTTGCGGATACCTTGAACCTTAATCGATTTCTTATCCAATAGGTAGAAAGTAGACGTTTCATAAACGTGAATAGCGTTATCACCCATACGAGCCACATACTTATCGTCGTGGGACCAACGGAACATCGACATGTTAGAAGAACCATCCGAGGAAAATGAACGCTTTTCTGTTCCAGTTCGAATGTCCCAGATAATTATCTTTTGACCATTCGGACCATACGTAACCAAATACTGTTCACATGGAGAAAAGTCGACAAACTGTGTACCAGGATGAGCGAACTTATTAATCTTGGTAAAGTTGGAGCCACCCCAAATGACAACACCTTGCTTGTGGAACGTCACAATGTACGTTCCTAGTGGTGACCACTTGACGTAGGTTTCGGTGAATCGCTAAAAATAAAAATTCAAATTTAAACCGAGTTCTTCAAAAGCACTCACAAAATCATTACCTCACGAGTCAAAAGTTCCACAGGCTCCGGTTGCGTATTGTGCCAAAATTGAACCTGCACCGCTCCCGGGGACGATTCAGCGATTACACAGAATTGATCTTGCGCATCCGGCTCGGTCAGGAAATTGTAGAGATCGTTTTGCATCTTGTACGGCTGCGGTTCCGGAGGGCTCCAATCTTTAGGAATATCCGAGTACTTTTGGAAATCAGAAAAAAGATTTACCAGCAAAGTATGCGACTTATCCATTCGATAATTGTTGAAAGTTTTGAGGGCTTCTTCGGCCATCTCCGGATTTTTAAATTCCACGAACGCATAACCTTTGGTGTTCTCTTCTTCATCCTTGGGATAGTAGAAGTTCACGATCGTACCGGCATTTTTAAACAACTTCTCCAGTACTCCCTGTAGTTTGGGAAAACGAGCAGGTCCCACAACTGGAATATTATCCACGACAATAACATTCTCTACACCATCAGATTCGCACGGCTTTTGTTTAAGGAAATCACCAAGCAGCTCTGAAATAACATGAAAAAAATATTTTGACATCATCTTAATACGTGGACACCTCCACTCGCATTCCTATAGTATACTTTCTCGCGCTTGTTGGTGACAAGCCGCTCATAAGAAAAAGAAGAAACAACCGTACAAAAAATAAGAAGGAAGGAAACGAAAGGGCAACTTACCGTCATCATCGACATCGTCAACAAATCCCTCTGGATCGTCGAAGTTAGGCTCCTCATCGAAATCCTGATCGTCACCTTCATCGCTATTGTAGTTTTCGCCTTTCTTTTTGGCCATTCTAACACGGGTCGAAGGCTATTTCACAGCAAAATCCGCTAGAAAGAATCAGTAGCAAAAATTTTACTAATTTTGACACCTCTTACACCGGAAAAGAATGAGTTAGGAAATTGTGTGCTGTAACGTTGGTAGCATTGATTTTGGCACTCGAGGCTTTGCCGATTGAATTGTATTCGAACGCGCGAGGGGACCAAAAACAAATTGAGAGAAATATTTCAATGCATGCCACTTTAAAATTATCCGAATTTAGGTATTATACTCTGAGAAAAATTTCATCGTTGTACCGACAATTAAATCATGGTCAGGATGACTATCGCATGTAATGGTTTCAATAACCATGAAAATGGTCGAATTTACCACGTTCATGGCATTTTTGACTATGATCATGGTAACAAGGACTATTCCGACATTATGGAAAATGTTGCATCAACTATTTTTAATGGTAGTTTTGACCATGATCATAGTCGGTTCAAAATCACTATACTGCAATAGTCATCCTAACCCCCAATAATGGTAAAATTGACCATCAAATTCCTCTCTGTGTACAACCCAATCTATTAGAAAGGCTGCCTGATACAATTCAATCCGACAAAGATTTTTCATTAGGGCCTAACTGACAAACGTAACCAATGGTTTCTTTCGTAAATTTCTCTTGGCACAAAGGCTACACAGAAAAAAATCTTGTAGTATAAACTACCATTTTACCCGACTATGCCTACACAGAGAGGAATTTGATGGTCAATTTTACCATTATTGGGGGCGGTGAATGGGTTAGGAGACGAGAAGGGAAAACAAAAAAAATGGCATGCAGCGGGTAGGGCCTGATCATGCCGAAGGGGTGAAGGGGATCACCTGGCTGGCGATCGCCGCCCGACCATGGGTAGGGACGTATTTCATTCGGGATATTGAGTAGGTGTGCATAACCCAAAATGAATGTGGGATCCCTTCGAGATGCAACAGACGTGAACGCGGTCAATTTCGCCCGACAGAGAGGGGATGACACAGAGAGAAATTTGATAGTTAAATTTCCCATTATTGGGGGTTAGGATGACTATTGCAGTATAGTGATTTAGAACCGACTATGATCATGGTCAAAACTACCATTAAAAATAGTTGATCCAACATTTGCCATAATGTTGGAATAGTCCTTGTTACCATGATCATAGTCGAGAATGCAATGAACGTGGTGAATTCCACCATTTTCATGGTTATTGTAACCATTATATGCGATAGTCATCCTGACCATGATTTAATTGTCGGTATAACTATAGAATTTTTCTCAGAGTACCATGATATTTCAGTCAAATTTACTACGTTTATGGTAAAACCTTCAACATTTGTGGGTTTTGAGACTAACGACGGGGGGGGGAAACGAAGAGGAAATTTTGGGGGTTTTTTTTGTTTTTTTTGTTTTTTTGTTTTTTTTTGTGGGAAGTCATATTTTTACACAGGTAGATGAGATGAAGTCGAACGTCTGTCTGCGGTAAAATCAAACGCATTAATAGTCAGCTGAAAATTGTTGGTGTTTGCGCTTAATTTAACCCTCGGAATGGTAGTTTCTACTGCTGTTTTTTTTTTTTGCGTGTACCCATGTAAGCCTCCAATTCTATCGGATAGGTGAACCATCAATGTCTGTTCTCTGTGGGTGAACTCTTCCTCTTGGAACTGAGTGTGGTGGATTGATAAGGCGAGTTTTCAATGACGAGAAATTCGCGGAAAAAGCCATTGTTTACGTTTGTCAGTTAGGCCCTAATGAAAAATCTTTGTCGAATGCATAGTGGAAATTGTATAAATAGAATAAGTTCCATTGTGAATGATTTATCCTAATACAAATACATCTCTTGGAGAAGATTAAAGCTATGCCTATACTGTCACTCAAATAAAACAACTACAATCATTGGCAATATTTAATTCTATGTTAAATTTATCGATTGTAATTGTAAACGTTTGCGCGAAAAATGATATAAGAAATGTGTCGGTTTTTAATAAAATTTATGTGTGAGGTTTATAACGTCGCTCATTAAAATGTGCTATAAAGATTATGTGTATGATTCAAATGAAATTCATAGTCAAAACAATAGCGTTCATTTTACTTTATTTTATTATTATATTTTTCATGCATAATATTTTCTTTCCGAACGTTCTCTACCCATATAGCCTTTCTCGTACGTCCACTTTCTGTGGTGATTATTTTCACTGAAAACAATGGAGAATAATTGTTTTATATTTTGCCAGAAGAAATTCTGCTAGAAGATTGGCGCCATCTTGACTGCGTGCACTCAAACATTAAAAGCATGTGTGGAAATCACATAATTCTTAACTATAAGATGCGAAATACAAGTTTATAGCAGCTCACACATAAATAATGTATGTAACGCCTATACTTGTTATAAAAGCTACCTTATAAAGGGTAAGAGAAGTATTATTGCTGGTTGCAGTTGTGATTGGACTCTAGAAGTGCTTTTTGCGCATTTCAAAGTGTGATAAAAGTGCACGTTTACATCAAATCGTTTTGTTGTCTTCGGTGCACTTATCCTTTATGCTGAAAGGTAGAGGTTCACTGAAGACAGGAAACGATTTGACGTAAACGTGCACTTTTATCACACTTTTTCTGTTTTTGTCGGAGTCCAATTTTAACTGCAAACAGCAATATAATTTTAATATTTACACAAATAAAAATAATGTTCCGAATGTTAAGTTAAATTTAAATGTGTTCTCTTTTACTGAGAAAATTGTAGAACAGTCAAATCCACCAACACAAATCAATTCATCGTCCTCGTTGTCGTCGTTTGGAATTTTCGCTATTGTTGTCTGCGTCCGCGTCTACTACGTGGTTCTTTGCTCACAACCGCTTCTGTCCGCGTTTTGTGAATCCTCTTGGCAAATCGCATATCAGGAAACTTTACAGAATTTCGGCGTTATTACGTTCCGAACGGGCATTCTAGATGCCAGCAATCCAAACACGGACTACATTGTGAAGAGTGCTCTGGTCAATATGTGGTGGGGCAACTTATGAGATCTGGTTTCATTTTGGTGGCGTACCTTATGAGATCGATCACATTGTTACAGTACAAACAAATGGAGGGAAGTATCAAAGAAATAGCTCGCGATTGTTCACCCAACTGGATGACGACGGTAGAGAATTTAGATGACGATGCTTTTCTCGGGGCGGATAAAAGCCACAATCTCCGTCTGAAGGATGTGTACGCTGCTGCATGAATGTTAAAGTTTTAATTGAATTAATCATCCAACTTTTTTTGCAGCGCTCCCGCATAACGAAACACTATTTGCTATATAGTCAAAACTATACTTCGAATATAAGATAAATTATCACATTTTATGTTGATGTTAGCAAATAGTTTAATCTCGTTTTCACCATATAACCAATAATCAATGTGCAACTAGCGATTTGAAATTGGTTCACTGTTGTAGAACCCCTAGTTCCGAAGTACACCTTGCAGTCTTCACCTTGCCATGCACTCTTGCGCTTTTCAGTACCTTTTGGTACAAGTATCTTTGTTTTTGTTTTGATTCGCTATGTTATTTTGACAGAATATTTGAGAGTGTATTGATGTTAGTGACGGCCATAGCAACAATCAATATGCAACTAGCGATTTGAAATTGGTTCACTGTTGTAGAACCCCTTGGTCCGAAGTACACCTTGAAGCCAGCACCTTGCTTCACATATTTGCGCCTTTGTTTTGATTTGCTGTGTTATTTTGACAGAATATTTGGGAGTGTGTTCATAGACTAACTCTAAGACCAGTAGGTCCCGAACAAATACGATATTTTTCTTGGCTCAGCCAGTACTAGCACATCGGTCCCAAGCTCAGTCCCAAGCTCAATGATTCGCCCTTAACAACGTAGCTCACACCAACACATTCTCAAATGTTGTGTCAAAATAACATAGTGAATCAAAACAACAACCAAGATACTAGTACCAGAAGGTACCGAAAAGCGCAAGAATTATTGCAAGGTGCAGACTGCAAGGTATACTTCGGACCTAGGGGTTCTACAACAGTGAACCAATTTCAAATTGTTAGTTGCACATTGATTGTTGGTGTGTTCGTGTGAGTTCATTATAAGGGGCGCATTATTAAGCTTGGGACCGAGCTTGGGACCGATGTGCTAGTACTGACTGAGCCAAGAAAAAAATCGTATTTGTTGGGGACCTACTGGTCTTATAGTTAGTCTATGGTCAAAGGGGCGAATCATTAAGCCGGTGTGCTAGTACTTCCTGAGCCATGAAATATATTCGTTTTCTTCATGACCATCCACCCGCTGATATGACTGTCTTAATTTTTCACAACTCATTCATTTTTTGAGAAGCATTCCGCATCGAACGCTGAAGAGCTTCGGTTCAGTTTTTTTTTCGCACCCCGCAGTACCTCTTTTGGTTGTTTTTTTTTTCCACTCGCTATTAACAACGCGGTGAATAAAATTAGTGCACTGTTTGAACCACCGATATCCAGCCGAGCGTTCCTGTAGGGAAGCAGACATTCCCGGCCGATTCCGACGGATGATCTGTCCAGCCAGTACCATCGTAAACACCCGAGGGAAAAAGTGAAACCCCATAAGCATCATCGCAGCAAGGAAGGTCATCGCTCCATCCACTGCCGGTCAGCAAGCGGTGCTTTGTTTGCGAACAACAGTAGAAGGTGCCATACCGGCAAACGGCATCTGCTAGTGTGTTGTGTATATCTCTCCCATATAGTAAATCGTTCTGCATAGGGTGGTCCAAAAAAAATCATCTGATTTTTATTTTGTTTTATTTAATATGAATTATGGAGAGTGTGAGCTGTTTAGTGGAATACCTGTAACTAGAAAATAAGAAGAATGATTAGTAATTTCCATTTAATTCCAACTACCTTTATTGCTTATCTTGACAGATACGCGTATTTCGTCTACAATGTGCAGACTTCTTCAGTGTCGTGTACTAATACTCGACTGAAAGAAAACCTTCGCCACCTGCCGTATATATCCTATTTTCTAAATACAAACACTTGTACCTACAGTTAACATTGTTGTACCTAACCTATCCTGAGTCCAAAACAAATATTCCTGGTGCAGTTGAAAACCGGAATATAGCAGTCGCGCCAATCGATTTTACTCCCGTTCCATAAGTTCAAACAATGGCGCATCTAGTGCGCTGTTTGGCGCATCTGATGCGCTATACAGCGCACTAGATGCGCCACTGTTTGAATTCATAGAACGGGAGTAAAATCGATTGGCG
Organism: Aedes koreicus; assembly: GCA_024533555.2. Taxonomy (NCBI): domain Eukaryota; kingdom Metazoa; phylum Arthropoda; class Insecta; order Diptera; family Culicidae; genus Aedes; species Aedes koreicus. The sequence goes on from JAHHFK020001322.1 coordinate 351,177, forward strand.
CGACTGCTATATTCCGGTTTTCAACTGCACCAGGAATATTATGCTTGATATCTTCCTCGCCTTTTCCTTATACCTAACCTGATTATTCCGTAGCAGCGGGTGTTCCACTAATCATTCTTCTTGTTTTCTAGTTTTAACGTAGGACTACGTTCAAGGGGTGAGTCGCTTTGAACAGTGTGCCAGGCACGCCGTTGTAAAAAAAATTTCACCATAACGGAACATGTGTGGCACTCTGTGGCACACTTCTGACATTTGTACTTTTTGAAGATATAATCTAGCAGCCCTGGAAAATTGACGTTGTAAGTTTTTGTGGAGTTGTTTTGATTTGTTTGTTTCACTACGCAACACAAAAGTTTGAGAAAGAATTGATTATAAGTTAAATTTTTGTGTTTCCTGTTTGTTGAGGCGAAATCATTAGTGGAACAATGTATGAGGTAAGTGATTAAATTAATAATTCGTGACATGATATCACTTTGCAGCTTCAATTAAAGGCACATTTTTGGAGGAAATTGGAGGTGGGTTATGAAACCATCATCCTCCATTTTTGAAATATTTAAAAAAGAAGAACCTCTGCAGCCTGCCGCTGGCTTAGATAACCATCGAGAGGACTCGATAGATTGAAGAGGACATGCGGATCATCGCTGAGAGAAGTGATGTGCCTCCTGGATCCTACCAATATCATGAACATCCGTCACATCCGTCACTACCTGCCTGACCAGGCAGAGAAATAATGTTCATTTCCGAATGCCGGTAGCTCATCTAGGAAACGATGTCGAACTTGTATAGACACATCGACAAATAACTCTCTTGTTGCAGCGCAGTTCATAAGCCTCAGCAATGCCGATAGAGGAATATGTTCGGAGACTACTATTAGTACAGATCATCAAATGATTCGAGCGGAAAAAAAACCATACGAGAAGAAAGGATTGAAGAAGATTATGATTGTATGTAGAAATAAGCATTACAGTAAACGTTTACAATTAACCACTCTATTTTATTACAGATGATTATTATGTTGTGGATGATACAATACACGACGAAGTCCACTCTGACTTGTTCTGTGTTCAAGTTTCAAAAAGCTTGGGAAAACCTTCTGTGGATGTCATCAAAGAACCTGTATAATAAAAGCAAATTTTTAAGATCTACAGTTGCCAAATTAATGTACCAATGATTTGAATAGATATCGAGCCAGTTAAAGGGTGTCAAAGGGTGAAGTTGCGTCTTGTACATTGTTTGCGCAGGCGTACGTGGACTGCTGAGAAAGAGGATAAATTAATCTTAAATATACAGCAATTTATAAGTATTCTTGCACTTACTTCCAGCGATTAGCATCTTGAGCTCCATTATGTATCCATTTATCATTGAAGGTTGTTTTCTCAACACAAGAGCATCAATAACGCGGTTTCCGCAACAAAAACATTGACCGAAACCCAAATCACCAGCAAAAGTTTTGGAAAGCAAAACAAATCATTCACCTGGTTACCATGCATGGCCAAAACATAACTATTGAACTGTCAAATTACCGTGGCACACATGGGCACCTATTGGCACCACGATCGGAGCATCAGAACTCATCGTAACGCTTAGAGGCACACTAAAAAAAATGGGCACAAGAGATATTGTGCTGAGCGACTCACCCCTTGACTACGTTTCTCTTTTCTATACCGGGTGTCATTTCAAATTTTTAAAAAATGAGAGCGTTACGCAAAACTGAAAGGTTTTTGAACGCTAATAACTTTCGTTTGGCTTAACAGAATGACTTCATTTATACACCATTTGATCAGAAAAACTTATAAATGTTTTTGATTAAATTTTCAATTAAGTGCTATTAGTATAAAGAATTAACTTTTTTACCTAAAAATTCAAATTCAAATTGTCTTCTTATTTTTATTTCGTTAGGTTTCATTCCATGTTTAAAACAGCCATAGCTCCCCCTCAGCTACAAATTTATTTTGCTTTGTTGTCGATATCTGGATTTATAACTAAAGTCCGTCCTCTCTTATGAAATTTGCTTCGTACTGCATTCTCATGCCTCTCTTCTTTGTAGGAAATGCTATCAACACCAGTATAATGCACACGATTCCAACCAAAATGATTTCATTGGAATATTCAAGTTCGATTGAGCGGCACTTACGGTTGTGTTTTTCGCTCTCTTGTTACGAAGATTTTTTTTCTATGTCATCCGTTTTCTCGCAATTGCGCGTCTGGCTTGCAAATTATCACCGGCGCTTGCTCGTCTACAAGCCATAAAAAAAACGCTGCAAAGGTTTGAAAGTTTCCCCGCTCGACCTATTGCCGTGGCAATGGGTCGTAAAAATCGATAATCCGCGCGAGTGGCATCCGCTTCCGAAGCCATACCGGAGCCGGGCATTTTACAGCGGAAAACGATGTTTGTGACAACTAGATTACTAGAATCATCCCAACTATCTTGACGTCCGCCATTCACAGCGACGAGGAGTTTAATTAACTACTATGCTGTATTGAATACAGAACATGATGGTGTCCTGCTGGCAAAATAAGCTGAAAATATAAAATAATTTCTAACGCGCAGATAATTTCTAACAACCGTCCTTTTCAGGACGACCAATTCAATTTTACAATAAAAGATTTTGTTTTTAAGTGAAATGTTCGTGATTTATCCTAAACAACCATTGCATGTTATCAAAAATAGTACATTTTTGATTGTTTGAGGCATTAAGTCGAGAGTGGTAAATTCTACAAAGATTTTTCACTAAAACCCAAACTGACAACCTTAAGCAATGGCTCAGTATGAAGAAGATTTCATAAGAAGGGACACACCAAAGCTGTTCTACGTTAACCTTGAGGTTATATCCCTGATATAACCCACCTCTAATTTTTTAATATATTTTTTGTCCACTAATTTGTTTTTTTTTCATGGATGATTCTACGGGGGGCGACATGCCTCCCAAAGATGTTTTTAGGGCGCGCTGTTATCAGCCGTCTTCTGCCTCTCCTTGGGTTGTCTACTTTCGGCAGAAAGTGAAAGCCCTAGACTTTTTGGGCATACAAAAAAATTGACGCGTCGTTATCCGGGGACCGAATTTCATCAGGTCAACCGAAACAAACTGCGTGTCACTGCACCTACGTATAAAATTGCAAATGAAATTGCTAGTGACGAAGGTTATAATGTCGAGTACTACGTCTACATCCCATCTCGAGATGTGGAGATAGATGGTGTGGTTTCTGCAGCGAGTCTGACGTGTGAAGCATTATGGAAGGTAAGGGGCGACTTCCAGATTCTGCTACGTCTACCATTGAGATTCTGGAATGCAAACAATTGCATGCAGGATCAATGGTAGATGGAAAAAAGACGTATTCACCATCGGACTCGCTACAAGTGACCTTCGCCGGATCAATTCTCCCAAAATTTGTTGAAATTGATAAAGTTTGTTTTCCCAGTGCGCCTTTTTGTACCAAGGGTATTTAATTGTACCAAGTGCAAACAGTTGGGTCGTACGGCTACTTTTTGCGGCAACAAGCCCCGTTGTGGCAAATGCGGCCAAAAGCATCTAGAGGATGCTTGCCAACAGGAAGCAACAAAGTGTGCTTACTGTGACAAAGAGCCTCTCCACGATTTGCAGAACTGCCCCGTGTACAAGAAGCGCACTGGTAACGTGAAACGTTCCATACAAGAACGCTCCAAGCAGACGTATGCAGAAATGTTAAAGTCGCAAAACGGAGCGTCTGCATCGTCTGTATCAGCCGCTCAAAATGAAAATCCTTTTTTGATTTTGTCAAACCGATGAACTGGACTCTGACGAAGCCGATGAGAGTGGATTTCCGGAGGTACACGCCCCCGGTAAAAGAAAGCCTACTAGTTCCCCGGGTGTGCGCCGGAAACAAATAAAACCTACTGTCAAAAGCATGGAAAAAAATGGAGGTAGCGGGGATCAATTTAAAAAACCGAATAAACCGGTAATAGCTGATGCATCCGTTCCTAGCTGTGGCTATACCAACCCGCCACTACCTAATAACAGTAACCGTAAGAGGTTGCCAAAACCAAAAACTACGTCTTCTCGCAATTCCAAGAATATCCCGTCCAAGCGAGGTAAGATTAATTTTAGGGACATTGTGGATAACATTTTAAATGCTCTTGGCCTTTTGGATGCTTCACCGCTCCGAGGAATTATTGACCTGCTTATTCCTATAGTTGGAAACTACTTCAAGCAATTGACTGTATCATGGCCCGTCATTGGTGAATTCATATCTTTCGATGAATAATTCGTCGATTGAGGATCAAGATATGATCACCGTATTACAATGGAACTGTCGTAGTCTAATACCTAAATTAGACTCGTTCAAGTATTTGATTCACAATTCTGATTGTGATATATGAATATGATATATGAATTAAATGAATTAAACTTCTACGATTTTAACATTATTCGCCTGGACCGAGATGATTCATATGGTTGCGTACTTCTGGGGATCAAAAAGTGCTACCCCTTCTATAAAATCTCACTCCCAATAATCTCAGGCATTGAAATCGTCGCTTGCCAAATAAATGTAAAGAATAAAGATCTTTGCATAGCTTCCGTCTATGTCCCTCCGAGGGCATCAATAAACCGCCGTCAACTTTGGAGTTCAATTACATTACTTCCATCTCCAGTTCTTATTCTGGGCGATCTGAACTCCCACGGTACTGCTTGGGGCGAACAATACGATGACAACAGAGCGGGTATTTTCTATGACTTATGCGACGATTTCAACTTGACCATCTTGAACACGGGGGAAGCGACACGAATAGCAAAACCTCCTGCCAGGGAGAGTCGACTTGACATATCTTTGTGTTCTAATTCACTATCATTAGATTGTCTGTGGAAGGTAATCAATGATCCCCATGGTAGTGATCACTTACCAATTATTATCTCAATCACAAATAGTTTTCAAAAAACAGACCAGTCAATCCATGTTCCTTATGACCTCACGAGGCATATCGATTGGCAACATTTTGCATCGGCGGTAACCCTTGGTATTGATTCTACCGATCCTCTTGCACCATTAGAAGAGTACCGTTGCATTAGAAGCTCAGAAACGACGTATTCCAAGTGCATCCTTCAAAAGAAGACCCGACACCCCTGGATGGGATGACGAATGCACTAAGTTGTATCTTGAGAAATCCTATGCGTTTAAAGATTATCGTAGACATGAAACATGTGAGCTTTTTGATAAGCACCTCAAGCTTGAAAAAAAGCTTAAAAACTTACTCAAAGCAAAGAAACGCAATTACTGGCGTTCGTTTGTAGAGGGACTATCTAGAGAAACCTCGATGACAACGCTTTGAAGAAAGGCTAAAATGATGAATTTTCCCATTAGTACGTCAGAGTTCTCTACAAAGTTCTCTTGGGCGGTGATTACATTCCACTATTCCAAATGTTTCGTCGAGATCGTGGTTCAAAGGTCTGGATGTAAGTCGCGGTTTCATTCGTGTGATGTCAAGACTTATGTCCAACCACTACTCGCTAGACGCACATCTCTACAGAATTAACCTCGTCAATAGCAACATATGTAGGTGCGGAACCGGTTATGATGACATCGATCACGCAGTTTGGCATTGCCCGGGTAATGATGCCTCCAGAGCACGACTATTGGATACCCTTGTGGCCAGATGTAGACAACCCTTCCGCGAGGTAAGAGATGTTTTGGGAATGCATGATCTTCCCTACATGCAAGCGATTTACGAATTCCTTTGTTTGTCTGATCTAAGAGTGTAATGTCATCACCTCCTCCCTTTCACTCTAGTAAATTCCCTGCCATTGTGTCCCAGTTATATTATCCTTTTGTTTCCGTGCTATTTGTACCTGCACAGCAAGCTGTGGTCACCCATCTGCAGCTTAATTCCTGTAAGGGACTACAGAGACTGAGGATTCGGTAGATGTCGCAACCACGAGCAGCAAGAAATACCTGAAATAAGTTACTTGCCTAGCCCCTTCCAAACAATAATGTGACCCATTAACCTCGAGCTAGCCACGAGTAATTGGCACCCCACTTTACTAAAATCGAAAAAGAATTTTTTTTAATTACAATATTGAATATCGGCTCCGCAAAGTGTTACACACGCCTGAGCCTAACGGAATTTTTCCGTGATTATGATTCTCTCCCAGAAACGAAATGAAGTCGCACGATCCGGTTGTACTTGTACCGGAGAACAAGCCGACAGAGAATATAATTTTCGTTTATTACGACCGAGTAGTGAGTATGTCAAGTCGTGGTTCGAAGTCTGACGGAAAAGGTAGTAGCATGTAGAGCTATCACTTTCTAGCTCCCGGATTAAAGCTGCTTCCAAATGGTCACTTGAATGATTGTTGTAAATAGATTTCTTCCATAATACCATTGCCGGCCGATGGGTATTAGATTGGACACACACACACACACACACACACACACACACACACACACACACACACACACACACACACACACACACACACCAAAATCGACGCAAGTGTATCCAGTGTCAGCAAAAGAAACATGTGAGGTATGCAAAGGAACATGCAGGTCCATCGAGAAATGTAAGCGATTCCAGGAGTTTTCACGAGATTCCAAGTGGGCAGTCGTTCGAGAATTCGGACTTTGTCGAAAATGTCTGCGTCAACATAAAGGCTCCTGCAAGGGTAAACCATGTTGCAAAAATGGGTGCTCCTTCAGGCACCATGAACTACTGCATAATGAGCAGAGGGTAAATCAGCAAAACACTGGTGTAACGGCTGAAACCTCACAACCCTCTCAACCGGCGGCAAGTAGTACTGAGTACGGCTTCAATACGCATCAAACAGTGTCTAGTGCTGTTCTATTTCGCTATCTACCGGTGGTTTTGTCAGGACCCGAAAAATCGATTCACGCCTACGCTTTTCTTGATGAAGGATCGGGAACTACGCTGATGGATCAAGACCTAGCTAACGAACTTCATCTGGAGGGCAAGCCGAATCCAATATGCCTTCGCTGGACGGGTGGTACCGAGCGATGTGAAGAAAACTCTTGCATCGTTCGTTTACAAGTTGCCGGTCGGTATGAAGGTGCAGAGAAGTTTACTCTAGATGATGTGCAGACGGTCAACGAGTTGCTACTGCCACTACAAACCCTGGACATCGAGAAATTGAAACGGCACTACCACTATCTGGACGGATTGCCCATCGCGTCATATCACGATGCTAGACCTCGCATTCTTATCGGAACGAAACATGCACAGCTGGGTTTAATCCTAAGGAGTCGCGAAGGAGAATCCGGTGAACCGATTGCAACCCAAACACGCCTAGGCTGGACCATCTGTGGCAATCGTGGATTCGGACACACATTAAGCCTATTCCACTACAGCTTCCACGTCTGTTCGCTAAACGACCGATCCGATGATGATTTTCATCAAGCAATGATAGACTATTCAAAGCTGCTTTTATCGACTATCGAAGCTGCTTTTATCGACCGAAGATGAGCGAGCAGCAACGCTGCTGAGGTCTCTAACACGTTTTTTAGGACATCGCTACGAAACCGGCTTGCTATGGCGCTATGACAACGTCCGTCTGCCGAATGGCCTTGCGTCGCCATAGATGCTTGGAGAAGCGAATGGCGAAGGACCCTCAGCTTGCAGAAGTGCTACAGAAAATGATATCTGACTACACCGTCAAAGGGTATATACGCAGACTTTCTGAAAAAGAAATTCAACAGTTATCAGATGACGTCTGGTTTCTACCCGTTTTCCCGGTAACCAATCTAAATAAAGCCGGGAAAGTTCGCATAGTGTGGGACGCTGCAGCTATGGTCCATGGTGTTTCGCTGAACTCGGTCCTTTTAAAGGGCCCTGACCTGTTGTGTTCGCTGCTCGACATTCTTTTGCGCTTTCGATAGCATCCGGTTGCGGTGACGGGAGACATACGCGAGATGTTTCACCAGGTGGGCATACGCCTGGAGGATCAGCAATATCAATGCTTCTACTGGACGGATGACAACGGGGAGTTGGTGGTTTATATCATGAAGGTAATGGCGTTTGGGGCGTGCTGTTCTCCCAGCAGTGAGCAGTACGTCAAGAATGTCAATGCAGAGCGACTCAAAGGCGACTATCCAGAGGCGTGCGAAGCAATCACCAAGCCCCACTACGTCGACGATATGCTGATCAGTGTCGCCACACAGGAAGAAGCGATCCAGGTTGCTAAGGACGTTCGGCACGTCCACGCCCAGGGCGGTTTCGAAATCCGCAATTGGATCAGCAATTTCAGAAGAGTTGTCGACGAGCTACAAAATGAAAACCCGGATGAAGAGAGTAGTCTGAACCTATCAACGGAACTGTCCACCGAGAAGGTTCTAGGAATGTGGAATACGTCCGATGCGTTCACTTACAAAATTGGCTTTAACCGCTACACTCAAAAAACAATGCACCTTATATTTAAGTGCCAGCACCTATAGATTTGGGCAAAGTGCAAAGTTATTGCTCTGTATTGGTGCGGCACTTATTTTTTATTAAATGTGGTTAATTAACCATATGTGCAATAAATGTATAGTCTTAAAGTGCAAGAGCTGAATAGATATTAATTATAGTTACATGGATTGCATTAAATTGTCCTAGCAAAAATCAAATGAGTATTTTAATACGTTTTATGTGAAAATGTGCATGGATTTTATTTTCTCATAAAAAGTTTAGTATTGGTTTTTTTTACTTTTCATGTAATAAAACGAAATGTGTGAATAAAAGAGGTTTCATTTGTACCATCATAAAAACTTCATCACTTTTTAAAGCTATCGCGTTCAGCAGCTCTTCTGCGGGAATGGCAAAAATGCTCGGCAGATCTGAAATATTCACAATAAACACCGTTAACATGGCAAAGAAGAACATCTATAGTAATTTATTACCTTCAAAAAATTCAGTGACTTCCGCTGGAAAACCAAGTACCTAAACCACCACACGGTAAACTTCACTTTTTTTTTCTTCTAGAACGATAAAGCAGCTGATTGTTTTTCGCGCACGGTTTTTTATTTCGTTTTAAGTGCGAAGATGGATAGAATAGGGCAAAGTGAAAACACACTTGAATGACATTTCTCGCTCCATTGAAAATTATGTGCGGACCATATCAGTCTCATTGGAAACGAACCTGTGTATTAAGTGACGGGTGTTAAAAATTATGTGCGGCAAATGAAAATCATACTGGCTCACATGATTTCAATTCGAAGCAAAAATTGACCGATTTAAGTGCCCATTTTAATAATAAAAATTATTGATTTATTTGCAGTGTACGATAGCGAACTGCTCCAGGGTGGCCGACGTCCCACAAAGCGGGAAGTACTACGAGTGCTAATGACCATATTCCACCCCCCCGGGCCCCCCCCCCCCCCCCCCGCATATCTAAAAGTTTTGTTGGGGGGCATCTGGGGCCCGGGGGTCCCCGGGGGGGGAAAAAGCCCCCCTTTGTTTGTTGGAAAGGGGGGGGGGGGGGGGGGGCGTGTGGCGGGGGGGGGACGTGGTGCACCCCCCCCGTTTTTGGGGGGGGGTGTCCCCCGGGGGGGTGTGGAAAATTTTTTTCCCCCCCTTTTTTGTGTCCCCCGCCCGGCCCGCTGTCTCCCCCCTCATAACGGGGGGGGAGGGGGGGGGGGGGGGGGGGGGCCCGGCAACCCCCGCGAACGCGGGGGGGCACACACAGCAACACGGGGGGGGGGGGGGGGGGGGGGGGGGGGAGAAAAAAAAAAATTGTGAGAAAAAAAAATAAAAAAGGTGAACAAAGCGCCGGGACCGGATGGTATTCCGAACCTGGCCATCAAGACGGCTATCTTGCTGGATCCCGAAATGTTCAGGGTGGTGATGCAAAAGTGTCTGGACGAGGGCGTCTTCCCGGACGCCTGGAAAATTCAGACCCTTGTGTTGCTACCAAAGACAGGGAAGCCACCAGGAGATCTATCGGCATATAGACCTATATGTCTGTTGGATACAGCGGGTAAGGTGATCGAGAGGGTAATCCTCAACAGACTGACAACATACACGGAGGGTATAGGCGGTCTGTCTAATAATCAGTTTGGCTTCCGTAAAGGGAAGTCGACGGTGGATGCCATCCTGTCCGTCACCAAGATGGCCGAGGTGGCAATCCAGCGCAAAAGGCGAGGAGTACGATACTGTGCGGTGGTCACCCTTGACGTGAGGAATGCGTTCAATAGCGCCAGTTAGGCGGCTATCGCCGACTCGCTCCAACGCCTTCAGGTTCCTGGGTACCTGTACAAGATTCTCGGAAGCTACTTCCAGAATCGCGTACTGGTATATAATACAGAGGCAGGCCAGAAACGTGTGCAGATCACCGCAGGCGTCCCGCAAGGTTCGATCCTGGGTCCGGTGTTATGGAACACGATGTACGACGAGGTACTGCGGCTTGAGTTCCCGAGCGGGGTGAAGATAGTCGGGTTCGCGGACGACATCACCCTAGAGATATGTGGCGAATCCATCGGGGAGGTCGAGTTAACGGCCTCACACTCCATTGGCATTGTGGAGAGATGTATGAGCTCCAGGCAATTGGAGCTAGCCCACCATAAGACCGAGGTCACGGTGGTGAATAATCGGAAATCGGAGCAACATGCGACGATCAGTGCAGGTAACTACACAATAGAATCGAAGAGGTTCTTGAGGTATCTTGGGGTTATGATCGACGATAAGCTGTCCTTTGTCAGTCACGCCGATAACGCTTGCAAGAAAGCCTCTATGGCTATATCGGCATTATCCCGCATGATGTCGAATAGCTCGGCGGTGCAAGGGAGTGAGCGTAAACTCCTGGCCAGCGTCGCCCTGTCCATACTTAGGTACGGCGGGCCGGCATGGATCACCGCCTTGAGTACCAAGAGCTACGCAAGCTAGAGAGTACACACAGGCTTATGTGCCTAAGAGTGGTGAGTGCATACCGAACGGTATCACGCGACGCGGTCTGCGTCCTAGCGGTGATGATGCCAATAGGCATTGTCATAAAAGAGGACGTAGAGTGCTTCGAGCAACGTGGAACAAAAGGTATTCGGAAGACCACTAGAGCCGCATCCATGGTTAAGTGGCAAAGGGAATGGAACAGCTCCACCAAAGATCGGTGGACCCACCGACTAATCCCGGAATTAACCGGGTGGGTCGGTAGGCGACACGGTGAAGTGAACTTCCACTTAACGCAGATATTGTCTGGCCACGGCTGTTTTAGACAATACCTGCACAAATATGGGCATGCACAGTCCTCCGCATGCAGCGAGTGCGCGGGTGTCGAGGAAACTGCGGAACATGTGTTCTTCGCATGTCCTCGCTTTGACGGCGCGAGATCCGGCATGATTGCCGTAAGCGGTCACGACACGACTCCGGATAACTTGGTCCAGAGGATGTGCCAGGACCGGGACGTCTGGGACGTGGTATGCGTAGCAGCCTCCCAGATCGTCCTCGATCTCCAACAAAAATGGCGAAACGACCAAAGGCAGGTCACAGGGACCACCTAACTACTAAAGCCTTAAGTAGTTAGACATAATGGGTGCTTAACAAGCGCAATAGCCCCCTCCCCGAAGTAATACCGAAAGTTGGTCCCAGGGAGGGTCCAGGGCTTAAGGCACGGGTGGGTTTTTAGTGGGTCGAGGAGTTGGCACCCTCATCCCCACACCCTGAGTTCTTCAGGTGTCTGGTTGCAGATTTTCCATCCCGCCTAAAAAAAAAACACGTTTGTAGACGCTGGACAGAGTGGAATGGCAGCTGAGTGCTTCTTGCGGTTTTCACAGAACGGGAAGTTCTACTGTTCGCTAGTCACTGCTAAGGCAAGAGTGGCTCCTCTGAAACTGACTTCGATTCCCCGTCTGGAGTTACAAGCGGCAGTAATCGGAACGCGTTTATCGAAAACTGTGTTTGACACGCTATCCACCCCGATTAACAAAAGGTTCTATTGGACCGACTCTCGTGACGTTTTGTGCTGGATCAATTCAAGCCATCGACGCTACAGCCAGTTCGTCAGCTTTCGTATTACTGAAATCCTGGAGTCCAGCGAACCTCGTGATTGGCGATATGTACCTAGCAAACTCAACGTAGCCGACGATGCCACCAAATGGGACGGACTTCCTGACTTATCCAGCAGCAGCAGATGGTTCCAAGGTCCGAGTTTTTTTATGGGAAGGCGCAGATAAATGGCCGAAAAATTCCGCCCAACACACATGTATGCATGTATGAATCCAAATTCCTAAATTTCAAATTCCCGAGATGCGGTGCTGTATGCTGCAATAATTATTTAACATTAATTCACTGAATTGAAATAGAGAAACATAAAAAACACTTACCAAGAAGTTGCTGATACCTTTCGACACCCATATAGTTTTCGTTGGTGTGCATTCGCAAATGAGCCTGCTTGTCAGCCATGATCCGGAAATCCTTCGAGCAAATATCGCACACGAACGGTCGAAAATGAACTGGATTTTATGTCTCACGAGAGTTTATCGGGAGGGAAATTTTTGATCGCAGTCATCGCATGGGAGATTGAAGTAAACGGCCATGTGGCTAAGCAGTTGCATTTTCACTGATTCGATTTTAAATACACCACCCGCATAACGAAAAACTATTTGCTATATAGTCAAAACTACATTTCGAATGTCAGATCAGGACTGGTAGCGGATATCTGGATAAATAATAGTGACTTTAGTGACTAAAATAATAAAAATAGTGACCAAAAAGTGACCAAATAGTGACCAATGACTGTCCAAGAAAGTATAAGCACACCTTTTTTTAACGGTCATTTTAGGAATATAATGAAATATTTCAACATGTTTGCTTTGTTGTGACAAATATATTGAGCCTGCGCACTCTGCTATAAATCTTTTGTCTTTTTGACTTTACTGTGACCGTGTTTTGGCGTGAATAACATCCCAAGTAACCACGAAGTCAATTTTTATAATAGCTTGCATATATAGGGTATATGCATTACGTCTAGTGCATCATTGCAGTTGGATTAAAGCTGAAAAGGGCCCCACTAAGATCGAACTAATGCTATATTTTTTGTAATGCCATAAGACATTGCTAAAGTAGCATTATTGCATTGATAATGCATCATTGCATTGGTAATGCATCATTACATTCTTAAAGCTAATCTAACGCTTCATTACTTGACAACTGTTGAATTGATGCGATCCCCCATTGCCGATGTTGATTTTGTGTTGAATAAGAGCAATAATATAATGCTTGTGGTTACTTGGGATAGCATCAAAAAAGTGCTCAGTTTTGTGTTACCTATCAAAATGCGCGGTCTTACTCCGGAAAAACGAAAAAGTATCGTGCACAAACTAGTGCACAAATGGTGCACAGTGAGCGGACTCTCCTTGAGAAAATTGGCCAAGGAAGAGGGTGTAAGCGTCGGAGCGGTACGATCTGCGATTCGAAAATATAGAGAACAGTGACGTTTGAAGATGCGCCGAAGAGTGGTCGGAAATCCAGTCCTGTTAGTCTAGATATCGATAAAAAGATCAGGGATGCCTACAAGCAAAAACCAGCGACTTCCGTTCGGGATATTGCGAAAAAACTAGGGAACTCGTCGAGTAACGTCATACAATTCTATACTGTAAGTGAAGACAAAGACACTTACAAAGACAAACGGAGAAGGCAATTTTTACCGAAAAATTCGGTAAGAAGGTTATGGTTTGGCAGGCAATATGCGAGTGTGTTAAAACATCTAGTCCGTACATCACAACGGAGACAATGAACACTCAGAAATACGTTAAGGAATGTCTCCAGAAGCGATTATTGCCGATGATCAGGCAGCACGAAGGTCAAGTAGTGTTTTGGTGATTTGGCGTCATGTATTAGCAAAGGATATTAGAAAAAATGTGTGGTGGGAAAGGGGAGATGGGGAAAGCAAAGCAATAAAACAGGGACGAAAAAAAATAAAAAAAAAAGGAAGGGGAGAAAAAGAGGTAAAACACGTTGAGGTTTTCAAAGAGAGGATTTTGTGGTAAGGGGGGGGAAAGGGGTTTAAAATTTTTTGGGGGGGAAGGTTTTCGGGTTTTGAACTCTAGCCAAAAAAGAGCCACCTACACACACAAAATAAATATTGTTTTATTAAAAGCTTAGCACTTTACTTCTGAAAAGAATTTATTTTTCATTAAATTAAAAGTAAAATCATCTACTGCGAAAGTTTTGTGTTTGAATTGAAAGTATATTTTTTCGGTTCAGTGTGTAAATTTAAAAGTATGTTCTTTTACCATGAAAATTGTAGAACTGTCAAATCCACCAACACACAGGAAGTCGTCGTATGGATTTTTTCTCTATACTGTTGTCAAATAATACAAAAGCTTCACATTCAAAATGTGTTCCTCTTGGCGAATCGCCCCAACGAATCGCTTATCAGGAAAGTTCACAAACTTTCGGCGTTATTAAGTTCCGAACGGACCATGCAAACGGAATAGGCCATGTCACTGATAATAATCCTATTCTTTTTTTTTTCAGCGGTGCCACAAGCGACGTCGAGCGGCAGCAGATGCTAGAGCTGGCTCAGGTGCATTCGGAAGATATGGGGAAAATGTTGCGACTTGGATCTCGACTTCTCGGGATGGAAACATTGGTGATTGAACGACGCCAACCTCCGGTCTCTATGAAAGTTATAGTAATTCATTTGAAAATTAAAACCTTTTTATGTTAAAACAATTTTTTCTTTCAATCAAAACAGCATACATTTATTTTGATTGCACGGTACTTTCTAGTTGAAAGTTCATTTTCAACTAAAATTAATTTGCTTTCATTTTCAAATATGCCACGGTGTGGATTCGACAGTTCTACAATTCATCTGAGAAGAAAACTTTTTATGTTAAAAGTATTTTTACAGCATACTTTTATTTAAATTGCACGTCACTTTCTGGATGAAAGTTTATTTTGGAATAAAAATAATTGGCTTTTATTTTCAATGATATCACGGTTTCGATTTGACAGCTCTACAATTTGTTTTAAAATTTTCAACTTTTAAATGTAGAGCAGCAAAATTTTGAATTGACGGTTTGAAGGTTTTGGTTTTGAAAGTAAACCGCTTTCTACGAAAAAGAACCAACGCACCTTCTCGATTTTGACAATGGGTTTTTAATTTTAATAATCAGTGTTGCCACGACCGCAGAACCAGCAACCCGGCTCGAGGCGCCTCTACCATAAACGCTTGAGCGAATAAAAGGTTCACTCAAACAACACTACGTGCGCGTCGAGTTGACAGATGAGAACAATACGTGTTCTAATGAATAGAGTAGCCAAATGATAGATTACAAAGAACTAAGATAGAACTATTTACAGTTGCTGGAATGTGTTACCTTTTTAATCTTAATTTTCCCAAATTTATCATTTATTCGTAAGTTATGATTATATAATATAACATTATTAATACTAATTATCCTACCCTACTACTACAGTGTAAAATATTCTTGAGTTCAACCTGAAGTTTGTGAAAATTAGTGGTTTGAAGATTGTGAATGACTTCGGGTAGGTTAAAAACATATAAATTTTGAATACTAGAAGATAATTATATTCCTATACTATCGTAGCATACTCATAGATACTTACAGGACAGTAGTAAGAAACTTGGTGGATTAGAGAAGTCTTACTGTCGATGTTATAGTGCACTGTATAATGTAGGTAAGAATTTGCCCTGAATTAGTACACAAATTTAATGAATTTATCTTTTAGTTTGAAGCATATAATAACCCTGCTGTCAAGAACAGTGCGAGTTTTGTTCACTATTAACAAAATTTCAAAATTATACATCTACGATGGCCTCTATCAAATCCACTCAACGAAACTTGTCCAATGAGCTCAATGACCCAACAGATGTCTGCATTTGTGCTACATGTGAGAGGTCCGACGGACCCGATGATTTCGTTGCCTGCGACAAATGTGACAGGTGGTGGCACTTCTCTTGTGCAGGAGTCGATGCAACTGTTGCAAACAAAGACTGGATGTTGACGGAACCGGCTGTAGATTCAGGGGAACAAAGCGGAATTCCAGCGAACGGATTCGGATCAGTTATGGAAAATAAAAACACACGCGAGAAAACACCTTTTGAACTACATTTATTAATAGTCCGCAAAAACAACTGAACGCGGTAGCGGTAACTTTTGGACTGATGATATTTGTTCTCTTCTCTCTTTCTCTCACCTCACCCAAGGTGTATTGATGCACGCAGGTGTGCGTGATAATGAGATGTGACTGAAGTGGTGACTGTTGCACCGTTCCACACTCCTCCTCAACGCTTTGCCACTTCACTATTTCTTCTCCAATCCTAGCATCTCGGTGAAACGACCGTGCTTCTCCGGAACTAGGGGTTTCGTCATCACGTCGGCGATCATGATTTCCGTAGGGCAATATTCCAATACAATTTCTCCATTCTCACACAGCTCCTGGATAAACTTTTCCTTCGTGTTGATGTGCTTGGATCGCCGGCTCGTGCGCTCGGTTTTAACGAAGGCCAGGCAACCTTGGTTGTCTTCCTTCATCACTGCCGGAGTTTCTTGCGGTTCTCCAAAATCTGCTAGCAACTGCCGTAACCACACAGTTTCTTGGCATGCCTCCGATAAGGCAACGTATTCGGCCTCCATCGACGAAAGCGTCACGCACTGCTGGCGACGGCTAGCCCACGAGATTAGGCCTCCACGGTAAAAGAAGACAGATCCCGATGTAGACCTTCGACTGGCCGGGTCACCCGCCCAATCGGCGTCGGAGTATCCTACTAGTCCGTCGTCGGTATTTCCGCCCAAACGCAGAAAGCAATCCTTCGTAGCCTTCAAGTATCTCAACACACGTTTCGCGGCAGACCAGTCTGCTTCGCTAGGCGCCGCAAAACTTCTTCCAAGAATCGCTGTGGACAACGCAATATCCGGTCGAGCAATCACTGATAAGTATAACAACCCACCAACTAGACTTCTGTACTTGGTTGCATCTTCGAATTTTTCACACTTATCCTCAGCTTTCAGGAACCCTGCATCCATAGGCGATTTAGCAGTCTTCGCTTCCTGCATACCATTCTTCACAATCAACTGTTCGATATAGTTCTTCAGTCTGATCCGGTAACAATCTTCTCCGTGTAGCACTTCTACTCCCAAAAAATGTCGAACTTCACCAAGGTCAGTCAATTCAAACTCTTCACTCAAACCGTCTACGATCTTCTTCACTTCCCATTCGGAGGGTCCGGCCAGCAACATATCGTCCACATAAACTAACAAAAACACCTTCTTTCCATTGATCGATTTCACAAAAAAGCACGGATCTGCACCGGATGACCTGAACCCAAGCTTCGTAAGAACGCTCTTCAGCTTCGCGTTCCAGCACCTTGCCGATTGACGAAGGCCATAGATGCTGCGATTCAGCCGGCACACCAACTCCTCCTGTCCTCGAGCTACGGTACCCGGTGGCTGCCGCATGAATATCTCCTCCTTTAAAACTCCATTAAGGTAGGCAGTTTTGACATCGAGATGCCTAACCACCATTCGTTGGCTCGCAGCAACAGTGAGAAACATCCGCAGACTAGATTGTCGTGTCACCGGAGCGAAGACCTCATCGAAGTCTACTCCGAACTGCTGTGTGAAGCCCTGAGCGACCACCCTGGCTTTGAACTTGACCGCTTTGTTCTCGTTGTTGCGTTTCACCTTAAAAACCCATTTGGACCCAACTACCTTTCGACCTTCAGGCAGCGGTACCAAATCCCAGGTTTCATTCCGATGGTGAGAATCTAATTCTTCTTCCATCGCGTCACGCCACGGTTTGCTCTTCATGGCATCCTTGTAGTTCAATGGCTCCTGTACTGCACAGGCCGCTATTCCGACAACGTAGTCCTCCAGATGACGTGGGTTCACGCCTTTGTTCTCCCTCTTCGACCTACGAAGCTTATTCGACTCAGCATTGTCGTCGTCGGACGCATCGAAGAACTCATCATCATTGGGATTCTCATCCTCAGCATCCTCATCACTGAACTCCTTCTCGAGCGGCTGCAATGCAATCTTTTCATCAGCTTCCTTCTGCTCGATGAATGCTGGAAACTCCACCGACGATGTTCCGTTCCCGAGTTCGACAAACCGGACGTCTCGGCTGATGGTAATCGCAGCGGTCTCAGGGTCGACAAACCTGTACCCCTTGTGGTCCATAGAGTAGCCCACAAATATTAGCTTGCGCGCTTTTCGGTCGAGTTTACTCCTCTTCACATCCGGAACATGCACATACGCCACGCTTCCGAATACTTTCAAGTGTCCCAGATCCGGCTTTCGTCCCCACCACAGTTCGAAAGGAGTTTTCGGTACAGACCTAGACGGTAGCCGGTTCTGGAGGTACGTTGCGGTAAGAACAGCTTCGCCCCAATATCTCTGTGTAAGACCGGAATCAAGAAGCATGCACGTTGCCATTTCCGTAATCGACCTATTTTTCCTTTCGGCTACGCCATTGGACTGGGGGGAATACGCAGTTGTATACTGAGGGCTTATACCTTCCTGCTTGTAAAAGGCTCGGAGACGCTTATTATTAAATTCTCCCCCACCATCGGACCGCACCACCTTAGGCTTGCGTCCGAAATTCGTTTCAGCCCAGTGAACATAGTCAATAATGTTCTGGGTAGCTTCTGACTTATGCTGCAGCAGGTATGTTACAGTAAACCTGCTGTAATCGTCAATAATGTGCATTACAAATCTATTGCCGCTAGGGGTGACCGTTTTCATGGGGCCGCAAAGGTCCGTATGTACAATATCAAGTACACGTACGGACTTCCTTTCGGTTACTTCGGGAAACGGGGCTCTCGAGGATTTCCCTTCTAGGCAACATTCACATATCAACTTCAACCCACAGTCACTCACCTGCATTCCGGTCGCAAGCTGTTCCTTACCGATCCGCTCTGCAGCCGCCCAATCACGGTGGCCTAGGCGCCGGTGCCATTGGTGTTGGCAGTTCTCCATATGATGCCCTGCTGCCGCCTGCATTGATGACTCCGCTACTCGAAGATGATACAGGCCTCCATGGCGGAAACCTGTTGCCACGACTGTACCTTCTTTTACAATTCGGCAACCGTCATTATCGAAATGCACTTGCAAGTTCTTCGTCGTCAGTCTCTCCACAGAGATTAGGCTGGTCGACAGCCCCGGCACATATTTCACGTTCTGCATGTCAATCTGTATCACTTCACTGTCCCATCAACGCCAAACACTTTTCCTTTACCTTCCCCAAGGATCTGGGTTTTGTTCCCATCGGCCATGGTTATCCAACCACCGGCAAATTCAGACTACGCAAAAGTAAACAAATCTTCGTATCACTGTCTAATGTGGTACCGGCCGCATCGAGACGGTCGAAAAGATCGTCAATTTCTACTAGGTGCTGTTCGGTGTCACCTCCTTCCGACAAATTTGTCGTGCAAAGCTTTTTCAAAAGCGAAACGCGCACTGAACGAGACGACTTTTGATGGTAGTTTTTCAGCGCGATGTACACGTCACGAGCAAGCACACAGTTCTTCACAACGGGCAACTGACTATCTTCAAGCAAAAGGATAATCGTTGCTTTTGCCTTCCGATCACCCGACTTCCACGCCGCGGTACGATCGGCTTCCTCTGGGGGATCATCCACAACAACAGCCCATAAATCTTCGCGGCACAACAAACTTTCGACCCGTATTTTCCATGTGGCCCAATTCGATCCGTTGAGCTTAGGAATCGAGAACTTCGCGTCAGCCATGTTCGTAAAAGCAGTCTTCACTCACACACGTTAGAAGAAGAAAAAATGGCTGTCACTCGGGTCTTTCGCGATTACTTTTCTCCACACTTCGCACGCGGCGGAAGCAGCATAAAAATATGGCGTCACTCTGGGTTGAAAAACTTTTCACCCGATTTGATCCGATCCTCCTGGGCCCATAACCTGACGGAACCGGCTGTAGATTCAGGGGAACAAAGCGGAATTCCAGCGAACGGATTCGGATCAGTTATGGAAAATAAAAACACACGCGAGAAAACACCTTTTGAACTACATTTATTAATAGTCCGCAAAAACAACTGAACGCGGTAGCGGTAACTTTTGGACTGATGATATTTGTTCTCTTCTCTCTTTCTCTCACCTCACCCAAGGTGTATTGATGCACGCAGGTGTGCGTGATAATGAGATGTGACTGAAGTGGTGACTGTTGCACCGTTCCACAGATGTGTCCACGCTGTTTACCGTTAAGTATCCCAGCTTCGAAGACGAACGCCGAGGGGAAGGGAGATTGCAAGAAAGTATGAAGGAGGGGGGGGAAAGAGAAAGGGGGGGGGAGAGAAGAAGAAGGAGGGGGGAGAAGAAGTGGGGGGGGGGGGTGGAGGGGGGGTGGGGGGGGAAGGAAACGGGGGGGGGAGGGGTGGGGGGGGGGGGGAAAAAAAAAAAAAAGAAAAAGAGAGGGGGGGGACAAGCATAATTCCGCGAAGCAGAAATCCTGCGAAAAATCTCTCGATACCACGAAGCTTCCTACTACTCTACAGGACGGTAACGGAAATCCGTCTAAAAAAGATGGAACCAAAGAGCAGGGCTTGCTTGACGAAGCTACCAATGTAGGAACATTGCCAGTTGATAACTCGACTCAGCAGTTCCTAACCAAGCCAACCGGTTACGATCGAAGCGCTACTTCTCATTGAGGCTGAACTGCGAAAAATGCGGTTGCAGATGGAACAGAATCAGCCCAGTTTAAGTGAAAATCCACATGCTACAGTCCTTACACACAAAATAAATCTAGTTTTATTTAAAGTTTTGCTCTGAAAAGTATTTATTTTTCATTAAATTGAAAGTAAAATTATCTACCACGAAAGTTTTTCGTTTGATTTGAAAGTGTTATGTTTCGGTTCAGTGTGTAAATTTAAAAGTGAATTCTTTTACCATGAAAATTGTAGAACTGTCAAATTCACCAACACAAAGGAAATCGTCGTATGGATTTTTTCTCTATACTGTTGTCAAATAATACAAAAGCTTCACATTCAAAATGTTCCTCTTGGCGAATCGCCCCAACAAATCGTTTATCTGGAAAGTTCACAAACATTCGGCGTTATTAAGTTCCGAACGGACCATGCAAACGGAATAGGCCATGTCACTGATAATAATCCCTTTTTTTTGCAGCGGTGCCACAAGCGACGATGAGCGGCAGCAGATGCTAGAGCTGGCTCAGGTGCATTCGGAAGATATGGAGAAAATATTTCAACTTGGATCTTTCGGGATGGAAACATTGGTGATTGAACGACGCCAACCTCCGGTTCCGGTCTCTATGAAAGTTATAATAATTCATTTGAAAATTAAAAACCTTTTTATGTTAAACAATTTTTTCTTTCATTCAAAACAGCATACATTTATTTTGATTGCACGATACTTTCTAGTTGAAAGTTCATTATCAAATAAAAATAATTTGCTTTCATTTTCAAATATGCCACTGTGTAGATTTGACAGTTCTACAATTCATCTGAAAAGAAAACTTTTTATGTTAAAAGTATTTTTACAGCATACTTTTATTTACATTGCACGTCACTTTCTGGATGAAAGTTTATTTTGGAATAAAAATAATTGGCTTTTATTTTCAATGATGTCACGGTTTCGATTTGACAGTTCTACAATTTGTTTTAAAATTTTCAACTTTTAAATGTAGAGCAGCAAAATTTTGAATTGACGGTTTGAAGGTTTTGGTTTTGAAAGTAAACCGCTTTCTACGAAAAAGAACCAACGCAACTTTTCGATTTTGGCAATGGTTTTTTTAATTTTAATAATCATTATTCTTTGTGTGTACCAGAAATCGAGCTCAACCGAGACGAGCCTTCGCGTTCTCTCTGCGTCGGATTTTGTTTTTGAAAAAAAAATCAAACCTGACGCGCTTCGCGAAAAAACTAAAAAACGTGTTCGGGGGGAGTGAAAATATATATAAATAAAAATGAATTGATGTTTTGTATGCTATGATTTACGTGGATAACGGATGAACGGTTGTAAAAGATTCTTTCTACGTTCGATTCGTCATGGGGTTTACTGGGTTTATATGTACAGAAATATAAGAAATTGTAATGAAATGACTGGAAAACTATAAAATTTACGAAAGATGATGCGTCGCTTTCAAACTAATCTAGAGTGCTAAGACCACTCAGGCAAATAAACTTAAGAATTTCATGAGGTACAACTTATGAACGATGCTTTTGAGTGGATTTTGTTTTACACGACTTTATCATAGATAAAAATAAACATTGAATTTTCTGGGTTGGCTAAAGGAATGCTATATTGGGCAGAAAATAATGGGATATTTCATGTAAATTTTAGCCAGCTAACGCTTGAATCTAGTCTGTTGTATAGAAGATTGCAATCATTGTTGTATGGCGCATGAAAGATTGCCAACAATTTCGTTGTTTACGCCTCCTTTGGCTTGGAATTAAACGAGCGGGAATTTTATGCGCCTGTAAAATTTTTTTTCTGTGTTGTGCGCTTTGAGCCTTTCCTGTTTTTAAGTGTTGATATGGGTTAGTGTTCAAGCCACTGAACCCGTAATTTAAACGTTCAAAGTTCGATTTCAGGTCTCACCATATTTTTATTTTTCACCATCATTATATTTCATGAGGCAAATTAATAAAATTAATACAGGTTTGTTGTGGCAAAAAAACAAACATAATGCTATCTTATGAATA
The DNA here is from genome assembly GCA_024533555.2 of Aedes koreicus. Taxonomy (NCBI): domain Eukaryota; kingdom Metazoa; phylum Arthropoda; class Insecta; order Diptera; family Culicidae; genus Aedes; species Aedes koreicus. The sequence continues at coordinate 373,782 of JAHHFK020001322.1, forward strand.
TTGAATGTTTATTTCGCTAAGTGACCGACCAGCGCTCTGCATTTGACAAGTTCAATTGAGGTAGAAGCTGGGCAGCGTTCGCCAGGGCCTCTAGTATGAAATAAAACTAATTAAATTAATACAAATAAAAAATATAATGCAACTAAAATGATTTAATATAGAGTTGAAAAAACTCACTATCGCATGAATATTTAAAGTACAATAAATGACTGACGCCGACGCATCATTGACGCTATATAGTGCGGTCAAAGCGTCATGAAGGCTTTTTATCACTGACGTTGACAACTGACACGACGCGACGCGGGACGCGTTATTGTGCGGCAGCCTTTAGTAAAACTTCTGACCGTATCATGGTAAACGAATTCAAGAAAATTATACCAAACCAATCTTTGCGGAAGGAAATATGAATACGGAACTATTTTCAGGATAATAGTACCACAATTCACAGCTCACAATATTTTAAACGTTATTCTGCTGTCAATCAGATTTACACATGGGATGATAAAAACCCTTTTTTGGTGTATATTTCTCGACATTTATATAGTGTAGCCAGATCTATTGAAGAATAGAAACAAGTGATTTGTTTTTCCGTTTTACATTAGGCGGTGTAAAAATAGTGACTTTAGTGACCATTTTCCGAAAAATAGTGACTTTTGGAAGCAAATAGTGACGTTTTAGTGACTCAAAATAGAGACCAAGTCACTAAAAAGTGACCTGCTACCAGCCCTGTAAGATATATTATCACATTTTATGTTATTGTTATCAAATAGTTTAATCTCATTTACACCATACAACCTCTACATTAACACATATTGTTAATGTATGCCATATTTTCCTTGAAAGGTTTTTTATTGTCTGCACTTGGTCTGGATTATAGCCAACTTTTTGGCATACAGTACAGCAAAAATTTTGTTCGTGAAAATTGCCATATTTTTATGGTAACCTAACTTAACCGCCTATTCAGCATAGTGTTATTTGACCTTTTACCATCTGACATATTGTTTAAAGTATAAAGACTAGAAAATAAGAAGAATGATTAGTAATTTCCATTTAATTCCTACTACCTTTATTGCTTATCTTGACAGATACGAGTATTTCGTCTACAATGTGCAGACTTCTTCAGTGTCGTGTACTAATACTCGACTGAAAGAAAACCTTCGCCACCTGCCGTATTTATCCTATTTTCTTAATACTAACACTTGTACCTACAGCTAACATTTCTTGTACCTAACCTATCCTGAGTCCAAAACAAATATTATGATTTCAGTTGAAAACCGAATTTATCGACTAGCGACAGTCGATTTTTCTCTCGTTTTGTACGTTATACCTAATGTCGGAAGTAGTGGGGTGGGGACGGATGGAAAGGGGGTTCGGATTGGAAGGGGGTGTAAAAAAAAAATGGGTGGGGGGGGATTGTAAAAAAAATATAAATTTTTCACGGAAAGAAATGACGAGGGATAGAAATAACAATCTTGATGGTTGATACCTATAATAAACACACTTTTGTTTCAACCACAAAATATGTTTAGCTCAAAGCAATTCTTGAATTGAACCAACCATACATCATAGTTAACAGAGCCATCATTTTTACATATCTGTCATAGGGTTAAATCAAATCAAAAATGTTATAATTCCAACCAGTGTATATGCTTGAAGCAACTATACAATCAAATAAAAACAACAACCTGGTAGTTTTCAATTCGCTTTCATGCTCAGAGGAAGTTCTTACTGAGTTTGTGGTTAATTGAATTATAGGAATCATTCCAGTTAACAGCACCAGCAATTGATGTTTTCATTAGTGAGTATTTTATGTAATAAGTCGATCACTGTACCAATAATTTTTTTTTCAGCAAATAGCTATGATGTTTCAGCTCTTAAGATCATAGAGCATGAAGAATTAGAGGCGCTTCTGCCTTCACCATTACTAGCCGACAGAACGAGGTGCATTGAAGGCCTTAACAAATGGCGCTGTTCTGTAGTAACGTTAACTGCATGATATTTTATTTATAAACGTATTTATTATTGGAACGATAAAAATATAAATCAAAATCAGGCATTAATCAATCCCAAATGATGTGATAAATTTAATTGTATTCTCTTTCAAACGATTCCGGAACCGAAAATCTCATTCAGAAAAAAAATTGAACTGACCCCAAGCATATTCAAACCAACTATTGTTATTGAGTTGGTTCAACTATAATCATGGTTGAATTTACTGGCATGGTAAGCCAACTGTCAAAACATCAACAATAATTTGTTTCGACATAACCATTGTATAGTTGAATCAACCATATTTTACTGAAGTTGATTCAAGCATACATTAGTTAAATCAACTTGAAATGTATGATTGTTGCAATCATGCACATGGGTTATCGAAAAATCAATGCAAAAGTATAGTTGATCTTAGATGAAATATTATTGATTGAAATATACTTTTTTCTCCGTGTATACCTAATCTGATTATTCCGTAGCAGCGGGTGTTCCACTGCGTCGGTTTTGTTGTGTTTTTTGTTTTTTATTAAAAAGAGATATGTGTTTTTTTTTTTTTTTTTTTTTTTTTTTATTTTTGTTTTTTTTTGTTTTTTTTTTTTTTTTTTTTTTGTGTAATTTGTTTTTTTGTTTTTTTTTTTTTTTTATTTAAATTTTTTTTTTTTTTTTTTTTTTTTTGTTTTTTTTTTTTTTTATTACCGAATACTGTAAAATTTTCTAAGTGTGTACATTCTATGCATTTCAAAGAACATCCTCCATACGTCAAAAAATGCCTACTTTTTAATCCCAAAAAATTAATACTTTTAAGTCCTTTTTTTATTCCAGTGTGATAGAAAAAATGCATAAGAACAAGGCTATCATCAAAGTGGAAATATCGATTTGTTTTAGCTGACTGGCTTTGCCGCAAAAAAAGTGAAAAAAAAATGGGTTTTTGCAAGTCAAATCTGAATCCAGTATCATGGACAGGCTACGAGGCACTAATTAGATTGATCTATATCTATTGATACTATAACCGTCGCTTTCTCGGAAATGAAAACTTTTTCCTGCAAATCATCAATCCCAGCGAAAAGAAACATCCCAAGTAACCACGAGGCTGTAATAGCATGCATATATAGGGCATATGTATTACGTCTAGTGCATCATTGAAGTTGGATTAAAGCTGAAAAGGGCCCCACTAAGATCGAACTAATGCTATATCGTTTGTAATGCCATAAGACATTGCTAAAGTAGCATTATTGCATTGGTAATGCATCACTACATTTTTAAGCTAATCTAACGCTTCATTACTTGACAGCTGTTGAATTGATGCGATCCCGCATTGCCGATGTTGATTTTGGGTTGAATAAGTGCAATAATATAATGCTGTGGTTACTTGGGATGTTACTACCCTATGGTGTATTTTATTTGCATGTGCGGGTTTTTGAGATAAATCGATACAGAATGTCGTTAATTACAAAAAAAAGCAGATCGTACGGAGATTAAAACGGCCAACGGAGATTGGAGATATTGGCGCTGAGATTCCCCAAGTAACCACAAGCATTATATTATTGCTCTTATTCAACACAAAATCAACATCGGCAATGCGGGAGGGAAAAATTCAACAGTTGTCAAGTAATGAAGCGTTAGATTAGCTTTAAGAATGTAATGATGCATTACCAATGCAATGATGCATTACCAATGCAAAAATGCTACTTTAGCAATGTCTTATGGCATTACAAACGATATAGCATTAGTTCGATCTTAGTGGGGCCCTTTTCAGCTTTAATCCAACTTCAATGATGCACTAGACGTAATGCATATACCCTATATATGCAAGCTATTATAGCTTCGTGGTTACTTGGGTCTTATCTCATCTTCATTAAATAAAGTGTCTATTTCCTACCTACAATCACATTTCAAAAATGCATAATTTCTAATCTCTGTCACATGCTGCAAAATGCCTAAAATTTATTCACTTTTTGACGTATAACCTCTTTAGGCATTTTTGCCTAAAACCTTTTTAGGCATTTTATGCATAATTCCAGTCTTTAAGAAAAGTGCCTACTCTGAGAAAAATTTCATCGTTGTACCGACAATTAAATCATGGTCAGGATGACTATCGCATATAATGGTTTCAAAAACCATAAAAATGGTCGAATTCACCACGTTTATGGCATTTTTGACTATGATCATGGTAACAAGGACTATTCCGACATTATGGAAAATGTTGCATCAACTATTTTTAATTGTAGTTTTGACCATGATCATAGTCGGTTCAAAATCACTATACGCAATAGTCATCCTAACCCCCAATAATGGTAAAATTGACCATCAAATTCCTCTCTGTGTACTTTGAAGTCATAATTGCATACTACAGATTTACCGTGTACGTGTTTCACATCCTCTCGAGGTGACGTTTTCGTATCGTCGAGTTGAAAACAAACCTTTCAAAACATTGAAAATTTTATCAGCTGTGCATTAAATTTTCGCAAAAATGCACAAAATATCGTGTAAATGGATCTTAAGGTCATAAAAGTTTATTCAGTTAGTTTTATAAGCATAAATCCACTATAATTTAATGTTACTTTTCGTCGATAATTGTTAATTGTTACAGAAAATGGTAATAATCGACTTTTTGTATCATTGTTGTGACGCCTCGTACGCAAATGGAAATGACCTTTCTCTTTCGTTCCAGGGAGCTAACGTTTCCCAGCTTGAACGTGATATTGGTGCCGATCAGTTCCCTCCTAATGAACATTATTTCGGTTTAGTGAATGTTAGTGAAACTGAATTGTTTCGGGGAACCGGCGCTACTAATTTGTTTATTTTATTTTCAGTTTGGCAACACATGCTATAGTAATTCAGTATTGCAAGCACTTTACTTCTGTAGGCCATTCCGGGAAAAGGTGCTAGAATATAAGGCCAAAAATAAACGCACTAAGGAAACGCTGCTCTCCTGTTTGGCGGACTTGTTCTACAGCATTGCCACTCAAAAGAAAAAGGTTGGTTCCATCGCACCAAAAAAATTTATTGCACGGTTGCGGAAGGAGAAAGAAGAATTCGATAACTATATGCAACAGGATGCACATGAGTTCTTGAATTTTCTAATCAACCATATAAACGAAATAATCCTAGCTGAAAGAAACCAAGCGAAAGCTGGCTCAACTACAGGTAATAAAAATACCGGCAACTTGGGGGGGAGTCTAAATGGCGACAGCTCGGGACAGCCGCAGGAGCCCACCTGGGTGCATGAGATATTTCAGGGTATATTGACCAGTGAAACTAGATGTTTAAATTGTGAGACTGTTAGCTGCAAAGACGAAAACTTTTTCGATTTACAAGTGGATGTCGATCAGAATACTAGCATAACACATTGTTTGCGGTGCTTCAGTAATACCGAGACCCTGTGCAGTGATAACAAGTTTAAATGTGATAATTGCTGCAGTTACCAGGAGGCACAGAAGCGTATGCGAGTTAAAAAGTTGCCAATGATACTAGCATTGCATCTCAAAAGGTTCAAATACATGGAGCAGTATAATCGGCACATAAAAGTTTCCCACAGGGTTGTGTTTCCTCTAGAATTGAGGCTTTTCAACACGGTAAGTTCAATGTTTCTGAATTATGGTTTTAGATTGTTATTTTGAAATGCTTCTATTTTTACCTAGTCTGATGATGCTGTGAATCCTGATCGCCTTTACGATCTTATGGCGGTGGTTATTCATTGTGGTTCGGGGCCAAATCGTGGACACTACATTAGTATCGTCAAAAGTCACGGATTCTGGTTGCTGTTTGACGACGATATGGTTGATGTGAGTTAAGGTTGTTATTCGAAAATGTGTTATTTTCTTATGTTGAATGATCGTTTCAGAAAATTGAGGCATCAACAATAGAAGATTTTTATGGTCTCACTTCGGATATACAGAAATCCTCCGAAACCGGTTACATTTTATTCTATCAGTCACGGGATGCAACCTGAAGCATGCGTATGTAAGAAACTTGTTTTATGTTAGGAAAAGAAAAGTCGTTGAAGTAATTTATTCTTGAGTATAATATATAGCAACTTGTTTAGTATATCTATTTGTAAAAAATAACAGTGAGACACTTTTTTTTTATTTTCAAATTTTCTATTGGCAAAAATTTACAACAAATTCAATTTTATGTTTAGTTAGGATTCGAGCCTATAATAATTACGTACGAAAGATAAAAAAAAAGTTAGAATCTGTCCAAGCAAGTAGTAATAGATATATAATGTCTATTTGATGAAAGGTGTATACTTGCTTCAACACAAAATAGAACATGAGTTGTGAAACAAAATTAGCAAGCAAAACACAAGTCAAGCGATCGAAATCTATTTCGGAAATCATGCTTAAATACAACCGTTTTAAAGTAAGTAACTTTAAACCCAACTTTTTTTTTGTTCTGAAATATTCGAAATTCAATGTTGCAAAATAATGTATTGAGTAAGACTGCTTCAATTGTAATCTCGCGAAACTTGTTTGATTGGCAACATTTTTATCTGCAGCTTTCTTTTCCTCGATTTGATAGATGAATATATTTGGTTTCAAGGTGGAGATTTCCTTATTAAGAATATTTCAGGTAATGATAGATGATATTTGTTATTGTTATTGTTATTGATCAGTCCCCACCCTGGCAGGCAACTACCCACCGATCTGCACCTAAGCTGAGAGAGAACCTACATAGCCTAAGCGTTCATGCATACTAATCCGTATAGCATGCCGCCACTTTCACTAAGGGCCTATTCATAAACCACGTAGACTTTTCTGGGGAGAGGGAGGTGTCTGACCAAAGTCTACGCTCCATACAAAATTTCAAAAATTAGTCTACGTGGTTTATGAACAAGCCCTAACGGGAATCGTTGTCCTATTAGCTTCCGTGCATTGGTTTAGAGATAGGAGGAGATTGATAGAGAAAATTTTGAGAGAAAAAGTTGTGACTGAAAGGAGACAAGCATAACGAAAAATAAAACATGAGCATGAGCATGATTGACCGCCCACGGATGCTACTCCGTTATTGCCAGATCAGCTGTATTTACACAAAGAATTAATAGATGATGTTTGGGACTAGGTGGGTTGAGGCATTGGTCATACTTTAGAAACGAGCTTTGCAAACCAGACTTTTTGATCACATGCTTACCAGTTTACTTAACAAGTTTTGCAACTTTGCCAAAAAAAAAAATCGGTTTACACAAAGAATTAATAGATGATGTTTGGGACTAACATACACTCTAAGCTCAGTTTACCCATAATCGCAAAATAGTGCACATTTCATTTATGGGTAAAGTTGACTTCACCCATATTTGAGTAAATTTGTATGGTAAAAAATACTCATATATGGGTAAGTAGTGATGTACCTATGAATGGGTATATGCACTTTTCGCGATTATGGGTATTCTTCACCTATATTTGGGTATACTGAACTTAGCGTGTACATCCTCAATGTGTAAAAACTGGTGACCTATTATGAAGCAATACCGGCGCTGGCCATGCCCGAATGTTGGTCAAGTAGGGAATGGGAAGGAAGGTGTTGACGTGATACTCGCTTTGAAGGAAGCCGAGAAATCCTCTGCACTTCCACGAGAAATCACTGGGATGTTGGATAGTTGGGAAAAGGTAAGCAGTAGGGGTCATTTTGGTTAACGATGCGCTGAAAGTATGTAACTAGCACTATCCGCCAAAAGCATGGGACCGCTCCTTCAAGCAACAGAACATCGAACGCCAGTTGCATCGCACCCCGAATAGTGCGGCATGACCTAATCACCGTAAACTCGTAAATAATGGTGATCGCTACTGCCTGTGTAGGTAATAGTTAGGCATGAGCAGCAGCATGCCCTCTCTTCTGTGGATATCCTGCAAATAGAAATAAGACCAGTTGAGCCGCCCCTCCGATTGGTTGCCCATCATAGCATTAGTAACTGATATTGATTCTATTGATTCCTACGCTCATTAATTTGGTACCAACCGGGGGAGACTTGGTTTTATACCGAATGCTTTCCTTATCTCTAATCCGTTCAACTACTCGCAATATTTTGTGATATAGTGGGCGGAATATTACAGTTTGAGATAATTCTAAGCAGTCGGTTTACCAGAATTTGGCAGATCGACAAGTAATCGGTGGGTGAGTAACCACCAGGTACTCATACCAAGATGCTAAGAAGCGGACCAGAAGTGTAAATGAGCAAACTTCCCCAAGAATATTTCAGGTAATGATAGATGATATTTAATGTAAAAACTCCCTCTACGCATCCTTCATGTCACAACTTATTACAAAGTTATTGAACCTTTTATTTGTGTTGTTTTCTCTGAACTGGATCCACCTAAAACGGTAAGCAACTTAGTGGATTTAATATTTCCGAACGTACAAACGCGTTATACTAAAGCGTCAACGATAAGATTCCTAAAACTCATTTGAGCCAACCAAATAAACTAATTGAAAAAAAAACTAAAGGGTGAGTTATGTCAGTGACATAACTGCAAAGTTGACGTAGGACTTTTTGTTGATGTGAAGAAATTTATGTCATCGAACTAATTAATTTCTACTACAGCAACTGTTCGCTAACTGGGTGCTGTTTAACTGGGCTATAGCCCAGTTAAAAAGCAAATAAACTTCAAAAATCAGCATTTGACATATTGTTGTCAAAATCAGCAAGGGGCATGTAAAAGGCATATAAGGTTCGTGGAGGAGTAAAAAATTGTTAAATTGTACAAAATTGAGTCGTAATTCCATACAAACTGAGTCAAATATTCTGCACAATGGAATGCACAATAAGCTACATCGCAATAACGTATACAGAATAAAAACATTACTGAATTTATGTAATGTGCAATGAAATATGCCAACCGAAATCTGATCGAAAGCCCCCTCGAAATTTATTTACATTTGAAATGTCAGCCCAGTTACCGGGCAGCATCCGCTAACTGGGCTGTGCACTTAGCCCAGTTAGCGAACGGTTGCTGTATATAGTATCAGCCTTGGTCATAACAGGCTTTAGCATCACTCTTACTTCTACCAGTACCATTTTTGCATTAGTATGATTGTGTGGCAAGTACAATCATACCCTATGCCCAGGAAGTCGAGAAATTTTCCTTTACGACAAATCTCTAGACCAGACCGGGAATCGAACCCAGCCACCTCCAGCATGGTTTTTGTACTTATCATAGTAACCACATCCATTGTGTAGGTTATTGTGTTCCTGTGCACGTAGTTATATATCCGTTATTCTCTATTGGTATTTGAAGCTCACAATATGTTCTGTTCATCAGTTGTATCTTATATTGGGTGCTTTCATTCATGCGTTGCTTGCCGAGACTTTTTCTTCAATGTAGGCAATTCTAGAAATATATCAGGAGAATTCTCTCCCGGTAATAGGCACTGGAACGAGTGTCGCGTTTGTTTGATGCTTTCCAAAAGTTTTCTGCCCCGTTAGCTTTAAGCAGAAAGCATTCCAGCTTTTACACAGCGTAAGACGGTAAGACCTACGGTGGAGTGCAGAGGGAAGATGTAACGTGGAGAAGGTGAATGTTTCACGAATTGCATTAGCTGCAGGGATCGCTCACATTGCTCAAACCTCTAAAATCGGTTGACTACGGTGAGCTGGGTATGTCGTAAGAAGCGGACGACAGCCTAGTTAAAATGATTCCCAATAACGGACCGAACAGCACAAGAAGAAGACGCGCGCAACGAGCAAGGTGTATCGATAAAGTAGAATACGATCTGCGGACCCCTCGCAGGCTGCCGAAGTGCAGCAATGGACCGAATAGAAAGCAGGCAACTTCTGTGCACAGCTGGTATGCTTCTACAAATAGTATACTTAACCACTTTTTCAGTTCAGACTATCTGATTATGATTTATTGATATGCTATATTACAGTTGGGTTCAAACGCACTTTTGGTCCGCATCACCACTGATCTGACAACATTAGTTTGCATCTTTCCACAGGTCAGATCAGCCCTGGGAACTATCAGCCTCAATCAAACTACCACCAATTTTTTGCCAATGCCCAGGGACAAACAAGAAGCAAACTTAATGATTAATTGGGTCTACGAGGACCAGAAAAAAATCTAGCAGATATGGGTCCGCGCTACTTCGTGTAGGGTTCGACGCCTTGGTGAAGTGCGATGGAATCGCTCAGCAGCACCAGGACTGGCAACCCAGCACGAACTGGCACCTCGAGATGGAACGAAAAGTCGTCGAGTGAGTGAGTATGTGAAGACTGAAAAAGTACTGTGAAAATAATAAGTTGTTTAAGGGCTTACGGCAGCCATTACCTCAAAATTTAGAATTGATATAACTCAGAATCTGTACTAGATATTGGATATTTCATCACATCAGTTTGTATGCTTACTTGCTGTGAGCAATCTGATGGAGTTCGATTCGATGTTCATTAACTAACAATCGAGATTTATCAATTTGGAATAACGTTTGCATTAAAAAAAATGGACAAAAATTGCCGATTTTTCGTGGGTTTACCTTTAACCGCACTGACGAAACTACCCATACAGCATCAATCATAGTAACCCATAAGTCAGCAGACAAAATTTGACAGCTCTATCAGTCGAACTCTAACCATGATGGCAAAAACAGTAAAGCAACTTCGTTCAGAAGTGTGCACGTTCAAAGAACGGCACCCCGGCGCGTCGAAAACAAACATCGTGCGGCCCTTTGTAGACGCCGGATACGTCCGTTCCGGCATCTACAACATCTTGGCACTATTAGACAACAATCAGAGCATCGAAAGAAAGTCCGGTTCCGGACGGCCGACGACCCTGAGCGACAAGAAGCTCCAAAGGATGCTGAAGAGGAAGACCGAGAGAAAAGTGGTTACATCGCTGCGTGCGCTTGGCCGGGAGGTCGGTTCAACCGGCTAAACAGTGAAAAAGTACCTGGCGAACATGAACATACATGTCAAGAAGCGGAAGTCGCGCCCAGTGGTTTCGAAGCTGCAGGCAATGACGTAGCGGCAGCGGCTGAATAAGAAGGTCAACTTGATTTTTCCGGCGAATCGCGACGTGGCGGTGGAGTTGGACGACGAGACCTATCTCACCCTGGATGGCAACGACTGCTCCGAGGTGAAGTTTATTTCACACACCAAGATCCCCAAGAAGGTGCTGTTGTGGCTGAAAATCAGGGAGAAGGGGATGTCAAAGCCGCTCTTCTTTCGCTCCGGACTGGCCGTGAACAGGGAAATTTATAGTACGAAATGCCTGCCGGAAGTTGCGTCGTTCATCATGAAATACCATAAGGGCGAAGACGCAGTGTGCTGGCCAGATCTGGCGTCGGCCCACTACTCGAAGCGATCGTTGGAGGAGATGGAGCAGCTGAATATCGATGTGGTACCCAATTCGACAAACCCTCCCAACGTCCCCCAGCTGTGTCCCATCGAGAATTTCTGGGCCAACCTGAAGCGTAAGATCTACTCCAACAATTTTGTCGCGAAAACTGAGGAGGAATTGATAAATAAAACGAAGAAAGAACTCAAAAACATGGCTACACGCATGTTTTCGTCCACCATGGCGAATGTTCCGGTTAACAGCCGGAAGGCCGCTCGCAATGGCGTAAAATGTTTTTGCAAGTAAGCTTAAATAGTTACCTTCCATGGGAAATTTATCAAAAGCAATTATCTGTCTTAGCTTTTTTTTTATCACCATCCGAACAAAGTCCAATTTTTAATGCAAACGTTAGCGAGGTAAGTTTGCGAGAGAGAGATAAAAGATAGGAAAAAAAAGGAGCTGCAATTCACCTTAAAAACATTCCAAACCCTACACTTCATCCTATAGCCTCTATTTCCATCGTATGTCTCAATAGCAGTGACGTATCCCCAGAGCCCTAAAATTGGTATTAAGTTTTACATCTAAAAACGCTTTCAACAAGAAATTTTTTTCGGCTGCGCCGCTACTAGCCCTAGGCGGCCCGCTAGTGTAAAGTGAGTTGGAACGTACAGCTAGTGTACATCCTTCTTCTGCTTTTTCGTTCGTGTATCGTCAGTGGCGATGGCGAAATCCTTTGCGTATGCTTCTCTGGTATGCTGCGCACACACTCAATTAAATGCTCTCTCCTCTCCTCTCCTCTCAGCTTATGTTAGCACTGACATTGCGCGCGGAAGTTTTGGCGCATTTTTTCCGCATCCTTATAAGGAAAGATAGCATGGATGGAGAATGCCTTTCTCCAACTCCGAGTAGAATAATTATTGAGTGTGCTTTCCAGCTTCTCTCTCATTGACAAACTTGTTTGGCACACTTTTTCAGCATTAGCTTCTGACCCGTCGTCGACCGTACTTGGTTGCAAAAAAGTGTCAGAGCAATTCGTTTTATACAGTGCAAGTAAATGAGTGCTTATTTCAGATAAGTGAATATCGATTTTTTTTAAATGGATATCCGTAATTTTTTTTTCCGCTTCTTCATCAAGCTCGTACCATCGTTCCGGTAAGTGTACATCCCGCATGTCATTTTAATTGTTTTTAAAATAAAATAGATTTTATTGACCATTAGATCAGTTCAAAATAAGGAATTATATGTCAATGATAAAGTTTATTCAGTTTAAAGGAGCCACTTATTTATTAAAGTGCCACTAAACAACTTAACTTTAAACAATGTAAAATCAAAACACCTTGAGATTTCCCATGAATAGAAAATTTTAATTGTACAGAAATTATGTTTCCAATGAAAAATTTAAAAAATACTTAAACTGGAAGAAGCTTTTATAAAGTTAACGTTTTTGTCCATTTGTTCTGTTTACAGGACAAGAGCATCGCCCTGTATCAACAATTGATGAAAACAAAACCAATATTAAAAAGGAACAAACAGAAAAATCTCCAACTCCGCCGATAGCTCAACCGAGTTTCACTGCGACACATGAGGACTTTGGGGTATTGATGACAAATCAGGCATGTTGAATCCAAAAAAAAAAAAATATTTACTTAGAAACTTTTATTTACACATTTTGCAATTGTAATGAGATAATTTGCTATTATTTGCTATTTTAAATCAGATTGATAATGCTGTTAAAATGAAAATCCTCACGAATCCGTGGACTCCTGACGTGCGGTTTGCTTTTCCCCAGTCTGGTCCCAGAAACTTGAAATTTAATCATCGATGGATTTTAGAATGGAGCTGGCTGGTTTACTCTGTTTCACAGGATGGAGTTTACTGTAAATTTTGTGCGTTGTTTTCAACAACTGTGGGAGCACAGAGTTCCAGTGCTGGTAAACTGGTGAAATCTGATTACGAAAATTGGAAAAATGCCAGGGAAGATTTTCGTCATCACGAATCCACAAAATACCACCAAGATTGCGTGAAGAAAGCTGGGAGTTTCATCGCGTCGTATACTGGGACACGAGTAAGCGTAGATCTTGCTTTGGACGAAGGTCGAGCCAAGCAGATCAAAACCAATCGTGAAAAACTGAAGCCCATTATTTCTACTCTAATATTCCTTGCCCGTAAGGGACTTCCTCTTCGGGGTCATAGGGATGCTGGACCATTGGATTTGGATGAGGACTACCGGAAACAGGAGGGAAACTTCAGGAGTCTTTTGAAGTTCAGGGTAAATGCTGGAGATCAGTTGCTGAAGAGTCACTTAGAGAATGCTTCCTTGAACGCCAACTATCTGAGCCCGAAAATTCAAAATGAAATAATCGCCGCTTTCAATGAGATCGGGCTTGGGCAACTTATTTCTCGTGTACTCAAAGCAAAGTATTATACCATTCTGTGTGATGATACAACAGACATATCAAATGTGTCGCAAATGTCATTCTGTCTGCGTTTCGTTGAGGATTTAAAAGTATGTGAGGAGTTTATTCAATTTCATCCTGTTGAAGACTTTACCGGTAAAGGATTGGCAATAAAAATTCTGTTTATTCTGGATGCACTGAATCTTCGGTATGAAGACATGGTTGGTCAGGGATATGATGGTGCAAGATCGATGAGTGGACATCTGAAGGGAGCACAAGCTATTGTACGGGAGAAATGTCCTAAGGCGCCGTGCATTGTTGCTCTCATTCATTGAATTTGTCGATATCTGATGGTTGTGCCCTTCAACCGATCAAACACTGCATGGGGCTCATTGAAACTCACCCAAAAGGACACTCGTCTTGAACGAAAAAATTGAAAATGCTGAAAAAGAGGTTAATTGTAAGAAACTCAAGCGAATGTGTCCTACGCGCTGGGTAGAGAGACATTATTCGCTTAAATCATTCGTACAACTATTGCCATCAGTTTTCGCTGCATCGGAGGAAATTTCGAACTGGAACGATAAAAACTCAGCAACAGATGCACAGTTGCTGACGAACAGTATTGAAAAATTCGAATTCATATTGACGTTGATGACGATTGATTTTATTTTTGAAATTACCCTTCCACTCAGTATTTATCTACAATCTGAAGGACTTGATTTAGCTGTTGCAGTAGAGTCCGCTTCGACGATCCGCAGCTCATTACTGGCCATAAAAGAAGACGCATCTAAGCACTTCCGTGCAATATACGAAAAGACTGTGAATATTTGTGAAGAGCTGGATATCCCTGTTGGAGACGGTAAAAGGAAAAGAAAAGCCCACAAGGACTATTTGGAAGCGGAATCTGTTGAGGAGAACTATTTAAAATTTCTATTCATACCGTTCGTGGAAAATACCGCCCATTCTCTGCAACAAAAGTTTGAAAAACTTGAAAACATTTTGAAACCGTTTCAAATCTTGTTAAGGTTGAAGACTTCGTAATTATTTTTCGAAATCAATGATTGCATTGTCCTTGTATTGGTAAATCTATTTGAACACATGTGTGAGGAAATGAAAATCAAAATCTAGTCTTAAGCTTACCACTACACGTGTATCCGTGTTTGAGACATGTGTTTTCGTGGGAAGTATTGACATTTCCTGCGATATCTATTTATTTTAATAACTCACGAGGTGAAATTGCTTGCGTATCGCTTTTCGATAAATGGGTTTTCATGTCACATATTCTGAAAAATTAATTCAATAATAAAATTTAACATGGATTACAGTAATCTATTATACAAACCATCGGGTATACAACAAAAGAAATTATGACATTGGTCAATGAAAATATTCGTTAAATTAAAATCGTATCCGGTTACATTTTTTACGTGCTGTAGAAGTGTTCCGACAAAATGATTGTTCTGTTGGATGTGGTTCCATGTTGTGGTCGTAAGTAAAATCAAATTACATTTTTTTTTCAACGTCTTGTCTGTAGAATCAATCACATCAGCTGTGAAGCCATATTGTCGTAGAAAGGTTTTTTACTGTCGGCACTCGGTCTGGATCAACTTTTTGGCATAGAGAACAGCAAAAATGTTGTTCGTGAAAATTATCATTTTTTTTATGGTAACCTTACTTAACCGCCTATTCAGCATATTGTTATTTGGCCTTTAACCATCTGACATATTGTTAAAACTATATAGGAGATTGTTAGTTTATAGTTGTCAACTATAAGGGTAAGTGTCGTAACAATAACGGAAACGGTCGTCAACAATAAGGGAAATGGTCCAGGAATGGTTTGTGATTATGCGGGTGTTTATCCATTAATACATTAAAAGCATATTAACCCATTTATAGCATGTGATAACCACACTATTAAAACTCATTCATGAATGAATTCATTCAATAGTTGCGTATCTCTAAAAAAAAAACACTATCCTGAAGCTAACAGAGGAATATTTGTGAGATCTGAAATCCACTGATCCTTAAAATACTGGATCGTTTCGACGGTGGATTCCTTCACCGGTAGTCGATGATCGTAGTCCGTTTCACCGGAAAGGTCTGACGAGATGAAATTTGCATTCAAATCACAACAATTTTTCCACTCATCAGATTAAACGGTGCACACTTAGAAATTATGAATTTTACACGAGACGTAATTCATGTTTGTTAAAAGCCGGAGAACGTACAAAAAGATTTCGTGTAAAATTAAGTCTCCTGAAACTGACACACACGCAATTCGACGAAAGATGTGTTCGACTGAATTTATTTTCTCATCTCTTTCAACTCATTCTTATGGGCTAAAGGACGCTAGCATGTGTCGGTCTCAGGGAATCGAAATTTACATGCCATTTTGGTAGTGTGTAGAAAAACATTTGAAAATTTGTTCACTAAATAATTCCCCAGTTGATAATGTTGCACAATTCCATTTTACATTTTCATCTTCACGTTCTTAATAACAATCACTACTCCCTGGATCTTCGACAAACAGAACACTTAGATCCGTTGATGAGTGTCGAATATCGATCCAGCGATAAATATTCTTCCTGATCACTCCCGCTCAACTGTTCCTGCGCAAACCGCTTCGTTGCTTCGCAAATTAACGCCGCCCGTTGTGCTTTCCTTTTCTGCGACATAACTACTCACTGGAATTAATTTCAATTATTGACAAAGTTACGCTCGGTCTGTGCAAGGATTTTTTACAAATTAATAGGAGGAAACTGGGCGGAATGAAAATATCAGCTGACGAGCATTGTTGCCAGCTCAGGGAAGAATATTTTTTCTATCAAAATTGTTGCTCATGGTAGATTGTGTTACATAGCAAATTAGCGAATATTATGCTTCCAACTCAATAAATATACCATAAGACATAGAAAAACATCTGAAACAACATGTTTTGTACAGATGTATCTCAGTTTTTGAACATGCCAAAACCCATCAGTTAAAAATATCAAGATGTAAATCTGGCAACTGTCGATGATCGATGATTCTCTGGCTCGCTTGAAGCGTAGTGTGTGTGCTGTCGAAAGTGTGGCTTATATTGTTGAGAATCTCGAAGTTGCATGCGCTCAAATAGATAGTGAATTGTTGCGCTGTTCTGCTACATTGACAATACAGTGGCCTGGCTTGTTTCTCGTTTGGAAATTTCGGAAGCAGTTTTCTCATTTAAAAGTGCTTGAATGAACAAAAAGTTAATTTTCTTAGGAAAAAAAATCCAGCACGAGAGCTGTGAATCCCTTTAAAAGCTGTGAAAATGTGGAAATCAACCAGAATGATTTATGGAAAAAATAAGTCATGGGTACTTGTAATGGTGTTAGTTTGAGAAGCAAATGGCGAGTTTGTGTTGAAGTATTGTGTTAGCGAACCAGGATTTTAAAAACTACCAGATTAAAGTGAATTCATAGTGTTTTGTTTAATAAAATATTTTTTAAAAAGTGAGAAAAAAAATCAATTCTACTCAGTGAACGTGCACAGAAAAATGTAAGTCATGATTTATTACCAAAAATGGCTCAAAAGAAATGTT
The DNA here is from genome assembly GCA_024533555.2 of Aedes koreicus. Lineage (NCBI taxonomy): Eukaryota > Metazoa > Arthropoda > Insecta > Diptera > Culicidae > Aedes > Aedes koreicus. Next base: position 390,995 of record JAHHFK020001322.1, read on the forward strand.
GACAGGAAGAAGAAGAAAAAGAAGCAGGCAATCATCATCATTGCCCAAATTAATTACGACTTCTTCAACCTTAAAAACATATGCTAGCAGGTTGGAGATGTCACGAGCAACAGAGGAACTGGCAAAGTTTTACAGCATTGACAGATTTGATGGTGTTTCTGGAGAAGTAATTCTTTGGCAGCAAATGGTGATGAGCCACACACCGAAAAATGCAATGGATGCATTAAAGATTTGCAATAAAGACCTGATGCCAACCATCCTCAGTTTGTTGCAAATACAGGCAACAATTCCAGTGACCACATGCACACCTGAGCGATCATTCTCCACATTGAAATTGCTTAAAACATATTTGCGAAATGCCACCGGAGAGGATCGGCTGAACGGATTGGCGATGATGTTCGTACACGAGGACATAATCGTTGATGAGGACGAAGTTTTGGATGTCCTGTCAAAAAAGGGAAGGAAAATAAACATTTGTTTGTAAATAGATAAGATGCTAATAAAAAGTTGCGTTGAATTTACTTTTATATACAACTATCTATACAACTGATTGAAAAAAAAACAATATTTAAAAAGAAAATTAGAAATAAAGGATTTTTAACTGTCATGTTGAGGCACAGCAATGTTTGTCTCCTTTAAAGTCTTGATTGATTTCCATATATTTTAAATTCATATAGAAACCCCTCATTCCGCATCGAACGCTGAACTGCTTCGGTCGAGTTTGTTTTGCACTCCGCACTACGTTTTTTTTTCAACCCGCATCAAACCACGCGGTAGTTAATTGGAAAAATAGTGGATTATTTTCAACCACCGAAACCAAGCCGAGCGTTCCTTAAGGGAAGCAGACATTCCCGGCCGAGTCCGGCGGATGTTCTGTCCAGCTACCAGCCGGTACACACCATCACCATCAGCATAATCGCAGCAGTGACGGTCATCGCCCTATCCACAGCCGGTTTGCAACCGGTGCTTTGTCGATAAGCAACAGCAGACGGAGCCACATCGGTAAAGACAATAGCAAACACAACAGCACGGAAGGGCAAGTAGCACATTCTCGTTTTTGTTTCCACACTCAAAAAAATCGACACGTTGTTTTCACGTTAAATTTCACGTAACTTTCACCTGAACACGTAACCAAATCTTCTTCAGTAAAATCAGGTGAACATTACGTGTCCAGTGAATTGTACTTGAAAAATCACGTAAAATTTATGTGATTATCACGTAGAATGTGAATTTACGCGGAAATCACGTAGCTCTTACGTGAATTCCACGTGTTCTTTACTGGTTTTGGCAATGGACGAAAATTACGTGCGTTTCACGTGGAAGTAACGTGTCGATTTTTTTGAGTGCACTCGTCTGTTAGTGGATTGTGTATTTTTCTCCCATATAGTAAAATCGTTGTCTGTAGGGGGGCTCAAAAAAAAATCTGATATCATTTTTTATTTATTTGTTTTTCATTCAATTTAATTTTGCATGGATGTTTCTAAGGGGGGCGACTTGCCTCCCAAAGATGTTTTTAGGGCGCGCTGTTATCAACCGTCTTCTGCCTCTCCTTGGGTTGTCTACTTCCGGCAGAAAGTGAAAGCCCTAGACTTTTTGGGCATTAAGAGAAATTTGACGCGTCGTTATCCGGGGACCGAATTTCATCAGGTCAACCGAAACAAACTGCGTGTTGCTGCACCTACGTATAAAATTGCAAATGAAATTGCTAGTGACGAAGGTTATAATGCCGAGTATTACGTCTACATCCCATCTCGAGATGTGGAGATAGACGGTGTGGTTTCTGCAGCGAGCCTGACGTGTGAAGACGTTATGGAAGGTAAGGGGCGACTTCCAAATTCTGCTTCGTCTACCATTGAAATTCTGGAATGCAAACAATTGCATGCAGGATCAATGGTAGATGGAACAAAGACATATCCACCGTCGGACTCGCTACAAGTGACCTTCGCCGGATCAGTTCTCCCAAAATTTGTTGAAATTGATAAGGTTTTTTTTTCCAGTGCGCCTTTTTGTACAAAGAGTATTTAATTGTACCAAGAGCAAACAGTTGGGTCATACGGCTACTTTTTGCGACAACAAGCCCCGTTGTGGCAAATGCGGCGAAAGGCATCTAGAGGATGCTTGCCAACAGGAAGCAACAAAGTGTGCTTACTGTGGCAAAGAGCCTCTCCACGATCTGCAGAACTGCCCCGTGTACAAGAAGCGCACTGGTAATGTGAGACGTTCCATACAAGAACGCTCCAAGCAGACGTGTGCAGAAATGTTAAAGTCGCAAAACGGAGCGTCTACATCGTCTGTATCAGCCGCTTAAAATGAAAATCCTCTTTTGATTTTGTCTTGCGATGAACTGGACTCTGACGAAGCCGATGAGAGTGGATTTCCGGAGGTACACGCCCCCGGTAAAAAAAGCCCACTAGTTCTCCGGGTGTGCGCCGGAAACAAATAAAACCTACTCTCAAAAGCTTGCAAAAAATTGGAGGTAGCGGGGGTCAATTTAAAAAAAACGAATAAACCGGTAATAGCTAATGCATCCGTTCCTAGCTGTAGCTATACCAACCCGCCGCTACCTAATAACAGTAACCGTAAGAGGTTGCCAAAACCGAAAACTACGTCTTCTCGCAATTCTAAGAATATCCCGTACAAGCGAGGTAAGATTAATTTTAGGGACATTGTGGATAACATTTTAAATGCTCTTGGCCTTTCGGATGCTTCACCGCTCCGAGGACTTATTGACCTGCTTATTCCTATAGTTGGAAACTACTCCAAGCAATTGACTGTATCATGGCCCCTCATTGGTGAATTCATATCTTTCGGTGAATAATTCGTCGATTGAGGATCAAGATATGATCACCGTATTACAATGGAACTGTCGCAGTCTAATACCTAAATTAGACTCGTTCAAGTATTTGATTCACAATTCTGATTGTGATATATTTGGTCTCTGTGAAACATGGCTTTCTTCTGAAGATGAATTATACTTCCACGATTTTAACATTATTCGCCTGGATCGAGATGATTCATATGGTGGCGTACTTTTGGGGATCAAAAAGTGCTACCCCTTCTATAAAATCTCACTCCCAATAATCTCAGGCATTGAAATCGTCGCTTGCCAAATAAATGTAAAGAATAAAGATCTTTGCATAGCTTCCGTCTATGTCCCTCCGAGGGCATCAATAAACCGCCGTCAACTTTGGAGTTCAATTACATTACTTCTATCTCCAGTTCTTATTCTGGGCGATCTGAACTCCCACGGTACTGCTTGAGGCGAACAATACGATGACAACAGAGCGGGTATTTTCTATGACTTATGCGACGATTTCAACTTGACCATCTTGAACACGGGGGAAGCGACACGAATAGCAAAACCTCCTGCCAGGGAGAGTCGACTTGACATATCTTTGTGTTCTAATTCACTATCATTAGATTGTCTGTGGAAGGTAATCAATGATCCCCATGGTAGTGATCACTTACCAATAATTATCTCAATCACAAAAAGTTTTCAAAACACAGACCAGTCAATCCATGTTCCTTATGACCTCACGAGGCATATCGATTGGCAACATTTTACATCGGCGGTAACCCTTGGTATTGACTCTACCGATCCTCTTCCACCATTAGAAGAGTATCGTTTCCTTTCCGAACTGATGTACAAAAGTGCATTAGAAGCTCAGAAACGACGTGTTCCAAGTGCATCCCTCAAAAGAAGACCCGCCACCCCTGGATGGGATGACGAATGCACTAAGTTGTATCTTGAGAAATCCGATGCGTTTAAAGATTATCGTAAACATGAAACATGTGAGCTTTTTGATAAGTACCTCAAGCTTGAAAAAAAGCTTAAAAACTTACTCAAAGCAAAGAACCGCAATTACTGGCGTTCGTTTGTAGAGGGAATATTTAGAGAAACCTCGATGACAACGCTTTGGAGACAGGCTCGTTACATGCGAAACCGCTCATCCTCCAATGAGAGTGAAGAATATTCCATGCAATGGATATTCGACTTCGCTAAAAAGGTTTGTCCAGACTCTGTCCCAACACAACCGAATTTACGGAATACTACCCGAAGTAATGGTTCTCTGGATGAACCATTCACAATGTTGGAATTTTCAATGGCACTTCTTTCATCGAATAACTCTGCTTCGGGAAGCGATGTGATTAAATTCAACCTTCTAAAAGATCTCCCTGATATCACTAAAAGACGATTACTTAACCTGTATAATACTCTCATGGAATTGAATATAGTTCCACCCACATGGAGACAGGTTAAAGTAATAGCTATTCAAAAGCCTGGGAAACCAGCGTCTGATTACAATTCTTACCGTCCGATCTCTATGCTATCATGTTTAAGGAAATTGTTAGAAAAAATGATCCTATCAAGACTTGACCGTTGGGTTGAATCAAACAACCTACTATCAAATACGCAATTTGGTTTCCGAAAGAGCAAAGGAACTAACGATTGTTTAGCGTTGCTTTCATCTGATATACAACTGGCCTTTGCACACAAGGAGCAATTGGCTTCAGTATTTCTGGATATTAAAGGCGCATTTGATTCAGTTTCCATAGATATACTGGCAGATAGTCTGCACAGTAGTGGTTTACCAGGAATTTTAAATAATTTTTTGTATAATTTGCTGTCAGAAAAACAAATGACCTTCAATCTAGGCCAACTGACAACTTCCAGAATTAGCTACATGGGCTTACCCCAAGGCTCATGTTTAAGTCCCTAACTTTATAATTTTTATGTTAAAGATATTGATAACTGCTTGGAAAATAGATGTACGCTAAGACAACTTGCAGACGACGCTGTGATCAACTTTAGAGGTCCACGTGCGGAAATCTTGCAAAGACTATTGCAAAATTCCCTAGATAATCTGTTCATCTGGGCCAGAAATTTGGGGATCGAGTTTTCACCGCATAAAACCGAATTGGTAGTGTTTACTAGAAAGCGGTTCCCTGCCCAACTGCGTCTCAAGCTGTTGGGAAGAGACATTACCCAATCTTTGACCTTCAAATACCTTGGAGTCATGTTTGATTCAAAATGCACTTGGAGTACTCACATTGCGTATTTGAAACAGAAATGTCAACAATGGATCAATTTTCCCACCCGGAAGACCTCATTAAACTCTATAAAACAACTATTCTTTCAGTTCTCGAATACGGCTCTTTTTGTTTCCTCTCGGCAAGAAACAGCCACCTCATTAAATTGGAACGCATTCAATATCGTTGTTAACGTATTGCTCTTGGCTGTATGCATTCAACGCATAATATGAGCCTGGAGGTTCTGGCAGGAGTGAAACCCTTACAGAACCGCTTCTGGGAGCTCTCATCTAGAATACTGATCAAGTGTGGAATCAGTAACAACCTTGTGATTGAAAATGTCGAAGAAATGCTCGAATTGAGTACCCAGTCTAGATTCTTGCGAATCTATATTAACTATATGTCATCCGATATTAGTCTTCCTTGCTATAATTCTCCTAGTGTACGCTTCACTTATCACAGTTCCTCCATTGATTGTGATCTCTCCATGAAACAGGCTATTCAAGGAGTTCCAGATCAACTTCGACTTATTTTAATTCCCCATATTTTTATTAAAAAGTACCAACATGTCAATTGCAATAGAAGAATTTTCACTGATGGGTCGCGCATTGATGGATCCACTGGTTTCGGTGTTTACAATGAATACTCATCTGCCTTCCGGAAACTTCAGGAACCTTGTTCCGTATATGTTGCTGAGCTGGCAGCAATCAATTTCGCATTGGGGATAATTTCCGACATGCCCGTAGACCATTATTTAATCTTCTCGGATAGTCTCAGTTCTGTTGAGGCTCTCCAGTCGATGAAAACAGTTAAGCACTCATCTTACTTTCTTTCAAAAATGAGGGAGCAGATGTGTGCGTTGGTCGAAAGATCATTTAGGATTACCTTTGTATGGGTCCCCTCACATTGCTCAATTCCAGGCAATGAGAAGGCGGACTCTCTAGCAAAGGTGGGCGCACAAGAAGGCGAGATTTTTGAAAGAAGAATTTCACATGATGAATTTTTCCCTTTAGTACGCCAGAGTTCTCTTTAAAGTTGGCAAAACGCTTGGACAAGTAATTCTCTTGGGCGGTGGTTACATTCCATTATTCCAAATGTTTCGTCGAGATCGTGGTTCAAAGGTCTGGATGTTAGTCGCGGTTTCATTCGTGTGATGTCAAGACTTATGTCCAACCACTACTCGCTAGACACACATCTCTACAGAGTTAACCTCGTCGATAGCAACATATGTAGGTGCGGAACCGGTTATGATGACATCGATCACGCAGTTTGGTTTTGCCCGGATGATGATGCCTCCAGAGCACGACTAATGGATACCCTTGTGGCCCGAGGTAGACAACCCTTCCGCGAGGTAAGAGATGTTTTGGGAATGCGTGATCTTCCCTACATGCAAGCGATTTACGAATCCCTTTGTTTGTCTGATCTAAGAGTGTAATGTCATCACCCCCTCCCTTTCACTCTAGTAAATTCCCTGCCATTGTGTCCCAGTTATATTATCCTTTTGTTTCCGTGCTACTTGTACCTGCCCAGCAAGCTGTGGTCACCCATCTGCAGCTTAGTTCCTGTAAGGGACTACAGAGATCGAGGATTTGGAAGATGTCGCAACCATGAGCAGCAACAAATACCTGAAATAAGTTACCTGCCTAGCCCCTTCCAAACAATAATGTGACCCATTAACCTCGAGCTAGCCACGAGTAATTGGCACCCCACTTTACTAAAATTGAAAAATTATACACTGTAAATAACAATATTGAATATCGGCTCCGTAACCTCGCGGAAGGGTTGCCTACCTCGGGCCACTACCAATAGTCGTGCTCTGGAGGCATCATTATCCGGGCAATGCCAAACTGCGTGAGCGATGTCATCGTAACTGGTTCCGCACCAACATAAATTGCTATCGACGAGGTTAATTCTGTAGATATGTGCGTCTAGCGAGTAGTGATTGGACATAAGTCTTGACATCACACGAATGAAACCGCGACTTACATCCAAACCTTTGAACCACGAGCTCGACGATTTGTTATTTATTCACATGGCATAACGTCACAATACTATAACATAGCCTGATACACAATATCCCTCCATAATGCCCGATTCGTGGCTGCTCCTCTCCAATCCCTTGGGCACCTTGCACCCCCTAGGTTTTGCTCCACCTGGTCTGACCAGGTGCTCGTTGCGCCCCACGTCGTCTTGTACCAACCGGATTCCCGTCTTACACCATTTTTGCAGGATAGTTGCCCGGCATTCTCGCAACATGTCCTGCCCAGCGTATCCTTCCAGCTTTTGCCACCTTATGAATACTGGGATCGCCGGCGAGTTGCGCGAGCTCATGGTTCATCCTTCGCCTCCATTGTCCGTCCTCCTGTACTCCACCACAGATGGTTCTTAACACCCGTCGCTCAAAAACTCCGAGTGCTCGCAGGTCCTCTTCAAGCATTGTCCACAACCGGTCTTATTAGCGTTTTGTACAGGATGCACTTCGTACGGGGGCTAAGTGTTTGACCGTAGTTGCTTGTGGAGCCCATAGTAGGCACGCATTCCACTGATAATCCGCCTCCGGATCTCACGGCTGTTATCGTTGTACGCAGTAACCAGTGATCTCGACGATACATTTGTAATAATGGAATGTAACCACCGCCCAAGAGAATTACTTGTCCAATCGTTTAGCCAACTATTTTTTTTTCCTTAGTTCGTTTATTTGTAAGGCTCAGACGTGTGTGACACTTTGCGGTGCCGATATTCAATTTTGTTATTTACAATGATTTGCTTTGTGGTGTTAGTAAGTGGGGCACCAATTATTCGTGGCTGGCTCGAGATTAATGGGTCACATTATCGCTTGGAAAGGACTAGGCAGGTAACTTATTTAACTTAATAATTGCTGCTCATGGCTGCGGCTGCAATCAAGTCCTCGGTTTATATAGCCCATTTCTGGAGCTAGGCGCAGATGGTTGACCAATAGCTTGCTGGGAAGGTACAAGTAGCACGGAAACAAGAGGAAAGTATAGCTGGGACACAATGGCAGGGAATTTACTAGCGTGGAGGGGAGGGGGGTGATGACATTACACATTGAGATCAGACAAACAAAGAAATTCGTAGATCGCTTGCATGTAGGGGAGATCACGCATTCCCAAAACATCTCTTACCTCGCGGAAGGGTTGTCTACCTCGGACCACTAGGGTATTCAATAGTCGTGCTCTGGAGGCATCATCATCCGGGCAATACCAAACTGCGTGATCGATGTCATCATAACCGGTTCCGCACCTACATATGTTGCTATCGACGAGGTTAATTCTGTAGAGATGTGCGTCTAGCGAGTAGTGGTTGGACATAAGTCTTGACATCACACGAATGAAACCGCGACTTACATCCAGACTTTTGAACCACGATCTCGACGAAACATTTGGAATAATGGAATGTAACCACCGCCCAAGAGAATTACTTGTCCAATCGTTTTGCCAACTTTGAAGAGAACTCTGACGTACTAATGGGAAAAAATCATCATGTGAAATTCTTCTTTCAAAAATCTCGCCTTCTTGTGCGCCCACCTTTGCAGGCGACCAAGGCAGCCAGGGCCGAAATCAGCCCTGTATGAAGGACGGACCAATATTCACAGGATTACTATACTATACTATTCATTAATTAACTAAACTCTGTAATTTTATACCCAAGACCTGAATGACCAATCGGTTAAAAGGTCTCTAATAAAACAAACAAACAAACAAACAAACTCAATTCGAGCATTTCTTCGATGTTTTCAATCACAAGGTTGTTACTGATTCCACACTTGATCAGTATTCTAGATGAGAGCTCCCAGAAGCGGTACTGTAAGGGTTTCACTCCTGCCAGAACCTCCAAGCTCATATTATGCGTTGAATGCATACAGCCAAGGGTAATACGTAAACAACGATATTGAATGCTTTCCAATTTAATGAGGTGGCTGTTTCTTGCCGAGAGGAAGCAAAAAGAGCCGTATTCGAGAACTGAAAGAATAGTTGTTTTGTAGAGTTTAATGAGGTCTTCCGGGTGGGCACCCCACCATGTCCCGGAAATTGATCCTAGAAAATTGAGCCTTTGTTGACATTTCTGTTTCAAATACGCAATGTGAGTAATCCAAGTGCATTTTGAATCAAACATGACTCCAAGGTATTTGAAGGTCAAAGATTGGGTAATGTCTCTTCCCAACAGCTTGAGACGCAGTTGGGCAGGGAACCGCTTTCTAGTAAACACTACCAATTGGGTTTTATGCGGTGAAAACTCGATCCCCAAATTTCTGGCCCAGATGGACAGATTATCTAGGGAATTTTGCAATAGTCTTTGCAAGATTTCCGCACGTGGACCTCTAAAGGAGATCACAGCATCGCCTGCAAGTTGTCTTAGCGTACATCTATTTTCCAAGCAGTTATCAATATCTTTAACATAAAAATTAGAAAGTAAGGGACTTAAACAAGAGCCTTGGGGTAAGCCCATGTAGCTAATTCTGGAAGTTGTCAGTTGGCCTAGATTGAAGGTCATTTGTTTTTCTGACAGCAAATTATACAAAAAATTATTTAAAATCCCTGGTAAACCACTACTGTGCAGACTATCTGCCAGTATATCTATGGAAACTGAATCAAATGCGCCTTTAATATCCAGAAATACTGAAGCCAATTGCTCCTTGTGTGCAAAGGCCAGTTGTATATCAGATGAAAGCAACGCTAAACAATCGTTAGTTCCTTTGCTCTTTCGGAAACCAAATTGCGTATTTGATAGTAGGTTGTTTGATTCAACCCAACGGTCAAGTCTTGATAGGATCATTTTTTCTAACAATTTCCTTAAACATGATAGCATAGAGATCGGACGGTAAGAATTGTAATCAGACGCTGGTTTCCCAGGCTTTTGAATAGCTATTACTTTAACCTGTCTCCATGTGGGTGGAACTATATTCAATTCCATGAGAGTATTATACAGGTTAAGTAATCGTCTTTTAGTGATATCAGGGAGATTTTTTAGAAGGTTGAATTTAATCATATCGCTTCCCGGAGCAGAGTTATTCGATGAAAGAAGTGCCATTGAAAATTCCAACATTGTGAATGGTTCATCCAGAAAACCGTTATTTCGGGTGGTATCGCGTAAATTCGGTTGTGTTGGGACAGAGTCTGGGCAAACCTTTTTAGCGAAGTCGAATATCCATTCCATTCATTGGAGGATGAGCGGTTTCGCATGTAACGAGCCTTTCTCCAAAGCGTTGTCATCGAGGTTTCTCTAAATAGTCTCTTTACAAAAGAACGCCAGTAATTGCGTTTCTTTGCTTTGAGTAAGTTTTCAAGCTTTTTTTCAAGCTTGAGGTACTTATCAAAAAGCTCACATGTTTCATGTCTACGATAATCTTTAAACGCATCGGATTTCTCAAGATACAACTTAGTGCATTCGTCATCCCATCCAGGGGTGGCGGGTCTTCTTTTGAAGGATGCACTTGGAACACGTCGTTTCTGAGCTTCTAATGCACTTTTGTACATCAGTTCGGAAAGGAAACGGTACTCTTCTAATGGTGGAAGAGGATCGGTAGAATCAATACCAAGGGTTACCGCCGATGCAAAATGTTGCCAATCGATATGCCTCGTGAGGTCATAAGGAACATGGATTGACTGGTCTGTGTTTTGAAAACTTTTTGTGATTGAGATAATTATTGGTAAGTGATCACTACCATGGGGATCATTGATTACCTTCCACAGACAATCTAATGATAGTGAATTAGAACACAAAGATATGTCAAGTCGACTCTCCCTGGCAGGAGGTTTTGCTATTCGTGTCGCTTCCCCAGTGTTCAAGATGGTCAAGTTGAAATCGTCGCATAAGTCATAGAAAATACCCGCTCTGTTGTCATCGTATTGTTCGCCCCAAGCAGTACCGTGGGAGTTCAGAGCGCCCAGAATAAGAACTGGAGATGGAATTAATGTAATTGAACTCCAAAGTTGACGGCGGTTTATTGATGCCCTCGGAGGGACATCTCGATCCAGGCGAATAATGTTAAAATCGTGGAAGTTTAATTCATTTTCAGAAGAAAGCCATGTTTCACAGAGAGCAAATATATCACAATCAGAATTGTGAATCAAATACTTGAACGAGTCTAATTTAGGTATTAGACTGCGACAGTTCCATTGTAATACGGTGATCATATCTTGATCCTCAATCGACGAATTATTCACCGAAAGATATGAATTCACCAATGAGGGGCCATGATACAGTCAATTGCTTGAAGTAGTTTCCAACTATAGGAATAAGCAGGTCAATAAGTCCTCGGAGCGGTGAAGCATCCGAAAGGCCAAGAGCATTTAAAATGTTATCCACAATGTCCCTAAAATTAATCTTACCTCGCTTGTACGGGATATTCTTAGAATTGCGAGAAGACGTAGTTTTCGGTTTTGGCGACCTCTTACGGTTACTGTTATTAGGTAGCGGCGGGTTGGTATAGCTACAGCTAGGAACGGATGCATTAGCTATTACCGGTTTATTCGTTTTTTTTAAATTGACCCCCGCTACCTCCAATTTTTTGCAAGCTTTTGAGAGTAGGATTTATTTGTTTCCGGCGCACACCCGGAGAACTAGTGGGCTTTTTTTACCGGGGGCGTGTACCTCCGGAAATCCACTCTCATCGGCTTCGTCAGAGTCCAGTTCATCGCAAGACAAAATCAAAAGAGGATTTTCATTTTAAGCGGCTGATACAGACGATGTAGACGCTCCGTTTTGCGACTTTAACATTTCTGCATACGTCTGCTTGGAGCGTTCTTGTATGAAACGTCTCATGTTACCAGTGCGATTCTTGTACACGAGACAGTACTGCAAATCGTGGATAAGCTCTTTGCTACAGTAAGCACACTTTGTTGCTTCCTGTTGGCAAGCATCCTCTAGATGCCTTTGGCCGTATTTGCCACAACGGGGCTTGTTGTCGCAAAAAGTAGCCGTATGACCCAACTGTTTGCACTTGGTACAATTAAATACCCTTGGTACAAAAAGGCGCACTGAAAAAAAACCTTATCAATTTCAACAAATTTTGGGATAATTGATCCGGCGAAGGTCACTTGTAGCGAGTCCGACGGTGAATACGTCTATTTTCCATCTACCATTGATCATGCATGTAATTGTTTGCATTCCAAAATTTGAATGGTAGACGAAGCAGAATTTATAAGTCGCCCCTCACCTTCCATAACGTCGTCGCTGCAGAAACCACATCATCTATCTCCACATCTCGAGATAGGATGTAGACGTAGTACTCGGCATTATAATCTTCGCCACTAGCAATTTCATTTGCAATTTTATACGTAGGTGCAGTGACACGCAGTTTGTTTCGGTTGACCTGATGAAATTCGGTCCCCGGATAACGACGCGTCAAATTTCTTTTTATGCCCAAAAAGTCTAGGGCATTCAGTTTCTGCTAAAAGTAGACAACCCAAAGAGAGGTAGGAGACGGCTGATAACAGCGCGCTCTAAGAACATCTTTGGGAGGCAAGACGCCCCCCGTAGAATCATCCAAGAAAAGACAAATTCAGGGACAAAAGAAAAAAAAAACTAAATATTTAACCACCCTATGCAGAACGATTCACTATAGAGATACACAAAAAACACTAGCAGATGAGGGAACAAAAACAATATGTGCTACTTGCCCTTACGCTACACCTTTGCCGGTATGGCACCTTCTGCTGTTGTTCGCAAACAAAGCACCGGTTGCTGACCGGCAGTGGATGAAGCGATGACCTTCCCTGCTGCGATGATGGGGTTACACTTTTTCCCCTCGGGTGTTTGACGAGGGTACTGGCTGGACAGAACATCCGTCGGACTCGGCCGGGAATGTCTTCTTCCCTAAAGGAACGCTCGGCTGGATATCGGCGGTTCAAACAGTGCACTAATTTTAATCACCGCGTGGTTGATAGCGGGTTGAAAAAAAAGAGGTAGTGCGGAGTGCGAAAAAAAACTGAACCGAAGCTTTTCAGCGTTCGATGCAGAATGTTTGTAATATCTTGATTTCTTTACTTCTAAATTAAAAACCGTAGCATTGATGAACATTGAAAAATACGCCTCTTTTCATTTGCTCATACATTGTAAAAACAACAAATCCCAGTGAGCTCGTTTTCCAATGTATCATGATATGAAATTACACGATCGTGTAATTATTAACCTTCTATCATCGAAATTTATACTACTGTTCTGTTTTTCTCGCTTAGTTGTCATTCGCCATCCATAAGCAGAAGGCAAAAGTGGACATTAATTTGTAACTGCGGTTTCTAAAGCTTAAATCTGGTGTTTAAATCTGATAACGTGGTTAAAGGAAGTTAAAGTAATAACAACTATAGTTTCACGTAAAGCTGATTTAATAGTCGTCTAGGAATTAATTGTGCTATTACCCGAGTGACTGGCGATTATATGGACTTCCCCAGCAGCAAGAATTTACTCTTCTTAGATATATTGACAGTTTCAAAGTTTCTACATTGTTTTCAAAGTATAAAAAGAAGGTGAATGAAAATTTAATACCATGTTTAATGAAACTAATCAGTTCCTAATAATGCATTCGATTTGTTTTTTCCAATGTTGAACGAGTATTTTGATAGACGGCAGCTCCTTGAAAGCTTTCGGAGGGATGAATAATAATGATATAATTCTTAACATTTTTATTTATCGCGATTCCACCTCTCCCTTGATGTTGCACATTTGGATAGGATGGGTCGTAATAAACAAATAAGTTCTCACGCATCTTTTGTCTTTTTTTTTTTGTCCAACGTAAAAAAAACAAACTTGCATGTAAAAATCAACGATGCAGTCATCTAAAGCAGTTCATGTAAAATTCAATTGAACAATTATCATCTAAAGCAGTTCATGTAAAATTCAATTGAACAATTATTACAAGATGCAATTTCCAAGTCGTGTAAATTTGAAACCTCATGTGATTTTTAAGTCATTTGTATGCACTTTTTATGTGCATGAAAATAGATTGAAAATTACAAAATAATAACTGTGTAGGAGTACTTCTGTATTTTCAATACTGGGGTACACGTTACGAGTGCAAAAAGTTGGAGTGGCATGAAATATGATTAGATTTTGAACGTTAATTACTCAGTCGTTTCACGATCAATACCTAACATTTTTGCCCCAATCTATCGGGATATTAACTACGCGTCGTTTCCAATATCGATTTCAATCATTTTATCATTAAAAAAATCAATAAATGTAAAGCGCTGTCAAAACAAGAACCAATCAATCACGTGCATCTGCACGGACGACAGTCATAGACTTTGTCAGGTGTTTGGGAGTGTTTTTGTGATTCCTTTTTTTCAACGACTGTGCATTGTCGTCGTATAGGGCATAAAAAGAGAAGAACGACACTCACATCGTCATTCGTGAATTCGTTAGCGTTTAATGCTTTCCCCTCATTGCGATCAAGTACAACCCCAAACGTTTTCGTGCGTCACCAAGCAGGCGGATAAGTTACTCTTCAGGAGTGGGACCGTTTTATCCTACTGTAGTTAAGTACTGTTGAAAAGGAACATGTGTGATAAGAAATCTAGTAGAGAAGACTATTAGTGATAAAGTGACGATGAGAAGCTCAGGATAGGACCCTGCGAGGCCCACCGCAGTGATAGATGGCAGCTCAACGGTTCCTGAGAGGATGCATTACGGCGGATTTGGACGGACACAGATTTTGCTGCTTCCTCCGTTTCTTTTCCAGCACCTCTAGCGTTCCCAATCCCACCTCATCTTCAGCTTCTGATCCTACGGTGGCTGTGTCTCCGGTTACTGCACATCCGTGAGTTCCTTCAGTATCTGCTCCTTTTCTTGCCGACGCACTTTTGGCTGACTCCGAGTATCCACCTTCGGACAAGAAGCCATCAGGTGTCCCTCATCTTTGTAGATGGAGCATATGTCCTTGTTGCGTTGATAATATATATATTTCCCTTCCGGCTGGCGAAGTGCAGCGATGACGGAATTTCCTGTTTTCATGTAAGCGCCACGCTAACCACTGTAGGCGGATATTCCCAGCTCCCTGCCGGAAACTTCTCCCGCACGATGCGTTTTACGCGTCCATATTTCGACAACACCGTCACGATCTTCTGGTCGGGAACCTCTGGTGGGAGATCGTATATTCGCATCAAGCTCCGCATCAAAGCCTTTGACGAAATTGACCACTTCACCTAAGGCTGGTTTATCCGCTCCATTGCCGAATGCAAATCGCACAGTGTTTTTCAATTCGCACATTGCTGCTACAACAAAAGCGAACGGGCGAATGAAACAAGAACAACGAAATGGCAGAAAGAGAACTGAATCCGACGATATGTTTCCGATGCTATTTGAAATGAAAAGTCTACGTGGTTTATGAATAGCCCCTATGACCACACCAAGTTCCGAAGCAAGTCGGAAGCGAAATGCAGGAACTGCTCCAAAGTCCACAATTTGGAAGAGGAATGCTCTGCAGCTGCTTTTTGTTTCCAATGCTAGGAAAGCACGGACTATCCAGCCGAAACTGCCCACCCTACATCATCGCGAAAGAAGTGTTCCGATTGTGGTACACAAAAGGCGTATCAGAGGATGAAGCGATCCGGCAAACCCAGGCTGGTGACGGCTCGTATGCTGCTGTTGGCAAGTTTGGCAAGTAGGTGGACCAGTGAAGGAAAGGTACTATAAAAAAATAAATTATATTACTATATAAAAATTACTATTGTTAGATTTCAAACTTATTAAATTTCATGTTTAAAATGTTATGTCATTTATCGAGCTAAATATTTCTCTTGAGCCCACTGTTGCACGGTTAAACATTCTGCCTGTTGCACAGCAACAGCTATTCCAAACTCAATAAGTAAACAGCGCGCGTCAGCGCCCAGTATCCAATTCCATGAAAACATGAAAATGCGCGTAAGCATTTTTTGTCTCGACCACCGAACTCATTCTAGAATAAAGTCAGTTAGTTATAGCACAGAGAAAGTCTTTACTATACCACCAACCGGACCGGTTGCATTCAAGCATTCCGAAAGCCATGGGTAATGAAGGTTCAAAGGAAAAGAAAGAAATCGTCATTACCCAGCAGCAACAGCAGCAGCAGCAGCCCGCTACATTGGCCGTCTCCACCGGGATCGGCCCGACGCATGTGCATCGTTCTGCTACTCATCGGTGTTATCGGTCGCGGATTGTGGAGGATGATAACCAGGGAAAGCGAGATCAGATCTCCCACCCGGTCAGCCTCGGTGGCCACTATCGTTTAGTGGACCGAGTGCTCACATAATACAGACACAACGTAGGACCAAGGACGATCAAACATAAACCAACAACTATATTAAATGCAATAAGTAGGGATGGGATGGGACCATCAGGGCAGCCGATTGAACAGATTTGGAAAGGGAGAGTGGAATTGAAAACTCTCTGTCATTAAAATTTCGTGAACTGAAGGCGGGCTCTTCTGCCTCACGTATGATGGCTTGTTCAACATTGGGTTGAGGGATTTTATCACTGGAAGGAGATTCTCTTCGCGGATGACGTGTAAGTGTCTTTGCTTACGAGTCCGCCCATCCTCTCATTTCTATCGAATAGGTCTCTTAGACACCAATCAATGCGGCTGTGGTGTAGGTTATCAGGACATCAACCACGTTGTTTGGCATTGCCTCGATTACGAAATTGCCAGATCTGATCTTTGCGCATCCCTACGGGCCCGAGGGAAACCAGAGAAGGAAGATATTAGAGACGTGCTGGGTAAGCTGGACTTGGACTATATGGGGCTAATTTACAAGTTCTTGAAACAAATAGATGTATTCGTTTGATCCTCTCTTAGCTGTCGCTTTAACATGTCCACCTCGTCCCCTCCCCCCGTAATACCGCTTTTATTGTATCGTTACAGCTTAACGCAATGCAACATCTACGCCAGACCTACAGCAACAATATAGCATCGCCAATCTGCTGTTGAAAGCCATTATTAAGATTCCTACTTCCCCATTCCTTCCTGAATCATTGTAATACCTAACCTCGACCAAGCCGCGAGTTTTTCGGCTTTCCAAAACTAACCTAGTAAGTAAGTTATTATCGTTGTAAAAATGAATTGGAACTCGGCTCCGTTATGCCTAAGGCACTTGAGCCTTATAAATAAACAATTAAGTTAAAAAAAAAAGAGTCCGCCCATCCATTTTTGGCCCTTCATTTAGTGTTAAATTGAATACAGGCAGAGTGGTATTATACACAATGAGTGGTATTTTTTACATACATTACATAAGTAACACTTTTGAATTGCATAGGAAAGATTTTTGAGAAGATGACCAACAAACGGCGAATGACTCATATCGAAGCTCAACGTTTACTCGACAATAGACAATCCGGTTTCCATAATAAATCCACAGATGACTATTTAACTGAGTTTTAGGATACCAATGACTCTCATCTGGAGAGGGGTAAGTATGGTGACGCTCGATGACGTCTTTCTCGATCTGTCGAAAGATAGAGGTGCGGGGCGTTTGTGTTTCTCCGAAAAAGATTCCCAAAAAGGAAAATGAAAAAGAAAAAGCAATAACGAACAAAAAACAACCTTAAAATGGGGGGGCGGGTGGGGAGGCGGGGGTGACATCTGCTAGCATGCCAAAATATCTTGTCGACGTTCGCCTCACGCCACAAGACTTTGACTCGATATTTTGACATGTTATGTGATGCTACACTTCCGCCACATCAGTGGGTGCCTCGACTTAGGCCAGGCGCCTACTGATGTGGCGGAGGTGTGACATCTGCTTGCATGTCAAAATATCTTGTCGACGTCCGCCTCACGCCACAAGACTTTGACTCGATGTTTTGACATGTTATGTGATACCACACCTCCGCCACATCAGTGGGCGCCTCGACTTAGCTTTACATATATGGCACGCAAAACTAGCCGATAGTGATTGGTTTAAGAGAACCGTGCGCCCACAGAATAACCATTAACGGCATTATCAAAAGTTCGGCTTCTACCGAAAATGTTCTACGAAGTAGGACTTTTCGGCAGAGCCGGTGATTTGATCATTATCAAACTGAGTCGAAAATATAATACAGTTTTTGATATTTCTCTGACGCATTCGTAACCAGTCTAATCCCATCTATGATGGCCGAATGCGGCCACCTTCCGTTCGACTATCGTCTTACAGTTTAAGTGGTGGTTTAAGGCTATCCGTTGACTTAGCCTGGGTAAATGATGTTACTCTTGTTAACAGAGCAATCAACCTAGTCCAATCCCTTACCAAACAAAACTCACCCGCAATACCTAAACTGGGAGATCAGCAAATAGACCCTGGAGCCAACGTCCCCCAGAAATCGATCTATCCCTCAAGTGTAGGCTCGTGATTCTCCATTCGTTATACAAGCCCAGTTCCACAAATTCCGTACAGAAAAATATGCCAATCACCAACATACATATAAAGATAGATTATTATCTAATGGGAGTACTACGAAAGGCCGAATCACAAAAGGCCGAAATACAAACGGCCGAAATAAACAAAAGGCCGAATCACAAAAGGCCGAATCACAAAAGGCCGAATCTCGTAAGGCCGAATCACGAGAGGCTGAATCACAAAAGGCCGAATAAATTCGACAGAGCGACAAAGTGGACCAGTGCGAGCGCGCGCGGTCAACTTTGTCGCTCTGCCGAATTTATTCGGCCTTTTGTGATTCAGCCTCTCGTGATAAAGTTAAGATATGTATTTAAAACATGTAGGTCATTTAGACCTTTGCATATTTTTATATGATGAATGATTACTAAGGCTGTGTTCCAATTCACGAATTCCCACTTAAACTTGACAGATGTATATTTATCGAATAAGTCTGCTACTCGAGCTGACTTATTACTGGCAGACGGAAAAGCCTAAATTCGTAATTTAAAAATTTAAATAAAAATCGGATAATTTTCTTGTTTAGTGTATTTAAGTTTACATTCATTTTTCTCAAAGTTGAATTATATTCAACAATGATTAGGGTTACTCATAATTGGATAACTACACAATAAGTAGTATTCATTCAGATTTTTGAGATAATTTGACTGAAAATTTCTGATTTCAGTAGGAAAATTAAAAATAGTGTGAAATTTTTTTCAAACTGGGTAAATATTTTTCAGCGTGCAATTGTGCTTCAGAAACAGAACGGTAGAGAGGGACAGAGAATGATTGCTTCCGGCGTCTTTCATTGATGTTCTTTGATTGAGACAGTGAGGATTTTAAAGTACCAGTTTTTATCTTATGTTCGATGTTGAATTGTTGAATTATTGAGAAAATGAGTGCCATGAATGAAGAGGATTTCCATGGGTTTATCGATGAAGAAGTTGTACCAGTAATAACAGTGGTTGATTCTCAAAAAGGAAAGCAGATGCTAAGTATCAATGGATACCTGTACAACATTAATAAGGAGGTAATTATTCGCATTTAACTGATGTTATAACTTTAGAAACATTTTTTCTGTTATTTAATTAGGCTAATGATCGATTCTACTGGGACTGTGCCACCAGAATGCATTCAAAAAATACAAAAATCGAAACGACGCGTGCAAAAGTCGTGCGATTACAAGACTTGAAAATGGCGCCCACAGTTTACTTAAGCACAAGGAAGAACATAACCATGATGCTAATCCTCTAGACGGGAAGGAGAAGGAGTATAAAGCTGAATTTAAGCGTAAAGCACTGATGTCAAAAGATGTTCCTTCGAAAATCATCCGCGAAGTTTCTACGGAATACGCCCCTATTGTCCAAACCTGAGCGTCGAACAAATCTCAAAAAATGTTGATTTTGAGAAAAAGGCAAGCAAGTGGAAGCGGATTACTTGTCGTTGAACAGGATGGTGAATTTATCGTTCCAGATGAACTGCAGAAAACGTTGACTGGTCAACTTTTCTTGCAGAAATATATACATGACGAGAGTAACCATATTATGATTTTCACAACTATGCAAAACCTTCAGGGTTTGGCTGGTTCCCGGTTTTGGGTTGTTGGCGGTACATTTGCCACCGTTCCTCTGAAATTTACAAAAATTTTTTCCTTTCTCGGGTCTGTACCCTATCGGGGTTGCGGGGGAGTTGTACCGCTGGTATTTATGTTGCTGAACAACAAAACCCAGGAAACTTACTCCTGTGCATTTGAAGCACTGCTGGAAATATGCCAAGAAGCACAGCTTGAGTTACGTCCAAAATTCATCATCTCTGATTTCGAGAAAGTTGTCATAAACGTGATGAAAGAGATTTTTCCGGAAGCAGAATGTTATTTGTGCTACTTTCATTTTGCGCAAAATTTGATTAAGCAGCTGAGCTTCCGGTTTTTTTTTTACCGGTTCGTTTATTTGTACGGCTCAATCGCGTTAGCTTTACGGAGCCATAGGCAATGATTGTGGGTTACACAAAAAAAACTATTTCTTAAACAAACTAGAGTTCTTCTTCATTCTTGGGGGCGACTTTATGGCACCTTCTTCTTGTTCTTTTGCAATTCTAGCCATCTCTTTTTGTTTACTTATCCCTGTTGACATGAATGCAGCAAACTGTAACAACGCACGATCGCGGGTATCCATATCCTTCGGTTCAGCGTTACTGATTTCGTTATCCACCGGTTTCATGACAGATTCCTCCATTTTGTCTTCCAGCACCTCTAGCGTTTTTAATTCGCTATCACCTTCAGCTTCAGATCCTATGTTGGCTGTGTCTACGGTTACTGCAGATCCGTACGTTTTCTTCCATTTACCGTTCTGTTCATTTTCTTGCCGACGGACTTTCGGCTGACTCTGAACATTCCGCTTGGGACAAGAAGCCATCAGATGTCCCACTTCTTTGCAGATGAAGCATTTATCCTTGTTGCCTTCGTAATACATGTTACCCTTCCGATTGGCGAAGTGCAGCGATGACGGGATTTCCTGCTTCACGTCCATGTACGCGCCTCGCACACCAGTGTAGGCGCGAATGCCCAGCTCCGCCGGAAACTTCTCCCGCACGATGCGTTTCACGTGTCCATATTTTGACAACACCGTAACAATCTCCTAGTCGGGAACCTCCGGTGGGAGATCGTATATTCGCACATAGCATATGTGATCCTGGGCATGCGACATGTGTACTTTAACCTTTTTTCCATTCGCATAATGGAATACCAGCTCGTCAGAGTTGGTGGTCAGCGCGTGCAACATCGACCGCTCGGACTTGAACTTGACGAGAAGGGATATATGCATATGCAGCTTCAATTTCATCAAGCTCCGCATCCAAGCCTTTGACGAAATTTGCCACTTCGCCTAAGCTTGGTTTATCCGCTCCATTGCCGAAGGTAAATCGCACAGTATTTTTCAATTCGCACATTGCTGCTATAACAAAAGCGACCGGGTTGATGATGAAAGAACAATGCAAACTGATTACAATGCCGTATAGAAGAAGGCTATCGCACGAAGAAAAAAAACTCAACCGTACCAATCGAAAGCAGAAAGAGAACTGAGCTTCCGGGGGTTGAAAACCATGTATTCCAATGATATGGACATGGCTGTAAAACGCCTACAAGTTAGTATAAATTAATCGTTGGGTGAGTTTCAACTAACGTTTTTTTTTTGCAGGCGTTATCATTCCTACCACATTCAAGAATCCCAGGAGCATTTGAGAGCATCAGGACGACATGCCAGTGCTGGATGGCTTTCTTGAATACTTCAAAGCAACTTATGTTTCAGAACGAAACAGCAACAGCAGGCCAATGTTTCATCCCGCCCTCTGGTCGAATCACAAGGCGACGAAGGAACAATTACCATTAACGACCAATGCGCTCGAAGCGTGGCATCGGCGGTGGACAGAGGTTGTTGGATGCAATCAGTTATCTATTACCAGGATAATCATGGAATTGCGAAACGAGCAACAAGAAATTGAACGACGGATTTTCCGCACTTTACAAGGAAACGTTCCACAAGGATCACGGAACCATCTGGAAAAAATCAAAGAAATATGTTTGAAAAGTGACGATATCACTGACTTGAATTTTGTTGAAAGCATTGCTCTTCTGTTGGCGTCTAAGAAAAAAAAGGATATAAACATATTTCCCTTTACTATTATTTTTTTTATTACTATCCCTTTTATTTTTATAATTATAATTTATAATTTTTATGATTATTATCATGATTATCTTCTTTTGAACTGAACTGCCATTTTGCAATAAAAAATAAATAAAACTGCCATGTAGTGCAGTAAAAATTAAAAATAAGCAGATATTTATGAGTAAATTTCATTCCTCCTCGGGGCTAAACACAGAATACATCATTTTGCATTTTTAACAGTGCAAAAGTGGGCTGTATTTATGTTTTTTAACATAAATTTGATACATTTATAATTATTATAGCATAGAAATTTTGTAGGAAACGGAACCTAAAGTTCAGTACTTGCTTATTTATCATTTCAAGCTTATTGTTTTCACAATTCTAGGGTTTTTTTTTCATTAGGGCGAATCTACAATTGAGAGACTCTCCGGGCTCGCTCTCTTTCATTCATAAATCAATCACCTTTACGTTTTTCATTCTACTATTTGTAGAGTATACTAGCCAGCACTGTTGTGTTTCGATCTGTACTAAAGAATCCCTCGAAAGTTTTATAAAGGCGCTGTAATGAATGAAAGAGAGCGAGCCCGGAAAGAATCTCTCAATTGTAGATTCGCCATAATGAAAAAAAAAACCCTAGAATTAGCTTATTGCTTGCTCTCAGCTTAGTGTTCTAAATGCACTTCCACAGTTATTAATTGAGAGCTTTCGATGCCAAGTACCATTTTTGTATTAGTATAATTGTGTGACAAGTACAATCATACGCTATGCCCAGGGAGTCGAGAAATTTTCCTTAACGAAAAATTCCTAGACCAGACCGGAAATCGAACCTAGCTACCTCCAGCATGGTGTTGCTATGTAGCCGCGTCTTTACCGACTGAGCTAAGGGAGGGCCTTAAGTTCAGTATTATAAGCAAATTGATTGAATTTTAATAAATTCAATGTTTAGTCAATTTTTGGCCTCAATCGATTCGGCCTTTTTGGCTTTCGGCCTTTTGTGGTAGGGTAGAACATTTTCGGCCTTTTGTACTGGTCCCGTATCTAATAACAAAGTATGTTTTGGAATAACAAGTAAATTACCCTCCCTCATCATCAGTTCTGCTATCCCTTCAACCTGTTCCATGTTTAGTGCTGAAGCGTACACCATTAGGGGCTATCATAAACCACGTAGACTATTCTGAGGGGAGGGGGGTTTGATCAAAGTCCACGCTCCATACAAAATTAGAGCAGGTTCCCGATTGACCCAAATCAATCGACGGATGACCCTCACACGTCGCAGGAAATTCAAACCGCCATTCGACTGCTGCTGCCGGGAGACCAGCCAAACACGCCGTTTCCGAGTGAACCAAAACCGTGTCCAAGTAAACCAGCTTCATGGCGAAGTGAATGGCAGCGGTGACCGTTCCCCTGGGCCCTTAACGACCCTTTTCATGTTGCCATGTCTTTGAAAGTGCTGGGTACTATGCTTCGGGGTGGTCGGTTGCGAAAAATATCGTTCGTGTGCCGAAGTCGTAATGTTTTCTACATTTCCGGAGAAATTTGTCCTGCTTTCTGCAAGGCTTTGTCAGATAATCGCTTGATCCAATCGATCAATGTCGCATCTTTTCTAACACAGGCTCTAGTCCTACGTCACCTTTGCGTACAACCCCACTGGGCTCGTCTTGAGTTGTACAACATTTTAGAATGCAAAATAGACAAACCATAAAAAAATTGTACCATACAAGTACCGTTTTCAAACACGTTACCCCTTTATCGTCAAAGAAGTTCGGATAAAGTTTAATCACACCAAATATTTACCTTTAAATTAAATTTGTTTTTATTAAAGATGTACACTCACTCGTCGCCGTTCAAGTTCTCCCTTATGCTACAAACTCGTACGGGATCGGAGCCAGGAAGACTGGCTCTGGTGGGTTCACGATGACCTGCTCGCCTCGTGTTGGGTGTGGCTTGCGCTTCAGGCAGATCTTGGCCTTCGGGTTCTTCTGCTTCAGCTGGTGACGGAGGGCGTCGTTTTCCTTGACACGGCGCAGAAAATCTTCACGACAACGCGATGGCTTGACGTGTTCGACGCGAACGTTGATGCGCTTGGCTAGGATCTTACCACGGACACGCTTGTTCACGATGACACCGAGAGCGTGCTTGGTGACGTTGTACACACGTCCAGTTTTTCCGTGATACGCCTTGTAGGGCATACCTTTGTGGACGGCACCATGGCCCTGTAAAAGAATTGAACATTCGATAGTTACTGTTTTTAACTTTAAACTTTTTTATTATATTAAAAAACGGATTTTCTGTCACTTAACCAAAAACCCTTTAAACCAAGTTTCGATCCGAGACTATTAAGGGCTTACACGACCGAGTCCCTCTCACTTCGCGTTTTGATGAGCACAAATCTCAAATACTATTAAGACTTCATGCATTATAATTTCAGCAAATGCTTGATCCTATAGGTTGACAATTTAAATTATTTTTGTTTCGATATAGCTGTGATTTTTGACACTTGAAGTGAAAATTATTCTTACTTTGAATTTATATTGGGAAAGGACTCGGTCGTATATGTCCTTAAGGATAAATGTTGGCAGCCAAAATAAAAACGATAATTTCTTTCTATTTTTTCTCAACAGTTCTCCGAACGTATTTCAAAAATCTATCATTCTTTTTCGGCCAAATCACACTGGGCCATTGAGCTCAAATAGTCAAGTTTATCTCAATGTTAGTAAATATGATGCGGACTCTTAGTTTAAGCAACTAAAACATATCTTGAAATGTGAATATAAATTGACAAAGATTTTTCTATTAGGGCCTACATGACAAACGTAAAGAATGTCTTTTTCCCCAAAATTGCTCGTCATTGAAAACTCGCCTAATCAATCCACCCCGTGCATTTCGAAGATGAAGAGTTCATCTATCCGATAGAATTGGAGGCTTACATGGGAAGCCTTCGTGCTGCGAGAAATTTACGGAAGAAGCTATTGTTTACGTTTGTCAGTTAGGCCCTAATGAAAAATCTTTGTCGGAATGTGCAACCCATTCGTTCCGGAAAACAAAAAGGAAAGCGCTCTCACTGATTCCCAATGTTTGTTTTCCGTTCTAATTCTAAAGTGAGCTCATAAAGGCAGAAAAGTCGGATAACAAAATGAACGTAACTCGACATTAAATTCGATTTTTCGATCATAATAAGCACATACTTTGATTTCAATCCTGTAATAAGTTTGTACTACTTCACATTTAGGTGTCGTTTTGCATTTAAGAGTATTTTACATGAAAGCAATGTACCTTCAAGAGTTGCATTCAAAGTCTGATTAAAAGGTAAGCTGATTTTGAATAACATTTATGAACTGTTTTCGTCACAGCATCCGTGCTTCTGATTTTTTTTTAAGGCAGTTTACCTCGTTACAGTGTCCTCCTCATTTATCCAGGTTTAGTACAAACATTATTATAATGTATACATTATTTAATACCATTGAAAATCAAAATCAAATAAGCATTAACATTAAAATTTTGATATTCAAAACTTACACGGAAATTTCATGCAAATTAAAAAATCAATTTGAACCTTTTAATCATAAATTATTGCTGAAATTTAGCACAAAAATCCAATTTGACATTATGTTTAAGATTCTTGATTGACTGGTGTGATTCTGGAGTTTTCGAAAATATGAACAGGTCTGATGCACACATGTTGTAAAGGGTGTTTTTTCTTTTTGCAGAACAGGGGTTTATATTTTCAATAAAAATATTCCTTAGCGGAACATTTAGAAAATTTTAGAAGTTTACAAGTGTGAAGTTTAGTTTTGGCCTCTATATTTTTTACGAGGCATAAAATAACCTTAACCTACTAGGAAGGAAAGTGTTCATTATTATTCATCAACCACACTTTTTAAACATACATTTGATAAAGATTGTATGTAACATATTTTGTGATGGTGCAGAAATTCAATTTAATATCACCTGCCGTATTTCATCGACATTTCTGATCGAGGATTCGGCTATACTTGTAGCTCTGGTCGACAGAAAATGCAGAAATATTTACCAACTGAAAAGCGATCGAGAAAGATTCTCGTTTTGCGCAAGAGTTATGATCATTATTTAGTTGGCGCAAAGAATGTGAGCGTCTGCCTTTCTGATTCAGGGGTATTGCAAATGCATTGATTTGATAAACAAGTTCAAAATAAGAGCTTGCATTTTGATATGAGTAGTTCTTTGTAATCATCCTAAGTGTTGTTAATAATAATTTAATCGTTCTATTTCAGACAATAACGATTGGTAAATTAAGAGCAGCAAATTATCATACATAACTTTTTCTTCAGAACGACTGCAGATCAATTTGAGCTAATACCTGACATAAACCCCAGCCCTAGCAGTTCCGAATCACTTTAACCTCCACAATATACTCACCTTAATGTCCACGTAGTCTCCGGCTCTGTAGACCTTCAGGTAGGTGGACAGTGGAATGGTTCCGTGCTTACGGAAGGGACGGGAGAACATGTCCCTGGTACCACGACGATAACCCTTCGAGTTGGTCATTTTGATAGCTTATCGGTATTGTGAGCGGACCAGATGCTGGAATGATGCAAGGAAATCAATTAGAAACTACACCTCCAATTCACTTGACCGCAAGCCGCATTCGATGCATTTATTTTTGATTCGGCAGCCAACCAGCGAGCGTTTTGTTGTTGAAAAATTTCAAACAAAATTTACAGAACATTCCATCAATTGTTAGTCTGAATATAACAATTCCGAGAACAACCACCTTGTAGCCTGATTTATTCTTCTTAATTTAATGCAAAATAATCAGGTTTTCAACAAAATTTTGAACAAAATTGAGGAAAATTTTTCGATACGTACTGTCAACTTCACGAATAACAAGGAAAAGGTTATGTTGAGGGATTTTGGCTGTCAAAATATGTTGGCTGCAGTGACTTCCGGCTAAAAGTCACTAATGTAACAAAAGGCCGCCCCGGAATTGTGTTATTCATGGGTAAGGCAAAATATCTGTTATCTCTTTCGTTCTGACACTTCTCACATGAGTGATGTCAAACTCTGCCGAATGTGTAACAGAAGAAAAAAGAAAGAGATGGCAGATTTTTAGCGCCATACCTGTTTATTTTTCATTGTATTAAGGCCTTTTACCGGGGGTATACATTGGAATGGCTTGTAAAAAGCACACGGTTAGAAAAAAGAACCTTAAATTAATGACCTTGGAAACTTGCCTCATGAATCTCCCACAGCCATTTCAAAGAACAAGAGTCTTTTCTATTCGATAGAATAGGATATTTAAGGGTACATGGATTATGACATTTTTCGATGTAAAATATAATAGTATACCCCAATTCCATTATTTTTTTAATTCTGACATATGTAACTATTTAAAAAACAATTTTAAACTATGAGGAAAAACCAAATTCCATTAATTTTTTAATTGATAATATTAAAAAAAAATTTAAAAAAAAAAAGGGACCTGGCAACCCTATCCTATTTACTAGCGTTTGACAGTATGCAACATATCGTGGGCCTTATTTGAATAAGGTCCATCTGACGTTTGTTACTACGGGTACGAACGCCAGCATTGTTTACAAACAATGAATCTTTTGACGTTTGGTTGTAAGAGATGTTAGCTACAGGACAATGACGGCCCGCCAGGTCTCTGGGAAATAATAATAATTGAAAGACAACACCATTCTATTTCACCATGAAACATGCTAAAAGACAGCACGGAGAAAAAACAGTCCCGTTTGAAACAACAAACTTATATGTTGAAATCCAAACTAAGAAAATTGTTGTTTTAAAATTTGTTTTTGTTTTTTAAAAACAAGTTTTGGTTTTAAAAAAAAAGAAGGGGGGGGTTTTTTAAAAATCAAAATAACACAAATTATCGTTCTTCTAAACTAACATATTTGTTGTTTCCACCTTGCAAGAGGTTTATTATTACCAAAACACAGGTTGTGTTGACTCAGGGAAACAAATTAAAATTTTAGATTGATTCAACCAAAGCGGCGGTTCAATCAAACTGATATATTGTTTGGAGAAAAAACAACTAAAAGTTTAGTTTGAAACAAACTATTTTTTTGGGTTATTTCATTTTCCGTCCGGTCCCGCTGCATGCTCTTTTCGCGTAAGTTTTCAACGCAGGTGAAAATTTTACTTTAATGAATTTAATAAAAACCCGAAAATAGTATAAAGCCTCGCAGCAACATTTGTAGATTCCTCTTAGAGTGATAGTGGTCTGTAAATGTGCGCTAATGTTCGTTAGCCTTTTATTCAAATAAATATTATTGATATTATTACAGAAAATGTAGGTGAACGGAAATGTTCGTTGTTTCAACCGTTTTCGTTCGTTTGTTTCAAACAGTAATTCAGTTTAAATCATACTAAAATATGTTTGAAACAACCCATAAGCGTTTGTAGAACCAACTAACAAATCTGTTTGTTTTCGTAGCTGTCAAAATGAAACAACCACATAATAGTCAATTCAAACGGATGTCAGATGAACTTAACTGCTTAATTCCTGAATCAATAACTCAAAATTTTAGTTTGTTTTAACCACCGTAGGTAGTGAAATCAAACTAATATGGTGTTTGTGCCCAATTCAACGTGAATTTCCAGTTAAATAAACCTAGAATATGTTTGCGTTTACCAATATTTTTTCTCAGTGAGACAATCTAAACTGAACGAATCAACCATTGATTTCATAGATAAAAAAAAGTCAAAAAGGCGTTGCATATTCCGACAGGCCAACTTTCTGTCACTTTGCACAAATGTCACTTTGTGAACTTCATGCCAGTTTGTAAAAATAAAAATTATTAGATTTTTTTGGTTTAAAAATCGAGAAAAAATATTTGAAATCTAAACAAAATATTTTCGTGCTAGTAAGAACGCCTGTCAGCCATAGACTAACTCTAAGACCAGTAGGTCCCGAACAAATACGATTTTTTTCTTGGCTCAGTCAGTACTAGCACATCGGTCCCAAGCTTAAAAACTGTAAGGGACAGCCCAATGGGGTTGTAAGCAAAGTTGACGTAGGACTACGCAGCAATCGAATTCCCATACACGTCAGGGCCATCCGCTAATTGATTTAAGTCAGTCTTGAAAAGGGCCAAGAAAATTCTATTGTACACTCTTTAGAAAGCATTTGGTGGCTCTTAATTATGAGGTTGTATTTTCTACGATGGTTGAGAGGGCCACTATCTCTAACGCGTAGAAGATAGTTATGGATCTGTTTGTTCATTGGTTGTTCAACGCGCTTTGCCATTTACTCCGGGACGCGGCGTTTAAAGCAATGCCATGTTCAGCCGGGGCGCGGTAATGGAAATTTCAAACAGCACAAGAGAAAATTTTAACCAAATAAACTCTTTAATTGGAAAATTGGTTTGGTCGTCCTGAAAAGGACGGATTTAGTTGACGGGGGAGAAACATGGTTCGCGATTAAACTTGGGCTTTCCTTCTTGGTTCATCTCGTGGGATGATTGATTCTTGTTTCGTTGTCACGGGCGGCTTTTTCCCGCCAAATTGTAGGCTTCAGCAGCCATGTTTCTCACAGCGAGGTTGACGGGAGCATCGGCAATAACAGCCAACTGCAACAACGTCTCTCTGGGCAACGACTGCTCGCCGCCGCCAACTGCGATCCTAAGACTAGTGCACAGCTTAACGACTGTCGTAAGACTGAATCAAAATGTACTGCTAAAGCTTGTATTACACTGTTTGTCCAATAGCCAAATATTTGGCATAGGCAGCTAGATAGCTGACAGATATCATAGATGTTTGTCAGATGCCTATCTGCCTATGACAAATATTTGGCTATTGGACAAACAGTGTAATACAAGCTTAAGAGCTGTGAAGTAAAGGGGTCGGATGCTAGTGCACGAAAGAAGGCGGTACCAACGAAGGCAATGTGATACAAATTGCACCAAAGGGGACGAAATTCAGTTATTGCGCCACAATAATTAGTTTTAATTACTGTACGCTAGACGGATGATTTTCTTAACCGAAACATTTCTAATTTGCTTGCCACCGGCAGCAACTAATCCGGTATGCACAACTAGGAACTACAACGAATTCAACCACATGGTCGGCCTGAAGTGTCGCAGTTCGGTTCGAATTATCCGTTCTAGAATTTCGTTCGTTGGTTGTTCAACGTTCTTTGTCATTTACTCCGGGAAGCGGCGTTTAATTAATGCTATTTTCAGCCGGGGCGCGGTGATTGAAATTAATTTGAAACAGCACAAGAGAAAATTTTAACCAAATAAACTCTTTAATTGGAAAATTGGTTTGGTCGTCCTGAAAAGGACGGATTTAGTTGATGGGGGAGAAACATGGTTCGCGATTGAACTTGAGCTTTCTTCTTGGTATTCTTGGTTCAGCTACTCGTCGTTGCGGGTGGCCATCTTTAGCTGACGTGGGATAGTTGATTCTTGTCTTGTTGTCACGGGCGGCTTTTTCCCGCCAAATCGTAAGCTTCAGCAGCCATGTTTCTTGCAGCGAGGTTGACGGGAGCATCGGCAACAACAGCCAACTGCACCTACGCCTCTCTGGGCAACGACTGCTCGCCAGTGCTGCTGCCGGCTACGATCCAACTGCAGATCCTACTCTGCACAGCTCCACGACCGCCGGAAAACTAAATCAAATTGCGAAGGTGTACCCGTTTTATAACATTCATGGCTGCCTAGGAGACGTTCGTTACTTAAATATGAAATCTGTGCTAGAAAAGTACTGTGTATTTGGTAAATTTACTCTGACAATATCGACATTATAAGACATTACCTTAAATTTGCGTTAATTTCAATAGTTGAATGTTATAAATCAATAGATTTAAATATCAGAATCGAAGCGTAGAAAATGTCCCGATCGATTGGTGAAAACATTTTGTAAATCGATCGTGAAATGACTTAGTTATTAACGTTCAAAACCTATATATTTTTCGTGACGCTCCAAATTTTCGCAATTCGAACGTGTACCCCAGTATTGAAAACACAGACGTAGTCCTACGTCAAAATACTGTTGATAATACGCCCCTCATAATGAACTCACAAGAACACACTCTCAAATATTCTGTCAAAATAACACAGCAAATCAAAACAAAGGCGCAAATATGTATAGTTAGGTGCTGGCTTCAAGGTGTACTTCGGACCAAGGGGTTCTACAACAGTGAACCAATTTCGAATCGCTAGTTGCATATTGATTGTTGTGTCAGCGGTATAGATCGAAAAAACCATCTCTTTTTATAAATTAAAACCCCCTATTGGAAGCTTACATGAGTAGATTTTGTATTACGAGAAATTTACGGAAGAAGCCATTGTTTACGTTCTGCCTGGAACGAAATGTCATCTTCACTTACGGAATAATTGAGAGGAATATTTTTCCGAAAGTAAAAGTGACAGCTCCCGTTAGTCTGCGTGGAACCTTACAAATTCCCATTTTATTTTTCGTTCTCTTTAGGTTGACTCTGTTGCAGAAAGTTCTTTTCGATTCTTTACTTTTCCGTTTCGGTAAACGGAATTTAACATGGGTTTGGGATAGAAAAATAAATTTCTTTCGAACACGATACCGACCTTAAGCAAGATCAAAATGAATTAATAACTTCGTTTGTTCACTAACGCCGTGTAGTACATTTAGTCGAGATACCTACTGATGTAGCGAAGTTGCGGCATCTGCGAGCATATGAAAATATCCTGCATATGAAAATATCAAGTTCGGCTCACGCCACCCGATATTGACACGATGTTTTGACGTGCAATGACATGCCACATAGCGGCAACAAAGCTGACAAACTTGCTATTAGCTAGTTGCTTATTGTCATTGGGCGATTTCGTTTAACTTGACGGTAATGGAATTTTATACACGCTCAGATTCAAGCTTGAATGGCTGTGCTCCAACTATCAATAAATGTACGAGACATATTTCTCGAAAACTTTTTTTTATAACAACGTGTCTGATTTTGTAAACAAAGATTCACACGTGAATTTTTCGGAAATCTTCGCACTCCCATGCAAATTAGAATCACCACAGACAGACATTCAAGCTCGAACAAAACAATTCACATTTGTCGTGTAAAATTTCAAATCTAACTACAGGCCAGTATCGACTAAAAAAGTAGAGAGGTTACGAAATTTTGTTCAATATTACCAAGTGGAATTTGACAATTAATCTGCATGGAACGAAATATCACCTTCACTTACGTAATAATCGAGCGGAATATTTTTCCGAAAGTAAAAGTGACAGCTCCCATTAGTTTGCGTGGGAACCTTACAAATTCCAATTTTATTTTTCGTTCTTTAGGCCAGTATCGACTTAAAAAGTAAAGAGGTTACGGAATTTTGTTCAATATTACCAAGCGGAATTTTGCCATTTGATCTGCATGGAACGAAATGTCACCCTCACTTACGGAATAATCGAGCGGAATATTTTTCCGAAAGTAAAAGTGACAGCTTCCATTAGTTTGCGTAGAAACCTTACAAATTCCAATTTTATTTTTCGTTCTTTTCAGGTGGGTACTGCTGCAGAAATTTCTTTTCGATTCTTTACTTTTCCGTTTCAGTAAACGGAATTTAACAGGGGTTTGGGATAGAAAAATAAATTTCTTTTGAACACGATACCGACCTTTTTCAGGTGGATACTGCTGCAGAAATTTCTTTTCGATTGTTTACTTTTCCGTTTCTGTAAACGAAATTTAACATGGGATTGAGATAGAAAAAGAAATTTCTTTCAAAAGGTCGATATCGTGTTCGAAAGAAATTTCTTTTTCTATCCCAAACCCATCTTAAATTCCGTTTACTGAAACGGAAAAGTAAAGGATCGAAAAGAAATTTCTGCAGCAGTATCCACCTGAAAAGAACGGAAAACAAAATTGGAATTTGTAAGGTTTCCACGCAAACTAATGGGAGCTGTCACTTTTAATTTCGAAAAAATATTCCGCTCAATTATTCCGTAAGTGAAGGTGACATTTCGTTCCATGCAGATCAATAGACGTTTCTCGTCAGACCTAACCCCCATTTTTTATATTTTTCCTTCAAAGGCAATGAAATTCTCATAACTTTAGCGTTAATAATTTTTTTTTCTATGCACTCCTCACTTTGTTACAAATTTTTGAAAGCTCCAATTTGTTCCACATTTTATGGTGAATATAACCATGTGGAACAAATATGAGGCGTTTTGGCAACTCTGTAAAGTAGCGAAATTATTTACACCACGTTATTCAAAACTTTTTCTGGCAACAGTGCCTTTCTGTCAGTGCATCCCATTCAGAAGACCCTGATGTTTACAAATTTTTGTCTTGTGGTTATAAAAAGCACGATTTCTTAAATCTATTTCGATTATTCGTTGAAAATTGAACCTGAATTTAGGAAGATTAAACTGGTCCTTCAAGAAAAAAAAGCCGAAAATGCGAGCAAACGTGATGCATTTGAAGGCCAACGGTTACGGCACGCGCAATGGACTTAAAAGCGCCGGATTCGAGGACGATTTTGCCAGTGTATTTGACAACAAATCAAGTAATCCGTTTACTTCGTCGATCGGTGTGGCAACCGTGCAAGGTACTTCGAAGGACGAGTTTCGATGCGATACATTTATTGTATTGCTCACTAATTATCCACTAATTAACCACCACTAATAAAATACTCACTTCTAGCCCTAGTAAGTTGGTTGCACCTCCTCGACCGGAATCACCTAGTTCTGTGCAGCCTTTGAAGAAGGTGAAACAGCCTCCACCAAGATCAGCCCCCAGAAGACCATTGCATGTCCCTACACCGATGAAGCCAGCGCCACTAGCATCGATGTTGATGGATGCATTTTGCGACAGCAGCAGCGGCGTCACTTTCACCTACTTTGCATCTTCGACAATAAGAACTTAAAACCTGCCGCTCCGTCACCTTCTCAACCCGCTTCTTCCTCCGCTTCCGTGTTTGGGTCATCGTCAGACGATTGGTGGCCGAAAAACTACAGCTTCACCTCTACCGAGATTGATGTGTGCTCCCAGTTCTAGAGTATTCCCGGCCTCACCAGTACCATAGACTAACTCTAAGACCAGTAGGTCCCGAACAAATACGATATTCTTCTTGGCTCAGTCAGTACTAGCACATCGGTCCCAAGCTCGGTCCCAAGCTCAATGATTCGCCCCTAACAAGGTAGCTCACACCAACACATTCTCAAATGTTGTGTCAAAATAACATAGTGAATCAAAACAACAACCAAGACACTAGTACCGGAAGGTACCGAAAAGCGCAAGAATTATTGCAAGATGCAGACTGCAAGGTATACTTCGGACCTAGGGGTTCTACAACAGTGAACCAATTTCAAATCGCTAGTTGCACATTGATTGTTGCCAGTACTGCTCCCCAGTCCAAAGACTCCAATTTCAACAGCAGGCGATTTCACCGATGGCAGCAAAGGGTAACCCGTTTGATGATGAGTTCTCCCGTATGGACAAGTGTCATATGCTGATTATTGGAATATCAAATTTGCAGAAAAGTGAAACAGAGAGGGAGAGAGATGAGAAGTTCCAATTTTCGTAATTACAATAAAATGACTTTTGGAGGAAGCATGTTTCATTCCTTTTTTAATAGAAATGATTATTGTGATGCAAGGAAACGGAGCAGCATATCCAAATTTTAGATAAACAATTTTTATACGATATATAATTTCAGGTCATCCATGAAATTCCCAAGTTTTTTTTTCGTGTCTTTGATACATTGTTTAAACTTGTAGGATACGCAAGTCTTTCTTCAATTGCAGCAGGATCACAATCAGCAGACATGTAATTACAAATAGAATTGTTATTATCATTTTATATTTTAAAACTCTTTCACTATATTTTATATGACACTTGCAGCTTCTTATGCTCCCCCATTGCTAACAGTTTGTGAAAAAAAGGCGGGCTCTTTTCCCCGCCCATTGGGGCATCCTCATGGTATATAGCTCGCTCTTTTAACCAATTGTTCAATCTTGTTGTTGGAAGGAGATTCTTTATATCCCTGTGGATACGTATAAGTAATGTTGCGTATCGATCCACCCTACCCGTTTTTGGCCCCTCATAGAATGGCATGATGGAGATAATCAGTGGTTATTAAAGCTTGATCAAGTCTAATACAGAAGAGAGCCCATTGCTGTCGGACTTAGCTTCCGTGCTACAATCGCTACAATGCGTGGTAGCCAATATCAAATATACATCATAAATTGTTATAACTTAAGTTCTGACATTTGACAGAATTGACAAATAATCAGTTCTGTTTCAATGAATGGCCGCCTCTTGTTGGTTTATAAGAGAGCATTCTACAGGTTTTTAGGTAGGTATTTTCTCTGACCACAGGAACCACACAAGGGAAAGAAAATCATTATGATATGATGCATTATGAGTTTTTAACACAAGGGTGGATTTAATCCGGAAGCTCCTCGATGTAGATTCCGCTATGTCGATGCATAAATTTTACGCATGTATGCCGTAAACTACGATAGTCACGATGTTCTGCAAAATGACGATTGCTATATATTAATTAAAAGGATCAAATATTGCGGATGAACTGGTTAAAATGTAATTTTCGTTCTCGAGGTCCACGAGTATTAAGCTTAGTGATGTTTAACGCTGTTAGAAATTCTAAATTGAAGCAACCTGTAATAATTACGTATCTATGTTCCTGTCAAAGCAATGAAATAAAATTGGTCTTTAATCAACCGCCAAACCGTTCAGTCAAACTTCCTTGCGCTTCCGAATAAGCCAATACATTGAAGTTAAAGTTTTAAATTGTTTATATAATAAAAAAATTCCGCTATCGCAAGAATTTTTTTTTCTGAAAGACATGGAAGGCAGCAATTTGTCCATCGTGAAGCTCAATAACTCCAACTACTCGGTTTGGGTGGTTCAAGGTGGAGATGTTACTGATCAGGGAGAACTTGTGGCGGTACATCGAGGAGGCAGTTCCGGATTCGGTGACGGAAGCTTGGAAATCTAGAAACCAAAAGGCAAGAGCAACGATTGAGCTGCTTGTAGAGGATCAACAGCATATGCTGATTCGAGAAACTAAAAACGCCAAGGAAGCCTGCGACAACCTCAAGAAGCACCATGAAAAAACATCAGTTTGAATTTGTCCCTAGGTATCCCTAGGTTACAGATCGTTCAACGAGGGGGACGCCATGCTGAATAATCTTTTCAAGCTGTAAGAGCTGTTGTGCGCGGTAATGAACTTGGTTCAACCACTAGTAGTTCTTATGTGGTTGTGTGCAGCAGCGAATCTGAGTTCCTGGAAATTGTGGACCACTTGCAACGATGGTTCAAGTTGATGATGTTAGGCGTCATCTAGCTTAATCCACTCATGACCAGCCAGTTTGGCCTCGCGGAACCAAAGTGTCAAAAATTCTAATGGAGCATGGATATCAGCAAAAGAAGGATTCGGTAGAACTACCAAGAAGCCACCTTTACGAAAGCTTGGTATGAGGTTTGCTGTTTATCGCGTTGAATGCACGGCTGGATAACTCCATTAGTTGCTGGGACGTTCCGTCAGCAAGCCTACGACTAAGGATTGGATTGAAGCAAAAAGGGTACTCCGGAACATTGTCGCTGGAAATCTACTGCGATACCGATTGAGCAGGTGATACACGGGATTCTTTTTTATGCAAAGAATGACAGTATCATCGAATTCGTTTTTAATCCTAGGTTGAAACTAGTTCCAACTTGCGATACCCGAACTTATTATCAGTGCCAACCTCAATCCGATACGAGTTACAATTAAAACCATACACATTGACTTTCAACACACAACAAGACGACTTAATTATGATACCCGATCCAGGTTGGAACTGAATCAAAAACGAATTCACTATTATCGAATTTGTTTTTGATCCAGTTCCAAACTGGATCTGGTATCAAAATTGGGTTGGCTTGTTGTGTGTTAAACGTCAGTGTGTATGGTTTTATTTATAACTCGTATCGGATTGAGGTTTGCACCTGGGGGTGCGACACATCTAAATCCAGATTCAAGATGATCGAAAAATACCACGATAGCGAATCTTTCTTTGAAAAATCTTGTTTTAGCTTGTGAATCTTAATCCATCAACTTGCATCGTGCTGCATCTTTTTGCAGTAAATCTTTAAAATCTTCATCAAAATCTTTAAAATCTTCTTTCTATCTACTAATCGTGCGCACATCGCAAAAAAGCAAAACAAAAAAAATCCTGCATCTTAGATAGAGTCGCGCCCCCTGGTTTACACTGACAATAAGTTCGGGCATCGCAGGTTGGAGCTGGTTCCAACCTATGTTCAAAAACAAATTCGATATATTTGTGACGAGACTTTCCGGTGGAGTGACTGAGTAAGAAAACAACTGTCATGTTTTACGCTTGCACTGAAATCTGCATATAGGATTTTTCCTTAGGAGTGAAGAGCTAACAAGCTATCGTGAAACTCACCACAGAAGAGAAACATCAGGTTGGGGAAGAGAGGGTCAAATGGATATTCACCAGTGGGCGCATATGGGGTGAAATGGTTATTTAACAGTTTTTATTGTTTTTCAATAGTTACAGGCTTCAAAAAACATCGGTCCCATAGAAAAGTATACTCTACAGTTTGAAAGGTATCTGATAAGCCAATAAAAATTCCACAAGAGAGGTCTATTAATAAACATGACTGTAATTTATTGATGCCTTTTTCACTTTCTAATTTGAATTTCGG
Source organism: Aedes koreicus (assembly GCA_024533555.2). Lineage (NCBI taxonomy): Eukaryota > Metazoa > Arthropoda > Insecta > Diptera > Culicidae > Aedes > Aedes koreicus. The sequence goes on from JAHHFK020001322.1 coordinate 428,683, forward strand.
AATTGAGCCGTTTTCAGCCATAAGGTCGGTATCGTGTTCAAAAGAAATTTATTTTTTTATCCCAAACCCATGTTAAATTCCGTTTACTGAAACGGAAAAGTAAAGAATCGAAAAGAAATTTCTGCAGCAGTACCGACCTGAAAAGAACAAAAAATAAAATTGGAATTTGTAAGGTTTCCACGCAAACTAATAGGAGCTGTCACTTTTACTTTCGGAAAAATATTCCGCTCGATTATTCCGTAAGTGAAGGTGACATTTCGTTCCAATTGTCAAAATTCCGCTTGGTAATATTGAAAAAAAATCCGTAACCTCTTTACTGTTTAGGTCGATACTGGCCTATACTCGGGCAGTATTGATTTTTTGAAATGCGTAAAAAGTACACATTTGTTAGGTTCTCAAAATGAGTAAAAAGTATGCACATTTACTTTCCAAAAGGAGTAAAAAGTATGCATATTTTACTTTTCAAAAGGAGTAAAAAGGATGCATTCTACACTTTTCAAAAGAAGTAAAAAGTATGCACATATTGACGTATATTCAGTTTACGCAAAAGGGAGTATACGTAAAATACTCGTTTTTGGCATAGTCCCAGTTTCCTTAAGGTCGGTATCGTGTTCTAAAGAAATTTCTTTTTCTATCTCAATCCCATGTTAAATTCCGTTTACTGAAACGGAAAAGTAAAGAATCGAAAAGAAATTTCTGCAGCAGTATCCACCTGAGAAGAACTAAAAATTAAATTGGAATTTGTAAGGTTTCCAGGCAAACTAATGGGAGCTGTCACTTTTACTTTCGGGAAAATATCCCGCTCAATTATTCCGTAAGTGAAGGTGACATTTCGTTCCATGCAGATCAATTGTCAAAATTCCGCTTGGTAATATTGAACAAAATTCCGTAACCTCTCTACTTTTTAGGTCGATACTGGCCTTTACTCTGAGAAAAATTCTATAGTTATACCGACAATTAAATCATGGTCAGGATGACTATCGCATATAATGGTTGCAATAACCATGAAAATGGTCGAATTCACCACGTTCATGGCATTCTCGACTATGATCATGGTAACAAAGACTATTCCAACATTATGGCAAATGTTGGATCAACTATTTTTAATGGTAGTTTTGACCATGCTCATAGTCGGTTCTAAATCACTATACTGCAATCTCGACTGCAATAGTCATCCTAACCCCCAATAATGGTAAATTTGACTATCAAATTTCTCTCTGTGTAGAAAAAGCATAGTGATTTTGAACCGACTATGATCTTGGTCAAAACTACCACTAAAAATAGTTGATGCAACATTTTCCATAATGTCGGAATAGTCCTTGTTACCATGACCATAGTCAACAATGCCATGAACGTGGTGAATTCTACCATTTTCATGGTTATTGAAACCATTATATGCGATAGTCATCCTGACCATGATTTAATTGTCGGTACAACGATGAAATTTTTCTCAGAGTACTTGATAGTCATAATGGCGTTAATTGAGATTACCGTGTATAGCCTTAATGCGTGCACAGAGAGGAATTTGATAGTCAATCTTACCATGATTGGGGGTTAGGATGACTATTGCAGTATAGTGATTTTGAACCGACTATGATCATGGTCAAAACTACCATTAAAAATAGTTGATGCAACATTTTCCATAATGTCGGAATAGTCCTTGTTACCATGACCATAGTCAAAAATGCCATAAACGTGGTGAATTCTACCATTTTCATGGTTATTGAAACTATTATATGCGATAGTCATCCTGACCATGATTTAATTGTCGGTACAACGATGAAATTTTTCTCAGAGTACTTGATAGTCATAATGGCGTTAATTGAGATTACCGTGTATAGCCTTAATGCGTGCACAGAGAGGAATTTGATACACTGAAACCGACCAGTACCCATTAATGGGTAAAATATCACCCATTTCGAACTTAAGTAGGTTAACTCCTTTAATGGGTAAAACAATTTTACCCATTAATGGGTAAAGAGCCGGTACGTCAGGCTATCGGGTATTTTTTACCCATTTTTCAAAATGTTCGTTATTTGGGAAATGGGTATGAAATACCCATTTTTCGAAATGTTTATTATTTGCGAAATGGGTATAAAATACCAATTTTTCGTGATTTGTTTTAAATTGTGATATTGAATAATGAGCATTAGAATAAACATAATAGATCGCAATAACTGAATGTGTATTTGTATTTTGACAACCCTTTAGCCCAGACCTTTTACCATCAGGTATGATAAGTCGCGGGGTCCCCACCGGAAAATACCCGCGACGTCAGGCTCCGGAGCCTACACCGCGTACCAGCAGAGAGGATCGCCGTAGAATATATCGAAAGGAATAAAAGCGCCGCCACGACGAGAAGAGGGGGGGCCCCCCGCAGAGACACACACACACCGGAAGTATCACCGATTAAAGAAAATCAAACAATTAAAATAATAAAAATTAATTATTAACCCCTTCTTGGGGGCAGCCTACCCTTAAACAACCCCCCCATCCACGCCGCGGGGGGGACGCGCCGCGTCATTTTCAACCACGCACCCAATAAACAAAACGAGCCAGAAAAAGGCAAGAACATTTTGTTTTTGGTTGTTTTTTTTTTTTTGTTTTTTTTAAATCTGTAGTATGCAATTATGACTTCAAAGTAGGCACTTTTCTTGAAGACTGGAATTATGCATAAAATGCCTAAAAAGGTTTTAGACAAAAATGCCTAAAGAGGTTATACGTCAAAAAGTGAATAAATTTTAGGCATTTTACAGCATGTGAAAGAGATTAGAAATTATGCATTTTTGAAATGTGATTGTAGGTAGGAAATAGACACTTTATTTAATGAAGATGAGATAAGAATCTCAGCGCCAATATCTCCAATCTCCGTTGGCCGTTTTAATCTCCGTACGATCTGCTTTTTTTTTTGTAATTAACGACATTCTGTATCGATTTATCTCAAAAACCCGCACATGCAAATAAAATACACCATAGGGTAGGAACATGTTTCTTTTCGCTGGGATTGATGATTTGCAGGAGAAAGTTTTCATTTCCGAGAAAGCGACGGTTATAGTATCAATAGATATAGATCAATCTAATTAGTGCCTCGTAGCCTGTCCATGATACTGGATTCAGATTTGACTTGCAAGAACCCATTTTTTTTTATTTCACTTTTTTTTGCGGCAAAGCCAGTTGTCAGCTAAAACAAATCGATATTTCCACTTTGATGATAGCCTTGTTCTTATGCATTTTTTCTATCACACTGGAATAAAAAAAGGACTTAAAAGTATTCATTTTTTGGGATTAAAAAGTAGGCATTTTTTGACGTATGGAGGATGTTCTTTGAAATACATAGAATGTAGTCAAAAAATGACTACATCAGAATTACCGTGGAAGATGCTGGGATGGTTATGATCAAGGAATTGAGCTCAGTAAATTACGAATACTTACATGCCGTATTGGATTGGCGATGGCTAGGATTGGTGATTAATTTCGAAATGCATAATATTGGGATGACATTTGCGGAGTATGAAAAACTATATCTCGACATTCTAGTAAGTCTGATTCGGTTTGCATTGCTGAAATATAACAAAATCGGAAAAGATGAGTTACCCACCGAGAATCAGTTCTACTGTTCTTGTACGAGTAAAATGTGGATATCATTGATGACCTTGTCTGAAAGAAGTGATGAGAAGCTAAATTTTTGGAATTGTTTGCAAAAAGCTTTAGAAATGGTCCAATTGGGGAAGCAAGAAGCGCACAGGAAGCAGCATAAGTTGCAAGGTCTCGCTTTGGCAAAAGTGAATGACTTCCTTTTCCAAACTTGGATGATATATGGAATATCATCATTGTATCAATATCATACGTTAGATGGCAGCTTCAATGAAATTCCCGTAATTCAACTTAGTCCCAACTATACAATTTTGGATAGAGCAATTAAGGAAGTCATACAAGGGGACAAATCGGAAGAACATCTAAGAGCCTTTCTGCTGCTACTCAAACCCATTTACAGTCAATGGTGGCCGCTGAAGCATGATTTTCTTGTTACACTATGGGACTATTTTAACAAGCGACTAAATTCTCCATTCCAACTGCCTTCTGAAACTCTTAGTAAACTTGCGTGTATAAGTCGATCACCAACTGGATTTATCGAGCAAGCACGATACCAAGCTAGCCAAGAAGCATTCACTGCCCTGGATTCAAAAATATCCAGCTACAAGTGCTATTTAACTCTTATTGCCTTTATGCTACGTCATTATTCTGAGAGTAATCAAAAAACCAAAGTACAAATACTCTTCAACCGTACTATTTTAAAAATGGCGCCAGCTAAACTGGAATCTATGACAGAACAAGGTATCTACAATTTTTCACTGTTAATGCTTACAATGATGGAAGCAACTCCTTATCAGGACGACTATTTACGTTTATCGAAGCAGTTACTGCTATTTAAGTTGGACCAGCTGAGCCCCTCGGCGATATTGGATTCTACGATTCGTCGCATAACTACGATAGTCTTGGCTAATATGGCACTCATTTTAGCATTCAATACACGAGGCTACGACAAGACAAACCATCTGCAGCAGTTTCTGGAAAATTTAAATGAAGCTTATCGAAAATATGGGGATCGGTTACAGCCTTCATTGCACGTCCTTGCAGAAGGAATGTGCGTTGTCTACAACAAAGCCATTTCTAAAGGAGCGCAGTTTGAAAAAGGGGAGGAGAAATTTGTTGGTGCATGGCTGGCGAAGTACCTCAATGGATGTTCGGAAAGTGAACGTGACACGATGTTAGATAGTAAGTATATTTGTCTTTAACTGATTAAAAGCTGATGGATGTCCTTTTCAGTTTTTGTTAGGTTATTCAATTGTTTCCAGTCGAAACCGCGAGGCGATGATAACAGTGAAGTTTTGCAACTGTTATATGAAATAATTCTCCCTTATGTTAAGGATGCATTCAACCAACCAGCAAACTCCTGCATGCTTTTTGCGGACCTTGCTGCTCACTTCACTCTGTTCTCCACCGGGCAGGCATATGCTACGCCATTCATGGCCATGTTTACCTACTTTGTTGATAACGTCATTGTTCACATAAATCTACGGCTTCATTTCATCAAGCTCATTGTTAAGAGTAATCGCGTGGGAGAGATTGAGGAGAAATTGTTAGTTCGAAGTTGGCTGAAATTTGCCCTATTGAATGGCCGAGATCAATTGCGTGATCTTTCGCAAGCAGTCAACAAGATGAAAGAATTCCGATCGCTCTGTGAGATTCCCGAATACGACCTTTGCGATGGAGACGAGGAGCCGATAGGACTGTTTTTCAAGTACGTTGGGAAGAAATACAGAGAATTCGAAGGAAAGGACAGCCGTGCGCAATACGACATGACAATCAAATTGCATGCATTGTTTCAATATTTCGACAAATGGATAACGAATCCCAGTGTGGTTCTACTGAAGAGAGTAATGACAGTACTAGCTCTAGCCCTAAAGGAATGTGGATCTGCTATCTACATCAAAAGCAATCCAACGTGCTTGTATCATGTGGCGTTCAATCAGTATTTCTTGCCAATAACCGTGCTAACGGACCGAAACGTTTCAAACGATGTTATCCTAGCGATGGGACGGGTGTGGCATCGAATAATGGATGCTATGGGTCAAATGAACTACACAAGCGATCCAGTGATTAGTGACCACGTGACAAACATGATGATAAAGTGGGCTCCTCAATTTTCTAAATTCAAAGATAAGAACGATGCCGCCCGACCCTTTGTTACGTTTTTCTCATCACATAACGAGTCATTCATTACATTCGCATTCAACAGGTATTTGTAGTTGTTATACATCGAATGGAATGTCGACCTTCTAATAATATTCTCGTATTTTAGGTATTTATTCGCGTATGTTGAGATGCAAGGTGTTATTCCAAAGGCAAATTCCGAAAGCGGTATGAAAATGCTTCTATTCCTTCTTGATTTTTTACACGGCACCCAGGATAATGGAAAAATAGCGCTTTTCGTTAGATTGAGTGCCTCTACCATCATGGACCACGCGATGATATGCCAGGATAATTTTCCTAGCAAAGCCATTGCATCTGAGCTCGTTTTCAAAATGCTTGATTGTACTCGTAACAACTCAAATCTTGTCAAGATGGAACTCAAAAACTGTCTGTCCTCGTTTACCAAGAAAAACCTCCCTATGGAAACAGGCAGTTACTTCCGGTTCATGTACAAATTGGCCGACAGAAATCCAGAATTTATAAAATCAATTATATCAACGATTCGGTCGGAGCTCACAGAAACTGAACGCCTTCGGGGTGGCGGTGAGGACAAGCATCTTCGTCGATTGCTGTCGCAACTGGCAGGAGCCGTAGAAGCTAGCTTTGCCAAACAAAAAAAATGAAATACGGTAAAAACGTTCCTGTCAAAAAAAAAAAAAAAATTAGAAATCAATATTATAGTGCATAGTGAATTAGATGACACTTATCCTGATTGTAAATAAAGTAGAATGTTTTTCATAGACTTCTGACCATCTCGCCATAATAAAGATGAATTCTCGACAACTTATTCAAACAGACGTATCTGATTTTGTAAACAAAGAGGGGAAAAAAGATTCAAACGTAAATTTCACGAAACTCTCAGTACCCCCACGGGAACACCGTCATGATAGGAAAATGTTATTACTTGTGTTGATGATCCTAGTTTGCATGAAAGTGCTAAGGATTTCAAGAATTTAACGTTTGAATCTTTCTTCCCCTCTTTGTCTTTCAAAATCAAATATGGACGTCTGTCTGTTTGAATAAGTTGTCAAGAATTGGTCAACATTTGAAAAAGCAAAATCTGATTTTGAACGAAAGTTTTAATGCAGTGGTTTTTCTGAGGTATGGCCAAAATAGAAAATAATGGCCAAAACTGATGCGACTAACCTACCGAGTAGTTTAGCATACTGAATTCAAATTGAATAACAATTTCTTTTTCACTCATGATCGTAACTTTGAAGATTGGAATTCTATTTGTTAGACATATTTTATGCATTATGTGTACCACCTACTTGAACAGTCAATATTCATGCACTATTTGCCATCGAAAGTCCCCAATTGATCTAATTGGTAAGTGTATTATGTTGAGAGCCGATTAAATTCGCTTCAAAGGTCAATACATAGCTGGAAAAAGGATGAATCAAAGAAATCAACGATGTCTGGTTCTCCCTTATTTTAGCTCTGTATTAAAGTGTTAATAACCTAAAAGAAAAAATAAATAAAAGGACCACATTGCTGACTACTCGATTTGTTCCGGTAGGCTAGATTTCCAAAACCAAAACCAAACTTCAAATAACATTTACGAATTTCAAGGCAAGTGCAATAGTGGACATATCCAGTATCGACCACTTAAAATCGACAATGAATTTGTGTCAAAAAAGACGTTGGGTTGTTTTTCTTGGTTTGCCTTGGGTTTTAAGTTACAATAAAAAAAAATAAGCATACAATGAATAAACGAAAAATAAATTCGGTTTAGGCACACTGTTTAGATAGGTGTGGAATTGCTCCTCTGCATTGTGTTGTACACTGAGGCAAAAGAGCTTAAGAATTCTATAAGAATCGCTTATGAATTTGCGACAAAAGAATCTGTTATGAAAATCATTAGTTTAACTTATGATTGGGAAGGGGAATGTGTAGATATTTTTACTTAAGATTTTTATTATTTGCCGTATGAAAACCATAATCAGATGTTATGAATGACACAAGCATTTACTAATGAAAATTATAATGCTTAGTTATGAATTTCATTGCAAACTTGTTGTGAATTGCATAAGCATGATATATGAATCTCACAGTTTAAATGTAAATGTTTTTATCACAAAAATCATTAATTTATCAATATTTATTCACCTTTTAAATAATGAACAAAGTTTGATAATTTAAGATGTCCTTGCTGGTAAAATATTTAATCATTTGGAACTCTTCATTTTGTTTTATTGTGTGAAAATCGGATTTACAGAATTTACAGCATAGGTTTATTTATTTTGTTTACTTGGCTGCTGCTGGCATCTTTGGCGAAAGGATGACCTGCTTGAATTTCATGGTTATACGAATGGAGACCCTGTTAAAATAAAACATTGATCTTTTTATGTAAAACAGGGGAAAAAGAAAAAAAAAACTTACATCGACTGGATTTCCGATTTTCTGCTGTTTCTTTCATGGCCTGATCACGTCCAGTGGAATCTGGAAGCTGTCTTTCCCCAGCAAGAAATTTTCAAGGCGTTTTGAAGGAAATCAATTGAAATAGCATATAGAGGCGTGAAGTAATAAAAACTAGATTACATTTCTCTGCCGCCAATCTACAACCCAGCCCCAAATTTGATTCGTGTCAAACGGAAGCGAATAATTACAAAACAGTGCACAAAAAGAACTTTTATTCAGCGTTAGCAAATCGACTGAACGTAGGTTTATCTGCGGAAACAGTGCAATGCACACAACCGGTAACTCCGATTTCAAATCTGCGATTAAATGCTGTTCGTTTAATACGAAGCTTACAAGGTCCGCCATTTTGCCGAACTGATTTTTGACTGAAAATGATGACTTCAACGACACTCTGGAAATCATAAGTAGCGCTTATGAAATGCATAATTGATGGTTATGCAATTCATAAGTAGCTTATAAAATAAAAATCATCCTATTTCATAAGTCATGTCTTATGAAATTCTTAAGTTCTTTTGCCTCAGTGTACGTCATTGCATCTGATACGTACGCAACATACGAAATGTTACATGTCACATCTCGAATGACAAATCGAATCAATTGAAGGTAAAAAACAGCAGAAGGTTCTTCTTCCATAATTACAGTTAATATTTTTTTGGGGATTTTTTTAAGTAAAAGGGGGGGGCTATGTTTTTACAAACTGTGTGTTTTGTTTGTAAGTTGTGCGAATCTCTTGTAATTTGTGTCCGATCAGCGAAAAAGTTCCTTTAATAATTAAAATACCTAATTCATCTGAGGTAAGTGAAGTTGGAATATTGGAAATAAATAAATAATACTATGTTGGAGAGCTGCTTAAGAAATGTCGACTAATGCATCTTGATCATTTAAAAAGATACTTATACTTGGTATGCTGATAGGAAGAATATACATTTTGTTTCGCCCCAGAAACGTCCCATCTGTTCGTATGCATCAAGTGCAAGGAGCAAAGCCGGTTGCAAAAAAAAAGCTAGACTAGATTTTTTTTAGTGATATGTTAGAACTACAGGTAGTAGAAATTCGCGGTGAAATTGTTATGATTTCTTGGCATTCCTGGTCAAAAGCACTTGGTTGGCCAAATTTTGTTCCGTCAACTTTTGGTGCTGGAAGGTGTTGATCAAATTGTAGTGGCATCGACCGAGTTTCCAGGAATAGACATATCGCTATTTCGAAGAGCTGAGGAAAACGGTCCCGATTTGCAAACCAAAACGTGAGTGGATCGACATTGTCCGGTATTTTCGTAACGGGATGTTTGTAGGCTGATAATGTATCAACAGACAAAAACTTCGTTTGTTGGTTATCCACAGTAATCGAAACCATCGTAGAAATTTTAAACCCGGTTGGCAGAATCGCGAGGTAAACACCTAACACCGTGTAGTATTGCTGCATCTTATTTGACGCATCGGCTCAATCCTCTCGTTGCGTTGCCATCGAGGTAGTCCCTTGTTCTTGGATTTGTCTGAAAATACTGTTTGAAATATGAGAATAAAAGAAATCAAAAAGGTTTAATATCTACAAGCGAATCCATGATTTTGTTGGAGGTCAATACGAATCGTCACGTGACGACTTTCAAACCAAGTCAAGAGCTCAACCAGCTAGATGTGCTTTGACTGATGAAGTCAATTTTTTCTTTTATTTCCCGGTCCAGGAGCAATTCTTGGAGGTCAGTCAATGCATTTATGGCACCTGATACTTCGAGCTCATTTTCGATAAATGTTTGGTAGTAAGTCACATACTGAGCATTGTAGGTAACATCATTCAGCCAATTATTTCGTTTGTAACGAGCGGTGTTTTCCGGTGCGTTTTTTTCTTTTGGGGGGTGGGTTTTTTTGGGGGGTTTTTTGGGGGGGGGGGGGGGAAAAGATTTTTGGGGGGGAAAAGGGTTTGGAAATAATGGGTTGGGGGGGGGGTGTTTTTCTTTTTTTTTTTAAAAAATTTGGGGGGGAATTATTTTTTTTTTTAAAAAAAAAAATTTTGTTTGTGTGGGTGTTGTTTTTTTTTAAAATTGAATTTTTTAATTAATTTTTATTTTTTTTGGGTGTTTTTTTTTTTTTTTTTTTTTTTGTTGGTGGAAGTGTTGCCACGACCGCAGAACCAGCAACCCGGCTCGAGGCGCCTCTACCATAAACGCTTGAGCGAATAAAAGGTTCACTCAAACAACACTACGTGCGCGTCGAGTTGACAGATGAGAACAATACGTGTTCTAATGAATAGAGTAGCCAAATGATAGATTACAAAGAACTGAGATAGAACTATTTACAGTTGCTGGAATGTGTTACCTTTTTAATCTTAATTTTCCCAAATTTATCATTTATTCGTAAGTTATGATTATATAATATAACATTATTAATACTAATTATCCTACCCTACTACTACAGTGTAAAATATTCTTGAGTTCAACCTGAAGTTTGTGAAAATTAGTGGTTTGAAGATTGTGAATGACTTCGGGTAGGTTAAAAACATATAAATTTTGAATACTAGAAGATAATTATATTCCTATACTATCGTAGCATACTCATAGATACTTACAGGACAGTAGTAAGAAACTTGGTGGATTAGAGAAGTCTTACTGTCGATGTTATAGTGCACTGTATAATGTAGGTAAGAATTTGCCCTGAATTAGTACACAAATTTAATGAATTTATCTTTTAGTTTGAAGCATATAATAAACCTGCTGTCAAGAACAGTGCGAGTTTTGTTCACTATTAACAAAACTTCAAAATTATACATCTACGATGGCCTCTATCAAATCCACTCAACGATACTTGTCCAAGGGGGCAAAGGCCCCACAGGTGGCTGGGTTTTGTGCTACAGGGGGGGGGTCCGGGGGACCCGGTGGTTTGGTTGCCGGGGGAAAATGGGGGGGGGGGGGGGCTTTCCTTTGGGGGGGGGGTGGTGGCACTTTTGGAAAAAAAGACGGGGTGTGCCCGCGGTTTTTCCTTTTGTGTTCCCGCTGCTTTGTGATGGTGACGTCGGGGGGGGGGGGGGGGAGTTGCGACGCCAACCACTTTTTTAGCAGGGGGGGGGGGGGGGGCGGGTGGGGTTGGGGAAGGAAGAGGTAGGGGGGGGGGAGGAGGATTTTTAGGGGGGGGTTGTATGGGGGGGGTGGGTTGGGGGAGGAAGAAGCAACCGAAGGGTAACGAGTCGTGTGATGGTGATAGAATCACAAGAACGCGAAAGACAAGTTCAAGATTGGGTTGACAAGCATAATTCCGCGAAGCAGAAATCCTGCGAAAAATCTCTCGATACCACGAAGCTTCCTACTACTCTACAGGACGGTAACGGAAATCCGTCTAAAAAAGATGGAACCAAAGAGCAGGGCTTGCTTGACGAAGCTACCAATGTAGGAACATTGCCAGTTGATAACTCGACTCAGCAGTTCCTAAAGAATTCTATGCTGGAACAAGGTCAACCAAGCCAACCGGTTACGATCGAAGCGCTACTTCTCATTGAGGCTGAACTGCGAAAAATGCGGTTGCAGATGGAACAGAATCAGCCCAGTTTAAGTAAAAATCCACATGCTACAGTCCTTACACACAAAAAATAAATGTTGTTTTATTTAAAGTTTTGCACTTTACTTCTGAAAAGTATTTATTTTTCATTAAATTGAAAGTAAAATTATCTACCACGAAAGTTTTTCGTTTGATTTGAAAGTGTTATTTTTCGGTTCAGTGTGTAAATTTAAAAGTGAATTCTTTTACCATGAAAATTGTAGAACTGTCAAATTCACCAACACAAAGGAAATCGTCGTATGGATTTTTTCTCTATACTGTTGTCAAATAATACAAAAGCTTCACATTCAAAATGTTCCTCTTGGCGAATCGCCCCAACAAATCGTTTATCTGGAAAGTTCACAAACATTCGGCGTTATTAAGTTCCGAACGGACCATGCAAACGGAATAGGCCATGTCACTGATAATAATCCCTTTTTTTTTGCCGCGGGGCCACAAGCGACGACGAGCGGCAGCAGATGCTAGAGCTGGCTCAGGTGCATTCGGAAGATATATAGAAAATATTTCAACTTGGATCTTTCGGGATGGAAACATTGGTGATTGAACGACGCCAACCTCCGGTTCCGGTCTCTATGAAAGTTATAATAATTCATTTGAAAATTAAAAACCTTCTTATGTTAAACCATTTTATCTTTCATTCAAAACAGCATACATTTATTTTGATTGCACGATACGATCTAGTTGAAAGTTCATTATCAAATAAAAATAATTTGCTTTCATTTTCAAATATGCCACTGTGTAGATTTGACAGTTCTACAATTCATCTGAAAAGAAAACTTTTTATGTTAAAAGTATTTTTACAGCATACTTTTATTTACATTGCACGACACTTTCTGGATGAAAGGTTATTTTGGAATAAAAATAATTGGCTTTTATTTTCAACGATGCCACGGTTTCGATTTGACAGTTCTACAATTTGTTTTAAAAATTTCAACTTTTAAATGTAGAGCAGCAAAATTTTGAATTGACGGTTTGAAGGTTTTGGTTTTGAAAGTAAACCGCTTTCTACAAAAAAGAACCAACGCAACTTTTCAATTTTGGCAATGGTTTTTTTTAATTTTAATAATCATTATTCTTTGTGTGTACAGAATCGCGTCCACGTTCCGATGTATTGAAAGGCGCAATACCTAAAACGATTCCCACAGAATGTTACCATGTTGTAAATGCACCTCCTCGAAATCGCGACGAAGAGAATCATCCAGAAGAACCGAGCATCCCACGAGTTGATTCCAATCATCCTAGTCACAGTACAAGTGTACCTGGCTGTCTTTCTTCGCCTAAGGTTCAAGATGGTAGAAAGATAGATGGTAATCCATTACAACGCCCCCGCATAAACCAGCCAGATCCCCGCTTCCTGCAAGATGAGCAGCCACGCTACGAATCCGCGCGGTCAAACGATAACGGAGTTGGAGGCAACCCTCCCATAAATCAACACCCATTTGCACCTCTAAGGAATCCGGAAGAGCCTAATATTAGGAGACCTTCACCAGAACAACTGGCTGCCCGGCAAGTAATGCCACGTGACTTGCCAGACTTCTCAGGTGATCCTGAAGAGTGGCCGATTTTTTATAGTAGCTTTCATCATTCTTCTGTTGCTTGCGGCTTCAATAACGTGGAGAACCTCGCACGTTTGCAACGATGCCTAAAGGGCAACGCACTCAAGTCAGTGCGATACTATTTGCTGTCGCCCGAATCAGTTCCGGATGTAATAGAGACACTTCGAACTCTATTCGGCCGTCCGGAAATAATCATCAATAAGCTGATTCGGAATGTCCATGAGACACCAGCTCCAAAACCGGAAAAATTAGAAACTTTAATCGATTTTGAAATGTCGGTAAGGAATTTGACCCAACACCTTGTTGCAGCGGGACACGAAGCTCACCTTTCAAACCCGGCTCTTCTTCAAGAGTTAGTTGAAAAGTTGCCGGCTAACATAAAACTGCAGTGGGCGCAACATCTTATGTTCCAGCCCAAAGTCAGTTTGCGAACCTTTAGCAACTTCATGGCAGTCGTTGTTGATTCGGTTAGCAAGGTGGTCATGTATACAGGAAGTCAATCTACCAAGAACGACAAAGCTCAAGGAACGGAAAAAGGATTCATTCACGCTCACTCCGAGAATCAAGTTGCAGTCATGCCGACGAAGGAAAGGGTTGAGAACGTGAAAACTTGCTTGTTCTGCGGAAAAGGAGGACACCGATTGAAAGACTGTACGAAGTTCCAGCAGTTATCGGTAGAAGATCGATGGAAAAATGAGCAAGCGCTGAAGGTTTACAGATGCTGTCTTAACCCACATGGACGTCGAACGTGCAGAATTTCGAATCGGTGTGGGATCGACGGATGCCAATTCTGACATCAGTTCAGTTACTGCATGGAAAACTAGAAGTTGCACCGAAGAAACCCGTTGGCACGTCAGCTGAGCACCATGTTCATTATCATTGCGGACAGTCCATACTTTTTCGAATCATTCCCGTTACTTTACACGGAAAGTCAAAATCTGTCACCGTATTCGCCTTCTTGGATGAAGGGTCATCTGCAATGCTCATCGAAAATAGTTTGGTTGAAGAACTTGGAGTAAAAGGACCAACAGTTCCACTGTGCCTCAAGTGAACGGGTAACATGACGAGAAACGAGGAGGAATCACAAGTCGTGACGCTCGAAGTTTCCGCAGTGGATCGGACGAAACGGTATCAGTTGGTAAACGTACGTACGGTAGGATATTTGAATTTACCATCACAAACCCTACGCTTCATGGACCTTCAAGAGAACCACCCACACCTCAAGGGTTTACCGATTCGAAGTTACGAAAAGGTCACACCAAGGCTTCTGGTCGGCCTTCGAAACCTACAGTTAGCGGTTCCGCAAAAAATAAAGGAAGGCAGCAGTGGAGTCGTAGCTGCCAAGACTCGCCTAGGGTGGTGCGTGTAGGGAACCCTTGATCCAGTTGAAAGATCAGATGAGTATAGCTATCATGCGTGCGATTGTGAAGCAGAAGAAAGATTGGACCTTATGATGAAGGATTACTTCAACTCCGAAGATTGTGGAGCAAAGCATTTGGGCGGACTAGTGTCCGAAGAGGAGAAAAGAGCACGCAAGATTATGGAACAGACAACGACTAGAGTAGGTGACCGCTTCGAGACGGGGCTTCTGTGGAGAACCGACTACGTGGAGTTACCCGACAGTTACCCAATGGCCCTCCGACGATTGGAGTATTTTGAGAAGCGTATGGAACGGGATCGGCTTCTGAAATGTTTCACCAGAAAAATGTTATCAAACGCGATAGACCGGATAACAATCCAAACGTTTTCTGGATGAAGGTTCTGATATTAGGAGCCACCAGTTCCCCCTCATCAGCCCAGTTCGTCAAGAACCGAAATGCGCAGGAATTTTCCAAGCTGTTCCCAAGAGCAGAGCAATAGAGCCATTATGTTAGAGAGAGAGAGAGAGAGAGAGAGAGAGAGAGAGAGAGAGACAGAGAGAGAGAGAGAGAGAGAGAGAGAGAGAGAGAGAGAGAGAGAGAGAGAGAGAGAGAGAGAGAGAGAGAGAGAGAGAGAGAGAGAGAGAGAGAGAGAGAGAGAGAGAGAGAGAGAGAGAGAGAGAGAGAGAGAGAGAGAGAGAGAGAGAGAGAGAGAGAGAGAGAGAGAGAGAGAGAGAGAGAGAGAGAGAGAGAGAGAGAGAGAGAGAGAGAGAGAGAGAGAGAGAGAGAGAGAGAGAGAGAGAGAGAGAGAGAGAGAGAGAGAGAGAGAGAGAGAGAGAGAGAGAGAGAGAGAGAGAGAGAGAGAGAGAGAGAGAGAGAGAGAGAGAGAGAGAGAGAGAGAGAGAGAGAGAGAGAGAGAGAGAGAGAGAGAGAGAGAGAGAGAGAGAGAGAGAGAGAGAGAGAGAGAGAGAGAGAGAGAGAGAGAGAGAGAGAGAGAGAGAGAGAGAGAGAGAGAGAGAGAGAGAGAGAGAGAGAGAGAGAGAGAGAGAGAGAGAGAGAGAGAGAGAGAGAGAGAGAGAGAGAGAGAGAGAGAGAGAGAGAGAGAGAGAGAGAGAGAGAGAGAGAGAGAGAGAGAGAGAGAGAGAGAGAGAGAGAGAGAGAGAGAGAGAGAGAGAGAGAGAGAGAGAGAGAGAGAGAGAGAGAGAGAGAGAGAGAGAGAGAGAGAGAGAGAGAGAGAGAGAGAGAGAGAGAGAGAGAGAGAGAGAGAGAGAGAGAGAGAGAGAGAGAGAGAGAGAGAGAGAGAGAGAGAGAGAGAGAGAGAGAATTACACCGTCTTCAACCAGTTGCTGCACAGACTGAACACTTAACATTATACAACGGACAACATAACGCCCGGTGGACCCATATAGTACGGACATTATCCGCCGGCTGGAGCGGGAATCGAGCCCTCACTTTGTGACAATCCACCTGAACGGCGGGTGGATTAACTTTTCTGCTCTCACCCAAAGTATTTTACAATACCCGTCCGATTTTGGCTACAAGATTTAACTCTCGATATTCCCCAAGTTTCAAAATCGAATCCCATTAAATAGGAACCATGCTGAAATCTTGCAGTTTTTACTGAAAATGTACTTTTCCTCGCGACCCGCTCGCCCACACTGAAAATTAAATTTCGTTTTTATTACGAAATCGAATGTAGAACTAACAAATCTATTCTTTGTTTTCTACACCGAAATTGATTTTTACTTTTCAAGAAACTACCTTCGTATTCAATGCCACAATACTGTTACATAACTGTTAAAAGCACGAAGCATTAGTTGACACAGAAAGAACACTCATTCATTTTACGAAAACAATACAAAATGCTACGAACATTTTGTTATCAATAAGAATGCATGGTTATATGATTGACTGACAGAACTTCTATATCGACTCAGTATGTAATTGAAAAAAAAGCGCAAACCACGAGGAGTTGTTCAGATTTTTTTTTAAATGTTTCTGATATGAGGTTCGAACCTGTATTTTTGGGAAGACTTGTTATTGAATCCGTGGTTGATCTCACTAAGCCATGGTGACTCGTTAGAAGTTACTTGATTAATGAGTATGAACTTATAAATCAATGATTCCAGCCCACCCAAGCAGCAAAACCAACATGTATGAGTACGATTGAAGAAAAGCAGTGATAGGTTGGTCTTCACAAAATTCATTTCGTGTATATTGTACAAAAAGCTGTAATGACAGCATAAGGAATATTTCATACAAATTACGAGGAATTTATTCTATGAACAAAATCCATGTTTACGAAACAAGGGAAAGTAAATTCACGAAAATAAATTTTCAGTGCATATACTGACGAAGCAACACCGCAAAAAACATCGTTTTACTCACCGTGCTCACACCGTTTCAATAGATTTTTTTAATGGTTGTTCAAATAATAAGTGGTTTGCTTTTAACATACATACATTTTGAGTTTTGGTGGTTTATAGCTTGTGGTTTGTGTCCTCTTAACTTACCTTCAGTTTAATTATTTTCTCTGTTTTATCTAAACAGGAAAATCATGCATAACTTTACAAACCGACGTAAGTTGCGATTGTAAGCAAGCTGTGATTTTTGTGATAAATTGTTGCTACTTGTATTCTTAATACACGAGTAATAAGACATAATTTAGAAAGTTTTATTCATCAATGACGAAAAGGAATCCATATACGCTCTATCTGCTACTCCTCAATATTTTTAAAATAGTTCAGGTACACTGGTGCATCTGCGTTTTGAAATTTGAACCGATTTATCTGATATGATCCAAGTGAAACACGATCTGTCGAAACGGTATAGTGTCGATGGTATAGTGTCGTCGTATCAAGTGGAGTGTATCTGAGTAGTATAAAACAAAAACGGTGTATTATTGAATGTTATTAAAATTGTTCAAATTCGAGAAAAACCATCATTTTGCATAATTTTCTCTTCGTGGTTATTGCAGCGGCATTTATTTAGTTTTGTTCGTTTGTTTCTTTTAATTACATTTATAGTACTACTAGATAACAATAAATCAAAGAACTACTAATAATTTACAAAAATCATTGCGCAATTCACACAATGTGCACTCACCAACAGCGCACTTTTCCGAAATCAAATTTAGAATGAGAAGTAATGAACATCGACTTTAATAGTAGTTTTCTTCTGGGTTCATGCGAGTGTTCTCAACTTGTTGTGGTATGTATTTGAATGATGAATTTCCTACCAATGAACCTATTCAACATAGTATTGTTTTAAAACCGAGTGCTAACCGAGTGCTTATGTATGTATTCTATCCGGTGATCCGTTTTGTTACAAACATTCTTCTATTTATGAACACGCGCCGAACCATCGCACATAAATTCAGCGCGTTTTTTTCCCCATAGAAACGGATAAAATCTTTGAAGGGGAGTAGCTCTCGAATCTTCCGGTCCGCCTCTAAGCATCTTGCTATGAGGTACCAGGTGGGTCTCCAATGGTGGACTGCCTGTCGATCTGCCAAATTTGGAAGACGTCTACATTGAGTTATCTCAAATTATAATAATCCGTCCACTATATCACCATTTATTGGGATTGGTTGAGCAGATTGGAGATAATGAAATCATTGGGTATAGGAACCAGTCTCCGCTAGTTGGAGCTAAACGGATGAGCCTGGACATCAATAGAAGCATAAAGTTGCCAGAAGGCACGAAATGCATCTACGCACTCTTATTTTTACCAAATCCCTCAATCGCAAATTTAAATGGATTAGCATAGATTGTTCTTAAGAAGCCTCTACTTGATTGATACAGTTGTAAAAATTGAAAGTTTATGAAAAAGAGTGTGCTCCAAACATCGGCTGTGAAAGGTTGTCTCGATGCTTAATTACGCACTATTTTGCTATCGGGCATGGCGCGTTTCGTATTGTTTCGGTTATCTATAATTCAGCGATGCGAGTGAGCATAGAAAAAAAAACTACAAAAATGCTTCAAGGTGAGATGTGGTGGTTCGCCGGGCCGTGGTAAGGATCACAATTAATTTTCATCCATAATATTGGTTTGCCACACTCGCCGTGTCACTTGCAGAAAGTAAGCCACTATACCTTTTTGAGAGTGGCTGCAATACCATCCTTACCAATGCTTTAAATCGGTTCAAATCGGATTTCCAGCATTATAGAGAATCTTTTTGTTTTTCCAATGAATAACCACCACCCCACTTTGTGAGTGGCCCCAATAGCATCCTCACTGTTGGTTTAAATAGGTTCAAATCAGAAATCGGTACTAATATTTAAATATTTCACTAAACGCCGCGTGAATTCAGCTTATCGTTTACCAAAACGAATCCTGCTGCCACCCAATCCTGTTATCCAACATCCCAGTGAAAGTGCAGAGGCCCTACCCTTTTCTTATTTGACATGCATTCGGGTGAAGCAGGCGCCAGTATTGCCTTACCTTGGGATGACCAGTTTTTACACATTGAGGATGTATACTAGTCTCAACCATCATCTGTTGGTTCTCTGTGTAATAACAGCTGATCTGGCAGCAACGGCGTAGCAACCTTGGGCAGTCAATCATGCTCATTATCTTGCTCATGCTCATAGAAAGGGATACAATCTTTGAATGGGATAAGACCAGTGCAACTTCTCGCACTGATTAGCATACTGTCTTGCTTTCTCACACACTTATCAAATTACTGGTCTGAAAATCGGATACGATTCTTCTCGTTTCACCTGGATTATATCGTTGCATGTGCTCCATTAATATCTCTTGGATACAGAAACAATATTTCAAAATACTGAATCAAACTGTAAGATATGATTAACATACATTCTCAATAA
Source organism: Aedes koreicus (assembly GCA_024533555.2). NCBI lineage: Eukaryota > Metazoa > Arthropoda > Insecta > Diptera > Culicidae > Aedes > Aedes koreicus. The sequence goes on from JAHHFK020001322.1 coordinate 448,145, forward strand.
TACGAAACTACAGTACCGTAAAACGGGATATTATTGATCAGCGGGGTAACATTGATCGGTTTGACCCATCATGAATAGTTCAAATATACATTTTCCGTTGATACACTTTCTAACTATAAATTATGAATTATGTTTCTCAATCTGGTGTTATTTGACTTCCGAAAGCTATAACATTGGTTAAAATATTACGTTTTTTGATTGCCAAGAACTGAAAATTGAACTAAGCATAGCTTTTACCACTTTCAGCTAGCGGGAAAAAACCAATCAATGCTTGAATCATAGTTAACATTTCTAGAGATATTTTTTTAGACACGCTAGGTTAGCTAGGTTGGGTTTACTATTTAAAAAAAATCTCATGGATGTCCGCTTTTTGCGCTTTTTTGCTACAACTTATTACAAAATCGAGGAGACTTCGCGCTTTTTCATTGAGGGAAAGGGACAATCTCACGAACATTAAAAATAAATAATAAAAAATTGAAACAAACATTAAAAATCTAAAAATAAAATCAAAAGTTAGGGGGGGGGGGACGGCCCTACCCTGCCCCCCTCTGGCTACGCCTATGATTATGTTGACGATTATCTTGACAGTTTTGAGACGGTCGAAGAAGCCATGTCGGTAGCTGCTGATGTCAAATGGATACACTCGAAGGGAGGTTTTGAAATGCGCAATTGGTCGTCAAATCAACAGATTGTACTACAGCATCTTGGTGAATCAGTGAAGCAAGACATCATAGATTTGTCGTTTAAGGCTGATTCTGAACGCGTTTTGGGAATGTTGTGGCGCACGGAAGTACACTCAGTAGCAAAAAAAAAGCCGAGCAAAATTTTGCTTCCATAAACCGTCATATGCAACCTTCTGTAAGTTTTTCAATTATCAACATTTTTGACTGAAAATTTGACAGCACTATAAATAATGTATTGACCTTATGTGACCAAAATTTTATGTTTGTTAAATTTATAAATTTGAAATTATGATGATATGTCAAAAAAGTCGTTTTTGGACAAACCAATTTAAAAAATACGTATTTTTGTGAAAAATTTAGGTAGCATTATAAAAATATCACCACAGCCTAAAAAGATATCGAAAATAATGTGGACAAAATTTGAACTGTTTCCATTAAATGGTTTGGACTACAACTGGGGTCAAAGTTGACGCACCACCATGAGTGTTTCCCCTTTTCACGCGGTATTGACCATGCTGAAATATCGGTGCAAAAAAAAAGCCGAGGCGAATTCATCTTGTTAATACACATGGTTTGTTACGCGTGAAATATCCCAAATAATTAGTGTAACTCACGAAGAACTTCAAAATATGGCATATACTTTGAATTGGTTTGTGAAATCTACGTATACAGTATTATACAGTATTATTAGTAGAATTCGCCTCGGCTTTTTTTTTGCACCGATATTTCAGCATGGTCAATACCGCGTGAAAAAGGGAAATACTCATGTTGGTGCGTCAACTTTGACGCCAGCTGTAGTCCAAACTATTTGATGGAAACAGTTCAAATTTTGTCCGCATCATGTACTATAGCTTTTTAGGCTGTGGTGATATTTTTATTATGCTACCTAAATTTTTCACAAAAATACGTATTTTTGAAATTGGTATGTCCAAAAACATATAATATCATAACTTTAAATTTATAAATTCAATGAACATGGAATTTTGGTCGCATAAAGTCAACACATTATGTATAGTGCTGTCAAAGTTTTAGTCAAAAATATTGATAATTGACAAAGTTACAGGAGGTTGAACATGACGTTTTTTGGAAGCAAAATTTTGCTCGGTTTTTTTTTTGCTACTGAGTGTAGATGTTCAGCGCTTTTCAACGTCGTTCAGGGAAGAAATCGTTGTACTGGTCAAAACTGGTACAATTCCAACAAAGCGCCAAGTTTTGAAGTGTGTCATGAGTCTCTTTGACCCACTTGGTCTGCTTGCCTGCGTCCTTGTTCACGGGAAAGTTATGATGCAAGATATTTGGTGAAGCGGAATCAAATGTGACGAAAACATCAACGATAAAATCTACGAAACGTGGAAACGATGGTTGGGATTGTTGGACCGCGTCAATGAAGTTCGATTACCAAGGTGCTATTTTCAAAAGGCAAGTGCCTATTTATATAACTCGTTGGAGGCACACGTATTTGTCGATGCGAGTGAGACAGCGTATTCTGCAGTTGTGTATTTCCGGGTAGTGAACTCGGACGGTAAGGTGAAATGTGCTTTGGTGTCAGCAAAAACGAAGGTCGCTCCATTGAAGTACGTTTCCATTCCTCGATTGGAGCTAATGCCAGCAGTCATTGGGACTCGGTTACTCTCGTTTGTGCGGGAAAGTCACACGGTTCATTTCAAGCATTGCATTTATTGGTCAGACTCCGAAGTAACGTTGGCGTGGATCCGATCTGAGCATCGAAGGTACCGACCTTTCGTAGCCTGTCGCGTTGGAGAAATTCTCCCAGCAACCAACGTGAAGGATTGGAGGTATGTTCCGAGTAAGCTGAATGTTGCTGATGATGCCACTAAGTGGACCGAAGGGCCTTGTCTAACACAATCTGGTCGCTGGTTCAGTGGTCCACCTTTTCTACTACTACCCGAGCATAAATGGCCTACGCAAACAACGCAAATCGAGAGTACGGATGAAGAGCTACGAGCGTGTTTTCTACACCAGGACATGCATACGTTGCGAAATCCAATTTGTTTTGAACGCTTCTCAAAGTGGAACCGACTTCTAAGGACGACCGCTTATGTAGTTCGTTTCGTAAATTGCTTGAAGTGGAAAAAATCCGACGCTAACAAAATCGGGGCAAACTTGGCGCAAGAAGAGCTGCAACCTGCAGAGGTTTTACTCTGGAAACTCGTACAATCGGAGGTTTATTCGGATGAGGTAATAATGCTAACGAAAAATAAAACGTCATCAGCAGATAAACGAATGGAGTTGAAAAGGTTAGGCTCACTGTTCAGGTTGTCACCAATGATTGATGCACAAGGAGTCCTACGAGTCGATGGTCGGATAACCGCTGCGAAAACAGTTTCTGAAGACGTAAAGTTTCCCGTGATCTTACCCAAAAATCACCATGTTACCAATCTCATCGTAGCCAACTACCATGAAAAATTTCTGCATGGTAATTCCGAAACAGTGGTGAACGAAGTACGTCAACGATTCTACGTTTGCCAACTACGAACGGTCGCTCGAAAGGTAGCTGAGCGATGTCAATGGTGCAAGATAATGAAAGCTAAACCAACGGTGCCAAGAATGGGTCTTCTCCCGACTGCACGTCTGTATCCGAATGTTCGTCCGTTTTCTTATATTGGTGTCGATTATTTCGGCCCTATCCTGGTGAAGGTTGGTCGGTCAGCAGTTAAACGATGGATTTGCTTGATAACGTGCCTAACAATACGTGCAGTGCACGTAGAAGTCGCTTACGATTTGTCAACGAAGTCGTTTATAGCATGTATACGTCGGTTTGTCTGACGAAAAGGAGCTCCACTCGAAATATACTCAGACAATGGACGAAATTTTTCTGGAGCAGATCGAGAGCTACGAGATCAAATCCAGCGAATCGAACAGGATACAGCGACAACATTTACCAACGCGGCAACAAAGTGGTTGTTCATACCGCCTTCCGCACCACATATGGGAGGATCATAGGAGCGTATGGTACGGTCCATCAAGAACGCAATGGCTAGCCTACCACAGCATCCAAAACTCGACGAAGATGGACTACAAACGTTAGAGATCGAGGCTGAAGCGATCGTAAACTCGCGACCGCTCACTTATCTACCGTTGGATTCTGAGGAGCAAGAGGCGCTCACCCCAAACCACTTTATTATGGGAAGCTCAACTGGAGTCAAGCGACCGGCGGTGAAAACAGCAGAAACCGAAACTATCCGTACATCTTGGGATTTGATTCAGCAGCGCATTGATCATTTCTGGAGGCGGTGGGTTAAAGAGTACCTACCGACGTAAACTACGCGTACTAAATGGCTAAGTGAGACAAAACCGGTTCAATGTGGAGATCTCGTGATCGTTATTGACGAAAGCAGAAGGAACGGATGGATACGCTGTTAGGCGCGGGTCCTGGAAGTTACAATTGGCAGAGACGGCAGAGTTAGGCAAGCTTTGGTGCATACACCTACTGGACTGTTTCGACGACCGGTTTCTAAACTGGCTGTGCTGGACGTAGCTGAACGGAGTAAGGTTGAAGCTACCACTCATCCTCACGGGGAGGGGAATGTTGCCACGACCGCAGAACCAGCAACCCGGCTCGAGGCGCCTCTACCATAAACGCTTGAGCGAATAAAAGGTTCACTCAAACAACACTACGTGCGCGTCGAGTTGACAGACGAGAACAATACGTGTTCTAATGAATAGAGTAGCCAAATGATAGCCTACAAAGAACTGAGATAGAACTATTTACAGTTGCTGGAATGTTACCTTTTTAATCTTAATTTTCCCAAATTTATCATTTATTCGTAAGTTATGATTATATAATAAAACATTATTAATACTAATTATCCTACCCTACTACTACAGTGTAAAATATTCTTGAGTTCAACCTGAAGTTTGTGAAAATTAGTGGTTTGAAGAATCAGCATGATCTTCGAATGATCTAAATTTGGCTAAATTGAACCGATTAACCGAGTAATGCAGCCTAGATGTACAGAAAATAGTCACACGTTATTAACTAACTGCTCACATCAATAAAATAATCATTTAACAAGAAAACAATAAAATAATCATTCAACAAGGAAAAAATATTGGTAAAATTTCCAATGGTAATGTATGAGTTTGCGTTTGTATATTTTACAAATGACGCAACCAAAGGAACAAAATCTGTGTAGAGTAAATTATAATGTTTTCATTATCGAATGACCGGTAAATCATATGTGAAAATCACTGAAACGTTTCAAAGTAATTTTAGTTTAGTTGTTTGTGAAATTATGTGTTGCGTAGAGTGAATACAGCTGGCAATGCCTTTAATCAGAAAATCAGGGGAAAAACCGTACGAAGACAGCATTTAATAGTAAATCTCTAGAATGGGACGAAGTTGTATCCATGAATAGACCCAATTTGGTGACTATGGACCGACATTGCATTCATTTCCCTCGAAAGTTTCTGACTTAATAAAATGAGTTGTGTAACTTTTTGTGATACATACTACCAAACGTCTTATTAAACGTATCTAAGCAAGTGTAAATCTAGTTCAATATCGCTCACAGCTACCATACTTCATGAGTTATGATAAAAAATATAATCGATCGTTGCATATTAGGCTGAGTTAAGGGACACATACCGTATCTTATATTTAGTTTATAAAATGAACTATTAGAAAATCCTAGCCGCCAATGCGACAAAGATTTTTCATTAGGGCCTAACTGACAAACGCAAACAATGTCTGTTTCCGCGAATTTCTCGTCATTGAAAACACGCCTAATCAATCCACCAAGGTCATTTAAAAAGGAAGAGTTCAGCTATCCGATAGAATTGGAGGCTTACATGAGTAGCCTTTGTGCCACGAGAAATTTACGGAAGAAGCCATTGTTTACGTTTGTCAATTAGGCCCTAATGAAAAATCTTTGTCGAATTCTGACTATCTAATGCGTCATACAACGCATCAGATGCGGAACTATAGATGCAAGCAGGATCGATTAGTGCGAGTTGTGTCGTGTTTTGAACTGCAACGAGTATATTTTCATCTTACAATTATGTGCTCTCAGGTATTGTTTTGGTCATATCTCCACGAAGGGTTATCCAATCATAATGAAACTATCACAAGTTTTTTGAAAAATCTGCAGCAAAACTAAAATCAGTACACAAATAGCTCAGTATGTAATCATAGTCTGGACAGTTGGATTACATATTGTAATACGCCGTAAAATACTGTTTCGTTCATATCTCCGTAACGAAATGTCGGAATGTAAAAAAAAATTAATATTCTATGGGAATGTTGTCATTTGCCGCCAACAGAACTGAAATCGGTTCACAAACGGCTGAGATACCGATGTGACAATATTTGTAACGCACACACAGACATGCACACACAGTTCGTCGAATTGAGTCGAATGGTATATGACACTCGGCCCTCGGGGCCTCGGATATAAAATCGAATTTTCAAGCGATCTCAATACCCTTCTTTTGGTCTAAGAAGGGTAAAAAGAATTTTATATAGCTAAGTTATTTGTTTCCAAGTAATTTTGGACCGCTGATTTCAAATATGCTATCTAAATAGTCGAATTAAACCAAACTACCGAGCAAGGATGGTTCCAATCGTATCAAAAATCATTCGTTGCACGCTCTTTTTTGATTCAATAAACGCACACAACGAGAAGTTCTGCTTCACCTGTCAAACAGAAAACTGATGGGGCAAGGTAAAATTTGAATGAACACATCTTGAACTTCGTCGCCTGTCAAGTGTATGCGTGTTCATCCCTGCTTGCTTGTACAATTCTACACGCTAAGAAAAAAGTACCCAAAACTAAGTAAAAATAAACTCAACGTTGAGTTCTGTCAAGTGAGGTTACCAGTTGGGTGAATTAAAAAATTGAAGTAGGTATAATTCACCCATCATGTCAGTAATGATAGATATACTCAAATTTAAGTTTTTCTTATGTTCGATATTTTATTCCAATTTAAAAAAATTTTAATTGGCACACACCTGCCGTCGTGTCGTGAATTACAACATCGTCGTTCGTTATATTGTTGGTTTTATGCTTATAGATCTATGTATATTATCAACAATGTTTGAAAATTTAATCAGGACCATTAACTATTGTAAACTGGTATTTCCAAACCTAATTTGTTTATATTTTAATTTGAAGACCAAAACAACTCAATTTTAAGTTGAAGCTACTCAACCATCCCGTTCTCTTCGCGCATTGAACGGTTGAAGTATTTTCAACTTAATTTTGGTTGAAAATCGAAAATAGCAATTCAAGCGTAACATTTGAAAAGGGCCTAACTGCAAAATGTAAACAAACCGAGTTTTACTCTATTCCAATCAAAATCTATGTAATCTACACCAACCTATTTTCATCTACACATAATACTCACTTTTATGTGTATTTTTGGATAATTTATAAAAGGGCCTAACTGGTTTTCCTTGAAAAACCAGATTGGCCCTTTTGTACTAAAAGGGCCTATCTGAATGCTCACATCAATTTGAATTAGGTCCTTTTGTAATTAAGTGGATTATGAAGCAATATTTAGTGTTTTCGTTATTCATAATAAATTCTTATTTCAGTAGGCTTAGGCTATTTTGAAATTGTATGCCAAAAATTCTGTTTTGTTTACATCATGGCTCAAAAATTTAATTTGGTGGCGTTATATTGTCAAGTTTGAACGATTTCGGCCTAATAATTATTGTTTTTTATCGTGTTTTACTACGATGGAAGGCGAAAGCAAATTCCAAGCATTGTTGGGTGAGTAAATATTATGGAAAAATATTTATTTGTAGTGAATGTTATGGTGCACCATTCAATTCAATTACAGCTGCTGCTGCTGAGTTGTATGCACGGGATGAAGTTGTTAACGTTTGTGGTGCGGCATCCGCTGATCGATCCAGGGTTTCTACGGTGGAAACACCGGCTGTAGGTCGGTACGAGGAGGTGCTAAACGCTTCGTGGCATGAGATGTCAACCTCGTTCCGTGATGTTGTTACCTCAACTCCTAAGATACCACTTTCCCGACCAGAGTACACAGCCTTGGATTTATCTCTGTCGCAGATAGACGTAGAGGATGAGCCTTTGGATCTTTCCATCAGCGGCAACAAGAACGATCCAATCGATTTAGTGTTACGCAAATCAGAATTTCATGACTCGGTTCCGGTTAAAGATGGGTGTCCCATGAATTTGATTATTGTCGACAGGCTTAATTCCATTACAGTCAAAAAAGAATACGTCAAACGTAGCAGCTGTCAGCGCACTTCCCAGACTGGTCCCGATAGTGCTTCCGAGCCCGAAGGGCCGTCGAGTGTGACGCAGATCAACAACAATGATCATAGCTACAGCGCCTCCCGGGAATGCGTTGTGAAATTGAATGTGAATGAAAAGGAAACGGACTCAAAGGCTAACGATCAAGATGTGCCAAGTACGTCAAAGGGCATCAAGGCTGTGCCGATGATCGAGGCACGCAGGGACACCTACAAAAGCGGATATGTTTTTAACGAAGAGGCTATCGACAAGCCCTGTGATAATGATAACGACGATATTCTTAACGATGAGATGCCCATTGGTGACGCATGATTGCTGAAAGATATTTCTATATTCGAGTACTTCCAACAATACCACAATATTTCATTATTTGAACCAGAGTCTGATGAAGAGGTTATTGAATCATGCAAGTCTATGCTTCCTGAAGGTATATTTCAGTAGTTTATACAAAATACTTATAAATATTTTCTGAAATAAAATTTAATCATTCAATTACAGAGCAACGAACAACTAGAAAACGGAGATCGGTTGAAATGGAAGTGCTTGCTTCAAAATCACCGTTGAAAGAGAACGTGAATGGCGGATCCAATGCAAGCTTTGACGGGGATCCTATTTCAAACCCGCCTGGATGTGGAGAGCTCGAAAAAGAAAATATTGTAAGGAAGATAGACACTGCTCATCGTAAGCTTGTGAAAAATAGACTTCTCAAAGCGAAGGGTCTGGAATACAAACGGGGAGATGGTAGCACAGCTCCTGCTCGGCGAATCAAGCAGAGCTGCAACTGCCCCAAGCTTCAATGCACCGAAAAATTTACCGACGAAATCCGGGAAAAGCTTCTCAAGAATTTCCTGCAACTGCCCCAAGCTTAATGAGAAAAATTAGAAATCCGGGAAAAGCTTCTCAAGAATTTCCTGCAGCATCAATTTATATACAATCATATGTCGGTAGCACACGTTGGAAGGCACACGGTAAGAATAAAATAAACTGCAAATGTCACAGTTCTAATATTTGTTTAATCCATACATACAGGTGATCAACTCAAGAAGAGAACTCACTCGTTTCAATTTCATGCCGGGAGTAGGAGGGAAAGTAAAAGTGTGTAAGAAGATGTTCTTGTCAACTTTCGACATTACCGCCAAAAAAGTTCGAGTTCTCGCGCAGAAGCTGACGAAAGAAACTGGTATTGCTTCCGAAGACCAACGTTGCCATAATCGGAATAGCAACATAATTTCGGAAACCGATAAAAGGCGTGTCGAAGACCATATCCTGTCATTCCCTTCTTGCACCTCTCACTACACACGTGACAAGTCGTCGAAACTGTATCTCTCCAGCGATCTGAATATCAAAAACATGTATGAGCTTTATCAGCAGAAGTGCCTCATTGAGGAAACCGACCCGGTGCACTACAATTCCTACCGCAACATGTTCAACCGCTTCAATTTGGCATTTAGGAAGCCGCTCTCCGATACCTGCAACAAATGTGACACATTGACTACAGAGGCGAAGTTAGCTACCGGTTCTGATCTGGTAGATGTACAACAAAGATTGATCACACATCAGCAGCAAGCTAAGGCTATGTACGACGAAAAACGCAGGGACATGGGTGACACAAAGTTGGATCATTCAGTAAAAGTTGCTTCATTTGACCTACAAAAGTGTCTACCAACCCCTTTCCTAAAGTGTGTACAGGCTTTCTACCGTCGTCAGCTGTATACTCTGAACTTGACGGTTTTCGAGTCATACAAAGGCAAGAATGAGGCTTACTGCTACCTATGGAATGAGTCCTTTGCACGCCGAGGAGCCCAGGAAATCGGATCTTGCATTTTGCATCATATACAGCAAACACTTAGAGAGCAGTCAAATGAGGAGTCATCGGCGTTGAAGTTTGTTTTTTACTCGGATCGCTGCAGTGGACAGAACCATAACTTCGTAATGTGTATGACTTTCCTGTACATAATTGATCTCTGCCACGCAGAAGGGAGAGACGTTACCATATGCCATAAATTTATGGTGTCAGGGCACTCCCACATGGAGGTTGATTCTGTCCACGCAGCGATCGAACGGGCTAAAAAACGAACAAACGTTGACATTGAGACACCCAGAGACTGAGCTGTTTTCATAAGCCAGATATGGCGAAAAATTCTCCTCAATGTTATTGAGTTAAGCCAAAGGAACTTTCTGGCCTTAAAAGAGCTGAATTTGCGCTACCAACGTCCGAAATGCAACACCGAGGGTCAGTTGGTAAAACTTCGTGACATATTGTGGTTTGAGTACAAAACTACTGCACCAGGACATGTATTTTACAAGCAGAACGTGGAGGACGATTACAGTTGCTTCAGTGCGTTGAAGACAGACGAGCCTCTTCACGAGCCCATTAATCTTGTTCCCATCTCGAATACACCAATAGCTCTTTCCCAAGAAAAGCTGGAAGACCTACGAAGCCTTCTGCCATTTATTTCCAACAAAGAGTATTATACCACAATGCTGAAAAATCTTGTTGCCCTGAAACGTGGCCGCAAGAAGGCGGTAAATGCAGCAAATCATTTTGAAAATGATTTGGACTTGATTGAAGAAGAATATGAATGATCGAACAAGTTGTCAATACGAAAACTTCATTATAAGCTCCAATTACACTTTTTTGGAAAAACACTACATACAGCTAAATACATAAAAGTAAAAACAATTTATCTGTTGCACGTCTATTATTAAGAACAAAATTATACCACACATCCGAAGCTTTAACAGTAAAAACATGCATACACCTTTATATCTCACTCTATTTTCGAGTATTTTCAAACCGTTTTCCTATTGTAGGATCCTTTTCATATGAACGGATGGATATATTCATCAAATATATTCCATCATTTCATAGTAAAATTTTGAATAATATATTAAATGGCCTATCTGAAAACGTGAAAATTTAAAGGGCCAATCTGTAAGGGCCAATCTGCTCTATAGTGCTCAAGAGGGCCAATCTGCTTATCCTTCTCAATTTCTCCTTTTTATTACAGTTTATGGTATAGTATCGCGGCTGTAAGGCATTTGCTTACGTAGAGCATTTAATTAGGTATCAAATGCCCAAATAAAACATAGAACATTATGCTAATCTTTCAAATAGGATTATGATAAATCAAGCAAAAACTTCCGCTTGAATTTTCTCAATGTTTACGTTTGGCAGTTAGGCCCTTTTCAAATGTTACGCTTGATCCCAGACGGTACATACTTAACGAAACTTCGAACACTGACACTGAATGATTCTGTGCAAATGAATGCTATCATCTTTCGTCTCCGAACATCATCATCTGGCGATCCTTCTAGGTCGTATTTCCACAGCCACTCAATCAATGAAGAGGGAATCACAGGTAGGCAGAGCTGTTGTCCATTCGACTTGCGTGGTGGAATGAAGTAATCTACATAACGTCTGATCTTGTACACTCACTGAGTTCCAGCAAATGATGCCTTTACCAATACATTTATCGATATGGTTGTTTCAAGTACGCATAACAATAAATAATTTTCGCCGATTTTTTCGGCCATCACCAACACTGCTACCGAGATATGACCACTTTATGGTCCCCCGGAATATCCGGTTCATCCGATAAAATGGTACAATCATTAATCTCGTCCTAAAGTATTACGATTTTTTTCATAACCATTTGTACATAAAAGGTAAGAATTAAAGCGATGTGGAAAACAATTTAAAGCTCTGGCTATTGCATGGTCCTCCGGAAGTTACGGAACATCCGTAAAATTTGATAATGCAGCAATTCTATACCAAAAAGATGAAGTGGATCTTAGTATTTCGCAATATTTGGTAGGTTTGTTCCTTTGCGGAAAATATATGACTCGAATATTTCATTTTGTCACTAGGGTGACCCATTTTGAGATAGGGAAATTTTAGGAAATAAATGTTTTTCAAAGAATTATAACTTTTAAACCACTGAACCGATTAACTTGTTTATGTTCGTCACTCTAGCACGAAAGGGTTGCACAACACTTCAAATACTTAGGATGTTCCGGATGATCCGGTGGACCATACAGTGGTCAGTCGAAATAAAAAAGGGTTACTACAGTGGATTCGTTCTCACATTACATGTAATCTTATTTGAAAATAAAATCTAAATTCATCCATCTTTCGTGAGATCTGACCCTTTTTACACTTCCCTGGGATTGCTAGGAATACGATACCGGATGTGGTCATGGCCATTGTGGTTCTGAAATTTGATATCATCATCATTGGACTTATTTTAGAATTGTCATGTTTGAAGTGCATAATGGGTTTTTATATAAGTCGGAAATCGGCAGCTTCCCCGATGGTATCTCCGGAATCAGTAAACCGTCAATAAAACTCAAAAGCATTGTTGTTATGAAATTAATACATATATATATACGTATTTAATCAATTTATAGCCAAAAACTTACAGCCTAATAGAACTGATCAATCTGAACAAGGCTTAACCAGCAAGTTCTTGTGATATCTTCATAGGTGCTTGAGCATTGTGGTTACACTTGAACCGCTGTATTCGTACAGTGGTGCCCAAAAAATCCGCTCTATTTCCGATACATACAGTGCTAGACATTCGTTTAGCCTTACCTAAGAATTCATTGAACGTGATTTTTGAGTGGGATAAATTTTCAACGTATTAGTAGTGCAACTAAAACAATGACATCTATATAAGGTCTGGGGCAACGCACTGCTTGCTTGTATTGAAAGCAAAAATAATGTAAACTTTCTATGAGCATGCATAGGTTCAGATGAAAAAAAAAATCGGTTCAAACGTTTATTACAAGTGCTGAATTGTTGAAATAATCATGATATAAATGCCATTTATTGAGCAGAAGCATTTCCTCCCGATAACATGGGCCATTTATAGTGAATTTAACTGAGGTAATTGAATTTTTGCCACACTAACTTTCAAACGCTGGGACTTGACAATTGAGTAGCGATATAGAGCCAATTTTCCATCATCGATAGACTAGAATCGGTTGAAAAATTAAGTTTTATAGCGCACACAATTAATAATCACGGAGCGAACGAATCAAAAAAATAGTATGACGTAGCACTTTCCGAGATCTTGTGAAGCGTACGCAAGGAGTACGGTGATATTAGTGTCATGAGCGAATTTTGCTCATTTCACTAATATTGTTGTGGCTACTGGGCCAGACCTTATATAGACGTCATTGCAACTAAAACACTTTCATGGAAAGAACATTCATCTCACTCACACACATACCTCTACGGTATTGAACCTAGACATACACTTGTGCAAAAAACCTTTTAATGTTCATTTAATAACCTTATGAAAATTATCCACAGGGAAACGGTTTGAATTTCATAACATTACCTTATGAAATGCTATAATTGTTGTCACAACCACTTCTAACGGTTTGCTCATGGCAACCATTTATGTTTCATTCTATAACCTTATGAAATTAATTTGTTAGCGTTATGGAACTCATATGCATTGATTATACTAATTATTGCTCTAATATATGTATTTTTTGTATTTTTTAATATTTTTTTATTGAACTCTACTGGAAATTTCATTTTTCCTATATTCGATTTGAGATTATGAAAAAAAGCCAATACCAGTCATCTAATGGTACGCCCGCAGTACAGTTACTGTTAATTGATGAAGAATTTTATGACGAGACTACTAATTTGGATCTTCATGGAAAAGTAATTCCAAACTTTTTCAAAAATGTTAAGAACATGCTACAAAAGGGCGAAGGAAGGTGTCTTTGCGGTTTGAAGCGAGGGGCACGCATCAACGTTTGAGTACAACGGACAAGCTTTTAAAGTAATGAAAAATACTCAAAATTACCTCCAGTTTTTCTTTACAATACAAATTAATACAAAAAGTACTCGATGTAAATTTAAAGTAAATATTGAATACAAATACCTTGAGTACAATTAAAAACATTTTGATTACTTTTAAGCACTGATTTTGATTTAACTCTTTCTTTATTTCAAATTTTTACATTATTTTACATCATTCATATATTATCCTAGGTGCTTATACTGAGTAATTAACATTTCAACCTTATATGCTATGATTTATATCTAATTATGTTAATATTCTTTTATCTTGTGATTGTTGTATTCTCCATATGCGCGGAGTAAACGTATTCGTATTCATATGTTAATATTGTTTTTACCTTGTCTGTTCAGCATTTCTAAAAAGTTTTTTCTTACCTGCGTGTAAGAATAACAGATGATTTCTTAACTATTTCTTGTCTAGAGAGAGAATTGATCATGGCAATTGAAGATTGCAATGATTTTTGTCTAAAATTATTAATAATTTTGATGGACATTTCTTCTAGAGTCTCAACGTTCGAAATTCTATGTAATTCAGTAGTACTGAACCAGGGTGGCAGCTTCGAAATCATTTTCAGAACTTTGTTCTAAATCCTTTGAAGTGCTTTTTTCCTAGTAGCACAACAACTAGACCATATTGGCACAGCATGAAGCATGGCCGGTCTAAAAATTTGTTTGAATATTAGAAGTTTGTTCTTCAAACATAGCTTGGATTTTCTGTTTATAAGAGGATACAACCATTTTATAAATTTATTACATTTCTCTTGAAAGCCCTCAATGTGATCTTTAAAAGTTAATTTTTGATCATGTATCAATCCAAGATATTTTATTTGATTTGACCAAGAAATTGGAAATCCGTTCATAGTGACTATATGACTGTTACCTGGTTTCAAAAATGCAGCTCTAGGCTTGTGTGTGAATATTATAAGTTGAGTTTTGGAAACATTAGGAGAAATCTTTCATTTTTGAAAATAATCAGTAAAAATGTCCAAACTTTTTTTTAGTCTCCGGGATATAACACAAAGACTTTTTCCTTTAGCGGAACTGCATGTGTCAGCAAAAATTGAGTCAGCGTTAGGAAAAATTGAGTTGATGTGAAGCATCATTCTATTCCAAATATTTTTTTTCAAAAAGTTTATTTTTTGATAAAAACAAATTGATTCGTTGGTAGCTAGAAGCTTCATATGAATTTTTGTCTGGCTTCAAAATAGGTACGACTTTGCATTTTTCCATTTATCTGGAAAGTATGCCAGATGAAAACATCTGTTAAATAGTTTTACCAAGATAGACAAGGTACTCTCGGGGAATTTTTTCATGAGGATATAAAAATTCCATCTTCACCTGGTGCTTTCATATTTTGAAAAATTTTACTTATAGTTTTTACTTCATCCAAATTAGTTCCCCAAGAATCATCTAAAATATTTTCTTGAGAGAAAATATTGAGATACTCTCTGGAAACCAGATGCTCAATAGGACTAGAAAGACCCAGACTGAAATTATAGGAGCTCTCAAACTGCTTGGCATGTTTTTGAGCTTTTTTCCGTATTTCTGAGCAAAATTTTATCACCTTCCTTAAACGCTGGTATAGGCTTTTGAGGATTCTTCAGGATTTTAGAGAGTTTCCAGAAAGGTTTGGAACTAGGATCTAATTTCGACACATTATTTTCAAAAATTTTGTTCTTCAGGGCAGAGAAGCGTTTTTTTATTTGTTTTTGTAAATTCGGCTATCTTGAAGATCGCCATCTATTATAACTGAATCGAATTTAACGTCGCATTTTGGCACTGAAGCAGCTCTTGTTCTAACTGGGCTTCAAATGGTGAGTTGACAACTTCGAAGGAGGGTGCGACCGACCTCTCGTCCTCACAAGTTCCTACATCACGCCTACACGAGTCATATGATCACAAAAGACTGCCAGCTGAAACATAAGGAGGCTGGTTGACGTAGCCTGGGCAATGTTGTCAATATGACAATAGCGAAGTGAGGGGGTGCGACTGAAGATCGTGTACCTTTAAATCATATTGTATATTTTCCATTCTCATTTTATTAATAATTTCAGCACGCTTTGGAATCTTTGCATTCCAAAACCATGTAAGAGCCTGGAGCAACATGACAGGCATGAAAAACTTCATTTTGTTTTTCAGCATTTCAGCATAACATTTAATTTAAAATTGCACTTCTGAACTTCAACTACTATATTCATAAAAGACTGGCATGTGCTTATAAATAATGTAAGATTATATTTTAATATTGTGTTTAGTGGCATTGTGGTGAGATAAGCCATTTATTTCAGAAATCACCAAACCGGACTCTTCGATCACTCCAATTGCTATCTTTGAAATGTTACTAGAACCGTATAAAAAAATATTACAACATGTCTTATAAAATAATATCTTTTATTGAAATTTTATCTTTGATATTTGGATATTCTGTTTTCAGCTCTTCCAGGACTAGTAGGATATTTTGCAGTAACAATATATTAGCATTTTTGTCTATAATGATATCTTATTTTTTTGTGTACAAAATATACTACATATTAAATAACATATAACGGAGAAAGGGAGGGACCACCAGGGCACTCAAATAAAACGATTTGGATAGGGAGCATGGGACTGCCTCCTCCCTATTGTTAACATTTCGCGGAACGAGGGCGGGCTCTTCGACCCCATCTATTGGGTTTTTTCTGCCAATCGAGGGCTCGATTCTAGTGCTGTGAGTGTGAACTTGCTTTTGGAAGGAGATTCTTTTCCCTATATTCGCGGGTTTCGCGTAAGTGTCTCTGCTTACGGGCCCGCCCAAACGTTTTTGGCCCTTCATACAGGAGCTTGATAATCACAAACGACAATAGAATCCTGATCAAATCACTTTTCAGATAATTCTACTGCTATGGAAAGTTACCTTGCTACAATAGATAGTAGTATTACATAACCATCATTATCATGAAGCAGCTCTTGTTCTAACTATTGAAAAAGCCAGAGATTCAAGAGCATAATTATGGAACATTAGGATCAAAGTTGTATTCCATAAATGTACGATATTGATCCCAATCAGCTCTATGGTAGTTGAAAGTGGAACTGATGGAGTTATAAATGATTTCTTGAGATATGTCAAATGTAACTGGAAGGTGATCAGAACCGAAGCGGTATATATATCCCATGCTCCCTATCCAAATCGTTTTACTTGAGTGCCCTGGTGGTCCCTCCCTTTCTCCGTTATATGTTATTTAATATTTAGTATATTTTGTACACAAAAAAATAAGATATTATTATAGACAAAAATGCTAATATATTGTTACTGCGAAATATCCTACTAGTCCTGGAAGAGCTGAAAACAGAATATCCAAATATCAAAGATAAAATTTCAATAAAAGATATTATTTTATAAGACATGTTGTAATATTTTTTTTATACGGTTCTAGTAACATTTCAAAGATAGCAATTGTAGTGAACGAAGAGTCCGGTTTGATGATTTCTGAAATAAATGGCTTATCTCACCACAATGCCACTAAACACAATATTAAAATATAATCTTACATTATTTATAAGCACATGCCAGTCTTTTATGAATATAGTAGTTGAAGTTCAGAAGTGCAATTTTAAATTAAATGTTATGCTGAAATGCTGAAAACAAAATGAAGTTTTTCATGCCTGTCATGTTGCTCCAGGCTCTTACATGGTTTTGGAATGCAAAGATTCCAAAGCGTGCTGAAATTATTAATAAAATGAGAATGGAAAATATACAATATGATTTAAAGGTACACGATCTTCAGTCGCACCCCCTCACTTCGCTATTGTCATATTGACAACATTGCCCAGGCTACGTCAACCAGCCTCCTTATGTTTCAGCTGGCAGTCTTTTTTGATCATATGACTCGTGTAGGCGTGATGTAGGAACTTGTGAGGACGAGAGGTCGGTCGCACCCTCCTTCGAAGTTGTCAACTCACCATTTGAAGCCCAGTTAAAACAAGAGCTGCTTCAGTGCCAAAATGCGACGTTAAATTCGATTCAGTTATAATAGATGGCGATCTTCAAGATAGCCGGATTTACAAAAACAAATAAAAAAACGCTTCTCTGCCCTGAGGAACAAAATTTTTGAAAATAATGTGTCGAAATTAGATCCTAGTTCCAAACCTTTCTGGAAACTCTCTAAAATCCTGAAGAATCCTCAAAAGCCTATACCAGCGTTTAAGGAAGGTGATAAAGTTTTGCTCAGAAATGCGGAAAAAAGCTCAAAAACTTGCTAAGCAGTTTTTGAGCTCCTATAATTTCAGTCTGGGTCTTTCTAGTCCTATTGAGCATCTGGTTTCCAGAGAGTATCTCAATATTTTCTCTCAAGAAAATATTTTAGATGATTCTTGGGGAACTAATTTGGATGAAGTAAAAACTATAAGTAAAATTTTTCAAAATATGAAAGCACCAGGTGAAGATGGAATTTTTATATCCTCATGAAAAAATTCCCTGAGAGTACCTTGTCTATCTTGGTAAAACTATTTAACAGATGTTTTCATCTGGCATACTTTCCAGATAAATGGAAAAATGCAAAGTCGTACCTATTTTGAAGCCAGACAAAAATTCATATGAAGCTTCTAGCTACCAACGAATCAATTTGTTTTTATCAAAAAATAAACTTTTTGAAAAAAAATATTTGGAATAGAATGATGCTTCACATCAACTCAATTTTTCCTAACGCTGACTCAATTTTTGCTGACACATGCAGTTCCGCTAAAGGAAAAAGTCTTTGTGTTATATCCCGGAGACTAAAAAAAGTTTGGACATTTTTACTGATTATTTTCAAAAATGAAAGATTTCTCCTAATGTTTCCAAAACTCAACTTATAATATTCACACACAAGCCTAGAGCTGCATTTTTGAAACCAGGTAACAGTCATATAGTCACTATGAACGGATTTCCAATTTCTTGGTCAAATCAAATAAAATATCGTGGATTGATACATGATCAAAAATTAACTTTTAAAGATCACATTGAGGGCTTTCAAGAGAAATGTAATAAATTTATAAAATGGTTGTATCCTCTTATAAACAGAAAATCCAAACTATGTTAGAAGAACAAACTTCTAATATTCAAACAAATTTTTAGACCGGCCATGCTTCATGCTGTGCCAATATGGTCTAGTTGTTGTGCTACTAGGAAAAAAGCACTTCAAAGGATTTAGAACAAAGTTCTGAAAATGATTTCGAAGCTGCCACCCTGGTTCAGTACTACTGAATTACATAGAATTTCAAACGTTGAGACTCTAGAAGAAATGTCCATCAAAATTATTAATAATTTTAGACAAAAATCATTGCAATCTTCAATTGCCATGATCAATTCTCTCTCTAGACAAGAAATAGTTAAGAAATCATCTGTTATTCTTACACGCAGGTAAGAAAAAACTTTTTAGAAATGCTGAACAGACAAGGTAAAAACAATATTAACATATGAATACGAATACGTTTACTCCGCGCATATGGAGAATACAACAATAACAAGATAAAAGAATATTAACATAATTAGATATAAATCATAGCATATAAGGTTGAAATGCTAATTACTCAGTATAAGCACCTAAGATAATATATGAATGATGTAAAATAATGTAAAAATTTGAAATAAAGAAAGAGTTAAAATCAAAATCAGTGCTTAAAAGTAATCAAAATATTTTTAATTGTATTCCAGGTAATTGTATTCAATATTTATTTTAAATTTACATCGAGTACTTTTTGTATTAATTTGTATTGTAACGAAAAACTGGAGGTAATTTTGAGTATTTTTCATTACTTGTGAGTTGTACTCAAACGTTGATGCGTGCCCTGCTTCAAACCGCAAAGACACCTTCCTTCGCCCTTTTGTAGCATGTTCTTAACATTTTTGAAAAAGTTTGGAATTACTTTTCCATGAAGATCCAAATTTAGTAGTCTCGTCATAAAATTCTTCATCAATTAACAGTAACTGTACTGCGGGCGTACCATTAGATGACTGGTATTGGCATCTTTTCATAATCTCAAATCGAATATAGGAAAAAATGAAATTTCCAGTAGAATTCAATAAAAAAATATTAAAAAATACAAAAAATACATATACTAGAGCAATAATTAGTATAACCAATGCATATGAGTTCCATAGCGCTAACAAATTAATTTCATAAGGTTATAGAATGAAACATAAATGGTTGCCATGAGCAAACCGTTAGAAGTGGTCGTGGCAACAATTATAGCATTTCATAAGGTAATGTTATGAAATTCAAACCGTTTCCTGTGGATAATTTTCATAAGGTTATTAAATGAACATTAAAGGGTTTTTTGCACAAGTGTGTGTCTAGGTTCAATACCGTAGAGGTATGTGTGTGAGTGAGATGAATGTTCTTTCCATGAAAGTGTTTTAGTTTCAATGACGTCTATATAAGGTCTGGCCCAGTAGCCACAACAATATTAGTGAAATGAGCAAAATTCGCTCATGACATTAATACCACCGTACTCCTTGCGTACGCTTCACAAGAGCTCGGAAAGTGCTACGGCTTACTATTTTTTTGATTCGTTCGCTCCGTGATTGTTAAACTTAATTTTTCAACCGATTCTAGTCTATCGATGATGGAAAATTGGATCTATATCGCTACTCAATTGTCAAGTCCCAGCGTTTTGAAAGTTAGTGTGGCAAAAATTCAATTACCTCAGTTAAATTCACTATAAATGGCCCATGTTATCGGGAGGAAATGCTTCTGCTCAATAAATGGCATTTATATCATGATTATTTCAACAATTCAGCACTTATAATAAACGTTTGAACCGATTTTTTTTTCATCTGAACCTATGCATGCTCATAGAAAAGTTGAATAGTGTTACGTCATCACTCGTCGGCTCAGCAATGTTTACATTATTTTTGCTTTCAATACAAGCAAGCAGTGCGTTGCTCGGTAGACCTTATATAGATGTCATTGTTTTAGTTGTACTACTAATACGTTGTAAATTTATCCCACTCAAAAATCAGCGTTCAATTTGAATTCTTAGGTAAGGCTAAACGAATGTCTAGCACTGTATGTAGTCGGAAATAGAGCGGATTTTTTTGGGCGCTACTGTACGAATACAGCGGTTCAAGTGTAACCACAATGCTCAAGCACCTATGAAGATAACACAAGAACTTGCTGGTTAAGCCTTGTTCAGATTGATCAGTTCTATTAGGCCATAAGTTATCTTGATAAAAATTTTTGGCGAATAGGACATATTTTAATTGTTGGGAAGGTAGATAGGAACGAGTGATGAGATTATGAGGGAGGGGTGATGGGAAGTAAAATTTACCTCATGCAAAGTGAAATTATTTAGACTAACATAGTTCCGATTATAACGAGAACAAACATAACATGATGTTCGCTCAGCGTCAACGACATAAGATTTCCATATGCCCCATGGTGTGAGTCAAAGTAAAAACGCTAACTATTATTGCATATGCTACTCAGCAGACTAATCCATAGCATATATGTATACTGAAACAGAATGTTTGTAGGAGATGCTGGAATCTGACTTTCTAGTTGCTTCCTTATCGTCGGCATTTGTGATCGTCGCGGCCAATGTGCGTATTGAGTCTACAGTGGAACGATGAAATGAGTGGAAAAATCTCGTGAAAATAACATGCACACACATCATCGGGCATACACATTAAAACACGAAGTGCGAAGGAGGCATATACATTGTACTACATACGTTGGTTAGTTTACATTTCTTCCTGATGCAAACCAAATGTGTGCATATATTTTCTCTACTTCTGGTTAGTTCTAATCTGCACGCCGGACGGTTCGTAACTTGAAATGAGTAGGACATCAAAACCAGAGAAGAGTGTTGATCGTGAACGCGGGTTGATTTGCTGACGTGGATTGTGCAACGTGGCAATATTTTAGCTGGAGTATTTAGTGTATTCACTTTTGACGGAGCAGTACCAGCGTGAAGATTCGGAATAAAAATTCGGTCTAAAGTGAGTAGTTTAAAAAAATGGCGTTATTACTGGGAGGGACTTCTTCAATAAAAAATTGTGCGGTTTATACGTTTCAATCAATGTATCATGTCAAGTTTATAAAGGTCTTAAATCTTTGAGTTTTAATTTCAATTGACATTTGGAGATTGTTTTTTTTTTATTTGTAAATGCTGGTCAACATGTTTTGAAACTGCCGAGTTCAATTAACTATTTTGAATATTCTCTTCATTTTCGAGTAAGTTTTGCGGCTAATAAAACGTAGGATTTTATCGGCGAAACAATAACAGTAGATCGGTTGTTGATTCTTCTGAAATGGGAACAAATACAAATAACTTCCTTTCCGTAATATTATCTTCTCTTTCCCATGATGGCACAGGAAATCCAGCACTTCTTGGTCCGCCTTATAATTCGCAATCTACCATCACCATTGCTTAGTTTGGCTTCTCCGGGTGTTCATTATTATCATATACATATGTGTATTCTTGATAATTAACTTCAGGTTACTTCGATTATAATAATTGTTCTTTAATAAAGTGAGCACCTATTTTTCCACGAGAACTGAATTATGGAGAGTGTGAGCTGTTTAGTGGAATACCTGTAACTAGAAAATAAGATGAATAATTAGTAATTTCCATTTAATTTCAACTACCTTTATTGTTTATTTTGACAGATACGCGTATTTCGTCTACAATGTGCAGACTTCTTCAGTGTCGTGTACTAATACTCGAGAGTGTCGAGAGTGAGTCGAGTATTAGTACACGACACTGAAGAAGTATCTGTCAAGATAAGCAATAAAGGTAGTTGGAATTAAATGGAAATTACTAATCATTCTTCTTATTTTCTAGTCACGAGAACTGTTTATTTTCGAAAAAAAATTCAATGGTTTCGATTATGTAAATGAAGGTTAGTGTATATTCAGAAACCTTCCTGGAGAATTCTCGAACCTAACTCCTGATGCCTCCCATAAGGTTTTTCACAACTTTTACCGTAACTTTTCGCATAGCCGTAGACCATTTCTTTTTCAAATTGTTAACGAAACTAGCTTCTCTTTCATCCTTCTTGAGATGCCGTTTAATAATTGCCCAGTATCTTTCAATGGGTCGTAGTTCAGTGGGGTTTGCCCTTCAATCATGCAGGAAGAGAAAAAAAATTAATTGTGCACAGTTACCTGCAAAATCCATCTGCGCCAACTGGGGAGCTGCCAAAATGGCTGGATTATCCTAAAAGTACTGTCGGGCGAGTTATTATCGAGGAACAAGGAAACTTCAACAACTGCCCGCAAAGTGCAAATCAATCGTTGGAGTGGAACCGTTGCTTGTCAACTGCAGGTGAAGGTCATTCGGAAAATCAAGGCTGATCCCTATATCCGTCTTCGAGAAGCTTATAAATTTCTCCGAGCAAGTAAACAACCCAACTGAATCCTCCAACAACAAAAAGTGGCCAGAACTCAAGCCCGTAAGTTGTACGACCAAGTTCTGACGAAACTCGATGGATGTCTCTTGATCGATGATGAAACATAAGCGAAAGCAGATTTTAAACAAATCCCATGCTCAAATGCTCGCGGCAAGGTTCGTGGCAGATTCATGTTTATTTTCATGATTTGCAAGGTTTTCTGTTCCTAGAAAGAGGCAAGAAAGAGTTTTTGTGACGGATAAAACAATGAACTCGGAAGTGTACAAAGGGGAGAGCCTCAACAATCGAATTTTACTCTTCGTAAAGTCCCATGATGGTCCAGTTGCGTTTTGGCAGATCTAGCCAGCTGCCATTCAGCAAGGAAGTACACATCTCGAAAAAGTGTGAATTTCTGTTCAATATCATGCACATAAATGGAGCGCCACAAAACATTTAAAATAATTCATTATACATCGTGTAATGCTTTGGGACATTCCATACATTGTCGATAATATTGTATGCATAAGCTCGTCTTTGTTAGAACGATACGGGCGGACTTACTCAGTTTATTCATTAATTTTTTGCGTCGTTTTTTAGATAAAGAAAGGCGATATAAAAATGTAAAAGTCACAAAGAAGAATTTCTCAGTTCGGACTTTTCCCGTTCTAGCTAGTATATATATATACAGTCAGTCGCAAAATTGAGTGCACACCTATAGTTTCATAAGTAATGTAACGTTTTTCAGGGATTAAAAAGAAATTAAATGACATCAATCATAGTTTAACAATAACTTTATTTCTCTTCCATATGATTGGTGGGCAAAATAAAAACAATAACAAATGAATTCATTACAAAAAAAAATTAAAAAGAAAAAAAAACATCAATTCTCACCTGGCAAAATTGAGTGCACAGTCAACTTTTTATTAATAAAAACGAGTTTAAATGCCCGTAGACATAAAAAAAAAACAAATTATTTAATATTTGATGTGTCCTCCCTTGGCCTCCAACACGGCTTGTAAGCGACGCGGCATCGACTCCACTAGCTTCTTAGTCACCGATGATGGAATATTCTCCCAAATGTTCTGAATCGCCGATTTGAGATCCTTCTTATTTGTTGGGTTAACATTTTTTAGTCGATTCTTAACCTCACACCACAAATGCTCAATAGGATTTAAATCAGGTGATTGGGGAGGAGTTTTGAGTTGTTTCGGGACATTATAGAGCAACCACTCACGTACTACGTAGGAGGTATGCTTGGGATCATTATCTTGCTGGAAGTAATAAACCCGTGGTAATCCCAATTTTTGCACCGAAGGTTGAAGATTTCGTTTCAGGATGTTGAGATAACCCATTTTATCCATGGTCGTTTCTATAAACTCCATAGTGCCGGTTCCACTAGCCGCCATCGAGCCCCACATCATTACGCTTCCTCCTCCATGCTTAACGGTTGGGCACAAATTTTGTGATTGCAGCTCCGATCTTGGCTTTCTCCACACCATTTGCCTTCCATCCGATCCAAACAAGTTCACTTTCGTTTCATCGGTGAAAATTACTGTGTTCCAGAAATCCTGAGGTTTGTCCACATGTTCTTTTGCAAATTCCAGCCGCTTTTTGATGTTTGCTTTTGAGAGAAGTGGTTTTTTCCTAGCAACTCGGCCATGCAAATTATGTCTGTGCGCCGCGCGTCTGATGGTATCGGCACTAACGGGTCTTTTAATGTTGTCAGCAACCTCCACAGCCAATTTCGGAATGCTTGTTCTAGGATTTTTTCGTAATGTTCTCACAATTTGCCGTTCATCTCCAAGTGTTAGAATACGCTTTCGCCCTCTACCAGCAAGATTTTTCACAGTCCCTTCGCATTTCCACTTTTTGATAGTTTTGAATACTGTCGAATGTGGTCTACCAATGATTACAGCAATTTCCCGCAATGATTTTCCTCGGCAGCACAGACTTATTACCTGAGTTCGCGTATTAATATCCGTTTCCTTTCTTTTTGTAGCCATTTCGATTAGAACTCAGTTGAATTGCAGTAAACAATGAATTTGACCACTCTGCTAGCAGCTGACAGATGCTCATAGTGACACTGTTATAAAACATCACGGAAATTTTCAATTGATAAATACATAAAATGAAATATGTTGACGAACACAAAAGTGGACACTCAATTTTGCGACATTGAAAATGGCTCATTTATCATATTTTCGACAATTCTAAAAAACTGAGTAAAAGTTTGCATGTTATGTGTGCACCCATCACTAGCTGCAAGATTAATTTATTGAACTCCATGGCAAATTTTCATGCATAGTGATATTTGTCTTGGAAATGTTAGAAAAATGTGAACTAGCAGGTGTGTGCACTCAATTTTGCAATGGACTGTATATCTCAATCGGCTTTGAGGACTTCGGTCTAGCGCGATAACTATTGTCGTGCATTGAACACATAAAACATTCATCAGAGCTGTATCAGCATGCCTATCGCTCAAACACACCTGTCAGCAGAAATTTACGATCACATCTTTTGTTTTTTCTTGCAGCAATTTTACGCAACCATGTTCCTGCTTCTACTAGTATCTACCATTTGTCTTCTATTCAACTGCGCAGTTTCGGCGATTCCGAAGCCGGAAGAAAAACGCGTGCTGGATCATGAAGTCATCAATCGTGTGCAGCACTTTCAGAACGATGAGCACAACAAACAGTATGACCACGAAGCATTCCTCGGGGAGGATGCAAAAACATTCGATCAGTTAGAACCAGAGGAGAGTAGACGAAGATTAGGGTAAGATTTGTTTTACCAATTACGTCTGCAATCAGATGTCGCGTACTGCGGATGTAGTCGATGCAGTTTAGATTAGCTTTCCTAGCTACTCTTAATTGATGTGTTCTCAATTTTTTGTTCCAGAATTATCGTTGATAAGATTGACACAGACAAAGATAACTTTGTTAATTTAGCAGAGCTTAAAGCATGGATTCAATACACCCAGAGGCGCTACATTGATGACGATGTGAACCGTCAGTGGAAGCAGCACAACACTAATGGCAGCGATCAGATTCAGTGGGAAACCTATAGGAAAAATGTCTACGGGTTCTTGGACGAAATGGATCCAAAGGATCTTGATCAGGGAGATGAACATTTTTCGTACAAATCCATGCTGACCCGAGATCGCCGTCGGTGGAGCGTAGCCGATAGGGATGGTGATGACTCGTTAACTAGAGAGGAGTTCACAGATTTTCTACACCCTGAAGAAAGTCCTTATATGAGAGACATAGTCGTGCAAGAAACCATTGAAGACATTGATAAGGATCATGATGGTAAGGTGTCTGTTGAGGAATACATTGGAGATATGTATCGCGGATCGGAGGACAACGAGGATGAGCCAGAGTGGGTGAAACACGAACGTGAGACGTTTAATAACTTCCGGTAGGTGTTGATGTTAATATTATTATTCCGTAGTAACGTAATTCTCAGCATTATGACTGGCCCACAATTGATACGTTGCGGATGCGTTTGCGTGAGTTTGACAGTTTTCCCATAGGTTTTCTTTCAAATTTACGTCAACGCATCCGCAACGTATCAATTGTGGGTCAGCCATTAGGCTGTTCCATTATCCTAACTTGTTTTATTTGCTTTATTCATCGATTTAAAAAAAAAAGATTAATTGAAGTTTTTCAATTTTAGAGACAAAGATAAGGATGGTTCTATGAACCACCAAGAGGTCAAAGATTGGATTATTCCAGCCGATTTTGATCACGCAGAAGCAGAGGCACGCCATTTGATATACGAAGCTGATTCTGACGCTGATGAGAAATTAACCAAAGAAGAAATCATCGAAAAGTATGACCTATTTGTGGGGTCACAGGCAACTGATTTTGGAGAAGCTTTGACACGCCATGATGAATTTTAAGCAGGTTTCTTTTGGAGCCGACGATGAGTTTTACGTGAAGTTCAGGCAATAAAACACTTAAATTGTGCGAGGTTCTAAAAGATGCGAGGTTCTGGGCACAATTTTACGAATGAATACTCGAACTACCGGTCCCGGATGTATACAGAATAAGAATTTAAAAAGGTAAAATATTCGTTATGTGAATCTGTTCAAATGTCCTTTTGTTCGAATCGATAAAAATAAGTAGTTTAATTTGTTTCAATCTCATGATGTTAAGGCTTATCGTTCTAATTCAGTATTGCATTAATAAACGGCTAACAGTTTTATAAACCTGTTTTTTTTACTCAACAACTTCAAGTTATGTTAACTTTTCTCCCCGAGTATATTTTTAAACTATAAAAGCTAACTTTTCTAGCGCGTTTACTGGTATCTCGTTCTCAGAATATGATGTATGACGAAATTGTTGTGTCTGGTTGGTCGCATAAAATTGTCTATTATTGTTCGCTCTAACTCTAACATCAAAGGCGTGAGAGCGTATATTCATCGAGATATTCAAAATTAAAAACGGACTTCAGAAGCATACAATGTGTTAAACATTGTTCTAGGTGATTTTTTTTTGAAAATTTCCTAACATTGAAACACGTTGAAGCACACACTGGTTAATATATTTGCATATCCATCTAAAAATTTAATTGTGTTCATCGTTTAGCGCTAGCGTTAGCTTGAGGTTGTAAATATTAAAGTCTAGTAGGCAGCTTAAAGAAAATCACAAAATAAATTTCATATGTTTGTTTCCAAACGAATCTTTCTCGTAATTTGAGATCATAGGGACAAGTCGTCCAGTTTGTAAATCATTTAGAATTATCTTTATATTGTTCAAATGAAACCAAAACAATAATTCTGATAATACACGCGAATACCTTCAACATCGATCGCATTTCGATTTAACTAATGTTTATATCAAAAATTTTAGTAGTTTTACAAATATTTACATTTTAAGTGGTAAGCCTTGGTAGTTTTTTGGCAAAGTTCCTATTTGTTTGGGCTACACAGTCGATTAACATTTTAACCATTATAGGGAGCAATGAATTTTAAATTTGAAAAAAAAAGAATAACCTACCTTGCTACTTTTTACAGATTTAAAACTAACGTGCTAGATCACTAGGGAATGTTAGATTTGGCATACATTCATAGGATATTTCATGTAAATTTAAGCCGGATATAGCTGAAATCAGGTCTGTCGTATGAAAGATTCCAAAAAAATATAGTTGTTTACGCTTGCTTGGCTTGGAATTGAACGAGGGGAAATTTTTCGCACCAGCTCAAATTCTTTTGTTCTGTGCATGTTTATTTCATTTTTTTTACGTTCAATGGAACGCGCCAACGATCTAAAGGATGGCCCAAGGGTGTGAAGAAGAGTACGCCCTTCATCCAACCAATGTTTGTTATAAGAATTTAGAATTATCCCATTATCTCTGTTCAAAACGCTTCTTTCTTCTTTTTCATACATTTATATAATGCACCATGAATAGAGGTCAGTTTCCTTGGCTTTTAAAAAATTAAACAATCTTACTATATCTGTTCAGCCGTGAATCGCATATTACAGAAAAAAATAGGATTTTCAATGCGATGTTAACATTGATGCCTATAAAATTCCCTGGGCATTGGAAAAACCTTGTGGTAGATTGAAAACTACCAGGTCCCAGGGCTTGGACTGGATCTTTACCCAAACGGGAAAGATGCAAACCAGTGTTTCCAGGGGTGATGTGGACCAGAAGTGCATTTGAACCCACTAGTAGTAGCATTTTCACTTTTGATTTGACAAGTTTCCTTATTTTCATACAATATAGAATTTGTATAATTTCAATAATATTACTACTACTCAAAGAATCGTCTATTAATTTCAATACTTTCATTATAACTGAGTTTTATTATGGTTCTGCAATTTTCTGGAAAGCATCACTACACAGATTCTACGTTTGGTTTGGCTGTTTTTGGCAGAGGAGCGAATATTTTTGTATCCTTTTTAGAACGAAAAAAGAAACAATACAAGAATCAGGAAGGCTAGGCTTGGAGCCTGGAAGGGTCACAGGGGAAGCAAATCCGAGTCTGATGGCGACGCAACCTGGATAGTCAGAAATCTCGGTCTCTGGTTGGAACAAGACCAAGTAGCCGCCGAAGAAAGACCTACGTGGGAGAATCACATGCATGCAAGTATCACCTAAGGCGGTATGTTCCCAACAAATCAAAAGTTAATAATAATAACAACAGTGTGGGTAAGTGAACCATTTAACATTTCCAAAACTACATACACATCATACACACATAACTATATATTAAAAGACCGTCCACAAATATCCATGTCCAACAGAGCAGCTTATTTTCCCGATGAGTTTAACGTCAAATACTTTGTTCCATTTGGGAGCGTAGAATAAGGGAGATAGCTGTTACATTGTCACACCTGTACTATATGAAATTGCGCATATACCAATAATTGCACTGACAAGAATATCACTAACAATATAATGACACGGACAAGTACAAAAACACGGGCTTTAACAAATACCTGGACAACAAAACACGTATACTGATTGATACTGAATCCCAAAAATTTTCAAGAAGACTATGTGAACTGATTTCGAAAGCCCGGTGTTTATTTGGTCACCATAGACTAATCCTTCCGGCATAATCACTTGAAAATTTTCAATCTTACTATAAAATTCCGGCGCTCAAACAGTAAAACTGTAAGTATTGTACAGTAGGTTCATTAAGCAATAACCATATATAGCAGGAGTTAGGTCTGCATCGCCATATATTCCCTCTAATTCATTTGCTTCTATTCATCTATTGAACACATTCTACAAGGCTGAAGTGTGTCTCGCGGCGAGTCTTATTTGTGAATTATTTGACGTTGCAAGCGCTGGTACTCCTATGCACCGATTGCACTGAGAGATGTTGGAGAGATCTTTGCTACTTTCAATTTAATATTCTCAGCTTGAGAGTTTGTTTGATTGGGATTTTCGTTTCAAATTGTGGTATTAGCAAAACTTGTTTTCCCTTCGTCGCATACCTTAAATCACACAAATTCCCTATCACGGACACCATTTTCGATGTCGAACATGATATTCCGAACCAACATTCTCTGTAAATTCCAATTAGTAGTGTGTTATAAACAGTTGTTCTGTTGTGTTAACGATTCGCGTTGGATAGAGTCCTACCTCTAGGAAGAAAAACTTTTTGAGAAACATAGTGAAAGTGAGAATGCCTAACCGATTTGATCCAGAACGCTTGCGCAGATTCAGGAAGCGCATAAAGAGCGAACATACGGGAAATCCTCCGAAACGACCATGCACCGATGCCGAGTGAGCTCGTAGTTATCGGGCGAAATTAAAAGCAGCAAGAGGTAATGCGTTGCCAACAACTAGTTGGGACGCTGAAGAAGGTCCTTCAACTCGAGGTAGGAAATTGATATTTATTAAATTTAAATCAATTTGACAAAGCGCATGTCATCATAGCAATTGAATATCTCTTTATGTTATCGCTCCCTGTCTTAATAAATTTCAACATAATATTAATTGTATTCTGGTGATGACATGCGCTGCGTGCTTTTACATCACACGAACCTACACATGATTTCGATACAAATAATGCGCTGAACATGTTTTAATGCGTGATATATTAACTAACCTTTTCTCCCATACCCATTGCAAAGAAGTTGGAACGCTGTAACGTCCTTCAACTCAAGGTAGGAAATTGATGTCTATTAAATTAAAACCAACTTGACAAAGTGCATGTCATCATAGCAATTGAATATCTCTCTATGTTATCGCTCCTTGTCTTAATAAATTTCAACATAGTATTGATTGTATTCTGTTGATGATGCTTTTACTGCATATGAACCTACAAATGATATTGATACAACTAATGCGCTGAACATGTTTTAATGCGTGATTATTTTCTCAGGTGTTTATTTTATATTTATAAGAATTTATCATATATTAACCAACCTTTTCTCCTATACCCATTGCAAAGAATAATGATATTTTATAAATAATGATATTTTATAAACTAGTTAAAACTATCATTAGTCTATTAATTTTACATTCCCTAACAGATCCTCAACTATCTTCTAGGCCTTAAAGATAGTCCATCGTAAAACGTGCAACCGTGGCCGTGTCATCATTTAAACCAAAAGGCCCTTTTCAGGGCCACCAAAGAGTTATAAAGAGTGTACAAGAGAATTTTCCCACATACTGACTTCATAAAACCAAACGGCCACCAAATAATATCTCAAGAGCGTACAATAGAATTTTCTTACATACTGGCTTCAAGACGCTGGTCTAATGTCCCATAAGAGCCGCACCCGTCATATTGTGACTTAAACTGCTTCTATCGGTAAGGGTAAGCGACCGGCACGAATAATTGAAACCCTTTTAACGCTAATAATAGCCACACAGAATTTCCCTGACATTATAATGCATCACTTGGTTTAACGTAGTCTACGTCAACCGGTCGTGTCTTGTACACAACCCCACTGATTTTTACTCAAAAGCAGGTGGTTTTCTCGTTCTTTCGCATGACTGTTGTCAAAACCAGAGAGAGTCACAACGACCCAATGGGGGAGTTTGGCCCAATAACTCAAAATTAGGTAATCTTCATTATTGTTGGAGTTGCGTAGCAAGAATTCAACTTTGGGTAGATTATACTATTCGGTGAGTAAATTTTCTGCACAGAGCTAGAGGCAAACTACCCAGCGAGACTATTTTCACTATACCCAAAAATAGGTTATTGGGCCAAAGTACGGAATTGCGTGGAGAGCACTCGAATTTGGGTAGTTTTGCGGTTCCGTGTACAATCCGATCCAGTTGCATTCGTAGTGGTGTGTTGTTGACGGGGGGTTCTATGATGGCTGTGAGAGGAGTCAAAACGTTCTTCTGTTTGCTGTGGGAGGGCAGCATGAGCAAGTATCCCAGTGGGTCTCGCGTTGGTTTGTTGGGCTACTGATGGGTTGGAAATTGGCGATGTTTGGACGGACTTCGATATCAAGTTTTCGTCAAGGTTTGAGCCTAATCCGTGCCTAGAAAGCTATGATGGTGCTCGTGAGACTTTGCCAGAAGGTCTCAATTACGCGAATTTGCACAGACGAAGAGAGGGGAAGAAGGACTAGTCGTATAACAGAAAGTGGAACAAAAAAGAACGTATAACCTAAATCGTAATCTGTTCAGTAGTGTCCAGTTCAATCTAAACAAAATGGAAGTAATGCAATACGATGGTGGTGCTGTGCTAGTTAGGGTTACAGAAAGGGATGGACATTGCCTATTTTCTGCGATCGTGAACCAAATGCACCACACTGATGTGCGAAGCCGGGAGCATTACAGAGAAATCTGGGAAACGCGACGCTTAGTAGTGGAGCACATAACCAAGAATATGCAGGCATTTCATGATATCCTGATGGCCCACATCACGGATCCCGATATAATCATTCCTGGAAACACGGAAGCGGAAAAAATCAACGCCTTCTTACGCAATCTAGCGACAACAGCAGAATGGGGTGGTGTTGAAACAATCATCGCAGCGTCTCAAATGTGGCATAAGCGGATTGATGTCTTTAATGAGCGTGGAAATATTCTACAATTCAACCAGAGAGCCACAATCAACGGAGTTTTAAGAATCGCCTACAGGCTTTCAATACCCACTAGAGCGAATCATGGACGTAATCACTACCATAGTGTGGTTCAAAGGCTGAATGTTAATAACATTCAGTCCGTCAACAGTTATAACGCAACCCCAAACCGGCCATTCAATGCCCCCCTCAGCAATATGGAAGCGTGGCAGAGGAACCCCAACGTTGACACCTCTCAAATAAGTTACCGCAGTGAAACTATCGAAGGACCGGACCATGAGCCAACCGAACCCGAGGAAAGAGGTACGTTTAAATTCGCGAGTTGGAACATTAGAGGATGTTCAACGGACAAAAAAAGGAATCAAGTTGATCAAATTCTCTAGCAGTAAAAAGGCAAGCTTGCTGCTATTCAAGAAACGAGATTACCAAGCTGCTCAATGACAACAAAAAATTACATATGGTACAACGTGAACAACGAGGATAGAACACGCCAGCGAGAAGGGGGAGGAACGGCCATAATAATCGATAAAGTTATTCTCGTGGACAACATGTTTCGTAAGATTAGCAGTAATGCTGCTTCATACCTATGTGAAGTCCTGGGACAACCCTTGCTCTTCATATCAACTTACATAAGACCGGTGACGAACGAAGAGAATGGTGAATTTGCCAGCTTAATCCGCTATGTACTTAGCTTACCCCAGGACATGCAGACCAAAATAGTAATGCCATTAATAACTCTTAATTTACTATCAACACAAAATTACCATCGTAACGAAAACTTACCATCTTACTTAATACTTTTCTAGGCGATTATCGGGGACTTCAACGCACATATAGGCATTCATAGCATAACGGAAGATGATAGACGTTGCATCGGTCCTAATCTACTACATCAGGAATGCAACACAAACGGTTCGGAATTAAAGAATCTTCTGTACCGCTCGAACCTAAAAGACTATCTAACATACTCCAAATCATCCTCAGTAAAGATCACCTGGTTCAACAGGAAAAGCGAGTCACAAATTGATCACGTGCTAATGAGTCCTATGAAATACTACAAACATCCTGAGATTGAGGCATTTTGTCACCCTAGCAAGCTGAGTGACCATAAAATAATCATTGGAGGTCTAAAAGTAAAAAACTCGGATCCTACACTAACTCTCGCCAACTCAATACCACCGCGCGGTGCAGCAAAGCGCCCAAAGTTTGATGTTGATGCGCTTAAGAACGATGAGGAAACCAGAGAGAAAGCTCTAAATAACAACATAGGCAGACAAAACGTATCAAACAGAGTACACGTGAACGAGAAATGGAAAGCATTGTCAAGTGCCATCACCAACGCCGCCATGTCAACATTACAAAAGCCACTCCCAGAAGAGCCAAAGCATCAAAAGATTATGTTCGGGTCCATCAACAACTCCTGATGGATAGATCCAACAGCACATTAAAAAATGAGTGTGAAAAAGCGCGAAGGGAGACACGGATGGCATTTGAACAACATTTTGAAGAAAAGGAACATTTTTGGAAGAATTGGCTAACGACAATGGATTGAGTAAGATGACTAAGACGTTTCGATTTCTCAAGGCACACCGACGGAAGCTAAATAGTAAAAAGCGTAAATTCATCCACATTAGAGAATGGGAGCTTAAAATTCGAGAACAATCAACGCACACGACTGTTGAACTAATTGAAGAAACAGATAACCGATCTCCAGGACCCGAACCCAGCAAAATAGAAATCATAAATATTCTCATGAGCATGAGAAACAACTCAGCTCCAGGCCTGGATGGGATTGTTAGTGAATTATTGAAGCACGGATCTGAGGAAATGCTTGACATCCTGGTTGATCTGATCACAACAATATTCAGAACCAATGATGTTCCTCATGAATGGATGACTACCATTCAAATCCCGATTCCCAAAATTCAAAACGCCCAATCACCCTGCGATTATCGATGCATCACACTATGTTCGGTAGCATATAAATTATACGCAAAAATTTTACTCAACAGACTTGAACAACAGCTTCCACCGTTACCACAATACCAGATGGCATTCCAACAGAAGCGTAGTGCCTGTGACCAAACCTTCGTTTTACGCAGAATTCTTGATGAAAGATGGCGTAAAGGGAAACCAACCATTCTGGTATCACTAGATCTACGACAAGCTTTTGACAAGATCGACATAACAAAACTACCTGCAATCCTAAAATCCCTGAATGTGGCAGATGCGCTAATAAACCGGATTATAAATGCCTGTATTAATTAGCTTACTTCCATTCAGTGGTTTGGAAACCGCACTTCATCAATTAGGAAAAATCAAGGAATCAAACAGGGATGTCCAATTAGCCCAATTCTTTTCATTATAATGCTGCACCACGTTCTCTCCACGTTGAAGGAGTTTTTGCCGGACCTAAACGTAGACGAAATAGGAAGAATAATGTTCCCGTTCATTCTTGCATAAGCAGATGATTTGATGTTCATTTGCGAATCGGCTGAAGACGTTGAGAAAGTCCTTGAATTGCTGGAACCGCTTCTAGCATCTATAGGATTGGAAATAAATCACGCCAAGTCGAAGGTACTTTTTAGATTCCCCGAAGTGACTGTAAACCGAGCGCCGGATGAGCAGCATCAGTTTGGAAAATACACACTTACAGTGTCATCGAAGATCCGATGGGGATCATATATCACCAGCAGTCTAACGAGGAAGGAAACCACATCGGAGCGCATAAAAAAGACATACAAGGCATTCCACTGGCTAAGCAGTTTTCTTCGGGACCATCCTTCAAAATGGAACACTACGAAAAAACTATACCACGCGTTGATTACACCCGTGGCGAATGATAGCATGGAAGTAGCAACGTTACTGAAGAGTAACCGAAACTCACTGAGGCGTATGGAGAACACAATGCTTAGTGCTCTAAAGTCCCTTAGTATTCCAGAACAAGCTGAAAGGAATAATGACACGTCTGATACTACATCAAATGAGGGACGCCAGCTAAACGATAATGAAAATGGGGAAGAGGAAAATCCTTCCACAATCCTTGCAGTCCGAGAATTAGGAGGGTACACTATCAACAATAAAATTCGCATCGCTCGGCTGAATTTTATGGGACATGTAATAAGGAGTCCACACTACGGATTAATGCAAAAAGCATTGGGCTACACAGTCGCAGGAAAAAAGAAGATCGGAAAACCATGTTATACCTGGAAGACCAGCGCTAAACAAGATGTAGCTCGCAGTGGACACTCACTGGAATATTGGAAAGATTTAGCACCCGACAGAGAAAAATTCAAAGCCGCCACTAAACGTCTATTCCAAGAAATGATTGAATCGGAATACAAAGACTCCGAAAGTGATTCGGGTACGGACAGTGAAGATGACATTCAATTAACTGAATTCGAAGGGTTCGGAGCGATGGAGAGGACGATATCTTCCAAGGATTCGATAGCAATTAAACCATTATCAATCAAATTAATTAATTCATACGATTGAACCTATCACTTACAATATATTAATCGTAATCTCTGTTTTCTTTCTGTTTTATTGTATTATCTTTTTCGCTAGCTATGTGACGAACGAAACCCCATATGACGAGAGGCCAAGCAAATTAGGCAAATGTTCAACGATATACAACTTTTTACAGAAAAAAACCTGCCCAAACCTTTTACCTTCCCATAATCCCTGAGCAGCCGGTTTACCACAAACCACGCAGAACTTAATTGACCTCCATGGGTTAAAGATGCTGTGATGCTCACTCTCCTTCCCCTCCCTGATGTATTATGGACGATGTGAAATTTCGCATCGGTGACTTGGCCCCAAGTCACCGATGCGAAATTTCACATCACAAATTGAAAATGAAATGAAAATGATGTAAACATTGATGCCTATAAAATTGAATTTC
Organism: Aedes koreicus; assembly: GCA_024533555.2. Lineage (NCBI taxonomy): Eukaryota > Metazoa > Arthropoda > Insecta > Diptera > Culicidae > Aedes > Aedes koreicus. The sequence goes on from JAHHFK020001322.1 coordinate 484,649, forward strand.
ATTCCACATGAAGGAGCAACTTGCAAGCAAATTGCTAGAAACATTGAAGTCTGGCTTTTGTATACAATATTTTTAACAATTTATGAATTGCCTCAGAACTTCACACGTTCTAGAAAATAAACATGTATGCGCCACAACGCTTTATTTATGTGAAAGATATTGAACAAAACTTTACACTACTTTTTCGAACTGTTTATTTGTAACACTCTCACTGTGATTTCCTATGAAAAGGTTTGTTATATGCGATTCACAACAGTACTCATTTGATCAATTTACACTTGTGTCGAGCTATAGAAACAATGTTTCCTTATAAGCACAATTGAACCTTTCTTCTCGACAAGCGTGTATTTTCAGTTAACGCAAGTAGATGGAAATATTTCACTCCATTTTGGGAACAATTCTCGCTTGCTTCGGTTTTGAACGTGATTTGTAGCGAAAATTGACCAAATAACACGAAATTTCAAACTCAACCCTGGGTCAGAATATCCAAAATATTGCTTCCCAATTAGTCCTGGAAAGGCATGTTGCAAAAATTGGATTCCCATAGAGACGTTTGTGGAACGCAACCCGGTAACAACTTGACAGCTCTAGAGTAAAGTCAATGTACCCCGATAACCGCCCAAACACAATGATAACGGAAACGGAACGTTTGACAATTGTTGCAAATTACTTCGATATGTCCAATTAGAACCGGCTTGGATCTAACCTGTTTTCTTTCCAACAAGCAGGCTTACTCAGATCGGGCTTTGCCGTTTGCCGTTGCCGTTCAGGTTCTGTTATCATTGTGTTTGGGCCATAATCTTGGCTCACTGGTTCTGTCAAATCAAATCTTAGAACAAATTATCAATTGAAGGTATTTACATCGACTGTTATTTTCAAAGCTATTCGTACTTGAATATAATGCTGACGATATGCTGAAATTTTTCCTAAATGTTAAGGTGAATTCTTGCTCCATGTATTTTTTCCTATCTTTTATCTCTCTCTCGCAAACTTACTTCGCTATTTCAAATTTACATATCTCGATTGTTAGTGAATGAACATCGAATCGAACTCCATCAGATTGTTCACAGCAAGTAAGCATAGAAATTTGCACGACCCTACCCTTTGAAAAGAGTACCTGCGTGAAAGTAGGAAAAATCTCTGAAAAATACGTGTTTTCTATAACTGTTACACAAATGAACGGAATTGGAAAAATGCCTGTTTTGTCTCATTATTTTGTGACGATTTAAGGAGTAATGAAACAATATCACATCAATAAAGCAACAAATCTAAAATTTGTAGTTGTCAAATACGACAAATGTTTTCAGTGCCCTGAAAATATATGCATTGCCTTAGATGCACGGGGTTGGGACATATCACAGTACAAACGATCACAATTCTGGCCATATTGATTTTATGTTCATTTGTTAGAGGAGAAAGAAAAAATCCTAAACATAGACTTTCTTAAGTTTCTTAATTTCTTAAACATTTGTTCTAGAGAACCCGTGCAGCTAAAATTTAAAATATGAAAAAAAAAACAGGTAAATTTCCGATGTAACGTCATTTTTTTTAAATAACGCAACCAATAGCTAGAAAGATTTCCAATGGATCGACATAAACATTGAGAAAATTTAACGAGAAATGAATGAGTTATTAACGTTCAAATGATGACCATCTTTCGTGAGGCTCCCAATTTCAGTTTTTATCATTTGCACTTCCATATGCACCCGAAGGATACTAACCAACATAAAACAATAGCAAACCCGAACCCGAGCAGGAACGAATAACTTCATAACTGGCCTTCGTATTTATTGGTATTTAACAATACCAAAATAGTACCTCTCAGGTATTCCCAGGTATCCCAAGTAATAAGTTTTGTTATTTGAGAGATATTTTTTCCGAGGGCCTCGGATAGCGTAGTCGGTAAACGCACGGTCTACCAAGTCGGAGGCGGCGGGTTCGATTCCCGACCGGTCTAGGAATTTTCGGGATGGAAAATTTCTCTATAATTGTGTTTACCACACAATATACAAATTCATGCATTGGTGTTGGAAAAAGAAAGCTCTCAATTAAGAAATAGAAGTGCGCTCTGTACACTATGTTGAAAAGCAGGTAAAACTTCGTTTAATGAGCGTCAAAAAAAGCCAAGAAGAAGAAGAACCAATGGACAGGTTACACTTTATCGGATAAAAAAAAGCAGTTCTGTTCGAGATGTTGCCAAAAAGCTGGGTACTTCTAAGAGCAACGTCTAACATGCCAAGGCAAGAATCCATTTAAAAATCTTCAAGCAGCAGAAGATGCCAAAACGGACTGAAAAGCAGGCTGTTACCGTTAAACTGCGGGCAAAGGTGCTGTATTGACGGTTTAGTGTGTGGAAAATCAGCGTGTATTGTCATGTATGACGAAATATATTTAAAATATGACGATAAGACGCTCCCGGGAGATCAATATTACACCGTGCTTGTAGTCAAGGTTGTCGATAATGCCGATAAGCCATTTTGGCAAGCTATATGCGAATGCGACTGTCCTCAAGCCCTTAACGAGGTATATCTAAGGAAACATGTTTAAAGCAGCAGATACCATCGAAAAATTGGCAAAGCACTGAAAAAAAAGTGTCTAAAAGAATTGCGAAGGAGTCTGTGCAGAGACTGATGAGCAGCGTTAGGGCAAATGTGCGTTCCTAGGCTTATGATTAACGATAATAAGATTTTTTTATATGCTACTGAGAGTGAACATTATAGAGAAATGATTCATGAAACCAAAATAACATTTCCTTAAAAAAAATGTCTTTGTCGATAACCCAAAGCACAGAGAACATACATCCTAGCTGAAGTGTCCTCCGTGTATAAATTTCTGTAACTTCCTTTTTAAAATTACAGCTCGTTTCCGTTAGGTTTGGTGAATCGTATGTTGATAGCGCCACCTGCGCGCCTCGAGGTTTACTAATCTTTCTTCTCATTTTCTAGTGAGAAAACATTTTCAAGCCTGGATGTATGTTAGTCTGTGACTGAGTATGGATTTCGGATGATTCAATGAATTACTAATTCAATATGTGTAATCGTTTTCTTTTTATTTTGCACCAGCTTTTTTTTTAGAGTGAAACTGATCGTATTTACAGCGTGTTTATCTGCTCCTTTATGTTTTGTTTGTTTATCGATTTGTGCCTTCAATAACCTTTCACTTTGCACTCGATTTAGCAAAATTTTCAACATTTATCGTGATCAACATGTGTTTGCTTTACTTCATTCATCCTGAAATCTAGGATTATAATTCATTGAAAAAAGGGTGTTACTTACGCAATTCTGAATTTTACTCAAGTGCAATCTGGTTCGGTTGTTAAATAATACTTTATGCAATTTGAAGACAGCTTCTATTTTTCAGTTTCCTTTGAGGAGTAATATTTTTTGGCTTATCATGAATAACGTTATAATAATGGCAAAACAATATTGTTGAACAAAATTAATTGTACACAACTTTGTAGCAGTTGGTCTTTTCCTCTTCCCTTGAGTAGCTTCGCACATTCTTATTATTATACAGCCTCTGTGCGTACATTTATCTCAGGAACACGGTTAGGCTCTGTGTCATCTGTGTAGTAGAACGTAGAGATATGTTTTCAAAATGTAATCTTTCCCTTAAAACAATCCTCCTACTTTTTAAGTTTACTTTTCCTTATTATTTAATTACATTAATTCGTTTCTTTCTGTTCGTTCTACAAGAAGAACATAGCTTTGTATTGGTAATACTTTGCATACTCAATTCTGTTTATAAATTTGCCTATTGATTGCAATAGCTTATTCAATGTGTATCTTCTTGCTGGTGACAATATGTACAGTGCGAGATTCGAAATAAAATAACAACTTGTTCACTTAAATGCTACGAGATGAACAATGGTTTGTTCTTATCTTTGATTTTAGGGAATTATTTTACCAGTATTTGTCATATTTATTTCGACTAGACTATGTATACAAATTTTTCATTTAAATCTTTCCATGTGTTCCGGAGGCCTGATTTACATTTTGTTTGAACGCTTCGTGAAGTGATGTTGTTAGGATTTTAAAGTACAATGTTTTCCTACCGCGATTATAGTGAAAATGCGTCTAACTGTTGGTAGATGGCTGGACAATGCGTTCTATTGGTACTTGGCATACCTGCAGGTATATAATAAACCTCACTGTGGTCCTCAGCTTTCTGTCCAGAAACTCGTATCTTGACCTCTCCGTGATGCCGACTAGGGTACCAATAACCATAGGAAAGACCGGGTACTCTACCCCCGGTTGGACCTTGATCATAAAAGAGGGGTGGGTGCTCTTCAGAAGGGTACCGTTTTAAGGAGCATCTGTTATCCTTGTCAGGGGCGGCTCAAAACGGCGTCTATTCTCTATGTTTTAGGAGCGGCCAGCGTTGAGCTTTAGAGACGCCAACAAGACGCCATTAAAAAGTTACGTTCCAAATAATACAGAAGTAAATATGGACCCACTGAAACCTAGGCCACGAAATAAGGACTACGAATGGAAACGCAGAACATGGAACTTCAATCGGATACTGTTCAAGCTCGCAACTACAAAGTTGCACTTCACTTCACTTTCACTTATAGAAAAGTGAGCATCGAGCGACTTCTTCTTACCACAGCTATGGCAATGAACTGGCGGAGAAGAACCGGCCGAGGTGACAGAATTCATCTAAGTAAAGACAAAAAAATACTAACGAGCTCAGGAACGCTGCTAGGTAAAAATGCGCCATCACATGATGGAATGGCTCCCAATCAATGCGAGAATGTACGACCTAAGGATTATGAGCCGTTTTTCGTTAACTATAGCATTTTCAATTCCTGGGAGACCCGATGACGAAAAAGAACCGTTCTACGCGCAGTTGGAAAAGCTGAACGACGCAACGGCTGCCCACAACGTGATGTTAAAATTGCCATCGGTGAAATGGATGCTCAGGTAGGACGGGATGAAATGGTTTGTACGTTGATCATCTTTGGATTGCATGGAAAAATATCAAATCGACCACGTTTTAAACGAGGGTCGCATTAACCGTATTGCGAATATAATTCGGACCACTGTCTAGATGCAGTATGTATGCGCCTCAGTGCGCATAAAACTTTCAATCGGTGTACGACACACGTCAAAGTCGTCAACGACAAAGGTACAATAACCAAAGATGGCATGGTGATAGATCTAAGAACATGCGCGAAAGATGACAGGTTTTCGACTCCTAATCCCCAGGAAATCAATCAGAAAATTGGTCAATTGAAAAACAAAAAGGGCACATTATGACTGGAAAACATGCCTACTTTGCCTTGTGAAGAACGCCACGATCGAACAGTGTACGCCGCACAACAAAGTTCTCGACCAACAATAGACTAGAGCCTATCAACATTTGTAAATAAACGCTTCTGAGCCTACGGCTTGCGAGAAAAAGGGCTCAGAAATGTTTGTTTACAAATGTTGATAGGCCCTTTTCTATTGTTGGTCGAGAGTTGATCATCTATAAGACATTGATTCGACCGGTAGTCCTGTAGTTTAGTTTAGTCTTGTCTACACGTATACAGCTAAATCTTGAGAGAATACTGGAAAATTATATAATTTCGGGGCGACCCGACGACTAGAAATCGAAGAACACAGACGTACCATACCAACCACCCCATATAAGTAGTGATAATCAAATAGAATTAGCCCTTGGGAGTGTCAAAACGAAGATTTTTAATTCATTCAAGCGGTAGTCCTCTACGGCCACGAAATTTGAACTATGCTCGTGGAGCGCCAACACGTCCATGGTGTCATTGAAGGGAATATGCTGCGTACAATCTACGGTGGAGTGCAGAAAGAATACGCAAGGTTGAGAAGGCAAATGAACTTATGGCCGGTTCATAAACCACGTAGACTCATTTTTGAAAATCCTAGACCCCCCCTCCTCCCTCGTAGACTTTTCTCCATACAATTTTTTGAATTTTTTTATGGAGCGTAGACTTTGGTCAAACCCCCCTCCCCCCAAAAAAGTCTACGTGGTTTATGAATAGCCCCTTACTGGGAGAACATCGCATCGCCCACACTGTAAACATCGGTCAACTACGATGGGCTTGGCATGTCGTATGGAGGTCCAAAGTAACACACAACACATCTTTGTTGAATGATTTATATTGTTTTGTATTATAAATATATTATAAACGTATTGTAAAACATTTCAAGTTCGGATCGGTTTGGATGCTCGTATTCTATTTATCACTCTGACTAACGGTCGAGCTAAAAATACTTTTTTCATTGCTGCAAGTGATTAATACTTTATTATTGTTCTTTAAAACAATGTTCCATATATTTATAAAACATAAACAGGACAAGATTTTATGGGCAGTTCTATATACTGTTGAAATAACATTATACCAACCATGTTTTGCAAAACGTGTTTATTTCGCATAACGATGAATAAGTTGTACAAGATTGTGGGTTTTACTGCCAGCGGGAATCATATCATAGATACTCAAAATTGACTTTTCAACAATCGGAGTTGGCTTAACAAAGAAACTACAAACCTATCACGCCAAGGACTAGTGTTCAAATCCCATGCTTGGAGATGTTATATTTTTGTATGAGGATAATTTTTTTCCATTTTATGTTTGCGCTTTCAACGGTATATTAAAGTATGAAATAAATTATTATAAACTTAAATTGATAACCTGTTTTTCTTATTTGACAGTACTTTCAACTTGCTTAATACAAGCTGTGTTGCTTGGGGTCAGACGGTAGCCCGGTGGAAATGTTTCTCGAGAATAAACCGAATGGCACAATAAGGAAAGGCGCACAATGGGAAAAGTTAAGTGGAAAGTAACTTGTGGAGTCTCTGCAGACTGCGAGGCTGGCAAAGTCGACTTCTTCGTACTTGGCTTGACTGTAAATAAATAATCATTCTTCATCAGCTTTAAAAAACAAACAATTTGCTGAAAACAAAACCTTACTTGGAGGCGTCATTCGAGAATATGGCATATGTGGAATTCATTTGGTCGCACTTCGGTTTTTGATGAGCCACGCCCAGGTTCCGATACGTTCTCGTATTGGTGGACCGCTTATTGAAGGTGCGCGAGATAGTTGAGAGAGTAGGCATCTCAAAATACCATGTGGGTATATTTTGCATGACATTTTGGGCACGGGAAGCTCTTGTTTTGATTTGTGCCGCGTTTGCTCACTCCGAACAACAAACGCAACCGTGAGACCATTTCAGAGCAGTGTTTGACACTGTTTAAGCGCAATCCGAAGAAGTTTTTGCGTCGTTCGAGACCGTCGACAAAACATGGATGCACTGGTACGCATCAGAGACCAAGGGACAATTGAAACAGTTGACTTCACCCGGTGAATGTGCTCTGAAGAAGGCGAAGACTGTCGTATCGGCCGGAAAGGTGAGCGTATCTAGGTTTCACAAGGTGTGATCTACATTGACTCGACGCCGAATTGCAGAAAAACTGCCACATTTGGAGAAGGAATTAGCGCTATTCCACCATGACAACGCACTGGCTCACACCTCCGCCATCGCCACTGCCAAAATGGTCGGATTGGGTTTCGAACTACTGCCCCATCCACCGTATTTTCCAGATATGGCCCCGTGCAACTTCTTTTTGTTCCCAAACTTGGAAAAATCAAGTCGTAGCACTGCAGGAACTTTGCTGGACAGGACAGAGGGTATGGATAAGTGGGCATCGAGTGGCTACTTTTTACCAGAACTGTGGCACCACAAACGAGCTGGGCACCGGCTTTGTAGTGCTGGGCAAAATGCGTCAACGCGTGATTGGATGGCTTCCTATCAATGCGAGAATGTGCAACCTGAGGATCAAGGATCGTTTCTTCAATTACAGCATCATCATCGTTCACTGCCCACATGAAAGGAGACCCGATGACGAAAAAAAGCGTTGAACGTGCAGCTAGAGTAAGCGTATGATGGTTGCCAGAAGCCGGACGTTAAAGTCTTCATTGGTGACATGAACGCTCAGGTAGGACGGGAGGCAATGTACACACAGGTAATTGGGCCAAACAGCCTGCATACCGCATTGAACGATAACGGCCAACGATGCGTGAACTTTGCAGCCTTCCGCGGTTTAGTTGTCCTAAGTACCTTTTTTCCCTGTAAAGATATCCACAAAGCCACTTGGAGATCACCTGACCAACGGACAGAGAATCAAATCGATCATATTCTGATTGATGGAATTTTTTCTCCAATATCATCAACGTTCGTACCTACCGCAGTGCGAATATAGACTCTGACCACTACCCAGTTGCAGTATGTATGCGCTCAAAACTTTCGACGTTGTACAACACGCGTTGCATTCGGACGCCGCGACATAACATTGGTCGCTTGAATAACAACAAATCTGCTGGTATTGACTAACTCCCAAGCGAGCTATAGAATACGGTGGTGAAGCTCCCAAATTCTACGCCACCGCTTGTCACCAATTGCAAAGGAGTTTGTGGGGCAATACCAAGCGGGATTCATGGGTGCCCACGCTACTGCGGACCAGATTTTTGCGAATTGGCAAGTGCTGCAGAAATGTCGCGCGTACAACCTATCCACACATCATCTGTTCATCGATTTCAAGGCAGCTTATGACACAATCGATTGAGGCCAGCTATGACAGATCATGCGCAAATATCGACTTGCTGAAAAATTGACGCGGTTAGTCAAAGCGACGATGGATCGAGTGGTGTGTGTCGTTCGAGTCTCAGGGCCACTCTTGGCAAATCTTGGAAAACGTTACGGCAAAGTGATGGATTGTCGTGTTTGCTATTTAACATAGAATTGGAGGGTGTGATTCGAATAGCGGCGATAGACACGAGTGGCACGATCTTCATGAGGTCTGTCCAACTTTTTGGCTCCACCGATGACGTTGATATTATAGCACGTAACTTTGAGACAATGGCGGAAACGTACATCAGACTTAAGGATGAAGCTAGTAGGATTGGGCTTGTAATTAATGCGTTTAAAACAAAATACATGAAGGGAAGAGGCTCACGAGAAAATAATGTTAGCCTCCCACTACGAGTTCAGATCGATGGTGATGAAATTCGTGTTCTTGGGCTTATTGGTGACCACCGATGACGACACCAGCAGAGAGGTACAAAGAACGCTAAGATCGAACTAAGTTCGCCGAATTTCAAAGTTAACCATCTACAAGACATTGATTAGACCGGTAGTCCTCTACGGTCACAAACAATTTGGATCTAGAGTGCAGATGGAAGAGGGAACGTGGAGGAGGCAAATGAACCACGAATTGGATCAGTTGCTGGGAGAGCCTTCCATCATACACCTAGCTAAAATTGGTCAACTAGGGTGGGCTGAGCATGTCATAAAAATGTCGGACGACATCTCAGTTAAATGATTCTCAAAAATGTTCAGAAAGAAATCGACACTTTTCAAAAAAAAAAAAACAATTTGTAGGCTAAGTACTTATTGGACTGACCGCTTATTTGTTTTACCGAATATTTAACATATCACAAATTCATCTGCATAGGCGTGATTAGCGACAGAGCCGAGGAAGCAAGAAGATCAAAGCGGATAGTGATCCTTTAATTGTTTGACTATATAGAGCAACATTTTTGAAGAAAATCGTTGCCTCATCAGAAGGTGGTCATCAGTCATGTTTTGTAAGGAACAATTTTTGAGGAGACATACATTCTTGAAACAAACTTCGATTTTTCCAAAGTAACCAGAGTTAAAAAAAACTCTTAGCAAATCATTTATTGTGACAGTTTCAAAAATTGAATTCTTCAACAAAATAAGAATCAGTAGGAAAATAAATTTCACATGTATTAAATTCACACTCAAATCGTCAAGGTATGTTTGTTGTGTGGTGTCATTTTTAAAATAATTTGTGTTGGTTAAACAATATCTGACTTCAACTTCTCATACCTCAAAAGTTCTAAAAGTTGGTATAATTTCGATTCAACTACCGTATTAGTATTTTGAAAATGATGTAACACTGCTATTTTGAGTTTGGTTTTTGAAAAGCTCCAATAAAATAATTGCTCCGATTATAAACGATAACAATAACAGTTCAAACGTCGGTCAGTACCTGTACCGAAAAGAGCCTTCAACATCAATTCCAGAAGCGTACTTGCACGGTATTGAACGTATGAATATGAACCCACTAGCAGTGACCGTGACTAAATGGCCTCACAGAATCAGGGCACCGGGCGTCATTGAGTGGCTGGAGTCTCGAAGGTTTCCGAATCGGGACTTCCGTACCCGCTGGAGCCATCATCTCGGTGAGGGCCAAGATTACTAGGGTGATGCTGTTGCTGGGCAGGATTCTGGAGATGACTACCACCAGCCGTTTGCTGGGATTGCTGTGGCGATGGTTGGGGAGGCTGAGAATGGTGTTGCGTCGCTTGATTCGATGATACTGGTGGGTGCTGTTGATGTTGGGATCCTTGCTGTTGCTGCTGTGTTAGACCGAGTTTGTCTGCTACGTATGCAGATCGATTAACGGTTGGCGGCATACGTCCACTGCCGACATTACCGATGAGATTTTCTCCGGCTGGCTGTAAGGGAGAACAGAGAAACGAAAAGAGAGTTTTAGATTAATTAATTGTGAAAAAATGTCCCCAGTGGACATGGGCGTAAATGACGAGCAAAGCACACAGTTCACAGGGAAAAGGTTGGACTGCAGGACTTCTGATACGAGGGCGGGCAGGGGAAAAAAAGCAGAAAAAAAAAGTTAAATATCTCTTTTCGCAAAAAAATTAATTAACTTTAGCTAATTAAACATCGCAGAGTAGGAAAGTTTTTGTTTTTTAATTTTCAACTCCTTTCGCTCTCGATGCAGCATGCTGTCAGCCCGAGAGCCGTTCTTCGGGCGAGTGCTTCTTGTTTTTTTTTTCGTTGGCTCCTTCTCGAGTGCACCCCACTTGGTTTCATCTTAGGACAGTCCACTTTGCTGCCTTTTCGGCATGATCTGATGGAAAGCTGCATTGTACGCTTTGTTGCAGATTTCATCAGCTCGTCCAGAAAAGATGAAAAATGAAAACCAGTTCTTCCAATTATACTCAAATCCACCGAAAAGTAAAAGGAAGCGGCGAAGTTGGGAGTGAAATAGACGCGTGAAAATCATATGTACGTAAAATTCTTTGTTGGTGTTTTATTATTTTGCTTATTCCTCCTCGGCCATGAAACCCGCGTACATGCCTCTCGTTCTCTCTAATTATAATTTTTTAATTATCTGGAAAAGATTAAAGATGCGGAGGCAAAGTTATTATCCTTTTTATAATTAATTTTCTTTTGTCCCAGGCTTGATATTTTCCTTGACTTGTAGTGGCTGTCTTGCCTCGTGGACGTCGGTTGACGGACTGCGCGTTGCGTTTTGCCAGGCAGAGTGAAAAAGGTCTAATTAAATTCAACGGTATGCTGCGACTTGTCTGGGCTTTTTTTACTCTTTTCCTGGTAATTTATCATCCACGCATGTTTGTGGAGCCTGTGATCAAAAAATCGTTTCTAAGCTTCTCAGATTTTTCTCCCGGAAATATGTATACTGTACTGATTTCAATTTTGAGGTTATTGATTTAAATGTTTAATATTTGGAAGTCTTCTCCGACCAACTAAGTCATTGTCCAAAGTCAACATACCATGACTTGATGAATGCAGTCTCTGACAGCATTTTAAATGTTCTTAATAATTTGGACTAGGCTTCACGTGACGACTGCAATGACGTTGTCAATTTTACAGCTATTTCCTCAAATATGATGAGCCATCTGATCGATTTTCAGGTACATATAAAGCTTAAAGGGACGAGTGGATGTTCGAAAAGTTGATGTCAAACAATTCATTGTGTTCATATATTGATATTCATAAAGTTTTGTCTCACATATTTTGTGTATGCATCTATTTACCACCACACGCAAATATCCATTTAAAACGTCACTTTGTTTTAGGAAGAACGAGTGAGGGAGTGTGAAAAATTGTGATCCTCCATAAAAAAAAATGATGTTCAATCAAAATGTGTGACTATAGGATGCGGGGTTGAAAATTGGAATTTTTGCGTGGAGTACTTATAGCACTGGCAGAAAAAAGTACTCATTAGATATAATTTGATTGCATCTTTGATACCAATCTTGTATCGATACAAATATTTAATGTCTATTCAACCACTATGTAGGTTCTTAAGAGTGTTTGCATTCTGCGTGTTAGAATCTACAATAATATTTGAATAAATATAAGCCATGTTGAATTTTATGTCAAAGTACCAACGTACCAGAAAAAAATCCAACAAACCTGATCGGGATGCGGATTGGTTGGGACGGTGGTGGAAACGGCTCACAACATCGCGTAAAGATGCAAACATTGTTACCCAAATCAGTAAAAACCCAACTATATAAAACCTGCAGTTGAATATATCATAACATACGGTAAGGGCACTGTAAGGTTGTTCGCCTCCCCGTGGTGCAGCCTGGGTAACGCTAAATCGAGCATCTGTTTCCAGGTCAGTGACGGTTCAAAGCAGCGTCTGTTCTCCATGTTAGGAGAGGCTGAACTACCGTCTAGTTAGTGCGCCCAGGACTTTAAATATAAAAGCCGAAAGTACTGATAGTACTCGGGACTATTAATCAGTAGCATCACGATGGTCCTCCTGCGAGATAGTGGGGTTTGTTGTTAGCCCTGCGAGCCGACACCGATAAAAAAGTACATCAACGAATAATACACAAGGAAGAGATTCTAACCAGATCAATCGGCATGGATCTAGGCTACGGATAATTGTACGAACGATTGTAAATTCGCTACGTGGAACTGCCGATCTCTCAATTTTCGACGAATTGAAGAAATGCAAGTTCGAAATCGTAGCGCTACAGGAGGTGTGCTGGAAAGGATCCACGGTGCGTACGTTTCGGCATTGTTATACCATCTACCAGACCTGTGCAACACACACGAGCTGGGAACAGCTTTTATCGTGATTGTGAGATACAGAAGTGAGTGATAGGGTGGTGGCCAATCAACCTAAGAATGTGCAGGTTGAGGGTCAAGGGCCGGTTCTTCAACATCAGCATCATTAACGTGCATAGCTCTCACCTCGGAAGTGACGATGACAAAGAAGAATTCTCCGCATCTGGGGTAGCTTGGTAAAAGATTATGCGCCCGATTGTATACTACCTTCATATGCCCTCCGCTCGTTTTCAACTTGTATCTTTCAATTTTCATAACCTGCCGTAACTCTAAACGGAACTATCAATGCTTTCTCTTCAATTCTCTTAGTTCTAGCAATAAATTACTGTCCACTCCTAGAGCCTCTCATGTTGATGGGAAATTATCTACTTCTGACAAATTTCATCATTAGATATCGTTACTCCGCGCATTGGGAGAATACAACAAAACAACAATCAAAGTAGTATTCGGGACTGTTAGGAGGCCAAATTGCTTTCTCCTGAAACTCCGGAACATTTTTCGCAAGCCATTCCTGTGATTTCCAAGCATTATGCACAGTTGATCCGTTCTTGTTGGAAGATAAAATGACGGCCAGCAACAACCTTTTTTATCCATGGGTACAACAACATCATGCCGCACGTTCGGGTATACATCGGCTGTAACCCCCAGTGCTTGGTCAAAAAAATACGGGAGCATTACATTCCCCTCGCTGGAGACTACCCCCAGAACCATTACATGTGTCGGAAACTTGGTTGACATGACTATAGGAACCTGACTACGGTCTGGTGCAAGCTTTCTGTCATTACTTCCATTCATGTTAGTTTCCTGGTTTAAGTTTTTTCAAGGATTCAAGGATTGATATGATGTGGAGTGGATGCTTCAACCAACTTCAGTAGTTTTTTAGTTTTTTCCAATCGCTGTGATTTGGTCGCAGTGTTCATGAATTGGCCGCTGCTTAGTGCATAAGACTTATAACCAGGCTCGATTTCCCGTGACATGGACCTGATTGACCTTGCTGGATTCTTTTTAATAATTTTTTTCCAACTTTTTTGATGCTGCTTGGCTTAGCCGTATTAGAAAGGCACTTTTTTTTTCTTCCGAATAGGTGAGTATGCCAGTTTATGACTTCCCAAGCCTCTTTTAATATAAAAGACTGTTTTTTCCGACACATTTACCGATCGAATTATCTCCTTTACTCTTTCCCTGGAGCGCAATAAAACGGCTGACCGGTTGCTCTCTTGTTTTGACATCTTTACGTTTAATCAACACGGTTTGGTTACATCTGACACCCAACAGTATAGACTATGCAATGCTGCCAAGTATTCCAGAATAATGTTCAACAAGTATGAGACATTACTATTTGCAATTTACTGCAAAAAATCGTCACGCACCCTGTATATCATAAAGAGAGCTTAACGAGATCTCGACTCCTTTTTTCAAAACGTCTTCTGCCTTAAGTAACTGTACGATACTTTTGTGAGGACCACCTTAGAATATGCCTCTACGGATTAGAATTTCCATTACCAAAATTATGTCGAACGTATTGAGTCCATACAACGCCATTACATCCGGTAATCTCTTCGTATATTGCATTGGAAGGAACTTTTCAACCTTCCAAGAAACGAGAGCCACTGCCTTATGATCCACTTGGACACTCTTCAGAATCATCGTGAATCCACGAAAGCACTAATAGACGCTGATGTATGTTATTAGCGGTCTACTAATGTGGGACGACAATAAATAATGAGTTACAATTTTTAGATCGCCTTAACAGGGACGGTATTAAAGTTTCGTGTAAGAGTGATACATTTCGACCAAGGAAAATAAACGATAAAATTTTTTTATCTGAGAGAGCAATAACTATCACATTCGTATTCCAATCATCAACCACACAAGGTACGTGTGGTACATTGCTCTCCATCGTTGACGTAATACCACCGCATCCCACCATCCACAGAATTATTTTAATTACGAAAAAATTAAACTGTATAAAAAATAAATATTGGGTTTAATTGAAAATATCTTTAAATGAATTTAATTAAAATTTTGCAATAGGCCGGAAGGGGAAGTCGAGGGGACAGCTATGGGAAAAAGTAAAACCAACCTCCTGCCATTTGGTGGTTAATGGTGCAAAAAAGTCATTCTGCATTACAAACTAGCAGCAAACACAGCAGAGGGGAGACTATTGGTTGCCAAAGTTAAGTGCAGAGTTTTCCTATTATATAAGTTCATTTGTTTGCACAGGCTCAATCAAATTAACTTTACTTTTAATTTTCATTTTTAACATACATCAGTTATCTTAATATTGAAGTTAGAGGAAGTGAACCAATTACTCGCGGTCGTCTCAAAGTTAGTTGGAATAACAATTTTACCAATGGAACATCAAACGGTTTTCAAAAAAAACATGTAGGTATTAGTGATTCTGAATTGACTGTTAATTTTTAGATATGTTCTTGTTTTTTCCTCTCCAAGATTCTATTAACTAAGATTCTCTAAGATTATATGAATTAAGACTCTATTAACTATTTATTTACACTGAAAAGCGAAAGTTTGATCCTGTACTCTCTGTTTCAATTAGTTTCTTGCAACTTACAGCAAATGCAAAAAATCAAGTACGGGAGCTGTCTCATCGCCCTATGTACTATTACCAGTTGTAGCTGCTGGTGAAAGGGATGATGAGGGGTTTTTTAAGTGGTTGTCTCGCACGTAGTGGATGTTATTTTTCGTGATTGTTTTCCTGTTAATGGAGCATAATGCGGCGACGGACACCTTGGTTGGCAAATTGACACTCCTGAGTCAGCATTTATCAAAATGGGCTCATAAAAAATGTATATCAGATTAATGCCGTTCGTTAAAATGGATTCACTCAAATCTATGTGTTTGAGTATTGACATTGGAATTAACTTGTTAATAATTTTTGTTTTAGTGTGTTTTTAAGCTGTTCATAGTACTTATTGGTCGAACATCCTCATGGATACTTTTCAATGCACAATTTAAAAAAACATTCTTTTAAAGGGCTGAAGTTTAATTTATTAATTTAATAAAATCTTTAAAAGAGCTGAAGGTAAAAGGCTTACAACATTCATATCAGAGTATGTTATAAAACTTGTTGTTGTTGTTGTTTTGTATTTACATGGTTTTCAGTCTGAGGTTGGTTCATCACACCAGCCCTGACAAACGGCTTTACTGCCCTTCGTCGAAGAAAAAGCCCCATGACATTGAAAAAAATCTACGGCGAGACGGCCGCATGTCTTCACATGAAAAGGAACTCGCGACTCCACGAACCCTTGTCCAGTCAACAAATCCTTTGACTACCTTAGTCTATCTCCCAATCCTAGTTATATAGTTGTTATAGAACCAGTGGAAATTTTTAGCATAAATGATGATTTATAAAAAAAATTTAAAATACAAAATGTAAGAAATTTCATGTTTATATTGAAGCTGATTGATTCACTTAACAAAGTTATTTTAAATTTTATTTGTGCTGAGAATGTGCTGAGATATTGCAAATTTCTACTCTTCCCAATAAATAGTTGTTTGATATTTAAATAACTTACCATAAATGCATACCAGTCTGTATGTTGTATCATATATTCAAAGAATAAAACTTTCAAACTCATCTTTCACTGCTTGTTATTCGTATAGGACTCATATACTTTTATAAGCTGATCAAATATGAAATGAATCAAAAACAGAAATACATATAGACTGTTCCAGAAAGTATAAGCACACTTTCAAAATAACAAAAAAGTCATGTTTTTTTTAGTTTTAATAATTTTATTTGGCAAATCATATTTGTATTTGTGTTTTATATGATATTTTACTCTCGTTTAATCAAAATATTTAATCATAGCCAAGACTTCTAACTTTTCCTCGACATGACCCATTAGCTTCTGCACAGTGGTACTTCCCACCATTTTTACCACTTTTGGCCAATCTTTTTTTAAATGTTTGGATGTCGTCCGCTGGTTTTATGAATTTCCAAAGCTTTGCTTTGGTTAAAGCCCAAAAAGGCTCGATTGGCCGTGCCTCCGGGCAGTTCGGCGGATTCATGTCTTTCGGCACGAAACATACTTTTTAACTTTTGTACAATTCTAAAGTGTCCTTTGCGTAATGACATGACGCCCCTTTCCTTGGAGACATTCCTTAACATATTTCTGAGTGCTCATCGTCTCCGTTGTGATGTACGGACTAGATGTTTTACCACACTCGCATATTGCCTGCCAAACCATAACCTTCTTACCGATTTTTTCGGTAAAAATTGCCTTCTCCGTTTCGGGGATGTCTATGTCTTTGCTTACAGTATAGAATTGTGGTCCGGGAAGCGTTTTGTAATCTAGTTTCACATACGTTTCATCGTCCATTATTATACACCCAGAATTTCTACACAATAACGAATCGTAGAGTTTGCGGGCCCGTGGGTTCACGGACGCGGCCGGTTTTGGGTTCCTTTTGGTTTTTTTTTCTGCTTCCAGTAGGTTTTTAGTCCAAGTCTTTCTTTGGCACGCATGACGTTACTCGACGAGGTCCCTAGTTTTTTCGCAACATCCCGAACGGAAGTCGCTGGTTTTCGCTTGTAGGCATCCCTGATCTTTTTATCGTTATCCGGACTAACAGAACCGGATTTCCGACCACTCTTCGGCGCATCTTAAAACGTACACTGTTTTCTATATTTTTGAATAGCAGATCGTACCGCTCCGACGCTTACACCCTCTTCCTTGGCCAATTTTCTCAAGGAGAGTCCGCCCACAGTGCACCATTTGTGCACGATACTTTTTCGTTGTTCCGGAGTAAGACCGCGCATTTAGTCAGGTAACACAAAACTGAGCACTTTTTTGATGCTATGTCATTCAGAAATGTGCAAACAAAAGGACGCAGCCAAAACATGTTGAAATATTTCATTATATTCAAAGTGACCGTTAAAATAAGGTGTGCTTATACTTTCTGGAACAGTCGTTATACTGTACTCGTTCTTTACAAGGTCTTACTTGTCTCACACAAAAAAAAAAAATTACACAAATCTCTAACTTGAATGATGTACATGGAATTCTAAGACACAATTTAAATTACTTGACCATGTAAAAAGCGGCTACAGTAAGTCAATACGAGAACATAATATGCGTTTGTACAAAATATATCTGACATCCACTGGATTGTTACTGAAAAAATAAAAATAAGTTATGCATTAATATCCAACTAGTCCTGGAAAATCTGGAAACAGAATAGATCATTCCAAATATCAAAGATAAAATTTCAATAAAAGATATAATTTTATAAGACATGTAGTTAAATTTTCTTTACACTGTTCTAGTTACATTTCAAAGATAGTAATTTGAGCTTATCATATTACCACTAAACAAAATATTTGAATACAATCCTATACTGCTTATGGCGCATGCCAGTCTTTTATGAATATGGTATTTGAAGTTGAGAAATGCATTTTTAAAGTAAATGTTATGCTGAAAAACAAATTGAGCCTTTGATGCTTGTCATGTTGCTCCAGGCTCTTGAATGGTTTTGGAACGCAAAGATGATTCCCAAGCGTGCTGAAATTATTAATAAAATGAGAATGGAAAATAATATGATATTATTTACAGGTATGGGTAAACATAATGATTTACAGGTACACGATCTTTAGTCGCACCCTTCACTTCGCTAATGTCAAAATGACAACATTGCCCAGGCTACGCCAACCAGCGTCTTCATGTTTCAGCTGGCAGTCTTTTGTGATCATATGACTCGTGGAGGCGTGATGTAAGAACTTGTAAGGACTAGAGGTCGGTCGCACCTTCCTTCGAAGATGTCAACTCACCATTTGAAGCCCATATTCATAATTCCTAAGTGCGTAACTAAAAATTGGGTCATAATAAAATGTTGAGTACTCAAAATTAAGGCCATTTATTGCACTTAAGGAAAAATGGCACAACAATAATTTTAATTTTAATTTGATGGAATCTCGAACTTTTCTTCGAATACCGCTCATCATATTTTGGACATCTTGTTGGCCAACCTGAGTTGCCATTTGCATCCCGAGTCACCTTTCCACTCTTCTTCAACTTCTGTTTGACAAATGCCCAATATTTTTCAATTGGGTGGAATTGAGGGCAGTTGGGTGGATTGATGTCCTTTACCGAGAAATCCTCCCCGTTGTCTCGATACCATTGTAGTACTTCTTCTCTTTAGGTGCAATTTTCCAAAATGATGATGCCAAAACGTGTCCATTGTTAGCGTTGATGTTCGGAAGAATACTTTTTTGAGGTACTCCTACTCTTACGTTTTGGAATTCATAGTCTTATTTGGCACGGAAACCTGGATTTTTTATCCGCAGCTGCAAATACCTTGCCAGATCATAAGCTTCCTAGCGAATTCATCGACAAAAACGAATTTGAACTTGCTAGGGACATCACCTCGACCAGTGGTTTAATAGAACGTTTGTTCGTTCGTTTGCCCATAATCCATTTTCACGTAGGTAGGATTATTTTTTGCGGTAGCATAATCCACAGCCCTGGGTTTGCCCTAATCATTCTCAACACCTTGAAATGATACTTCCGATCCTAAGTTCAACTACAACGCCTGCTATGATCCAGCCGATCGATAGTATGCTACTCACGGAGATGTTTGAGAACGCTGCGCAGGGTCTATTTGGCCAATTTCAACGACTTCGCGATTTTTGACCCTGACCACGTCGGATTTCGAGTCCCAAATTAATCTTTGGTTCGCGGCTTCCATCAAAAGGATTCGTAACGAACTTTTCAGCACTGAAAGATGAAACATTAAAAATAAACTTCTGTCAAATCATTCCAGATGTGACAACTAGGAGCGCTGGAGTAAACTAAACAGTGCGTCCAGATACTGAATGACTCAAGCCTTATTTCATGACATGAACACTGCATCTAATTTTTCATTAATTTTCATTCTGAACATGCTTTTGTTTTATTGTTTTTTTTAATTATACTTGTCTCTTTGTCATGACCATGAGGACATTCCGTTCTAGATAATGTTTTGTTTGATAGGTTCAACAGTACTGGCACTGATTGTCTAGTTGGGTTGTCAAATCACTGAGACATTATTTTCGATTTACGAAACGAATTACGACTTATCATATCATAGTAATGAAGTGTTTCTCGACAGAGTCGGCAGTCGAAAAAGGCAGATCAGTGACCGTTTCATCTCGATTAGGGTGGAGGCCGATAAAGTGGAACGCATCAACAAAAGAATTTGTAATTAAATTTTTGGGTCAAGTAATTTCCCGTTTAAATTTTTATTGTCACTTGGGGTGAGAAGCAGACTGCGAAACCTCCGACGCATAGCAGCTGAAAAGGACCATCCCGCAGCCACTCGCAGTAGCAGTAAATCATTTCCAGCTGGTGACTTCTTGAATGGTCCTCTTTCTTTTATACTTTTCCACACATTTTTGGAGGTCCACGATGAAGTTTGACACAAGAAACATTGAAATAAATTGAATAGCTTTGGGGGCACTTGCCCACTCTCTCCGTAGGGAACTGGTTTCTCATACTGGGCCATCATCAGAAAATGTTCCTTCTGCCGGGTTGGTGGCACGTCTCGCTCGAATTACCACTCTGCTGTTGATGCCTGTGAGATGGGATAGGGCACTGCGCATTCTAACAAGTGAAAATTCAACAACTTTTCCACACGTATAATAAAGTGAATGATTCCATGAACCCATTTTCCCTGTACCGGCGTTTGCTGGTTGCCGTTCAATGGGTGGCGAATGCCCTAAGTAGATTTGCCTTGTTTTGTTCAAACACGTATTGAGCATTTTGATATTAGCGTACAATAGCGTCTCGCTTAATGCGTATAAAGACTACAAAAGTTTGGTTTAGATGTTTTGTTTTTATTCTACATTTAAGTGCAGCCTTCAGACAAAATACATAGATGACACAAATGGCTGCAACCAAGGCAAGATGACATTTTCTGACTTCTATGTAGGGAAGATGTACCTATATTAATCTCATCACTTTGCAATTCATCCTACTTGAAATAAAACGATATACACGTGACAGGATTAGTAAGTAATGTTTGTTGTAGTTATTTAACGTAAGCAAACATTATTAGAAAACGAAACCGATCCTTCAACTGCCCAATTGTTTCATTCATCGTAGGATGAATATAGGAACAATGAGATTAATATGGGGGCAGTTTCCCTATTTTGTCCTTAGCCCATTTTCGCCGTTTTTGCGAAAAAATATTTTATTTTAGTTCATTCGTATTTTTCCGAAATTAAGTTGTTCAGAATTTATTTATTTATTTACAACACAGCATCTTCGTCAAGGACATCGCACAGACTGATCACAAAAATGTTTTAATTCTATTCTTATATACTAATTTACTTATGTTAAAGTCAAAAGAGTCACACACTTGATTGAACAACCTACAACATGAATCTAACGGGTTATTTCGTCCATAAAGAGTACGGTGGCCAGAAATCCACAACAGTTGACGATTCCGGAGCTGACGAACTGGTGCATGTAACCGAACATTCTCAAGAATGCTGCTACAATCGATGTTGCACATGACCACGTCGAAGACAAACAGCCGTTGAAGCATCACTCGGCGACTCGATAACGGCTGAATATTTAGAAGCGCACATCGATCTTCATATGGCGGCAGATTGATAGGATCGTTCCAGGGAAGGCGGCGTAGAGCGTATCGAATGAACCGCTTCTGGACTTTTTCGATGCGTGCAATATGAACGGCGTGGTACGGAGCCCAGATTTGCACTCCGTATTCCAGCACGCTACGAACTAAAGCACGATACAGCGACTTAAGTGCATGCACATCATCGAAGTGGGCGGTGTTACGCTTTAAGAAACCGAGCATTGCATTTGCTTTCGCGGTTGTTGCGGAGATGTGCTCGTTGAAACGAAGCTTCCGATCAAGTTTGACTCCTAGGTCGTTGATCGACGTGACCCTCTAGCGTGATATGTCGTTTAAGCCGTAGTCGAACGTGACAGTGGAATGACAACGAGCGAAAGTTATCACTCTGCACTTAGCCGTATTCATCTGCATTCCGTTTAAATCACACCATCTAGACACATGTTCTAAATCGGCTTGTAAAGCACAGCAATCTACAAGCAATTTAATTACACGGGGCAGCTTCAAGTCATCCGCATAGAGCAATTTACCGGAGTTGAGACCTTCGCACAGATCGTTGATTAAGAGGAGAGCGATTCCACGAACAAGTGGGAAATTTTTCCAGTTTTTATTTTTTGTATTTTTTGATTTGCATGAAACCTTGCATACAAGTTTTTGGGGAAGAAAAACGCCGTTTTGCATACTTGGTTCGCCATTTTGAATCTAGCCTTACTTATGAGAAGGGCCTATGAAAAATGCACATGATATCTTCAAAAAATTGTATCTCGGAAACGGTTTGTCCGATTGGTTTGGTGTCTTCGGCGAAGTTTTAGACAATTGTTGGTGCTATATGGAGAAAATATGCACGGTAAAAAAAAGTTGGTTTGTGTTGAAAAAAAAAAATTTTTATGTATAGAAGGGGGGAGTAGGAAATGAAAATTTTAAAAAAAAAAATTAATAAAAATATATTTTTTTTTATGTGTTTTTCCAGTTTTAAAAGTATTTTTTTCGGAAAGATTGGAAAATTTTGAGTTAAAATGACAATGACAGCTCAAAGATTCGAGTGAAATTCTCTGCCCTAAAAGTATTTTGAAAAACAAGTTACAAAATCCCACTATCAGGAACAATGATTTCTTCAAGTGATTTTTGGTGCGTTGTGCTGAAAACGTGCTAACAAGTATTAGATACAGGTAATTAGATACCAGTTAGCTGTACTACGTACAGTTGGTGATTGTAAACATGGTCTTTGTTGGAACTAGTCCACCATGGCCACGCTGGCCATAACGAGGCTAGCTCCGTCGATGACCGTTTCTTAATAATAAATAAAAAGAACGCAGTCTTAGTCACCTTCCATCAAACTAGACGGCTGCCGACTGATACCTCAATCAACAACCGCTGCACTCTTTATTCCTTCCAGGTATATACAATTTACAATCTTCTTCAATAACAATATACCTACGCCAGCAAATCTACCTCGCTCCAACTCTCCAAACTCGTACCTGAAGGTTCGACGATACCTGAGCGTTCAACTCTACCTATCTTCCAACAGTCTTTACCCAGCATTCTATGATTTCTACCCGTGAGCTGTATAATAATGTCTGACTCGGTTCTGAATTCATCCAGTATCTACCAAACAGTAAATGCAGAAAGGTTGCTAGTAGCATAGTGATTATAGTAATTTCAGCTCATAATCCTGTGTTTTTGAACGAGATCCAGTGTTGTTTGATAACATAATAATTGTAAAGGAAAGTGTAACACGTTTTGGTGCATAGGTAAGTTTTAAATACACATTTTAATTATATGTTTTGTGATATTTTCGTACAAAACTAACAATTGGAAAATATTTTCTATGTTACAGATTACAAAATGAGTAAAATAAGATGTATTCGCCCATTCAAAGACATTCAGTGTTCGAAAGAGCTGCGATATCTCACGGATGGTATCATCCAAAAACTAAAATCAATTGGATTTTCCAAGGTATCCACACTGAACACCAAGGATTTTCGTATTTGTTCGTCTTGCCGTCTACATATTGATTCAAGAGCTCACCTCACCCAAAACGAAGAACAAAGCGTAGCCGGCGGCTCAAGGATGCCAACTGTTCAGACCATACCTGATGTACCTGATTCGCAAAGCTATGAAAGTTTGGTCACGATACCATCAGCGTCAACGCTAAGCACAATTCAATCAAATGAAGACTTCACGATGCCTGTAGACGTCGAAATATTCAACCGAGGAATAGCAGCTATTCGTGTTTCGCCTATAGATTTAGGTAAGGTTAAAAATGTTCACTATCCTGAAAAAAAGTGCGCTGAAATCGTCGAAGGTGTACGAAGAAATCTTTTTAAATTAGACGCTAAAACAGAAAAAGCAAACGAGTTTGATGAAGTCATAGAAAATATGAAAATTAAATTTTTAAATTCAGCCACAAGGCAAGAAAAACTATCAATTATATCATTGTTACCAAAATCATGGTCAGTACAAAAAATTGTAGACGAATTTAAAACCAGTAGAAATATGGCATCATATGCAAGAAAGGAAAGAGATAATGTATTTGATTCATCTCAAGGTTCAAGCTCTGGAAAAGCTTTGAATAATGAAACAAAAGAACTGGTTTTGAATTTTTTGAGGACGATGATATAAGCCGTGCAATGCCAGGCCAAAGAGATTTTGTTAGCGTAAAGACAGGAAATAAGAGATTAGCTGTTCAGAAAAGATTGTTAATGATGACATTGAGAGAAGCTTTTAATCGCTTTAATGAAATGTACGTCAATGTAAAAATAGGGTTTTCATCATTTGCAAGCCTCCGGCCAAGGCAATGTAAACTATTGACTATCACAGGAACACATCATGATTCCGTTTGCACTACGCATGAAAATGTCAATTTGATTCTACATAGCTTAAAAAAATACAATGTCTTGAATGATCTAAAAACATTAACGAATAGATTACTTTGCGAAAATAAGACAACTCATTGCCATCTACGAAGATGTAAAAACTGCCCAGATACCTCAGTTTTAGAAGACAGTTTATTGAAACAACTGGAAGAAAACTTTGTTGAAAAGCTTTCATTCGAACAATGGGTTACCACCGACAGATGTGATTTAGAAACTATTGTAAAGCAAACCGATGAGTTTGTTTCATTTTTCAGCTCAAAATTAGAAAGTTTGATTCCTCATGATTTTGTAAAAACCGAACAATCCCATTTTTTGAAAACTACAAAACAAAACTTGCAAGATGGTGAATTTTTAGCTATTTGTGACTTTTCTGAAAATTACAGCTTCATTTTGCAGGATGAAGTTCAATCACACCATTGAAACGTGCAACAGGCCACAATCCATCCTTTCGTAATATATTATACTGAAAATATGCAAATTAAACATTTTAGCTTCATTATAATTTCTGAAGAACTAAGACATGATTCAGTCGCTGTTAATTTGTTTATTGATAAAATGATAAACTTTTAACAAATTGATCAAAATAAAAACATAAAAAAAAATTATTTTATGTCAGATGGTGCTGCTTCACAGTATAAAAACCGAAAAAAAATTTCTAGCCTTTGTAAATTTAAGTCAAAGTATGGTATTGACGCTGAATGGCATTTCTTCGCAACATCGCACGGAAAAGGTCCATGCGATGCTATTGGAGGTACGATAAAACGCATGGCTACCAGAGCAAGTTTAGCCAAAGAACGCGAACACCCGATAAAGACTGCAAGAGAGTTGTTTAATTGGGCAAACAAACGAAAAGAAGAAGAACTTACAAAGTTGTCATTTTGTTATTCTACTACAGAAGAATACGAAAATATGTCTTTGCAGCTAAATAATCAATATAATAATGCAAAAACAATTCAAGGAACTCAAAAATTCCACTCATTTCTTCCTCTATCAGAAAATACAATAAAGGCAAAGCTTTATTCAAACTGTCCTGACAATGATGCCAAAATATTCGATATTGTTAAGAAAGTTGTGTAAACAATAATGTTATAAAAATACAGGAATAAAAATAAACTGATGATATCCAACATATAATGTTATTTTTTATTGCGCACAATCACCATCCCTGAAAAATAAGCTTAATTCGCTCTTTTGAATCTTGCTAATTGAGGAGCTTGCATTTGCAGTTCTCAAAAAGGTGTATCTCGAAATCGAGTTGTCTCATCGGTTTGATGTCTGTGGCGATGTTCGGCAATAGAGAGAAAATATGCACAGTATAAACACATCCAGTTTAAATGGATTAAACTGTTAGGCGATATGCAAGAGTTGAATGCACATTTTCAACACAATACACCAAAAATAACCGGAAGAAATCATTGTTCCTGATAGTGGGATTTTGTAACTTGTTTTTCAAAATACTTTTAAGGCAGAGAATTTCACTCGAATCTTTAAGCTGTCATTGTCATTTTAACTCAAAATTTTCCAATCTTTCCGAAAAAAATACTTTTGAAACTGGAATACATCCGAAAAGGGCCAAAACTTATTAAGTTATCAAAAAAATTAATATTAAATCAGTAATATCTTCTAAACGGTGCATCTTAGAAAAATGTTACCGAAGTACTTTTTGCTTGCAAATTTGATTTACTTTCATAAAATTAGAGTGACAAACTTTTTTGACTTTTTTTAATAGCTTTTTTGAAAATTGTAATTTTTTTTTTAAATTTTTTTCATTGTAACCTATTTTTGTCCAGAACAACCCACTAAGCACTAGATAGCATTTTCAGTCAGCTATAACATAAGAATAATTAAAAAAATATTAACATGTAATTTTTAAGAGAAAATCTATATTTTAGTTCAAAACACAAAAATCAAACTTTTTTTTTACCGTGCATATTTTTTTCCATTTAGCACCAACAATTGTCAAAAACTTCGCCGAAGACACCAAACCAATCGGACAAACCGTTTCCGAGATACAATTTTTTGAAGATATCATGTGCATTTTTCATAGGCCCTTCTCATAAGTAAGGCTAGATTCAAAATGGCGAACCAAGCATGCAAAACGGCGTTTTTCTTCCCCAAAAACTTGTATGCAAGGTTTCATGCAAATCAAAAAATATGAAAATTACTCGTTGCTGAAATGATATGGAACCGCTCAGGATGAATATAAGAGGGCCAAGGTGGCTGCCCCCCTTAAAGAATGAATGGAAAACAATTAAACAAGATTTGAGACAAATCTAGAACACGCATAATGACACCCAGATAAGTCATAAACCAATTAGAATTTTTCCTTGCATTTTTGTCAACGTATTTTCTTGTCAACTAGAAAAAGAATTGATATATGTTATTATCATTTTTATATTCGATTCACTATATTATTTGTCTTTATAATATTCATTCGCTATATTTATTATAATTATAATATTAATTCACGATATTTGATACATTATATATGAATTAAGTATATATTGGGTAGGTGGTTGAGCACCAGGGTATCACTCAAGCTGGAATTGGACAATGGAGTGGCATGACAACCGGCGTCTAGGAGGGAACAAACAGTATCATTTTCTTTATCCTACCGATTCGATTGTGGTGCTGTGAATTCTACTCCAATTAATTTCAGTAACAGTGACGCGCCTTCTTAACAAGCCATCCCTTCGTTGAAAGCTTCATGAGTATTGCGAATTGGGTTATTCGATTTGTTGGATCGTATCGTTGGAAGGAGATTCTTGATGTTCCCGCGGGTTTCAGCGTAAGTGTCTCTCTTACGGGTAACCGACTAGATTCAGGCGTTATCTAGCTTTACTGTGAATGCAATATCCCGGTAACTCATGTGACAATCTTGCTATTAAGGGAGCGATACATGACAAGGTCTTAGAAGGGATGGTGGCTACCTTACATACACACATACATTACACTAGAAAAGAATTTTTATATAATATATTTTTCGTGTGCGATTCAAAATTTGTCTGAAGAACATGGCTACATATATAAGGGACGACTGACACAAATAGTGTATGTTTTGTAGGTGGTTGAGAAATAGAGCGGAAAAATTCATCACACATCAAACTTCTTTTAAGTAGAGTGTAGAGTCCATAATAAACTTTATTTATGGGATCCCAGGTAAACTAATGTTCGGGCATAACTTACGAGCTGAACTCAGAAGTTCAGATTTAGTCCGTTGTAAGTAATTTAGGAGTCTATAAAAGTTCCTTTCTTTTCTTCAATTTTGCTTTGAAGTTTCTGAAATACTTGCATTGATACATTTTTTACCTACATTTTTTTTTTAACAAAGTTCATACGAACAAACCTTTTTAACAATTTTTCAGTTCGGTTATTTTTCAACGAATTCTCACCTCGGTATACTTAATCTAATCGAACTTGGAGAACTTTGTAAAGATATTTACAGGAATTCAGTAACGAAGAGTGAACATTACTTTGATTTGATATTAAATCGATTTCAATATTCACAAAGCTCTAGTTATTTACGGTGGACTGACACTTTTCACAGCCTTGCTGTTTTTACAATATTATTTTATTTTCGTAGATAAGTCATCGGCATACTACCAGAATTCCATTAAAAAATCCAGATAATCGACATTTTGGGGCCTTGGTGTCTTGAGTGGTGCCTTTGAAGCATATGTTTGTTTAAACCAAATTACATAAAGTGCAGTTTATGGCAGAATTTTAAAGATTAATTTATCTTCACGAAGAATATTGTCAAACTATTTTTGTTTTAGAGTTTTTTAGAAGCTGAAAACCCAAGTAACACCAAAAACATCTTTAAGATAAGTAATCTAGAAATGTTGCTGTACAAGAGTTTAAAAATGAAATAAAAAACATCTTTTGTCTTATATGATTATATGATGTTATCGTAAAACAGTTGCGTTTCATGCGTCACTCATATATTTTCTAGTATACATGACTTATTTTTTGTTGTATTTTATAGGATCACAATAACAAATAGGTTATAATCAAGTTATAAAAAAGTGAAAACATTTGCAGAAATGCATGAGAATTACAAGTCAATGCAACAAGTGCCAAACTAGCAGATGATAGCTCAAATTGAATTTGACAGTATGATTTGTTATGAGTATAATATATTTGATTATGAATTCTCATTATACATTTTCCACATCGATTAAAAGCAGACCCGCCTATTCGTCAATTATCTTTTTTAAAAAACGGTCTGTTATTGGTCTTATTACATGAAAAAATATCATCGGAACTTTGCAAAAAGCATGCAATAAAAATCACCAGCAGTAGTTGATTCATTGTGACGGTCCACGTAATTTTTTGCTAAAATTTCTGGATCCAAATGACATTTCACTAAGAAGAAGTTCTCATATAGTTATGCTTTTCTGGTTAGTGTTTGGTTTGTTAATTTTGTTCAAGGTAGCCGCTAGGTGTAGAGTTTATTGAAGTAAAGGTACAACACAAATTCCTATGTATGGGCGTTTGCGAACAAACAAATCATTAGTTCACCTCGTACAGCAGCAAGTGGTTCGTTTTTAAGACGTGCGTGAAACGATTTTGAAGAATAGGCGAAGAATACTTCAAGAGTGCATTGCATTGCTACATCGAAAAGTTTTCCAAGGACACTACATCCCCAATGATCATGGAGAAGGTAAAATACTACGAAGCTCAACAATTACGCTGTAATCTCTTTGACCTAGAAGGTCACAAAGCGGTAAAAACTCATTTGCGTTCAAAAACTCAGAGCAATGTAGATAAACTACGTTCCAGACGCATACATTGAGTGACAAATAAAATGAAATTATGTACGAAATGTCGCTAATGGTTTACAAATACTACTGAGGAAATGGAGCGTCACAAATCATACACATATAAATTATAAATCGTGTAAAGCTCTGGGACATTCCATATAAAGTCGATAATGTTGAATGCAAAAGCTCGCTTTGTTAGAACTATTTCATGCAAGTTGCTGCTTCGTGTGGAATGAAATATAATTTCACATGCTTTGAAATTTACATCACAACAAATTTCTGTGACAGCAACTGAAATATTTTCAAAAACAATCTAAAAATGAAGTTTTTGACGTGTTGGAGGATTTCGATAAACTGCTCTAAAATTAGAAATCAGTTTTTTCGAAAGCCGACACAACTGAGAAAAAAGTTAGACTATTGCCAAGAAATGCCTTTTGTATGAAAGATTGCAAACTTTGTTGCATGGCGCATGAAAGATTGCAAACAGTTTCGTTGTTTACGCCTTCTTTGGCTTGGAATAAAACGAGGGGAAAATTTAAGCGCCTGCTAAAATTGATTATTTTTTTCTGTGTATGTAAAAATTGAAAACTTACTTTGAAGAAGTTACTCAACATATGGTTACTGAGTCAAAAAAGTACGATTTGGGAATTCAATCTTTGCCAAAAACTGGGCGACCGTCACATAGTTCAGATGTTTAAGAAAAAGGTTAATAGTTTTTATCTCTGCGACGAGATCAGTGAACCATTGCCTGAGTTGAACATACTTTTTCATAAAATTACCTAATGGAGTTCGTCAAAATGTTGATACTGGCAACACTTCTGGTCACGATGGAGTGACGATCGAACCGATCGTTGACAGGAGTGTCAAATCGACATAACAAAATACCATGCGTCATGCTCCATTGATTCATTCTCAAAACAATATCTCTTCGAAGTGGATGCTAGTTAAAATATTACTAAATTTTCATTGAATAGCTTAAAATTAATTCCCTATACAGTGTTAGTAAGCTCATGCAAATTGTAAGTTTCCTATTTCTATTATTATAAACCGCAAATTGTTAGTTTTTATTATAATATAACCTAACCTAAAAACACTCATGCAGGAACATACGAACACAAGCAGTACGGCAGAATTGTCCTTAAAAATCCCTACCTGCAAACCGATTTATGTGAGTAGATACAGCACACTAATTTATTACTTTGAAATTATAATTAAAATAAAATTGCAGCTTAAGCTACGTTACGACCAACTCATACACGTTGTTGTAATTTGCTAAAGAGAATCGACCTTGCGAAGGACAATTCTAACCTTTAAAGTTTTGGGAACAAACTTAAGATAAATCGACCGCAGTTTTCGTAACTCGTCGTTATGGACTCGATTCCCGAGAAGACAATCCCGGAGATGCACTCAGATTTCAACCCGCACCACGCACGTACGCTCGACGAAGACCGGTTAGACTGCGAAAAGTGCGAACGCCGGAACGGCGATGAAAATATGGTGCAGTGCGACAATTGCACTACGTGGTGGCATTTTTCATGTGCCGGAGTTCCGAGTCGATCAATGATCGATCGTGGTTGTGCTCGAAATGTCGAGTTAATGACCTGGGTAGTAGCGCAGACACATCTCGCGATTCCCGAGTTTCAAGTAAGTCAGGAAGATCTGCGAGGCTACATTTGCAGCTTGAGAAGCTGGAGGAGCTCCAAGCTTTACAAAAGAAGTTCGTAGAGGAAAAATACAAATTACTCGAATCCCAGCTCGAGCTAGAGGAGGAGAACGAAAGTATTCGGAGCAAACGCAGTCGAGTTAGTAAGCAAGCCAGCCTCGCCAAGGTCGTGAAATGGGTGCACGAATGCGCAGAGCAAACGGAGGACACCAGCGTTCCCACATCAACGGACGCAGGTCTTTCATCAAAGCCGCCAGCACCATCTAGCCAGACGAAGCAGAACGCTACTACCGCTAGCGGTCATGATCCATCTCTAGAACAGCTGCCAGACGGAAGGAATCAGCAGAGCCCCCTAAAACATCCATCACTGCCCACACAGCGCTACCCAAACAGCGACGTTTCGGAAATGGATCCGAAACAGGATAGAGATCCAGCCCGGAAAGCCGTCTTCAACAGAATCGTCGGAAAAGTACCTCTGGCACAATCAACCCCGTCGCATGTGCCGCTCATGCAGCGAGCACCCCCACCAACCGTTGGATTATCCGCTCCAGCAACAGCAATTGTGCCTACGTCAATACCATTTGGGATACACGCTCCGGTACCATTACAACCACCCGTAGCTTCGACAGGTTTGTTTCCCGCACCGGCACCATCTACGTTGATGCCATTCGACGCCGGGTTCAAACCTTCATCAGCATCAGCACCTTTGTCATGGGTGCCTCCCGCAGAATTCAGCATCGTTTTTCGCCCCGATGTACTCAACGACGAGTGTACCACAGCGACCGTCGACAGGCTTTGTGCCATTCATGCCACCTCTTGCTGCAGCCCCCGGCCACTCGTCAGTATCAGTAGCACAGTCTATATCAGTGGATCGACATGCTTTCGTATCGCATCATCAATCAGAGAATCAGGTTGAACCGGTGCCATCCTACGTCGGCGCATCTATAGCAGGCGCAAGGCCTGGGTCAACGTTTCACCCTGCAGCGGTGCCACATCAGCTTCGGTACCAACCCGTGTACCCACGAATCCTGCATATCCGCCGGTATGCCAACCGACATCTACTTGTGTACCCGAGTCAGCAAGTACATCTGTGCCAGCATACCTGCCTACGCCGGTACCTACTGCGCCTCCTAAATCTTACGACAGAGAAGTATCATCCCCTGAGCCACCAGGTAAGCCAGACAATTATCCTCTGCAAGCAAATAAGCCACCATTCAATAACGACGGGAACCTCCGCCATTTGATGATGCAATTTGGTAGCATTGCTTTGTCGCCTTCGCAATCACCATTGATAAATGCAAATATAGCCACATTCGCCCCCTCGCCCTCGCAATTAGCTGCCAGACAAGTCATGCCACGCGACTTACCTCTCTTTTCTGGAAATCCTTCCGATTGGCCAGTATTCATAAGCAGTTTTATAAACACTACTCTCGCTTGTGGATACTCTAGTGCCGAAAATTTGTGCCGCCTTCAGCGAAGTCTAAAGGGTGCAGCATACGAGGCTGTTCAAAGCCGACTACTTCTACCTGAATCGGTTCCTCATATCATGGAAACTCTTCATTTGCTCTATGGTCGGCCTGAGTTGCTAATTTCAGCCCTCCTAGACAAGGTTCGATCCACGCCTTCACCCAGGGTGGAAAAGTTCCAATCTATAATCGATTTCGGGATGTCTATACAGAGTCTCTGTGATCACCTAGAAGTGGCGGGACAAACCGCACACCTGTCAAACCCTTCTCTCCTCGCCGAACTCGTTGCCAAACTGCCTCCGCATCTTCAAATGGAATGGGGCGCATATCTCCAAGGATTTTCGGAAGTGAATCTAAAAACGTTCGGTAGCTTCATGTCCGGTGTAGTGAAAGCAGTGAGCCAAGTGACCGTGTACTCCACTAGCAGTGCAAGGCCCAGTACCTCCGTAAAGAACAACTCGAAGCCGAGAGGAAGTGTCAATACTCATCATAGTGAGCCGAAACTCATCGAAGGTAACAACTCATCGACGAATCGTGAAGAAGCAAGAGCGTGTCCCGCGTGCAAGAGAACCGGCCATCGTATCCAGGATTGTCGAACTTTCAAGTCTTTCTCGGTTGACGGACGCTGGAAGTGTGTACAGTCTGGCGGACTCTGCCGTAATTGTCTGAATGCACACGGTAGAAGAAGCTGCAGGAAATCCGGCAACTGTGGGACAAATGGTTGCGAGTTCCGTCATCATCCGCTTCTACATTCGTCGCGCAGCAGTAAGGATACAGAGGTGCAACCCTTGATGAATACAGCTGAAAACCACTCCCACCGTCAGATTCAACGGTCGCTGCTCTTCAGAATACTACCAGTGACTTTACACGGACCCAAAGGAAAGGTGAACACCTTCGCGTTCCTTGACGACGGATCATCTCTTACGTTAATTGAGGACAGCCTGATCGAGGAGCTTGGCGTCATCGGCGTTACGAAGCCGCTGTGTCTGCTGTGGACCGCAAACGTGACGAGGATGGAGAAAGAGTCAAAACAGATGTCTCTGACAATTTCATCGTCTGAAGGAAGGAAGTATCCGCTGGAAGAAGTTCAATCCGTAAAGCATCTATCGCTGCCGATCCAAACACTGTCTTACGAGCGCCTTTCTGAACAGTTCGTGCATCTGAAAGGCCTTCCAATTATGAGCTACACCAAGGCGATCCCAAAACTGCTGATTGGAGTTAACAACTTAGATTTAATGCTTCCGTTGAAAATACGAGAAGGCCATTGGCGCGAACCCGTTGCTAAAAAAACTCGGCTGGGTTGGTGCGTATACGGCGGTGAAGCGAACAACGGGCAAAAGTCGTCAGTAAATTGCCATGCCTGTGGGTGTGCGACAGCATCAGATCAGACACTGCACGAGCTGGTCAAGGACTTCTTCACCGCAGACGAAGTTGGAGTGCAACCTGCCACACCACTTATATCCGAAGCAGAGAAGCGCGCTCAACGGATCTTGGAGAACACCACAGTTAGAGTCGGTACGCACTTTGAAACCGGTCTTCTATGGAAATTTGACGATGTTGAGCTTCCTGACAGTTATGGCATGGCCCTTCGACGCCTTCAATGTCTAGAGAGACGGATGAATCGGAATCCTGAACTCAAGCAAGCGCTGCAGCATCAATTGGAGGATTACCAGCTCAAAGGCTACTCTCATCCAGCAACCGAAGAGGAACTATCTAGCGCCGATATGCGGCGTGTATGGTACTTGCCGCTCGGGGCAGTAATGAACCCTCGAAAGCCAGGAAAGGTCCGCATGATTTGGGACGCTAAGGCGGCCGTAAACGGGATCTCCCTCAACTCTGTACTTCTAAAGGGACCCGATCAACTGATATCGCTTCCAGGCGTCCTGTTACGTTTTCGTCAGTTCAAGGTGGGTGTCTCTTCTGACATAAAGGAAATGTTCCACCAAATTTATATATGCAAAGAAGATCGTCACTCCCAGCGCTTCATTTGGCGCAACGACCCCTCCCTTTCTCCAGTGGTATATGTGATGGACGTTGCGACATTCGGCTCTACATGCTCCCCGGCGTCAGCTCAATACATTAAGAACAAAAACGCAAATGAGTTCAAAGATATGTATCCCCGAGCTGTTGCAGGTATTGTGGAGAACCATTACGTCGACGACTCGTTGGAGAGCTACGAATCCGTAGAGGAAGCAATCAAGGTGTCCCAAGAAATGCGTTTCATCCACAAACAAGGCGGCTTCGAGTTGAGAAACTGGCTCTCAAATAGCAGCGACGTCTTGAGAGGATTAGGTGAAACCAAGCCAGGCGAAGATAAGGCATTGGCAGACAAGCAGCACAACTTTGAGAGGGTACTCGGACTTCTGTGGATGACACAAGAAGATGCTTTCAGTTTCTCAACCGCGATGAAGCAGGAGCTCGCTGAATTGATCAACAGCGACGAACATCCCACGAAAAGGCAAATGCTGAAATGCTTGATGTCACTCTTTGATCCGCTGGGCCTACTAAGTCTGTTCATAGTGCATGGGAAGGTTCTTCTACAAGAGGTATGGAGAGAAGGAATACACTGGGACGAGAAGATAAACGAAGATCTGTATAGAAAGTGGAAAAACTGGACGGGATTATTTGAAGAAGTTAAAAGCCTGCAAGTTCCACGATGCTATTTCCCCGGTGCTACCAAGGAGCGGTATCGAAATCTACAGCTTCACATTTTCGTAGACGCCAGTGAATCAGCGTACTGTGCAGCAGCATATTTTCGGACGTGGAGCACTGATGGAACCCCAGAGTGTGTTCTTGTAACTGCAAAGACGAAGGTGACCCCACTGAAGACACAATCGATTCCTCGCTTAGAGTTAATGGCAGCCGTGCTTGGAGCTCGACTATCGCAGTTCGTCGAAGAAAATCACACACTGCACATCGCAAGAAAGGTGTTCTGGAGCGATTCAGCGACCGTTCTTTCCTGGCTACGGTGTGATCATCGACGATACAAACAATTCGTCGCATGCAGAGTTGGAGAACTGTTGACGATAACCGACGTGCAAAATTGGCGGTGGGTCCCCTCCAAGCAAAATCCGGCGGACATTGCGACCAAGTGGGGAAACGGTCCAGATCTAACTGCAAACAGTGTCTGGTTTAGCGGTCCACTATTTCTGCGGCTGTCAGAATCAGAATGGCCAACGCAGAGAATATCTACGCCACCCACAGAAGAAGAACTACGCCCTTGCTATGTGGTGCAGGCGATACAGACTCCGGAGCGTATAGTGGAATTGGAACATTTTTCTCGGTTATCTAAAGCTGTGCGATCGGTCGCTTACGTATTTAGATTTATTAAAAACCTCAAGAAGAAGATTTCCATACAAGAACGATCAGCGGGACCGCTAACTTCAGAAGAACTCAAAGGGGCGGAAAATTTTCTTATCCGAGAGGCGCAACTACGATGCTTTCCGGACGAGATAGTGGTCCTTAAACGGAATAAATTGGCGTCAACGAACGAGCAGATGCC
The DNA here is from genome assembly GCA_024533555.2 of Aedes koreicus. Taxonomy (NCBI): domain Eukaryota; kingdom Metazoa; phylum Arthropoda; class Insecta; order Diptera; family Culicidae; genus Aedes; species Aedes koreicus. Next base: position 520,411 of record JAHHFK020001322.1, read on the forward strand.
TTTGGAGAAAACCAGTGCTCTCTATCAGCTGTGTCCAATCCTGGACGAAGAAGACATTCTTCGAGTGGATAGCAGAATTGGAGCGGCACCAAACATCGAGGAGGAAATGAAGTTTCCAGTGATACTTCCTAGGAAGGACACGTTCACCGCTCTGCTACTAGACAGCTACCATCGTAGATATCTACACGGCAACTCGGAAACTATTGTGAACGAGGTTCGCCAGCGATACTACATCCCGAGGCTAAGGACAGCGGTAACCAGTGCAGCCAAAGCATGTCAATGGTGCCGGATCTACAAGTGCTTGCCCAAGATTCCCCGCATGGCACCGTTACCACTAGCAAGGATGGCATCATTTGTTCGTCCGTTTACATATACCGGCTTAGATTTCTTTGGGCCCCTAACAGTGAAAATTGGTAGAAGCAATGCGAAACGCTGGATCGCCCTGTTTACTTGTTTAACGATAAGGGCGGTGCACGTTGAAGTGGCTCACAATCTATCGACGGAATCCTGCGTGAAGTGCATCAGGCGATTCATCTGCCGACGAGGATCACCTGCGGAAATCTATTCCGATAATGGTACCAATTTCCAAGGAGCAAGCAGACTTTTGAAAGAGCAAGTTGAGCAGATGGCCGTTACCTTTACGGGTGCTACTACGAAGTGGGTATTCAACCCTCCCGGAACTCCACACATGGGTGGAGCTTGGGAGAGGATGGTGCGCTCCATCAAAACTGCCGTCGAAACAGCCTACAACAACAACCGCAAGTTAGACGACGAGGCCTTGGAGACATTTATGGTTGAGGCCGAAGCAGTTGTCAACAGCCGTCCATTGACATATCTGCCACTGGCGTCGGGAGAATCTGAGGCGCTTACACCGAACCATTTACTGTTGGGCAACTCAAGTGGAGTACGGCAACCAGCAGTTGAAGCAACAGATCCAGCAGAGGCTCTACGCTCATCGTGGAACCAAGTGCAGCATCAGCTCGACGTGTTTTGGAAGAGGTGGATTAGAGAGTATCTCCCAACGCTGACGAAGCAACCGAAGTGGTGTGGCGAGGTGAAGCCTATAACCGAGGGACAGTTAGTGGTCATAGTAGGCGAAGGCAAGAGGAACGAGTGGACGAGAGGCCGTATTGTCCAAGTAATCAAAGGGGTAGATGGGAGGATTCGGCAAGCTATCGTCCAAACTGCGAGGGGGCTTATGCGCAGGCCAGTGGCTAGGCTGGCTGTTCTAGAGGTTGATGGTGATCGTAAAACTGGACCTGGTGGCCAGTGTTACGGGGGAGAGGATGTTGATACTGGCAACACTTCTGGTCACGATGGAGTGACGATCGAACCGATCGTTGACAGGAGTGTCAAATCGACATAACAAAATACCATGCGTCATGCTCCATTGATTCATTCTCAAAACAATATCTCTTCGAAGTGGATGCTAGTTAAAATATTACTAAATTTTCATTGAATAGCTTAAAATTAATTCCCTATACAGTGTTAGTAAGCTCATGCAAATTGTAAGTTTCCTATTTCTATTATTATAAACCGCAAATTGTAAGTTTCCTAGTTCTATTATTATAATATAACCTAACCTAAAACACTCATGCAGGAACATACGAACACAAGCAGTACGGCAGAAATTGTCCTTAAAAATCCCTACCTGCAAACCGATTTATGTGAGTAGATACAGCACACTAATTTATTACTTTGAAATTATAATTAAAATAAAATTGCAGCTTAAGCTACGTTACGACCAACTCATACACGTTGTTGTAATTTGCTAAAGAGAATCGACCTTGCGAAGGACAATTCTAACCTTTAAAGTTTTGGGAACAACAACAGTTTAAAAAAGACTGTCAATTTATATAGGCAAACGATGAACGCTGAAAAAATGTCACTGGAAAGGTTTAATAACCTTGTTCCAATTCCAGAAAAAAAAAAAAATTTTGGGTTTAAAACAAAAAAAAAAAATTTATAAAATTAATTTTTTGTAAAAAAAAAAAAATAAAAAAATATTTTTTTTTTTCCTTTAAAAAAAAAAAACGAACATTTTCCAACAGTATGAATCCAACACAAAGTCCACGACATAAGAAATGATTGTAAAACTAGTAAATAAGTAGAAATGAAAAGAATAAAATGTTATTTCCTTGATTTAGAAATAAATAAATTATAGTTATAAAATTAACAACAAATATGTGTTTATTTATTTTGACCATAGACGCCTCCAAGCGTCGGACAAGGATGAGTATAATCGCTGTGCAGGAAACACATTTGAATATCATATGTATTTAAATTTGAATTTGGTATAGGATTCCATGCCAATATAGGGGCACATGCTGCCCGCTCATCATTGCTATCTCCCATGACAAAGTAAGTCTTTTATAATCAAGTACGTAGAATCAATAACACGCCGTTGGCTATTGTTCAAGAAAAAAATAATTAACCATCGAATTCTTAAAGAATTTGCAGTTTAACTTTAAAAAACGAACTAATCTTAAAAGTGCACAACTTTCTACATAGCGGCAACCAACCGAATGGGAACAAACAGAACAACCCTGATAAAAAATTACCTTAAACAAACGATATCACAAATTCTCCAACCATTTCTTTAATGGTTTGGATGATACCCCAAATAGGTCGCAAAGAAAAATAACCACACTAAATTTATTGGGGAACCATCTGGGAAACGTACGAGCAACAAAAAAAAAAAAAAAAGAAAAGAGGACAGTTTTAGAAACTTTTTCATTTTTATATGAAGACAATGAAGACATATGAAGCCCATGGTTTTTCGAGCATTACTCAAAAACAAAAAAAAAGTCCATCGCCAAAATGTCACCAACGAAAGTTTAGAAATAATGAACAAAAACATTTTTTTTTCAAAATTTTCCATAATTCCATTGTTTTTCCGGCTTTTGCAAGCAATTTTCCTCTATTGAGGAAAGTTTTCTAGGATTTTTTTTAAATAAAAATTGTATTTTTTTCCGCATTTTTGAGAACATTTCATTATAGTTTGGAAAAAAAAAATTAATCGTTCTTGAGTTATGAATTTTTGAAGTTAGTGATGTTCGGGAAAATTGGAAAACTTCAATTGGCGTTTTTCAGGAAAACTGGCAACCCTGAATTTCGCAATACTTTGTTTGTTCATATATCCATGAACCCTACGCGTGGACAAAGTTTCGTAACAATCTGAGACCCTTCTGGTACCGTAATTACCAAACTTGTACGATAATTAAAAAAATCACCAAGCCTCTATACTGCTGGTTATGATTAAATTCCTTGAAGAAATAAGTACCCGTACATAACGCGAGAGGACACAAACAGCAAATCTGATGTTAATTTTTTTAACCCTCTTCATGTTATTTTTCCGTTTATTTTAAACTATTCCTCCCTTTGCTCGCAGTTCAACCCCCGTTACTCCATTTCTTTTTATTAGGTATATATTATTTCAGAGATAAACTGATTTAATTTTACGCTTCATATGTTTACAATCCTTAAAAGTAATAATCAATAACAAATAATCTGATTTCGATGAATGAACAGTCAATTTATTTTTTCTCCCCTTTTCGATGTGCCGGGTCCGGCGATATTTTTTTTCTACTGTCGTCGTTTAGGATCCGGAGGAGTCTGCCGGTATAGCTACTTTTGCCATGCCGTATACACATAGTCGCACTTTTACACTCCAATTGCAGGTGAAGTAGATGAGGGTGCGATGGTGTGCTACACAAACGATTTTTACTTTTCATTTTCCCCTTATTCCAAGAGCATTCTTTGGTGGATACTTCCATCATCTCCCTTTCCACATGTATCCGGGAAAATTTGGAGCAAGTGGGTGGCACTTTGAATGGTGGAAATGAGTTGAGGTAGGTTCAACACGTGCTCTTAGAAGGTGTTTTTGTAGCTCTGCGCAATTCGATGGGCTGAACGAATTCTGAGAGGCTTTGTTCGAATAATGGATCACTGGCCAAGAAAGTGAAAGAAAATACCACCCGGTGGTATAGCAAGGGGCCACACTTCTCTCCTTGTATGCCTAAGCTGAGAGGGAGAGGAGGGTGGTCGAAATGCGATCAGTGATGGGAAGTGATGGAATTCATTTACAACTTTTAGGTAGGAAAAGTTTAAATTAGATTTGAAGTTTCCATCGAATGGAGGCAGATTTAGTGTGGCGGCTTTCTGGATAGGTTTTAGCATTTGATTTGTTTACAGGAAAATAGATCGATTTTATGGCGGGATGATGAATGAGAGCTGCAGTCGAAGCATGTGATTGTATTTCGTGGTGGTGAAAGCTAATGTTTAAAAAAAATTATTTGCATTCTCAAACATATACAGTGATTACTTGTAATAGAAATTCAAAATTTGACTATGAGGCACGTAACTTTGGCTCGTTGAATTCTATTTTTATGGAAATCAAGTGGGCACCATGATCGAATAATGCTGCAGTAGACAAAATTTACAACAAACCTTGGTGGACTTCGTCGAATGTGTATTGAAAATGTGCAACCGATATTTGATAACGATAAATTAAAGTGACAAAACAATACTATGCGAGTTATTTCATCAAGTAACGGATAGCTGGATACAACATCCTTGGAACGGTCAAACTTGATGAAATCAGTTCTCAGTCAAGCTGTGAAGCCGCCAATCTTTTTGATACCTTCTTTAAGGCCGTATTTAGTAGAGCATCGCCCGTTCACCGTTGAAGCTGCTTTGAGTTGGTGTCGTCTTTGAACTTTAGTCTGCCATGTAAACAGTTATCTCTAGACGCAGCTCAGGAAGCCCTCGAAGAGATCGATTCAACGAAAGGATGCGGAACAGATGACCTCCTGATCTTTTTAAATAACTCTCGCTTGAGAAACCCATCACTGCCTATTAAACCACTCGCTCCAAGATGGCACGTTCCCAATTGTATGGAAAGTGACCATAAGTCCGGAAGCTATAAATGTGTCACTAATTATCATGGCGTATCTATACTTTGCGGCTTCAGTAAGGTCCTTCAGAAACTGATCAGTACAGTCTACACCGAATTCAGCGTTTGGCAAAATCGATCACGAAATTCTGTTCCGTAAGGTGGCGGCCATTCGTGGCCATTTTCGTGTGTGTGGTGATTCAATTAATTTCTCATTGGAAGAATTCAGCATGTGATGCTGAAAGATAGCTTATATCGAGCAAATCGACTGTTGCACAAGGGGACTGGGAACCTTGCTGTTTGCGAAATTGTTCAATGACGCTGCAATACTTTAAGTTGCTGTGCGCAGGTTCGTTTTCACGGACCAATTAAAGTTGTTCCTCGAAGCCATTTAAACTCAGTTTTGAGTCGTTTTTGACTCACTTTCGTCAAAAGTGGAGTCACTCAAATTTGAGTAAATGTAACTGGGATTGACAAGTCGACAAATCAAAAACATCCATCTGATTTGAGTCAATGTTTTTGATTTGTTGGCTTGTCAAAACCAGTTACATTTACTCAAATTTGAGTGACTCCACTAATGTCGAAAGTGAGTCAAAAACGACCTTACGAAACAACCAATCCTTACGAAACAACCAATCCGAACACCATCACCCCTACTGGATGCATGGTCCGAAACGTGAGTTTGGTGTTCTCAGGTGCATCCTATGCTTTCTTTGAACTTATATACCGGTTGGTGTGACTGTTTGACACGCTGTTGACAGTAAACAGCTTCTCATCCGTTTACTAAGTAGGTGTCTTTTAACTCGTGCTTTGGACTTTCTTTATAAGTCATATTTCAACGCTCTTCTTACCGTTGAATCTGATACATTAGCCTGCTTTGCAATTTTTCTCATGCTTTGAATTGCTTTGAGCGGGATTACTATTTACATTAATCTAAATGGACTGTATCAATGCTGGCATATTCATAGATCGCTTCCATCCACCTCCAGTTTTTTTTTGGTACTGTTAGGGGTCCAATTGGTGCATTCCCTCGAAATACAGTAGCCCACAGTTTACAAGAGCCATGCTATCCAAAACTGACTTCTGAGCATGAAGTAATCTGAGGATTTCATTATTGTCGTACAATTTTCACAAAATCTTCCTTAATCCCAAAAAATTCAAATATACCAATCTGTAAACAATAAGTGACACCTGGAGCACAATTTTGAAAAACTAGGTTGACCGGCATGAGTGGTAAGATAGTATTAGTGAGAGTATAACATTTTTCTGTCGCATACTGTATATTCCAGATGAGCAAAGTCTTCTCCGATATTTATTGCTTTGAGTCTTTGTATTGCTCCCTGGTGCGGTCAGTTACTCAACCACCAGCTGCCGAAAGAGTCGAAACAGTTCGACGTAGGTTTCTTTGTTTGACTTTGCGAAGAGATCCGTTCCGTTTGTCAAGTTAGGTGAATCGTTGTCAGCTAATCGATCTGGAACCATTCCGGGTTTGTCGAACACCTTTAGAGCTCTTTTGGAGCAGATCAATATTAAAAGTCAACTAAGGGCAATGCTAAGATATTTGTTTTGAATCTACATCTGACAGCTGTCTATCTGCCAATGACCAGTCCTTAGTGTAGATTTCAACGCTGCTCATCTTTCCAGAATGGAGCATGAGTTTAGCAATAGTACGAGTATAAAAGAAATTAGCCAATATGTTCGTTATAAAGTTTGCATGGACTCAACAAAAACTAAAATACTAATTCAAACTACTTATGTATCAATGCTTAAATCAATAAAGGGCGTTACAATCAAAATTTGGTCGAATCAAACATGAGGCATTTTTTTAAAATGTGCCCCGCCCCCCGTTTTGTGTGTGAATGTATGCAAAATAATGCCTCTAAAGATTGTACTCGACTGTACTTCATGTTAAGTCGAATATTTTTGAAACTCTCAGGAAATAAATAAACACATATGAGCAATGTTTTCGCAAATTTGGTTTATTCAACCTACTCTTCTAGGCTAAATGCCCGCCTTCTTGGACTTAACACTACTCATCAAATTCTGTGCGACACTTACGCCATCTTTATTACACACTTTCCTCCACTCTTTCTTCAAATCCTCGGTGGTTTCGTGTAATGGCACGAAGCCAGATCGGGCCAAAACAGAGTGTCACCTTCGTGGGGCCTGAGGAAGGGCAGCAGGCATTTCTAGATGCATTCTTTTTTTTTTATATATATTTGGCCGTTGACGGTGCCGGTCGTTATGTACTGAATTTGCCGTACCCACAGACAACACCAGCGAAAGAAAACATCCCCACCCTATCAGGTTCCCACCATCGTGTTTCATATTCCCTTGCAAATAACGTTCCTGAAAACTGTTTCCTTGCTTTCGCCACACCCGATCATGCCGTTTCCTGTTGAAGATCCCAAATTTCGATTCGCCGGTCCAGAGCACTCGTCTCCAAAATTCTTTAGACTTAGCAGCATGTTCCCGAGCGAAGCGCAAACGCTTAACTTTATTCACGTTGCTGATAAATGGCAGTCACCGCGTGTATCTACTCTTGAATCCATGTGCTGCTATTCGACGCCGTATATGTAGTTTGATATTGGTAGCTGAAACTTTTCTTGGATGGAACGAATCGTAACTTTTGAATATTTTTTATTTTACAAATCATTCTAGCATCGGTTCTTTGATCAGTCTTTCATGCTAGGACTTTTATCAGACCTAATTGATCAGCCACCGATACAACATTTGATGTTTCTTACATATCGCGCGTATCGTTCCGCAACAAGTTAGATTTGGATTTACAGTGAAATTTGTTTGCGTTCCATCCTTTTTGTAACAAGAATAGCCGAATGCACGCGCAATATTTCACAACGAAGTAAAACGTATATAAAACGTTACAAAACAGTGTTGCAGGATCATTGAATTGTCAAAACAAGATAATCCGAGGAGTGTATCGATGTTATATTGTACAAAACTAAAATAATCTTGGGTGGGATTTTTCTTTTGTCACATCGTCATTTCATCAAAGTTACGAAACATTTACCAATATGAATGTATTTAATATAACTATGTTAAAACGAAGGTGGTGATACAAACACTATAACTAGGACAAGCTTTTAACCCAAAATATCATATGTGTTTCTACGATTATTATGTTCTACAAAGCAAAATGTCTGAAAAACGTTTACCATCTTCTTGAAGCTACACGGTTGTTCCCTGCTAGTTTGGCTGAATTTTGCCTCCTGCCATTACGGAAAATGAGTTATGGACTGGTTTGCAGCCAACAATTTACAGGAAGCTCCGCTCAACAGGTCAGAGCTCCACTTAATCTAGAAATATTGGGAAATCGTCAAATGGAACCTGAAGAAGACTCTAGCTACTGTGGGAAGCGAGTCTGACGCATTTGGCACAACTTTCAAAGTGGCGTTCTGCGATGAACAAATTGGATGAGGTGGCTTTACAGAATCAGTGCTGGAAATTTGAATTTAAATGTTTTTGAAGGAAATATTTTCTTATCAACATGAGAGTTTAGGAGTGGACAGTACCCTTTTTTAGTGGGATATCAGTTTTTTTTGCTAACGATTAACCGATCGATCATAAGTGAAAATCAGTTAAGTGTTTTAAGTGGTTTATTTATCTGTGAACCTTTCTGTTAGAAGAAGCTAACACAACTAGCAAAACAATTTCTAAAGAAATAATACGAAAAAATCCTCCCAAAAACTAAAACCTAGAGGATGGGACGAAGTTGAATCCACGAATAAACCTAATTTGGTGCTTATAGACCGACATTACATCCATATACCTAAAGTGTTTTCGTCCTAAAAAAGTTAATTGTTTAACTTTCCGTAGTTTACAACAACAAACGACTTATTGAGCCTATCTAAGTGAAAATATAAACTGAGTTTGCCAAACTATTTGAAGTTTTAAGGGATTTTCTATGGAAAAGTTAAATTTTGTGAATGCATCACTATTAGCACAATTGGCTATATCAATTTATTTGAAAAATATTTGGCTGAACTGATAAACAAATTTCCAAGAAGCGACTTTGCTCAAGATAACTTTCCGTATAAATGTAAGGAGCAAAAGTTTTAAACGATTATAGTCGCTATTGTCTTCTCATTAAACTTCATCAGCTGCCCTGCAGGCAACATTGATATTTCTGGCTCGTGAAATAGAGCAATAGTCTACTGTGGCTGACTCACTAAGCAGCATGATCATGGCTGAAGATTAACAATTATGAAATTAGTTATTAACACACTAACAAGTGAATAATTTTACACAATTTGTTATTCTAATTTAACTTAGATTTTATGCAGAATATTATGACTATTATGACTATTATGACTAACTCTTTTGCCTTAAAAGACGCTCGTATATGACGGTCTAAGGGCACCGAAAATTACATGATTTTCCGTAGTGTGAACTATTTCATATGACGATTTTATGAAAAACCATTTGAAATGAAGTTGTAGGTGAGGAAATTTGCAATAAGAATAGTTATAGAAATTTTTACCAGATGGATTTGGAAAAAGGAAATATTAAGTTTGCATTACCCATAGTCATTTCCGTGTAAGCTTCAAATGGTTTGAGCAGTAACAGTTTTTTATCTAATTAGTTCCAATTTCGGGAGCGATTAGGATGCAATTTGAAATGGAGCATTAGGTAGCAAAAATTTCAAAATTAGCATTAGTCTTGTGTACTTTGCAACATATTTAGTGATAAAAGTTAGTATATTGCATTGCTACAAAAAGAATGTACGATACTTTAAAAGAAAACATCCCATAACCAATAACTCAGAACTTTTTAGGATACATTCACAGCTCATTTACTATATTATACAGTCTTTATATTTTTAAGTAGCGAGGAAACTCTACTTTACGCAAGCAATTGAAAACTGAAAACAATGCACATTGGCAACATGTATAATTGAGTGATATCTTTGGATTTCGAAGTTTTATGTGCGATTTACGTTCTGTACCAGAAGATAGCATTCGCGACGTTGTTTGTGATACTGCAACATTATCACATGAAGGACAGTAGGTTGCTGTCTACAGCAATTTGTTAGCCTATTCCGCACTACGGTATCTCACTTGAAAAGTGCATATCCATTATTTAGCGTTCATCAATACCATGGACCGATGCAAAGGAATCGAATGCGCTGCACATTTTCAAGATAAATCAAAGCAGACGATAACAGCGTATAAAATCTAGCCCCATTGCACTACTGGTGCAACAATATTAGCGACGGTTTTATTTATCGCTATCCCAACAAAGTATAGTAATAGTCATCCTTTTTTGGGGTAAGCGCAAACATATTACGGAATCCTAAGGGTAATCGTATATCTTCCGGTGGTGGCAACGACGATACGGCTCAGAGTTAGAGCGCGTTTATAAGAGTGATACCAATAGTGTAGTGACACATCCTTTCTAGCATGTCGCCAGTTACAAATCGTCCTTTTTTGGGGCCGTTGCGCTATTACCCAGCCACTTGCTCTATACATGAACGTTTGCATCCGGCTCCGACACTCGCTGGCTCTATAAAATTGTATGCGATGATGGAAAGACTTATGCATGCCGCATAGTTCCGCTGTATAGTGACACCCCTGTGGAGAGCGTGAAAGAACCATATGCGATGAAATCTCGGGCCAAAATGATGGCCAAGTCTCGCTTCCTCTCCATATTCGCTGTCATATTGAATCCAGTAAATTTATTAAAATAACAACGCGACACTTTGTTTCGATATCCATCGTCGACTTGGTAGCTTCCATCGTCGTCGTAGTCGTCGTCATCGTCGTCATCATCATCATCGCCATCATCAAGCAAACGGATGAGTACCAAAGACTACATCATAGCTCTGAACATTTTACGGAAGAACGCACTGTGGAACTGCGGCTATGGATTAGTTGCGCACAGTGGGGAATTGCCAGGGGAAAATTAAAACTGAAAACCTCGCACCTGCTTTTTTATTCTCATTATCAATCCCATGTTATCTGATATCAATCATACATACAAAAAAAATGGCAATGAGAAAATTGAACACGACTTTATGAAGGTTTTTTTTCTTCAAAATAAATTATTTATTTTGAATACGTATAAGTATTGATTCATCGATTATTTCACGGTGACATCAGTTGCATCACAGCTTATCAGCAAAATTTATTGATGGGACAAATGGACTTTGTCGTTTATGTATGTATGTAGTTTACATATTTCATTTCATGAAATTTTGCATACAATTTGAAAAATGAAATATAGACAAACCAGCAATTTAGTAATGTTTATGGTGAATTTTTAATTTCTGTTTATAAAAAGGAGCATTGCAAGTAAATATTTTTCTCAGTTTATTTATGAATTAATGACCAGAATCTTTTTCACCCTCTATATGCCTCCGATTTTTATTTCTAATTTATTCCATTAATTCTAATTATCGTTGTACCCAATCTTTCGCATTCTTTTCCAAGATGGATATTTGCAGTACGTTTTGTTTCTATCACTCCACTAAACTACATTAGGATAATTATAAGTTGAACCTTATGAAGCATAGAAGAAAGATCAATTTTAATTTTCATTTAGTATCTTTTTAAAATTTGGATGAACTAGTATGAAGTTCATTCAAGCACCTTATACTTTTCATAAAAATTACGAGTGAACAATTTTCATAAGATATACTTTATGTTTTTCATCACTAGTTATGATGTAAAAACTCATAAGGCAAGTCTTATGAATTCAGAGCCTACTCTCATCGCAGATTCAATATCTAATACGCCAGCGAAATGTGAATAATTATTTCAACGAGCAGATTTGCAAACTGTCGTTAAATATTATTTAAACAATAATTTAACCGACAAACCTAGTGAATCGCAAAAATGCAGAGGAAATTATGAAGGGAAAGGTGAATGTCCATCTACGGTGAATAGCTCATAGCCACCGTTCTCCAGCAGTAAAAATCCTTTTGCAAGTCGCGAAAGTGTCCGAAAGGCCGAAAATGCTATGCTGCGCAACACGACTGAAACAGGTAAGTTCTCGGTTGGGTAGAGTGTTGTATTTAATAACAATTTTGTTGTTTCTACCATGGTACATATAGGTCCGGCAACAGTAAAAACAGCTGACGGCAAAAGTTTGTCGGAAAATCGAAGTAGCCACACAGATGGAACTGGCCAATGTGGATAAGCTGAAGTAAGCGGTATTGATAAACTGGAAGCAGAAGCTCATTACGAAATTGCTAACGAACTATAAACATTGCCTCGAGGATGTTGATGAAGCTCACAAAAATGCGGAAGCAGCTGAACAATGCGAAATTTGGTTCAACGAGAAAAAGGTTGCCAAGCAAGCGATTGAGATTCATAGAGAGAGGCAAGCCCAAGCTAAACTAGCGTAGAATATTCTGGACCGAGCAAATACTAAACCGAAGAGGAGGAAAGAACGTAAACCAATCGAGTCGGTGGCCGTGTAAGTTTCTGCTACGATGGATAATCCGTTAGAGGAGCAAATAAAGATGACAGATAAAACAGTAGCTCCTCTGCCAATACTATCAGCACCTTCGAGCACTTCAAGAAAGGATCCAAGGTATATATGGTCTCGGGTTTGCATGTGCAAGATCAACCATTGTCACCGCACCGCATTTTGTTTCGCCCGACGAGGAATTCCCAATCGAAATTGATAAAAACAAAGAAAACATTTCCTCACAGAACACAAAATCCGTCAAAAGTTTAGACACTCTGTACTATAATCTAACTTCACTTCACCGGAAACGCTTCTACAACACTTGCCTGCTGCTTCGCAGCTGAAACCTTTTACGAAGATGTCGGAATTTATAAAGCCCCGTCGAGACTACCCAGATACCCCGCTCAAAAGAATGTGTAAATTGACAACTTGAGTGAAAACACTCTCTCATTTCACAGTCATGGATCGTTCCATGCTGGAATCGCCCCAAAAACCGGCGCGAAATTCGGTGGATCAACCAAAGAGCCTCCCCAACAAAACTCTGCTGAAAGGCAGCCCATCGAAGCAGTCGATTACGATTTCAAGTTCGCTTAACAGTCGAACAGATCCGGGAACATCCAAGGTACAAAGCGACGATTACAATACCAAGTACCGAAAGGAATATCACCAACCGATTTCGTTTGTTCAGCGTAATGACAAAATATAGGAAAGGGAATTGAATACGATGCAAGAAGCCGAAAGGTTGGAAAGACTGCATAACGAAATATTGCTTGCAAGGAGATAAGAAATATAAGTCATTTCGATACGGAGGAGTTTTTGTTCAACTCTTTCCTGTTTCAGACAAGTTTCCGCAGGACCGGATCGCACTAAAGTCACTGTGGAAAAGCTGGAGATTCGCAAAGACTATGAGAACTTGCAGACGGAGCTTAATAAGTTGATCAGAGCAGAATCTCAAGTTATGGCATTGGAAGTTATGAGTATGGCGTTAATCTTTCTCCAGAATGTAACAAGACAAAACGAAACGATTATTTTATGCAAACAAACCTCTTATGGCGGACACACGAGAACGTCAACAATCGGAAGCACGCCAGTATCCAATGTATCAAGCTTTGGAAGATTTGCTGAAGTAACAGGTCTTGATTACGTGACCTGTGGTGCGGGATACAGGAGTATGATTCCAACCTATGATCAGCAAGCAATAGGTATAGCAGCAGCTCAATTTTCTAGAACAGCTCAACGAGCAGAAGAAGTTACTGAAAGATGTACACCGTGTTCAATATATTCTCATACACTTTTTCCTTGCATTGGTGTCGTGCAACTACTCAACATGCTTCACGTATGTGTTGGCGTAGTTTTGCACTATGTTTACACAAACGCTTTTAGGCTATGTCCGATTGTTTTCATTCGGTGTTTATCTTTTACCGGCGATGAAGGAGTTTCGTGCTGTGGTGATAAATTTTTTTTGAAAGGTGAGCGCCCGGGCGCTATTTTCAGAAATTTGAAAAACCTCGGAGTAAAACGAGATGTGTACCGAACCATCCGAAGGTACCGTGACACCTACTTGTTGGATGACCGGAAGAGATCCGGTCGTACTCGTAAGGTGCGGACTGCACGAGTTGTTAAAGTGGTCAGGGAACGGATTAGACGAAAATCACAGCGCTCTGTACGTAAAATGGCCGCAGATCTGAATGTTTCGAGATCGTCAATTCACAATGTACTGCAAAATGACCTCGGATTCCAAGCTTTCAAGAAACGTAAGGTTCACGGAGTTTCGGAACCTTCCAAGCAGAAACGACTCAAAAGAGCAAGTCTGCTTTTGTCGCGGCACGGTGGGGAAGAATTTATCTTTTCCGGCGAAAAGTTATTCGTCTTGCAACAATCCCTCAATGTCCAGAACGACAGATCGTGGGCTCTCTCTTCGCGAACTGTTCCAGAGAGTGATAGGAATATTCCACGGTTCCAAAGTGCTACGTCAGTGATGGTTTGGGGAGGAATTTGCAAGCGAGGCAAATTGCCGTATATTATAAAACAGAAGTTTTATAGCGGTGTTTGGAGATGATCACTATGTGTTTCAGCAGGACGGAGCACCATCGCATACTGCAAATCTCGTTCAGGGCTGGTGCCGAAAAAATTTGACCGACTTTTTGGACAAGAATGAATGGCCTCCCAGTTCAGCAGATCTGAATCCCTTGGATTATTTCGTATGGTCATACATGCTAGCAAAGGTAAATGACCACAGGGCGTCTAATATGAATCAATTCAAAACCGTAATCAAAAAAATTTGGGACGAAATGCCGATGGAAGTCGTGCGTGCCGCCTGTGACGGTTTCGAAAAACGTCTGGAGCTGGTCAAGAAGGTTAATGGTGGTGTTATTCCAAAACATATGCTGTAGTTGATCAGTATTATATTGCAATATAATGGGTAAAGTTATCAATAAAATCCGGATCATCGATTTGAGTAAATAAAGTTTTATTTTGTATGAGAATATATTTGACACGGTGTAATGAAGAAGAAGGAAGAAATTAAGGGGGAATTGAAAATTCCTACTGTTAAGCGCACAACGACCGAAACTCAAACCGATAATGGCATTAAGAAGATGCAACAGGGGCAACTGAATCTAGACCAGCAACAGAAAAATCTACATGAAAAAGAACAGAAAACCCGTGAGCTGGAAAATCTTCTCAAGGGAAAACTGAAAGGTTTCAAAAGGAAAAGTCTAAGCTCAATGTACATTGTTATTACTATAAACGACAAATCACTGAAGAAAATTAAAAAGCGGTCCCTGAATCGAGGAAAAGGAAGAAAGCCAAGGACGTACTTGATAGTTGTCCTAAAGAAGTTTTTCTAGAACCGGAAATGAGCCCAATCAGTTCCACCATATTAACCGTCCTTCAACAGCTACCGAACAAAGCTGACAAAGGAGTTGGTTATCTATCGAATGAACTTACCCAATCGATAGTTTTGAAAAAGCCAACCCACCGCCATCGTCGTGTCGTAAGGAATATTTAATATTTTACAATATTGAGTAGATTAAATGATTAGTGATAGTAAAAACATTTACAGGAAACCCTCACGTGTTGAGACCTATACCGTTAATATTTTAATCTGGATGATGATCATACCGTATGTCGTATTTGAAAAAGGCTCCAGAAATCATAATTCCAAACCCGGGAGAGAGCGCAACCTAAAAAATGAATATTGAAAATCATATTGAACGATGTATGATTTTCTTATGCAAAAATTAATGATTTTCATAAGATTTTCCTATGAATTTCACCATAGCCTTTGAAAAACTAGCTTCATAAGGTTGATAGTCAACATTCATTATGGTTCAATAATCGAAGAAGGAGTACAGAGAGTTCTCATAGCAAAAAAGTTTAAGGTACAATTATGGTTTTTGCTATATTTCTTGGCTAATCAGTAATCGCCACAAAAGCATGCAGATTCCTCAGAAACATATAAAATGTTGGTTTTTTTTTAACAGAAAAATAATTACCTTGAACATACGCAATATTTTAGAAAATACAAGAAAAATGGTAAAACAAAATTCCACTATAAATAAGACGTATTGTAAATTTTTGGCCCTTATTTAAAACCATCTTAGCATCTTTTGCTTGCCATTTTATAAATCTAATTATAAAAAAACAAAACAAAAAATTTCATCCGTTTCGAAAGTTGAATTATTTTTAATGTTTGTCATCGATTATCCACTTCCTATTCTATTGGTTGCCTGGTTTATTTAATATTTGGTTGTTTGCAAGATAATCTTAGATCTTAGAGACAGTATTGAACACGTTCTATGATATTAGTTAAGTTAAGTAAGATCAATATATTTGCATGTTTGCAGCCTGTTTATATTAAAATAAGGCTGAATTAATCTTCGACTTCACTGGGCATCATGAATGAAAGAACATAATTATGCTAACGTAATAATAACAAAGGAAAAGAATCTTTAAACGAATAACTGTTAAAGTGCTTCATATATTCATGTGGTTAAATTTTTTGTTTGACTTATTTGACTAGTTTGTAATATGTTGTGAATTGTTTTCTAGTGTTTTTAAAACTTGAAACAATCAAATGCATGAAGCATTGAAAAAGCGTTGTCATTGAAGCTAAGCCTGGCCTCTGTTACTTAACTACCGTTCTACAAAACAGATCGTCGTTCTACGAACAGAACTCAGTAACCGTTCTACAAAATTAAACAATAATTTCAATTAAGTGAGATGAAAAATATAAAGAAAAAAATATGCAAAAGTGTCTTCGATATAGAGTTACATTTCTAGGGTTTTTTTTTTCATTAGGGCGAATCTACAATTGAGCGATTCTCTCCGGGCTCGCTCTCTTTCATTCATTACAGCGCCATTATAAAACTTTCAAGGGATTCTTTAGTACAGATCGAAACACAACAGTGCTGGTTAGCATACTCTACAAATAGTAGAATGAAAAACGTAAAGGTGATTGGTTTATGAATGAAAGAGAGCGAGCCAGGAGAGAATCTCTCAATTGTAGATTCGGCCTAGTAAAACAAACCCTAGATTTAATGTTATTGACTTTATAATAATTTGGCCAGTGGTTGTATGAAATTACCCCATAGTGCTACTGTGCCAACAGCAACACATTACAGTGTAGGATGCACTATTATGGTGGAGTTATTATCATTATTATTATAAACAATATCGTTCAGTCGAAAAAGTAATTTAGCATATTGTTTTTTACACTTCCGGATAAGTCGGTTGGATTTTTGTCGCTACGGTGCTGTTACATATGCAGTGGCGAATGAGTATCTGTATCACTTTAAATGAAAAGCAAATCCCCAGAAAAACATAGATTAAGAAGTAGGCTCGCAACTTACTAAGGGCTTTTCCCAGTTGAGTATCTGTACTAATAGAGTACTAAATCGAGCAAAACCAAAAAAATAATGTCAGTCATGAAAAACCTCATGTAAACACATCCTTTGATCAAAATTCAAAACTTATGATAGATTCAAAGCTTTAGAAATTATACCTACTTAGAGGAATCAATTTTGTCTGCGTACCTTTAACATAGTATCGTAGAACGGGGTCTACCAAAATACCGACACCTATAAAAGCCACTAACAACGTAAAAAACTTACTATTTAAAATATGTAACTGCATTGTTATCTATGATTGAGATCTGTTTGCTAACAGTTGAGCAAAAACGTGCCGAAAAAAAACTCTCAACGGAAAGGTTAGAACTGGGCAGACCCATGTATGAAAACGCAAGCACCGATTCTAAATTTTTCATCGCGCACGTAACGTCTATCGGGTGCCGTCATAATTTAATGGCTTCAATTTGAGCTCCCGCATCAGTCCTGGCTGGATCTTAGTATGTACGTACGTTGTGGTGCGAAAAAAGTAGATTGTTGTGCGGTGATACGGAGTATCGAAATTTAATTTAGAAGCTCGTTTCTTCGACATACAACAGACTTAGCTCCACATGCATAGATGAGCTTGATATGGCACTGATGGGTTTGATCAATATGTACAGCGGGAGGACTTAATTTAGGTTTCACAGTCTGTAGTGTTTATAAATTCATGCAACATCTTGTACTTTTTTTTTTTATTATCACATCAATATACACAGATATTATTATGGTCAAGAGCAGAGTTTAATGCATAATTTTAAGGATCTCATTCACACACTCCTTTGAAAGGCAAAATCATCCTATGCAAACGTACCTTTTACTCTTCAGTTTACCAAAGTATCCATCGAGAAGACAAATTGGAATGTTGGAATGTTGGAAGGCGTTTTTGAAGGTTGAATACGGTTATTTTAAACCGGAAATATAGCAAGAGAATGGAGGAACACATGATCGTTGAAATACATATGTATAAGAAAATTCGCGAAAAAAAAACCACGCAACCAGTGGGACTTGAACCCACAATCAAAGCTGCGACGAGTCATTTAGTACATATGAGTAAGGTACAGCAAAAACTAGCCAATGTTTATTGTCCGCATCTCTTTTATTTGTCAATGCAAAGATGTTACCAACTTCTTCTTTTTTCTTAGCGTTTCAAGTTTATTGCTTTCGCAATTAGCTTATTGTTTGCCCTCAACTTACACGCAGGAAATTATCCGTACGATTTTCATACGATCGGAGCTATGAATCCCAAAGCAAGGGTCCAAGACTCATTCCATAAAAAATCGTATGAAATGATTATTTAGTGTTGCATTGGCCGTGAAAAACATGCCTCTTATACACTTTCAATTGACATCACTTATCAAGCGTGTATAGTCTCGTGGGATTGTGGTTGGTCTCTGGATTCAAGGTTCATGGTTCGAATCCCGATTGCAACTTTTTTTTCTGTGAGGAAAATTTTCATACGATCGTTCTATGAACTTCTTTCCATTACAGGAATTTGCCATAATATCTTCTGGCAAATTTCCATACGATATTCCTATGAATTCCTTTTGATTTGTTCGCTCAGTGTAGTGTTCTAAATGCACTTCCACAGTTATCAATTAAGAGCTTTCGATGCCAGGTACGATTTTCGCATAAGTATAATTGTGTGGTTAGTACAATCATATCCTATACCTAGGGAGTCGAGACATTTTCCATACGAAAAATTCCTAGACCAGACCGGGAATCGAACCCAGCCACCTCCAGCATGGTGTTGCTTTGTAGCCACGCCTTTACCCAATGAGCTAAGGGAGGACCTATGTTGATGTTGTTACCAACACCGCTAACGAAAACTCACTGTGTGCTCCGTTTTGCTGTCACAAAAACATTGTTTTAAAATGAAGTTGAAAGAACAATGAGTGTGTGAAAAAAATTACACACAAAGTTTACACAGCAAAATCACTCAGGGTTTCTCGTTCGATAATAATTGGCGTTTTGAAATGCTTTCTGAATCGGTTGACTGTTAGTCGGTAACCGGGATCCAGGGGCAAGCGGAACGACAACTTCAAATCGCAGCGGAATGCAGTGCTTAGGATGATTGAGCGAAATCCGAACTTTTCCATCCGAGATATAGCTAAAAAGGTCGAAACGTCGTATTCTTTCGATCAAAAAGTGAAGAAAGCGGCAGGATATAAGTCGTTCAAGGTAATAAGGTGTTCGAGAACAGAAGGACGTAAGCTGTATGACAAATTACAGTCAAAATTTAACTGGGTGGCTATGGATGACGAAACGTGGTTATATACCGCTTCACAATGTGGCAAGGTCAACGCCAAAAAGTTGTCTTTAGTTCTTTAAAAAGTTTAAGGTTTGGCAGGTTATATGTAGTTGTGGTTTGAAGTGCAAAATCTTCATAACTACAGGTGCGATTAATCTGCAAATTTACGCCAAAGAGTATGTATTCAGAAGCACACGAGTTCTATGTTGTTTTGGCCGTCTTTTCATTATGGAAAAGTAGGTCAGGAGAGATATGCATGACACATTATCAATATTTTACCAGAGGATGTATAACTTGTAGCACATAGCATTTTTTCAACAATTTTGTCAAAGAGTTTGAAGTTAAAATTCTTAAAGCTTCTAGGCATAAGAGCACTAGTTACAATAATGCATACTAAATGACTTGATTATACTAGCGCTCTCACGCCATACAGGGTGTCTCACAATATGTTTCATTAAACCAGAATGGGATTAAAGCAAAACAAATCAACCAAATAATATAATTTATTTATCAGCTAAAGGATACATTTTCTAGAAACACATCGTATTATTTCACTTCAAATCTCTCGCCCTTTTACTTGATACATTTGCGCAAACGCTTTATAAATCCTTCGCCTTTTCTGCTCACCAAGCTTGGGTCTTCTTGTAAGCTGGAGATTAGTCCTGTTGGAAGCAATATGATGTCTTTCCATGAAAAGCTGCTTGATATAATGAGAAATATTGCGAGAGTCTAAGTGATGTTTGTCACTTGGTGAAGTGAGAAAAGTCACCTACAGTGACGTGACTCTCCATTTGATTTACCCAGAAGAGTAACGTTACTGCAGGTGACTTTTCTCACTTCACCGAGTGACAAACGTCACCTCGACTCTCGGAATAACCCACAATATCGAGTGTTGATTTTTACGTTAGGTTCTATGGAAAGAAGTGGAAGTTTTCCTAACCGTGAAACGGCTCTCTATATCATGAGTTTCGATACTGATTCTGATACAATCTACAGCTAGTTTATCTTTTGGAAGACTTTTGCCATTCACATGATCATTTTATTGATTATGACTGTCCTGTAGGAGAAAGAGTTTTTCATTCGAAAATAAACTATTACAGTCACCGTGCCCAACCAGAAGGCTTATTTGACCCAGGCTTTCTTTTGATGGTCCACAATCCGTGCACTCATTATTCCTGGTATGATTTGCATTCCAGATCATGTCTGAGGAGCCCAACCCAACTTGACAGCTCCAGAGTAAAGTCAATGTACCCCGATAATCTTGGCTCACTGGTTCTGTCAAACCGATTGAATCCTAGAACAAATTATCAATTGAACGTATTCACATTGAGTGTTATTTTCAAAGCTGTGGAGTTCATATTCGTACTTGATGAATGTAATGCTGACGATATGTAGTAATTTTTCCTAAATGTTAAATGGTGGATATTTTTACCCTTCTTACAGAGAATATAAAGAAGCATAATCACATTTGAGACTTAGAATACTAGCAAAAGACTGAATAATTTAAAAACCGTAACGTTTTCATTAAAAAAATGAACTTTTTTTTCGGATGGTGATAAAAAAAAGCTAAGACAGATAATTGCTTTTGATAAATTTCCCATAGAAGTTAATTGTTGAAGCTTACTTGCAAAAAAAATCTACGCCCTTGCGAGCGGTCTTCCGGCAGTTAACCGGAACATTCGCCATGGCACACGAAAACATACGTGTAGGCATGTTTTTGAGTTCTTTCTTCGTTTTATTTATCAATTCCTCTTAGGCTTCAGGTTGGCCCAGAAATTCTTGATGGGATGCAGCTGGGGGACTCACTTCGAGAAGTGGGCCAGATCCGGCCAGAACACCGCGTCTTCGCCCTTATGGTATTTTTTGATGAACGACACAACTTTCGGCAGGCATTTCGTACTATAAATTTCGCCGTTCACGGCCAGTCCGGAGCAAAAGAAGAGCGGCTTTGCATCCCCTTCTCGCTGATTGTCAGCCACAGCAGCATCTTCTTGGGAAACTTGGTGTGTGAAATGAACTTCACCTCGGAGCTCACTTCCTTCGTGGGGAAGTAAAATACGAAGTGCCCTGCCAGTCGTTGCCATCCAGGGTGAGATAAGTCTCGTCGTCCATCACCACCGCCACGTCACGATTCGCTGGGAAAATCGAGTTGACCATCTTATTCAACCGCTGCCGCTGCGTCATTGCCTGCAGCTCTGAAACCAGCGGACGCGACTTCCGCTTCCTGACATGTATGTTCATGTTCGCCAGGTATTTTTTCACTGTTTGGCCGGTTGATCCGACCTCCCGGCCTAGCGCACGCAGCGATGTAGCTACTTTTCCCTCGGTCTTCCTCTTTAGCATCCTTTGGAGCTTCTTGTCGCTCAGGGTCGTCGGCCGTCCGGAACCGGGCTTTTTTTCGATGCTCTGATTGTTGTCTAATAGTGCCAAGATGTTGTAGATGCCGAAACGGGCGTATCCGGCGTCCACAAAGTTTCGCACGATGCCCGTCCTCGACGCGGCGGGGTGCCATTCTTTGAACGTGCACACTTCTGAACGGAGTTGCTTCACTGTTTTTGCCATCACGGTTAGAGTTCGACTGATAGAGCTGTCAAATTTTGTCTGCTGACTCATGGGTTACTATGATTGATGCTGCATGGGTAGTTTTGTCAGTGCGAGTGAAGGTAAACCCATGAAAAATCGGCAATTTTTGTCCATTTTTTTAATGCAAACGTTAGTTCTAAAAACATTTCGCAATTTTCAGCGCAAGTGGCGCACTATGCTGCTCAATGGGGGGCGCTCGTAAACCTTTGAGAAAAGGGGGTTTTTTATTTTTTTTAATTTTAAAAAAAAAAAAAGAGAAAAAAAACCACAATAATTTTCCTTTTTTTTTTTTTGTGGTTTTTTTTTAACCCCCCCCGGGGAAAAAACAAAAAAAAAAGGGGGGGGTGGGGAAAAAGGGGGCCTTTTTTTTTGTGGGGGGGGGAAATCTTTTATTTTTTGGGGGGGGGGGTGAAAAACTTTGTTGGGGGGGGGGGGGGGGGGGGGGGGGCTTTTGGGGAGGGGGAAGTTATTATTTGTTGTTTGTTTTTAAATAAAAAGAGATGGGGTTCTTTCTTCTCCCCTCCCTCACCCAAATATTTTTTTTTTTTTTTGTTGTGGTGGTTCTGGTGGTTGTGTTGTTGTGGTTATTATTATTTTTTTTTTGTTTTTGTGGGAGGAAGGGAAAAAAAAAAAATTTTTCTCTATTTACTACTTTTTATAGTTGTTATTGTATTTTGTTTTTTTTTTTTTTTTATATTTTATTTTTTCTCTATGATGTATGTATGTATGTAGAAGCCACCATCCTAGCGTGGGCCTTGCCCTGCATGTGGTTCCACTTAACAGAAAGATCATGCTTTGTTACCGTTTTAAATTCAACATACTGCTGTATGAAGGGCCAAAAAGGGTTGGGCAGGCCCGTAAGCAGAAACACTTACGCGAAACCTGCGGGAATAAAAGAATCTCCTTCCAACAATATGATCCGATAAAACGAATAACAAAATACGCAATTCGGTTAAGCTTTCCACTAGATGGTTTGTTTGAGAAAGGCGCGTCAAATTCATTACAACTGTTGGAGTGGAATGTAACAATCATAAATGAAAGACACATCCCCTCCTAGACTCCGGTTGGCTGTCCACTCCATTGTCCAATTGCAACTTCAATGATGCCCTGGTGCACCCTCCCATCCCAGTATTGAAATGTTTTAAATAAATGAATTATAATAAGGTTCATGCAATATAATTATAATAAGGTTCATGAATATAATAAGGAAATAAGTATTTAAAACGTGTAAGTAATTGTATACAGCAAAAAGGGTAGCCTGGGCTGGATAATGTTTTAGAATTTTACCTTGCATGTAGAAATTTCTAAAATAGTGATTTCCTTTCTGCTGGTTCTATGGAGTAATAACATGTATTAGGATATTTTAACAGAATAATATCCGACGTACTCTGTGTTAACAGTTAATATCAAAATGATAGTCAATAGATGTTAAAATTGATAAAATTAGTAACTACAACAGCCGAGCCTGTAAAGAGAAATAATAAACGAACAAGGAAGCCTAAACGGACTTTAGGCAATAAATACTTATTTCTGCTGCTGATTCAGTTGCAGTTTCTTGTATTCAAGGCACTAGATATTTCTAAATCATAAGAGGAAGAAGGAAGGATTAAAATGATCATTAGACATATAAGACAAAACAATCTATACCTAGGAAGTGAAAATAATAAAATTATGTTTATGCTAATATATAAATCACGAAAACAAAATTAATGATAAAAATAAAATCAATATACATACAATGTCATACAAATTGATATACATAATACAGTGAAGGGATATCGTAAAATGAACTGATACCAATTCAATTTTCATTTACATGTCTGCAGATTGTAGTCCTGCTGCAATTGTAGAATAACTTGCGTAGCCAATATGAACCTGAAAATTTAGACAATATATCATAGCCATGAGAAAAAAAATGAATTTAAAATTATTTTATAATACTTGGTAATTCCATGGATGACCTGAAATTATATATCATAATTATAAAGAATAGTATAGCTTAAGTTTTGATATGCTGTTCCGTTTCCTTGCTTCGCAATAATCATTTGTAGTGGATCTCGTAGGTACTTCAATGATTTGAAGTAATAAAATTAATTTAAATTTAATAATATACTTTCATTTCATATCTCAACATAAAATAATATAATGACGTAATAAAATATTAATATGAGCATGACAGTTAACGATAAAAGAATGAATATCTGTAACTAAGCTGGCCATCCTCTCATCAATAGACTTCTTCTTTTGCAGCTACTGTACTATTAACCGTTAATATCTAGTAAGATTAATATTTGTATCCACAATAATAATAATAATAATAATAATAATAAGAATAATAATAATAAAAATAATAATAATAATAATAATAATAATAATAATAATAATAATAATAATAATAATAATAATAATAATAATAATAATAATAATAATAATAATAATAATAATAATAATAATAATAATAATAATAATAATAATAATAATAATAATAATAATAATAATAATAATAAGAGAACATAATATATTAATGTACACAACATATCTGACATCCATTAGTCCAAAGACATCCAATGTAAGCGTTATGCTGAAATAATTAAAAACAAATTGTGCCTTTAATGCTAATAATGTTTCTCCATGCTCATAAGGCAAAAGGTTTGGAACCCAAAGATGATCCCAAACCGAGCTGAAATTATAAATTGAATGTAAATGTTCGCACCCCCTCACTTCGCTATTGTCAAAATGACAACATTGCCCAGGCTACGCCAACCAGCGTCTCCATGTTTCAGCTGGTAGTCTTTGGTGATCATATGACTCGTGGAGGCGTGAGGTAGGAACTTGTGAGGACCAGAGGTCGGTCGCACCCTCGTTTGAAGATGTCAACTCACCATTTGAAGCCCTGTTCCCACATGGCTTCTATGATAGCAAATAAATGTAAACAAGCGAATTCGCTTATTTCTCCTCAGTGATATACTGGCAAAAGTATACTCTCAAAACGGCTACTTTCAATTTCGATGTTTAAATGACCTAGTTGAAATAATTCAAGAGTGAAAAATAATGAGAATTATTGTGTGACATCCCGTACCTATGTATAAGAGTAGGAACAATATAATGCAAGGTTAAATTCTAGGATCATGCACCAGAAGTCTATCATACGCTATATTTTGAAATTCAGCATCTAAAATATAAATACTACCGAAAAATGAGCAAAACGAAACTGATTCTAAACGAGTCGTCCCAACCATGAGTAACCATAGAAAAGATCGCGTAACTACCCCCGATGGGACCTTGGTCATATGCTGACAGGGAAGGAGGGCTGCTCTCTTCGAAGGCTGCTGCGTCTGTCCTCCATGTCAGGGGCGGCTCAAAACAGCGTCTGTTTTCTATGTTAGGAGTAGCCGATCATCGTCCTCGTATCAGCGTGGGACTCTAAACAGTGCTGTGCACGATGATGCTCCGACAAGTAAGGGGGTTGGGGGGCCTTAAAAATATCAAAAGTTACAAATAATACAGATGTACATACGGACCGGAACAATCGGTAAAGACCTAGGCTACGAAATAGAGATTGGAATCATGGAATGGCAAATCGCTCTGCTTCCCAGGCTACGACGATATGTCATTCAAACTATTGAAAACTATACATAATTGCGTGAAAAATGATGAACAAACAGCCACAATGAGCCTACCTGTGTTGTTGTTAACTTGTGGAACTGTCATTTTTGGGAAAAGAAGCTTTTTGTGCGCCTATGGCACGGGTTTAAATATGAGTTACGTTATATTGGTCGTATAGGTTCAGCAAAACGGCCAGAGGAAAATATTTGAGTGAGCAATTGTCAAATAGCTCGAAGATTTCAAAGATCGGCAGCAGTGATCAGAATCATGCTGAAGAAAGAAGAAAAGTATACAACAGGATATATGAAAACCAACAGTGACCGTATCGTACAAATGGGTGAGACTGGACAGTTTTCTGTGCGCAAGATCTGGGTCTTGAAATCACCCACAAGAGTGTATCTCAGATCATTCGCGTATATGGCCACTTGAAGCCCATCATAAAGGCCAGAATCTAAAAATCACATCAGCTCGCATTGTGGCAAAATAAAATTTTGCAAAAAAATTACATGTCCTGGACGGAAGAATGAGGCTTTTTTTTCTTACGAAAAGAAATTCAACTTAGACGGTCCTGACTGTTGCGCTGTGCCGAAATTTCAGAGGTAGGACACTTATGGTTTGGGCCGCTTTTTCAAGACACGAAAAGACTCATATCTATACACAGCCTGGATGAAATATTTAATTTTCTGCGTTTTCTAGTGCACCAGTGTGTGTGTGTGTGTGTGTGTGTGTGTGTGTGTGTGTGTGTGTGTGTGTGTGTGTGTGTGTGTGTGTGTGTGTGTGTGTGTGTGTGTGTGTGTGTGTGTGTGTGTGTGTGTGTGTGTGTGTGTGTGTGTGTGTGTGTGTGTGTGTGTGTGTGTGTGTGTGTGTGTGTGTGTGTGTGGTAATCATGGTGTAGGGGATCAAATCATTACGAATTTGATGTATCAATTGAAGCTACACCAACTTTACTAGCACATTGAATACATTTATTGATAGTTTTTAAAAATCAGATCAAACTTAAGGTGATCTTATACTCCACATTCCCGTCGATGATTTGCTATAATCTATACAATATTGAAATTTTGCTCTGTTCTGCAAAAGATCTGCAACTTTGAAAAAATAAATAAATAATGCAGTTGATTTAAAACTTAGGATTGAGAAAACCAGCGAAATATCAAGTTTATTTGTCTAATTTTTTGTTACATAAAATTAAAAGATAAAAAGTTAAGAGAACAAAAAGATACTAAAAATGAAGTTTAAACACTTCGTAAGTTATGGAAAAATCACGTTTATTTGCGAGTCTCCGAAAATCAGCTTAATTAGGTAGCAGGGAGCGAGAAAATTTTCTGTTTATTCGGAAAGTGACTACGAATTAAATCGAGCTTAATATATTTCTATTCTTGAGGAAATAATTTACATGGTAGGAGAAATGGATCCGGATGGATCACATAAAAATCTTTGGGTTCAATCAAGTGGGCCTTTCGATAAAATCTTTTTTTTTTTTTTTTTTTTTTTTATTTATGTTTTTTTTTTTTTTTTTTTTTGTTTTTTTTTTGTGTTTTATAAAAAAAAATTAAAAAATACTCTAATTGTTATATTTGTATTCTCCGAACGTGGAGTAACGATTATGATGTAGAAGGAGATGTTTCGCTCATCGCCATGAGGCACCAAGAGTAGACAGTCATGTTTGCTAGAATGAAAGATATGAAGCGGAAGTGTTGAAAGTTCCGTTAGCGTACGGTAGGTTTGGAAATGGAATAGAAGTACTGAAAATTGAGCGAAAGGGCATGGGTAAAGTAGTACTCGAACCAAGGACGTTATCATTGCCAAACATCCCACTGCGGGGTAGGTTGAGGCATAGATACATCTGCCACCTCAACTGGCAATAATAACGTGTTGGAACTCGCTCATGTACCACTGATCGCTTGTGATAGTATCTAGCGGTTGTTTGTACACACTCTGTTTTGATGCGTACATGGGAGAGGAAAACTCTCTCCTCTTATGTCTTACTTATGTCGTTTTCGGTTTTAAACCTGGGTCAGGTCTGACTCTGACTCGCAATTACCGAACGAAAACGGATCCAGATTCGAGTCACTATGATGGTATTAGTGTAAAACATAAACATAAACAAACATAAACATTTTATTTTGACAGTTCATGTTTGAGTGTGTTGGTGAGCCCAGGTTGGACCATGAAAAAACTTGAGAGCGAACCTCATCGATGTTGGGTCGGATCCAGAGCGGATCCAGGTCCGACGCGATTGAATAAAAAAACGTTTTGACAGCTGTTAGGGCGGACCTAGGGCGAACCCAGTTCCGAACTGGCAATAACCGAAAACGACATTAGTGTTTATCTTCTCGTCATCTCTAACGTAGAGACCTCGGAGAGAAAGACCGTAAAGCGTTGTGATACTGGTCCCCACCAGTATGAATTAATGGTTACCACCATTTATGGGGTTTACATACTCTAATTGTTATATTTGTATTCTCCGAACGTGGAGTAACGATTATGATGTAGAAGGAGATGTTTCGCTCATCGCCATGAGGCACCAAGAGTAGACAGTCATGTTTGCTAGAATGAAAGATATGAAGAGGAAGTGTTGAAAGTTCCGTTAGCGTACGGTAGGTTTGGAAATGGAATAGAAGTACTGAAAACGTTATTATTGCCAGTTGAGGTGGCAGATGAATCTGTGCCTCAACCTACCCCGCAGTGGGATGTTTGGCAATGATAACGTCCTTGGTTCGAGTACTACTTTACCCATGCCCTTTCGCTCAATTTTCAGTACTTCTATTCCATTTCCAAACCTACCGTACGCTAACGGAACTTTCAACACTTCCTCTTCATATCTTTCATTCTAGCAAACATGACTGTCTACTATTGGTGCCTCATGGCGATGAGCGAAACATCTCCTTCTACATCAGTTCAAAAATGTTTTCGTGGATGCATATTATAAAAAATACCTTTGGGCCTGGGCTTTAAACTCAATGGAAATATAGTTTATATTTTTATTTTGGAGATGAATTATGACTCGAGAAGCATATGTTATACCGAATATTTACTCACTTCCAAACTAAGACTCATTTTTACCAAATCGGTAACATGTTTTGGTGATCTTGTTAGAACCGAAGACATGGAGATAATCAATTAACCGATGGAAAAAAATTGGTTCTTTCTTTTTACATGGACGTAAGGCATATAAACATTCTATGGCATGCTACCATGTAGAATGCAAAATAAGGTTCTCAACCATCGTTTATTTTGTTTAGTTCCCTGTACAATAATCGAGCTCTAGGTGCTTCTTTAGCTCAATTGGTAAAAACTACAAAGCCACGTACCACCCTGGAGGTGGCTGGGTTCAATTCTCAGTCTGGTCTTGCCAGAGCCCAGTTTTTCGTAACGGAAAATTGTGGCTGGCATATAACTAAATTCAATTTTAGTTTTCACAAGGCGGTATTACCTATTATATATGATACTGCATTACAAATTATATTAATCCAATCTTGTGAAACGTATGCCATATTTTTCCCAGTCTCACCTCCAAAGCTTTGAAACATTCACAATTTATATTCGAGACGCATCATTTAATGTCACATGCGTGAGATTGAAGTTAACAGGTTTTTTACGGTGCATTGAATGCGCGGCAAACAGAAACTGGCGTTCCTCACTTCCTTTTGGGGCAACCAGAAGGAAAATCCAACAGTGACAAAAAGCTATCTTCGGCCCCTTCAAATCATCTGAAAGAAGTACACCTACCACCCTGATCCATTCTACCATCACCATCACCGTGGCCGCGTATGGGGAGTGACTATAACGAGGACAAAGTTCACACACTTATTTCGTGCCGGGAACGTAAAATGATGATACGCGAACGAGTTCTCAAAATGAGGGCAAGAGGTACGACTTTTTTTCAATAAAGGATCGTGATTGGATTTTCGTGCTTTGTAAAAAAGTGTTAATATACGTGTGTAAAAAGGTGCTGCGTATCAATATTCAGCATAACCAATATATTTTATGACGCTTAATGCGTGATTCGATATTTATTTATCAGGATCTTTTGCTCTTTCAAGATGCGGAAAAAGTTATTTCACATTTTGCTAGTATATTGGGATTGTTTTTGTTTATGTCGTACATCTAGGAGAAGGCATAGGCAAAGAAGCAAAATTTAATATGTATTTTTTTAGAGCATTTTTATTTGGGGGTTTACTAATCTAGCATCTTCATGAGAGCAACGAGGCTTCGACTTTAACAAAACGGGATATCGAATTTGATGAAAAAATATTATCTCTCATTGTCAAGCTGTGCTTCTTGTGTGCTCCAAAATGATAGGATTAAGCGAAGGATTGAAAGAAAATAAATTTTGGAGGGTTTAAAAGGATTGAGAAAAATTAAAAAAATTAACTCTAGGGAGCTGGTTTTACCTGTAAATTACTAACTTGCCTCCGTATATGCGCTAAACTAGATGGGTTGCATGCCATGCTGGCAAACACTAATCGTTCCTCGTAGTCGTATTCACATAAAATTTTATTATCACATAGATAGAAACGATCGCCCACACAGAACCTGCAAATATTGGAAATGAAAACAAAATTAGGTCATATTTTGGAGTTTTTGAGTTCATATTGGTACAAATAAAGGGCCCTAGAGAAACAGTTCTAATAAATCGTTAAAAGTAACTTATTCATGAGTTTCATTATCAAATTATGTCAATGGTGGATTAATAAGGAGGCGGTTTCTACTGTAACCTGTAATTTGACCCATTATAGTATATTTAAAAAAAAACCCAGTCAATCGTGACCTGCATTAAACCCTGTAACATTGTCGTGGAATCACAAGTATAAAAATCCGAGTTATTTGTTCGTTATTGATGATAACGTTTTCTGGCCTCCCTGTAATAAGAGCAGCACATGAATAATTCAACGTACATGTGCCTTGTTATTAGACGTTTGCCTTGGAATTATTTTTATAATCGTCATAGATTCGAAGATCTGAATGGAAATTGCTTAACCTTGACTTTCTGTCATTTTGGTTGACAATAATTCTCTCATAGATTGTTCTGCAGAGAAACAAACATTCCTCGTAATCTTGGTTCAACAGAACACTACTTAACTTAACTTCGCAAAGGTCAGCTGGTTTAAAACTATTCGAAAGGAATTTACAAAATACTGTTTCTCAGGCAAATTCCTTCAGGTGAATTGCTGCTCCATGTATTTTTCCCTATCTTTTATCTCTCTCTCGCCAACTTATCTCGCTATTTCAAATTGATAAATCTCGATTGATAGTGAATGAACATCGAATCGAACTCCATTAGATTGCTCACAGCAAGTAAGCATACAAACTGATGTGATGAAATATTCAATATCTAGTACAAATTCTGAGTCATATCAATTCTAAATTTTGAGGTAATGGCTGCCGTTGAGATTGCTTCAGCGTAAGCCCTTAAAAATATGAAATTGAAATGTATCCTACCAAATCTTTTGTACAATTTTGAATAAATAGGCCTCTATAGTGAGTTACACGCTTGAACCTCGGTGGTATTCCATCCGAGAATAAGATTTGCTCTCAACCAGCCAGTTTTGATCCGATTTGAATACTTTTAAACTCCGATTATAGATGGTGGTTGAATTCCACGTACCGTTTGCCAAAAAGTAACCGAATGCTATCCCAATCTTTAATTCGACAATCCAATGATAGATGCCTGGAATACCTCTATGCTAAAACCATGATGAAGTGGATGAAGTCAGTACAGTTAATATCATACGGAAATCAAAAGACATTGCTCTAATGAAGCGGGCGGTTAAAATGCGTAATATTTCCAACCAATTTGGACCAAAGCTTCCAGCTAGGTTACTAAGGAGTCTGTGCAAACCTTTATTGTGGAACTGCTCTACTCTGATATGCGTGTCCACAGCCCTATTCGTACCACCTACGAATCTGGCCAAGAAGTTGTTCTACGACGACGTGGAGGTTTTAAAACTAGTAGCCAACGGAAAGTACGACAGCTTGTCAGTTCGCCACAGTCCCGCCTTTTGTTGTCATCGTTCATCGTAGTCGTCACAGTCCTGATGTCGCTTCTGACGAAGAGGTTCTCCAAGCTGCAAATTTAGCCAAATACTCGCAATTTGTAAAGCGTACTCTTCTTGATGAATCTTCCAATTCCAGTCTTTTTTCTTCTGCTGATGCTTCCGCCGTTATCAACGCTCGCCAGTCCGCGAGCAACCTGTCATGTCACCGATGCCCGTCATCAACATACATCGACCGCCATTTCAACCGGTCTGGGACGCACGTCACAAAACAGTATGGAAGCTCTGGGCCCTCCTAGCTCGGCTGTACCCACTGCCGGTTTCAGTGAAATTCTATTTGCCTATTCCAGCCGTCTCTGGGTCTAGTGATGGGAACAGGGCTCTCCATGCTGCCATCTATGACAAGTATCCTTCATCTAATGATGTTGCTTGGCCTGATGCTGCCTCCACTTTCAGATCGCTGTCTGCCGATTCCGCTGCCCCATCATTGAAAGCCCTTCTGTACTACCAGAACGTAGGTGGTATCAACAGTTCGCTCGCTGAGTACCAGTTGGCATGCAGTGACGCATGCTATAATCTTTACGCTTTCACGGAAACCTGGCTGAATATCAACACGACACGTATTATGTCTACCGGCTAGATCAATAGTCGCTCAATAGCAACAAGAAATCTGGTGGTGGAGTTTTTCTTCGCCTTCTGAAGCATCCAAATCTCGCCTTCTGAAGCATCCCGAAGACTAAACGGTTTAACATCTTTGGGTGGCGATATCCACTAAAACCGGGATTATGTTTATCTGTGTGGTATATATTCCCCTGATCGTGTTAGCGACAGCAGCTTGATCCTTAGCACGCTATTGATTTGGATTGGATCGTGTCACAAATGGGACCCAGCGACAACATCGTCATCGTGGGAGATTTTAACCTCAGCACGATTTCATCGCACATCGATACTAACGGCTTCCGCTATCTAGACAGTTCCTGTTCGTTATTCGGACCGGCGTCTCTCTCTTTGCTTGATGCTTATTCTACCGCAAGACTTCAGCAAGTTAATGGCATTCCGAACGTGAATAACCGTTTGCTGGATCTACGTTTTATTAGCGAAGAATTGGGTCAAAGATGTTCCGTCCTTCAAGTTCCGACACCGCTTGTCAAAAGCTGCAGAAATCATTCTCCTCTGCTATTAACACTAGAGTAATACTGAGTATAGCTTCCATGAAAACATCCATCTAAAACGTTTATTATGACTTCACCCGTGCTGATTTCGAAAGAATGAATATCTTTCTCGCCGGCGTGGATTTGAACACGATCCTTTCAAACGGGGATGCGAATTCTGCTTCTTCGACTATGTGTGGTATTTTGCTGTACGTCGTTGATCAATTCGTGCCTAAGAAACTCAACCATTAGTCTCCCAAGCCCGTTGGTGTAATTCTGACATAAAACATCTAAAACGTGTTAAAAGGGCTGCTCTGAGCAAACACTGCAAATATCACACCCATTCCTCGAGGGTAAACTACGCATGCGCCAAAGACTATTAAAAAACCCTCAATAACAGCTTGTAAAACGCTCATCAGTCTCAACTGCAGAGCCGTCTCAAAACGAAACCGAAGAGCACCTGGTGGATCGTGAATGAACAACGGGAGGAAACCGGTTTACCCTCCACTGACTGATGGCACTCTGGAAGCTGACGTTGTCTTGGATATCGCCAACTTGTTTCGTACGCAGTTCAGCAGTGTCTTCTGTGACGAAATTCTGGATGCCGAGGGCCTCGAAGCTGCTACTAGCAATGTTTCCCGCTGGTCTGTATTTGGCTCTGCACTTAGTATCCATAGTGATATGGTGATTCCAGCCTGGAAGCAGATGAAAATTTCAACTGGAAGCGGTCCTGAGGATATTCCTTCAATTGTCCTGAAGCGTTACCTAAACACACTTGCTGCGCCTCTGGCTACGGTCTTCAAGTTTTCCGTTACTTCCCTTTTGTTTCCTGTATGCTGGAAAGAGTCGTTTGTTTTCCCAATACACAAAAAGGGATGCAAACGGTCCGTCGCCAACTATCGCGGGAGTGCTGCATTAAGTGCTGTATCCAAGCTATTTGAACTAAATTGTTCTCCAAAGGGTGGTCCATGCCTATTCTCAGACTATTTCTGCCGACCACCACGGTTTTATCATAGACTAACTCTAAGACCAGTAGGTCCCGAACAAATACGATATTTTTCTTGGCTCAGTCAGTACTAGCACATCGGTCCCAAGCTCGGTCCCAAGCTCAATGATTCGCCCCTAACAACGTAGCTCACACCAACACATTCTCAAATGTTGTGTCAAAATAACATAGTTAATCAAAACAACAACCAAGATACTAGTACCGGAAGGTACCGAAAAGCGCAAGAATTATTGCAAGGTGCAGACTGCAAGGTATACTTCGGACCTAGGGGTTCTACAACAGTGAACCAATTTCAAATCGCTAGTTGCACATTGATTGTTGGTTTTATGCCCAAGTGCTCGACGGCGTCCAACCTTACCGTATTTACATAGGTCATTATCGCAAAATGGAACGCGGTCTTCAAGTAGTCGTCATATACACAGATCTTTCTGCGGCCTTCGATAAAATGAACCATCAGATTGCAATTTCCAAACCCCCAAAATGGGGGCTCACCATCAATTGTTGAAATGGCTCCGCTCATACCTGACTGGTAGATTATGCTTCGTCTAGCTTTCCAGTAACATCCGGCGTTCTTCAAGGCAGTCACCTTAGTCCATTCCTTTTCCAGTTATGCATGAACGACGTGAAATTTGTCCTCAGATGCCTGAAATTATTCTACGTGGAGGGCTTGAAGCTGTACTACGTTATAAAATGTCCAGAAGACACCCACTTTCTTCAGCAGGAACAGCAAGTGTTCGATAACTGGTGCCGGATCAACAGAATGTCCTTAAAGGTATCCAAATGCTCGGCTATTTCCTTTGGCCGAAAATGCGATTTATCTCTACGACTGCATTCTTCAAGGCACGCGCTTGAAACGTGACACAACAGTCTAGGATCTGGGAATAATGCTCGACTCTCTAAACTGTCATTCGAGAACCACATTTCCTATATTGTTTCCAAGGCTTTATCGCAGCTAGGATTCATCTTCGGTTTCGCAAAAAACTTCAAAGACGTTTAGTGTCTGAAGGCATTATACTCTTTGGTTCGTCCTTTTTTGGAGTATTGTGCCGTCGTTTGGTCCTCTTTCTACCTAAATGTAGTTCAGAGGATCGAAGTCATTCAGCGAAGGTTAATACGCCTTGCTTTACAACATCTTCGTTGGCAAGACCCTCGCAGATTGCAAACTTATGAAAGTCGTTGTAATTAATCAGCTCATTAACCTGGAATTGTTGGGAGGGAGGTGTATAGTGGCCAAAGCGTGTTTCGTTGGTGACCTCCGTCAGGGAAACATCGATTGTTTCACTTTACATGGTCTCTTGAATATCAACACTGTAAACCTCCGTTTAGAATCTTTCTTCATAAACCGACACTCAAGGACCAACTATGGCAAACACGAGCCTGTGCTAAGCATGTGCCGCGTTTTTAACAGCTTCTATAACGTGTTTGATTTTAATGTATCCCGTGAGGTTTATAAGCGTTGTTTCCGAAGATGTCTGTGTTAATTATTGTATGTTATGAAGTTTTATCTTATTGTCATTGGGATAAGCATTTTTATCGGTTGACGAACAAATAAATAAATAAACTGAAGCGCATAGTTCGAGATTTGATTATATTAGTTCAGAATAACGATGTTTTGATTGTGTGAATTTGTTAACCTTATCGCAAACTAATGAAAAAAAATAGTTACATTAGAAATAAAATGTTTTATTCCTATTTTACTACAGACTTTAGGTGTCCAGAATATTGTGGAAACAGACCTTATTCAATAAAATATACAAATTGTATGAGCAATTCTTTAGGCTGTGCTTTATAATTTCTTATCCATACAAAGTTGATCAGTGCACGTTTTCCGCATGGCACATTTTACCTAAAACCGTTTTTCCGATAGTTTTCTGCAAGATGTCATACTGCGTCATTAATAAAAGTAATAAAGTATAGGTTATGTTCAGACTATTTGTTCAAAATATCAAAACAATCAACTGTTCAGAAAAGTAAGTTTATGATTGATGCTTTTATCGAAAGATAATATGTTAATGATATGCTAATATGGTAATATGATAATATGTTTCTGGATCAGTTTTAAGTCACTTAGTGCAAATCTAATGTTGGTTTAATATAGTCCACCTACACCCGATTTATCTTCCCAAAAACACCAAATCTCTAGGATACAAACTAAGAGAACTAGATGTTTTGGCCAACATAAGTAGGTTTCTGTAGTGCTGTTTATTGTAAAATTGAAATCAGCTTAACCCATCGTTGATGCACTCGTTATAGCAAAAGTGTATCCGCAGGTGACCAAGCATATGATGCACACAGAAAGTCCATTTGACAGCCGATTTATTGTTTTAAACTGTCAGCTGGGAAAGAAAATTTCAAAACACAGAAAAACAATGGAATAATGCCTAAATGTTGGTACATTAATAAAGTTCCTTTTTGGTGCAAACATACTTTATTCTGATTTTTGTAAGTTCTATTTCCGTGAGTTTTAACTGGCCCATACTTAAAACAAAGTCGTTCAAGCTTAAATCATAGCATGTGTAAACTTCCATTACCGTCCATAACCGTCCAAATCGCCATATAACAATAAGCAACTGGTGACCATCATTACGTCAGTTAATCTGTCAGTTTGCTTGCAGCCATACGGCGAGGCGTCTATCGAAGTGCCACCATGTGGCATCTCATTGCATTCAAAACATCGTGTCAATATCGGGTGGCATGTGGCGAACGTAGTCGTGATATTTTGACATGCTAGCAGATGCCGCAACTTCATCACATCAGTGGGTGCCTCGACTAATTGAACTATGCGGCGCTATTGAGCAAGAGATTGCTAACGTATTTTAATTTAAAAGTTTACACAAAGTTATCGAATAGTTTTGTTCTTGCTTAAACGCCTGTCTGTGCTTAATATTTGACATGGAATTCAAATGTATATTTAGGACACGGTTATTGTTCGTTAATATCGGCCGCCTGTTATGTCAACGCCTGCAATGCCATTTAAGATTAACAATTAACAACCCAGATTTCAGATAATGTCAATAACAGTTAAATCGACAACAAATTTGCTTCATTGAGCTACCGTTTATAATATGATTTGACGTCAAATGACACGCGTATTTGTTCGTCTCCTAGCACTGCATTCCACATGTATTTTTGTACTGTGTATAAAATATCTGCCATTCCAATAAAAACAAATTAGCACTTCATAATTATACATACCGGTGATTGCACTGCTGACAGGCAAAGCATTCTAAATGGTAAACGTTGTTTTTGGCACGCATCACCATTTCGAACGCCGGTATCACCTTGTTGCACGCGGCACAGTATCCGGTAGTGCCGAACAGTCTGAGATAGTCTCGCTTACACAGTATTAGGTTTGCTTTAGTGTACAGGGTAGAGCCGACCTCACCGAGCCGACAATCACAGCAGCCGCACTTGAGGCAATCCTCGTGCCAGAATAGGTCCAAGGCTTTCAGCAGGAATCGTTCGGTGATTCGTTTCCCACATCCTGCGCAGTCCTTTGCCATCCCAGTGCTGCCGATGAGATTCGGGGTTGATGAGACCGATGATTGGATTGCCGGTGCGTTCGGTGTAACTGTCGTGTGTCCCATAGTAGTAACACTGGCGGTGTTGAGGGTCCTTGTTGATTGTACATTGACTGTGTGATCGTTGATCGGTTCCACTGCAAACGAGAATAAAAAGGAAGCTGATTAGAACAGGATTTGACATACTTTTCGAAAAAAAAAAAACTAAATAAATATACCAACAGTTTTATGTCAACAATAGCAATTCTGTAAACTAAGGATGATCGGTAAATCTTTACAAATGTCATTTTAATCTGTCTACAAGCATTGACATATCTGTATTTCATTTTTGCTTCGGAGTACCCTCCTTTTCCCATGTGATTAATTTATCCCCAATTTCAATCAACCAATTCCATTATTATTCGAATCATCCAAGTTACCCTTTCCATATTGGCGGGTCATTCTCCTTCTGTATTCCATTTTTGTTCTCTACGTCACATCTGCAAACGCCCAGTCGGACGGGTGGTACGGTATAAGAAAAGTGAACTTTTGATAAGAACATTTTTGGATGCGAATTTAAACGCAGCATAAATCGCCATCGGTAGGCATCTCTACTTTGTACGATTTTTTTCTCATCGTTTGTTTAAATATTCCTTCACAAAAATAATTCGATAGAGGAACATCGTTAGTCGCATATGTTACGTGCGCCAATATAGGGGAATGTGCAACGATCCGCGCTGCGTTTGAAAGCACTATTTTTATCAATATATTATCGATGTTCTCGATTTATCCTTATATCTCATACAGAGAAAATGTTCGAGTGAGGTTTGAAGTGATAATATTTAGATTACATTTCGTACACATTTATAAGGTTCTTCAGTTCATATTTTCTGCTATTTTACCAAACGATATGATGCGATCATATATGATGACAAAACGCTTGCAATTCTAATCTTTGCAACATACCAGGTTGAAAATAATACTATTGTGGGAAGTAACCCGAATCTACATTATTACAATTCAGCTCGTATAGCTAACCAATTGTCATTTTAACAACTGTAAACAATTAAATTTACTGTAGCATTGCTCTTTGTTTTATTGCTTACGCATTTCAATATTTCCACGTTCAAAATGTCGAAAACCACTTTTCAGGAAGGATGTTTTAGTGATATGAAATAATACACTGTAAAGAAACTTCACGCGCAGGTCATAATAAAGCATGTAAGTTTTATTTTATTTCATCTTATTGTATAAAATACTCCTCGAATCCATACAAATGTAACATCAAAATTT
The DNA here is from genome assembly GCA_024533555.2 of Aedes koreicus. NCBI lineage: Eukaryota > Metazoa > Arthropoda > Insecta > Diptera > Culicidae > Aedes > Aedes koreicus. The sequence goes on from JAHHFK020001322.1 coordinate 559,011, forward strand.
AGTTTCTTTTGAAAAAACATACGGCAGCTCGTCCAATTTTTATTTTCGTTTTAGAAATGCAATCAAACTTTCAATACGACCTGCCGATAATGTAAATATCAAAACCAAAGACATCTTGCGGGCGCGTCTAACACCATTCCCCCCGACGGCAACCACTTCTAACAGAGGCACATTGACGACGATCCTTTTTCCTTTCTTCATTTCCGACTTTCAACTCCTTCCTTTTCTGGATGATTGGACCATAAACTTTTTTACCCCATTTTCAATTTCCCACCCATTGGATATGGATATGCTACAATACGAATAACGATGCGAGGGTATTATGCACCACGAGACAAAATTCTATTTAGTGGTTTTCAAGTTGATTACTGCAGTTGATTAAGGAATTTATTATGTCGGTCTCGAACTAGTAAAACGATTTCTCGGTGAGGATTAATATTGTGCTTTCCCGCGGGTGCGTTTTAGGCTGTCGTCTCCTACAGGTGCACCAAGGCAACATTTGAGTGTGTATTGCCGGATGAACGGAGGAATTCGTACGTTCTCTTGTCTGTGTACACTTTCAATAGTTGCGAGAAGTGTTTTTGGAAATAGGAAAATTCCTTTGAACACCCCAGCCCACTGTATCCAGTTGTAAATTTTCCCGTATGAGGTGGCAAAGGGAATGCAGAAAAGATTAATGAAACAGGGTATCGTGACGACTGGATTGGTTGATTAAGGCAGGTGAAGACTCGGAAATTGAATAAAGGAAGTATTATATATAAATTATATTAAAGAAATGTTATTGTTTTGATTCATTAAGCTATCAGTTGGTCTGAGATCAAAAACCAGTAGCATCTATGTCTCACACTTGGATACAGCTTGCTCCAGTGTATGTTTGGTGCTTTTCTGCTTTGCAATTCTATTTTTGCCGGCTCTCTGCTATTCCTGAGCTCATTTGCCCACTTCCTCACGCGGACGTTCTTAATTACAAAATTTCCTTCTTAACTCAAGCCGAAGGTCGGAGTTAGTAGCTTCAGAAATCATTTAATTAAAATCCCGTCATGCAGATGTTGATTTTAGCAGTGTAGTCGTTTCTATAATTATTATTGAGAAAAGTAATTAGCATTAATTGCATCTCAAGCAATGAATAAGTAATTAGATAGCGAGAATATTTTGTACTCATTAATTAACATCTTATATGATGGCAATGACGATGAAAACGACGGTGACGACGACGACAGCGATGCGCTAGGAGAGCTCCATTGCATACGTTCTTTTCTTGCTTTCCGGTTTTCGTTTTCGCTCTCATAAGGAACCGCACTCGTATTTCAGGTCTTCCTTGAAAATAGTCAGTGCTAATAGGGCCAAGGATAATGTCGATTGCTTGCCGAGATTTAGAAATATGGCATGTTTCAAAAGTTGTCGATTGATTCATACTTGCCTTAAATATATGCATTGAATTTTCCAGCAAAAGGAGCGAGCAACCCTGATCAAATTTATTACATTTGGCAGTAGCCATAATGTGGCCTTATTCCAGTCCATTTTACAGTAGTCCAGAATACGAATTCAGTCGGAAAGATAAAGAAAAAGATTGATATTGTCTTTCACAAAGATGTTCCTTCTGTCTGTATTAAAAATGACAGTTTTCATCGATATTTTATGCATTGCCAATCATAGTACCCCTTTTATGTACGGTCAAACCTTGGCAGCAAAATAGTTGTTTTTTTGAAACCCATGAAAAAAGCAGTAGAAAATCTCCGTCCGATGATATATTCTTACTACCGCCTGCACACTGGGCCAAAACCATCCGCCTTTTTGTGTCATCCATGAGTATACAGTTCGAATTCCCAGCAAGATCGTATCGTAAAACTTTCGCACTCTGGGCCTGATCGATGCTACTTGTTTCGGCTGCTTCAGCTTCTTAAAGCTTCGAAGATTCAAACGTTCTTTGGCAAGATGAACATTGGACTTCAAAGTGCCAACTTTTTTGGTCACATCCCATTCTTAAACCTCCGTCTTGTGCTCTAATGCATTTATTATAAAAGGTTTTCACTTGAAAATTTGGGTAGAAGTAGTTTAGAGTGTTTTTGTTGTTGTTGTAAAAATTGACGTCACCCGAAAAACAACGTCTCAAATTGATTTTGCGCAAGCACCTGGAAAATCCTCAACTCTCTCATCGGGACATCGGAAAACAACTCGGAATTGTGCAGTCAACGGTGAGTCGTGTGATTAAACGTTAGTACGAAACTCTGAGCATCGAACGGAAGGAGAAATGCGGTCAGAATGGATATTCTATTAGTGATCAGGATCACAAGCGTGTCGTGAAAGCGTCTAAGCGGAATCCCAATGCTTCGGTCCAGTTGAATCTGCCCAAGTATTTCGTTCAGAGTGCCAAGGACGAAGCCTCATTGTCTCAGCAGCTTCCGGGGCTACTGTTATGCACCAGCAAAAGTATGATGTTCCGGAGGAAGTAAAGAAAAGAAATTAAATAGAAAAAAAAGGGGGGGGGGGGGGGGGGGGGGGGGGGGGGGGGGAGGGGGGGGGGGGGGGGGGGGGGGGCGGGGGGGGGGTTGGTGGGGGGGGGGGGGGCCCCCCCGGAAAGGGGGGGGGGGGGGGGGGAAAAAAAAAAAAAAAAAGAGTTTGTTACCGTTTGTAACAATTTATTTTTGTATATATGTTTTGTATGTCGAATCCTGCATGTCTCTCTCTGTGTTTAAATTTAAATTTCTATTGCCAACACACAAAACCCCTAGGTTTAGTACACGATTACCACAGTTCACTACCAACTGCTATAATGTAAAAGCTTCAGGAGATGACTAGATGGAAGGTAGAGAAATGAGCTGAAAAGATAGGCTCGGACACTTGCCAAGAAAACCTCATCGAGAGCAGACAGCTTTGAAAGTTCATCCAAAAGTTTAATCTTAAGTGTTATACAGTGACTAGCCACTCTATTAAACTTGAAAAAGGGAGCAATTTGGATCAGGTATGGTTTTGAATAATCGTTTGGTTTTGGTGGCTAGGTGATAGATGAAAAGGACCTATAGACGTTTCTCGTTTGTCCTGTAGGACCCGTTATTCCACAAGCATAGGACGTCCGGTTTGCCAGAGACTCGTGTTGTCTGAGCATTCGACGTACGGTCTGCCGGAGCACCCGTGAGAATCCGAGAGTACGTCCGATCAACCTGATCGGGACGTTTCTATCGCCGAGAACCCGTCAAGAAGCCACTTCGAAGCGCGCGCTATCGCCCACTATCTTCGAAAACGGGTGGCGTCATCCCACGGCCACCTGAGGTCGCCATCATTATCATTTTCCCGCCGCCCTGCTGCTATTCACCCACGTTACCCATCACCGTTTTCCGCCGCCAAGCCAATAATCGCCAGAATTTCCCGCCGGCTACCCGAAATCGGTAACAGATTCACCGTCACACGGCGCTACACCGTGCGCCATCTTCACCACCACGCCATACGCCATCTTCTCCGCCATCCTCAACCGACAATTCGAGCAGTTACCGACCGGTTCGGCCAGTTAAGTACCACACACCATACACACACACACAGTTTGTAAAAGTAGGAAAAATAAAACGAAAAATTATAATCACTAGCTTTTCTCTCATCTTACACAATCACGAGTCCTGATTAGTAAAGTAGATAACACCAGCCGACCTTGAGACTAGACATAGTTCTCCAGATTGCGCTAGCCATCAAAAGAGGTCGATGTAGAACCCACCCTCACGGGTAGACCGTTGCTATAGCCAAGTCTACTGAGGTGTTTGAATTAAATAGATTTGTTACCCCTGCGTAACATGTTGTAAGATGCGAGCGTACGGTTATGATATTGAAGTTGAATGAAATAAGTATGCCAACAGCTTATTAATAGGTTATACTTTATTGTCTGCAATTTCCATGCATTTTGAAACAAAGTGTTAGAAATGATTAAACCGCTACAAAAGTGCTGAAAGATAAAGGTAAACAACAGAATGCAGCAATAAAAAAAATTTTTTTTTTTTTGGGAAATTGGGGTTTTTTTTCGGGGCCTTTGGGGGGGTTTTTTGTGTGGTGGGGGGGGGCGGGGGGGGGGAGAAACGGGGGGGGGGGGGGCGGTCGGTGTAATCGGATGAACCGTCAAGAAATACCTCCAGTACATGGACATCGACATGGACAAGTTTCCGAAGTAGTGTGGCTAACAATCAGTGAAAGGCGGAGCCACCTTCCTTTTCCTCGGAACTTGCTGTGAAGAGGAAGATTTACAGTACCAAATGCCTGTTAGAAGTGGTGGCCACCTTCATCCAGAAACACCATGCGGGAGAGTATTTAGTGTTTTGGCCGGACCTAGCACCAGCCCACTATACCAAAATGTCGTTGGAAAAGATGGGCCGCCTGAATATCACAGTGGTACCGAAAGTCGCGAACCGTTCGAACGCTCCACAGCTGTGACCAACCGAGAATTCTTGGGCCAACCTCAAACGCAGGATCTATTCCCTACAATTTTAAGGCCAAATTCGTGAACTAACTGAACGAAAATGCGAGAAAGGGGCTGAAGAATATCTCAAAATCGTTATTATCTACGCCTATGACCCTAGTCCCGGCTAACAGACGTAAGACCGCTTGTCAGGGTGTGGAAATTTAAGGAAAATTTGTTTCAAGGGTTTCTTTTGGTAGATTTTCTCCAGCTTCTTTCAAAAACTGTCATGTTTTCTAATGCAGACGTTAATGAAAACTAAAGTGTTCATTATTTTCTTACAAGATTGTTACTGTATCATTTGTAGAATTAATAGTATGTACCTACTCCTATGATGAAGTGTTGGTTTAGTTTGGTTATATATTTTTTTATAGTAACCGAAATAGAACAATGTTCGCTGCTTATTTTAGGGTGTCACTTTAACAATAAATTATTTGACTTTTATTTTCAAGAGAAGTTGTGTTTCAATTGCATTTAGAATATCAAAAGACACATCTCATTACATACAGGTTACTGTAAAAGCAATATTTACCACAATATTAATAACATAAGTATGTTTTTGCGAAAATTGCAGAAGTTCACGAATTTTGCATAAATATATAGAAATATATCAATGAAAAACTAGCACAAGACTTTAAAACACCTAAAATTTAAAGAAAAAATTGTTTTTCTAAGTTGCAAGATTATTTAACATTGTTTTTCTCTGATGAATCGTGCCGAATGTAACCCGAGCTTTTACAAATTTTGCAAATCATTACTTGCTTTGAAAATGGCAATGCCTTTGTGATGTTTACTGGAGTCGTTAAAGTAACTTAGGATGATGTGATGTATATGAATCTAATTGCGGTTTAAATAACAAGAAGAAAAAAATATGAAGTTAAGTCACACCCATGACGACAGAGAGACAAAAACTAAAAATGACCTTAGTGTTTCTGCTATCTATTAACATGTATGGCTTCAATAAGGTAAAGTGTTCTAAATCTAATCTGCAATTTTCAAAGGGATATTCAAAACACTTTAAAAAATGTAGAAAAATATGTTTCAACAGTAAATAAAGCTCCATGATTCTTCAAGGAACGAAGTAAACGTTTGTATTATATGGAACCGTACTTAACGCTTAAGAGTATTTTGTTGTATTTTGTACCCTACAATATCCAATGTAAAGGGTGTATTCGATAAAAATGGCACACACATATATACTCATCAAAATTAAACTGATTATCGGATTTTCTTGAAATTTTCAGGGAATGAAGAACTACTAATGAGTTTTGATTAACAACATTTGTTTTATTCAATTTCGTCTCCCATCCCGAATGCCCGCACCTTCCTTTTCACTCTACCCATCAAATTTTGTACAACCGATTTTCCCAGTGTTTTTGTTGTTTTTACCCAAATTTTCTTCAATTCTAGCTCTGTTTTTATAGTTTTGGGATGTTTGCGAAGTTCCGTTTTCATAATTGCCCAGAATTTTTCAATTGGACGAAGTTCCGGTGAATTTGGTGGGTTCATATCCTTTGGCACAAAATTGACTCCGTTGGCTCGGTACCACTCCAATACGTTTCGAGCGTAGTGGCAGGATGCTAGATCAGGCCAAAACAGAGTTGATCCTTTGTGCTTCTTAATGAATGGCAAGAGACGCTTCTTAAGGCACTCTTCCGTGTAAATCTCACCGTTTATTGTTCCGGAAGTGATGAAGGGAGCGCTTATTTCACCACATCCGCAAATCGCCTGCCAGATTAGAAACTTTTTTTTGCAAATTTCGATAGTTTCTTCTTTCGAACATCCTCCGGAACATCGAACTTCGACTTGGCAACGAAATATTCTTGCCCAGGAAGTTGACGGAAGTCGGCCTTGACGTATTTTTCGTCATCCATCACGATGCAACCGGATTTGGTGAGCAGCTTCGTGTAAAGTTTCCGGGCGCGGGTTTTCGCAGTGATGTTTTGTTTTTCATTCCGGTTTGGGGCTTTTTGCACTTTGTAAACATGTAACCCAGCACACTTCATGGTTTTCTGCACAAAACCGACTGACACCTTAGACTTTTTAGCGACATCTCGAATTGACATGTTTGGACGGTTCTTGAATTGTTGTACGACTTTCCTGGCCATTTTACTGTCCATTGGACCACTTTTACGACCACTCCCTTCCTTCCTTTGGACACTCAGACGCTCCTTGAAGGTTCTTATTACACGAGACACAGTTGTATTTGCAATTCCAAGCCTTTTAGCAATCCACCGGTGGGACGCCCCTGGATTTTGATTGTGAGTGCACACAATTTTCTCACGGACAATTTCTTGTTTCGACGACTGGAACTACTGAATGTATAACTATGAAACTTGGCAGATGTAAATAATACACTATGGATAAGATCTACTCAAATTTCTAGGTTTTTTACTCATACGATTCAAAAGTTACAGAAGATTTTCTGTGTGCCATTTTTATCGAATACACCCTTTAGTTTTAAGGTATGTTATGAAATATTTCACGGATTTGTCGTAGAGTTATGCTCTTAGAGCCAAAAACCGTAGACTTCTTTTATAGTTTTGCGAAAATCAAGAGTTAATGGAAGGAAAATGGTTAACATTTCATGAAAAGTAATTGGGAGAGTCCTTTGATTGGTCGATCTCAAACTTCAATTGCTTTTTACAATTCAAATATGTAAACACGCAAAAAGTTTCGGTGAAGATCGCTAAAATCCAAAAGTGACCTATCTACATCGCTACATCGAATTTTTGTGGGCACAAATCTATAATCAAGGAATGCGCAAGTGCGTGCTAGTTCATCTGCCCATTCATTTCCAGCGATGAAAGAATAAGTAGCTACCAATATAAGATGGACAGTGTTAACTGAATTTAACTTCACAATTTGGGTGTAGAGAAGCGTCAAAGCAAATTCTAGCCTGTCGGATAATGAAGTCGCAATAAAATACGGTGTCGGTCGTAAAACCGTTCGAAAAATCCGTCTGTTAGCAGAACTTGGTTCTTACCGAGCTAGCAAGCAACCAGACAGGACAGTAGTGTTTAGTAAGTAGTAGTGTTGAAGTAGTGTTTAGTGACTAAAAGTTTATGACCAGGATCAGATGAAGTACCGAGGGTCATTGACGATGAAACTTACGTGAGAATTGATTTCGGACTAGTCACGGAACGAGATGTTCCCGGCAGATTTAAGTTTGCGTTCATGGACAAATTTTTCTATTAAGTTTATGGTTAGGCAAGTTATTTGCATCTATGGAATGAAAACCAAGGTAAAGGCCTGTACTCGAAAAAAATGCATCAGACAAAAGTGTTCACCAAACATTTATTTTAAGTCGGATTTTCTTAAAACTTTCAGGGAATGAACTAATAAATATAGATTATGTTTCGGCATAATTACTTTATTCAATTTTCTTTCCATTGCTGAAAGCCCACACCTTTCCCTTAAGACTCCTTATTACATTTTGTGCAATGGTAGAGCCGACCTTTTTGGTCACTTTCATCCATTCTTTCTTCAACTCCAGCTCGTTCTTAATCACCTTGGACGATTTTTGAACTTTCGCCTTCATTATGGCCCAAAATTTTTCTACCGCACGAATCTCTGGTGAATTTGGAGGGTTGGCGTTTTTTGGTACAAAAACAACGTTATTGTCTCTGTACCAATCCAACGTTGATCGCGCATAATGGCATGATGCCAGGTCCGGCCAAAATAATGTCTCACCTCCGTGGGACCGCAGGAAGGGCAACAGATGCTTCTGGAGGCACTTGGTGCGGTAAATTTCGCTGTTGATGGTACCCGTTGTGATGTACGGTTTACTCAGTTTACCGCATTGGCATATGGCCTGCCAGAGCAAGTATTTTTTGGCGAATTTGTCCACTTTCTTCTTCCTTATGTCTTCCGGAACATCAAACCGTGATTTGGCAACGTAGAACTCCAGCCCCAGTATCTGCTTTGCGTCTGCCTTGGTTTCGCCATCCATAACCACACACCTCGGTTTCGTTAACCACTCTCGATACAGCGCGGGATTTGGCCGTCGTGTTTGGTTGATCACGCCGGTTTGGTGCCTTGCGGACCTTGAATACGCGAAGCCCAGCTGGTTTCATGATTTGCTGAACGAACCAGGCGGAACACTTTGCCTTCATAGCCGCGTCGCGAATCGAAAGGTTCGGAAATAATCCAACACCTTCCAGGCCTTCACAGGGTCAGCTGACTTCGATTTTCTTCCACTTCCAGCCAGCCGCTTGGTCGTCTGGGACTCCTTAAACGATTTTACCACCCGAGACACAGTTGTATGGGTGATTCCCAGTTGTCTGCCGATCGATCTCATGGTCGCAGTCGGATTTTCCTTCTTGTTTCGATGACATCTCAATAACCACTGAACCGATTGTTATAAAATTTGCACATGTAAACAATTCACTCCAAACTAGTTATACCCAGATTTTCATCAATCTTTACTTACGGACAAAAAAGTTACACACGGATAAAAATGGTGCATTTTTTCGAGTACAGGCCTTATTATGAACTCGAAGGATGAATGCCTCAGGCAACGTTGGCTGCCTTCCATAAAAGCACACAAAATACCTGTGAAATTTTGGCCTGATTCACTCAATTGCCACTACAGCCTGGAGGTTGTTCAGTGGTATCGTGACAATGAACCTCAAGCCACATAATTGTCGTCAATTTCACGCAACATAAAAATACTGGCCAGTGAAGAAACGGAAGCTTAACAGGGACACTGCACAGATGACCTGAATTTAGGAAAAACTTGCCAAAGAGATGTATACTAAAGGCGTGCAACGTTTGATGCCAAGTACCACAAGGAATGAGTGCAGCTACTCAGTAAATAAGGTTTTGATCGTATTAACCGAAAACTCAACCTGGTGGCTCTGGAAGCATTTTGGATTAAATCAAATATAGTATTTTGCATAAACCAACTATCAGGATAAAATAATCGTCAGACAAGCCATTGGCAGGTAATCCACTATGGTTGAGTTCTCTCAACAGTGTAACTGTAACGAAACTCCACAAAGACAAGACATTGACAAGACTTCTCCTTGAGGGCATCTACTTACATTCAATTTTGAAATCTTAGCTTGGCAAGAGACGAGAAGCGATGTCGGTTCTTTGGAATCTGGTTAATCCAGTTTGTATTAATGAAATGTATCCCATGACGATTTACAAATTCGGTTGTTCCATCGAAGATAACGTTATCGAAGGCACCCTCAAGAAAACACCTAAGCAAGTTTAATTTAATCGAATGCCTTTTAAAATTGTGTGCAACTTTGTGCAGCAGAATCGTTGTAAACTTTGATAAGCATTTGATTTACGCATGATCAAGTTGAAAAGCGTTTTAATTAACATGAAGTGGTATGTTTGATTATTTAACATCTCGAAAGTGATCATCGATAATATGTACCAAGAATTTAAGATGAAACGAAATTTGACTTATTGGTCTGAAACGCTTCCATTTTTGAGACGACCAGAATTACTTCTCCTTACAGAAAAAAAAACTGTTTTGTTACACCAGAATTCATGTAAATACTCCGTAGCAAAAATGCCACGAGTTTTTTCATCACATATTTGAAGTACTTGACTCCCTTCTGGAGCAAAATTGGATATATACCCTCTGCACCAGGAAATTCGTAAGATGCAAAGCCACTAAGTGCCAATTCGATGGATTTCAAGGTTACAATTCTCCTGGACTGGGCCCACGTTTTCTAATTTCACGAAAAGACAGTTGGAGCAACAGACTATATCAAATCGACATATCATGTGAAGTGAGTTTCAAATCATTGTTCCAGCGCTTGTAGAGCCATTTTGTAAGCTTTGCGAGCTGATTCGAACGAATGCGAGCTCTCTGAGCGTCGTTCTGTATCAAGACTTTCTACACAGTTTTTTTTTTAATCAGTTCGTTTATTTGGCTCAGGCGTGTGTAACACTTTGCGGAGCCGATATTCAATATTGTAGTTAACAATTTTTCTTTTTCGGTTTTAGTAAAGTGGGGTGCCAATTACTCGTGGCTAGCTCGATGTTAATGGGTCACATTATTGTTTGGAAGGGGCTAGGCAGGTAACTTATTTCAGGTATTTGTTGCTGCTCATGGTTGCAACATCTACCAGATTCTCGGTCCCTGTAGTCCCTTACAGGAACTAAGCTGCAGATGGGTGACCACAGCTTGCTGGGCAGGTACAAGTAGCACGGAAACAAAAGGATAATATAACTGGGACCACAGCTTGCTGTGCAGGTACAAGTAGCACGGAAACAAAAGGATAATATAACTGGGACACAATGGCAGGGAATTTACTAGAGTGAAAGGGAGGGGGTGATGACATTACACTCTTAGATCAGACAAACAAAGAAATTCGTAAATCGCTAGCATGTAGGGAAGATCACGCATTCCCAAAACATCTCTTACTTCGCGGAAGGGTTGTCTTCCTCGGACCACAAGGCTATTCAACCCAAGTAACAAATTCAATTTTAAGGTACACTTGAAGAAGTTCTCAAGACTCATTTGATAAAACCACGCATAAAACTAGATATTCTACATAACATCGATAAAACAGCCATACAACCCTCAAAAGTTCAAAAAGGCCCATACTACAGGAGGTTCTCAAGACTATTTCCCAAGATTCGCTTAAAACTTGATAGTTTTATCGGTACATACTTGTAATGACATGCAGGACATGCTTAAAACTATGATAAAACTACCACAAGTTTTGGTAGTTTTATGATTTTCCTCTTTAAGAACACTTCCAGTCCGTCACAAACATGTTGCGAAGATTCCATTTTTGGATTCGTTCTGCTGAATGGGGACTTTTTTAAGAGAAAAAAAAAAAACATCGATATACATATGATGTTTCTTTTCCAAAGTGGATACGTATGTAAATTAATTGTTAAATTGACCATAAATGCATGAGTTTTATGCCTGCAACTGATAAATTTTTCATGCGACGTTCAGTTTATTGGTGTTTTATAACATAAAAGTTCGAAAATTTTAATGCGCCACGGAATCATTGCTAGAATATTGATTTATTTGAAAAATAAAAAAATACTTGACAATTCAACAATTAGGTGACAAGGCTGATAAATTGTTAGATCTTGAATAAATTGTGTCTACAATCCATTTTAAGTTTCACAATGTATTTTAAACAGCAGAAATTGTTCGTAGCATTGAAAAAACGAGAGTTTTGTTGCATATATATGAAAATAGCTACCATTCGGAGGGAATCCAGAATAGCCATGCTCGCCATTTTTTCAATGGTTTTATCTAAAACTACCATAAAACGCATATAAAACTAATATTTCTTGCACAAGACTAACAAGACTTTTTAAGGAGCGCGATAAGTTCATCTTTACTTGTTCTATTCTTGAAAAAGATGAGTAACGCTTGAATAAAACTTGTTTGAGTTGCTCAAGGTAAACAAGTCTTTCGTAAGATAGCCATAAAATCATTGTGAAGAAGGCACATCATAAACAAAGAAAATGTGAACGTTCAAATCAAAAGTGCCTATGCATAGTTGTTGTTCATAATTTCAGCTTATAATTTGTTGTTTTTAATCACCAGCGTAAGGCGATTAAAACATTAAAAAAAAACTCTAACTTGAATATGCTAACAATGGATTTGGGAAGAAGAACAGATAATAATATTGCGTCGATGGCTGAAACATCAGTTGAGCGAAAGATGATTTTTCTCTTGATCTGTACGCTGAACCTAGCGTTGGAAGAAGTGCACTGTGTAGTGGATCACTGAGCGATTCCAGCGCACTACTTCCGACTTTGGATTAAACGTGCGGATCATGGGAAAAATCGATTTTCGCTCAGATGATATACCAATTTTTACTTGCAACGAGAATAAATATTGTGTAGCCTATTGGGAACTGAAATGCACGACTCGGGAGAATTCAACATTAACATAACATTTGATAATCGTAGTGCACATTAAACCTTACGTCAAAAGTACTGCGCTGTATTTCCACGGTGGTGCGCCATATAACGCACTACCTGAGACGTTAGGTTTAACTTGCATAACTGGCATAAAATCAAATATCATGAGTTATGCATTTCGGTTTTCAACTGGCGACACATTGCACCATTTTATTTTATTCGTTTTACGCAATACGCATAGACCCTTTTGATAAGTTAGTCTCAGTAGGCTCCGAATCCAATGGAATGGTCAAAAAAAAATTGTCGTTGGTGGCTGAGATGAAGGAGTGTTCAATATATTGAATAGGTTTTTATTGAATTTTCGCTTGACCGGTCCGCTGGATTTTAATTTCTTCCACCTGTGGGCGTCCATTGTGACAGTTTGTCTATTTTTCACATAATGTTCTTTCTCAAGAATATGTGCTCTTATTTAAAATCAAATGGTTCTAAGAGAGTTTTATGGCAGCATTTCCAAGATACACTCGTCTTAAAGAAGAATGTCATAAAACTTTTACAAAACTTTTATCAGGTTTTATGCAACTTGCGAAACGATGTCTTGAGAGGGGGATCAAGTATCTTGTAAAACTACTGATAAGGTGAATTACACTTATAAATGATGTAGTTTTATGGAGGTTTCTTCAAGTGTTCTTTAATCACTCTTGAGAACTGTTAATGAATTAAAACGACCTTAACTTGGAAAATGCCCTGATAAAACCGGATGAACTCCATAATGCTCTGATAAAACTACCATAAAACATGAATAAAACCAATTTGCATTTGAATTGCTACTTGGGAATAGTCGTGCTCTGGAGGCATCATTATCCGGGCAATGCCAAACTGCGTGAGCGATGTCATCATAACCGGTTCCGCGCCTACATATGTTGCTATCGACGTTAATTCTGTAGAGATGTGCGTCTAGCGAGTAGTGGTTGGACATAAGTCTTGACATCACACGAATGAAACCGCGACTTACATCCAGACCTTTGAACCACGATCTCGACGAAACATTTGGAATAATGGAATGTTACCACCGCCCAAGAGAATTACTTGTCCAATCGTTTTGCCGACTTTGAAGAGAACTTTGACGTACTAATGGGAAAAATTCATCATGTGAAATTCTTCTTTCAAAAATCTCGCCTTCTTGTGCGCCCACCTTTGCTAGAGAGTCCGCCTTCTCATTGCCTGGAATTGAGCAATGTGAGGGGACCCATGCAAAGGTAATTCTAAATGATCTTTCGACCAACGCACACATCTGCTTCTTTATTTTTGAAAGAAAGTAAGATGAGTGCCGAACTGTTTTCATCGACTCGAGGGCCTCAATAGAACTGAGACTATCCGAGAAGATGAAATAATGGTCTATGGGCATGTCGGAAATTATCCCCAATGCGAAATTGATTGCTGCCAGCCCAGCAACATATACGGAACAAGGTTCCTGAAGTTTCCGGAAGGCAGATGAGTATTCATTGTAAACACCGAAACCAGTGGATCCACCAATGCGCGACCCATCAGTGAAAATTCTTCTATTGCAATTAACATGTTGGTACTTTTCGATGAAAATATGGGGAATTAAAATAGGTCGAAGTTGATCTGGAACTCCTTGAATAGCCTGTTTCATGGAGAGATCATAATCAATGGAGGAACTGTGATAAGGAAAGCGTACACTAGGAGGGTTATAGCATGGAAGACTAATATCGGATGACATATAGTTAATATAGATTCGTAAGAATCTTGACTGGGTACTCAATTCGAGCAATTCTTCGAAGTTTTCAATCACAAGGTTGTTACTGATTCCACACTTGATCAGTATTCTAGATGAGAGCTCTTCTACACAGTTTCCTGAGCTTAGCTAAATCGAAATTCCACTTGGGTGTTCCTTTGGCAGTTTTGATAGAGGACAAGCATCTTCATAGGCTTCTATTATGTAAGACGTTGCAGTATCAACTGCTTCATTCAAATCATTTGTAGTTTCAATAGAAAGGGAATACCCATGGAATTTGGTTGCTAGTAGTTAAGATCTATGATCAGAAGGATTCTTCTTCTTTAACTTTTGATTGGTTCGATTCGTGCCGAGCGTTATGTCTAATATTGCATATCTAGAAAACATACGCGTTAATTACTATTTCATCTTGTCATAGTGAGTGGAAAAATTGTTCCTCAGTCATTTTCTTTGAAATGTGCAAATGTGTGATTTTGAGGATGCATTATAATAATCTTCTTCTCTTAGCAGTTGATGAAATAGATGTTTGTTCATCGTATTGGTTGCATGCAACTATTTTGCTGAATTCATTTTATTAAATAACAAATTAAACCAGTTGAAAAGTTTGCAAGAGATACTGACCGACTGCCTATCCCTGACCATTGACGTCATAAGCAACACAGTTTGTTATAAACAAATTAAAAATACTGTTCAATGACTAAAACAGGAAATTACTATAAGTTTGTTATAATGTATTTCATACTTTAATATGACGTGAAGAGCGCAAAACATGGAGTCTTGTAAAACATAAAGTAAAAAAAATATCCTCACAAAAAAAATAAAAATAAAATAAATAAAATTAAACATCGTCCAGCATGGGGTTTGAACACAAGCCCTTGGTGTGATAGCTTCGTAGCTTCCTTGCTACACCAACTCCGATTGTTAGTATCTATCATTTGCATCACGTAAGCAGTGAACCAACACTCTTGTAAAACACATCCATCGTTGTCACAAAACACGTTTTGAAAAAGATGGTCGGTATAATATTATTTCAACAGTATTTTAAACTATAAAATTTTATCCTGTTTTTTGTTTTGTAAATGTATAAAAAAATGTTTTAAGCACAATTATAAATAATAAATTACTTGCTACAGAGTAAAAGTATTCTCAGATGAATCGTTAGTCAGGGTGAACTGATTTGATCCATCGGTCATAAGAAATACCAAAGATCCAAACGGCGCAGAAAGTAACATGTTTTGCAAAATGTTCATTTATAAAACAAACTATTATTAGGTCATTCAAAAAGAAATGTTTTTTATGTTACTTGGGATGGTTTGCTTTGACTTTGACTGAGTTCGAATTGGTGACAAAAGTTTATTTAGACGCTATTACCGTTTATTGTCGATTGGTATTCAGCAGCTCTGATTAAGATTAATCTTTGTGTTTGTATAAAACTGTAAATCAGTTTTGTACGCAAATTTACTCTAGAAAAATAACCAAGCTGTACGGTGAATTTTATAGGAGGAATTTGACATTTAATTTTATAGCAGAAACCAGCGTTTTATGTTGATTCGTTTCGCTGTTCTTTTTCTGATTCCTAATTATGAAAAAATATGACCGATGTTTTTCGTTTATCGTCAAATTAATGCCACCTTGTTTGCTGATCCCATCAAATTATTTCCTACCGGTAGTGATTTGCCCAAATTTCTGCTGACTTCCTTCTCCCAATTCGAATTGATATTTGACATTTATGACACCACCCTACATTCTCTTGTCCGTTGCACTGCAGTGTCTATGCTGTCTCTGGTTCGACGCCATCATTTTGATGCAAGCGGACCGATAAAACAAGCCCGAAGAAAGCGGAAAAATTCACCCAAAACGGAATTGCTAACATTTCATCTAAAACAATATTAAATCATAAATTTTACAGCTGCACGTTAGTCTTATTGCTGCGCTGCAGATCTTCGTTAGGAACACATATAGTGTAAATACTAAATAGAAATATGTCTGGATTTTTGCTTCAATTTGTTGTCCTTCCCTGGTTTCTGAGTTATATCGACTCAGTCAGCAGATGTGCGACACGAGTTGGTCTCCCCTCTAAAGGGCGAAAGGGAGGCTGTGCCATATTTTTTCAGCTGATTTGAACTAACACATGATATCGCCTCTCTCCGGCGCAAGCAAAATCATACTGTTGTACACTGAGGATAATAAAAAAGATGAAATAAATCAATCCAATATTTAATTTTATTTATTAAATTTGGTTGGACTTGGGTGGTTGTTTCCCCTCCGACGGTGGAAGCTTGCTGTCCACGAAATCCGAATCCATATCATTTCACATCACACATGGATCGCTGATTACAGTTCTCATCATTTGGTTTTTGCCTCGTTAGGTCCGATTGAATTTTTTATGAGATTTATTTTTTGCATCCTGTCCTTTGAATGGATAGCTGAAATTTGCTTATTCCTCTAGGACGCAAATAAAAATCAAATATTATATTAAAAATATTTATATTAAAATCAAATAATGCGTTTCGCGCGTGAACGAAAAAAAAAATCATTAACTGAAGCACCCCCATTTCTTTCAGACACATGTTGTTTCTGATGTTGGTTTTTCAATCTTTTATTTTGTTTTATTATTCACAGTATACATTTATTGGCCTAGGCTGACGAAAAAGATGGCTTGACAGGAAATAATGTAGTGTGTACATCCTTTTTTCATATAAAACAAAAATCAGTGGTGAACGATTAACACTTGTTTATTTTCTCTCTCGATATCTTCGAGGTTATGATTACTTACTTACTGTCACGCTGTATTTGTTTCAAATAATTTAAATTCAAAACCGATCAGTTTGTTTTCCATTAAGGTAGATCTCAGTGCCACAAGTGTCACTCCCTTTGAGTGAACTTTTTTTCACCAAGGGAATATGCAAAAATGATGTAGCTTTTTAAGGTAGATGGGGTTGAGAAATTGTGACAAACCTTGTACGATGGGTTTTATCTCAGTAAAAAATCTACTTCGTCTCCAATTAAAATCACACTTATTCATGACACAGCATATGTGAACACTTGACAGTCATCTCTAATTAACACAATTTTCTCACATCCAGTTTACAGTGTGGAGGCTAAAGAACCAGATGTGCTCTCAAGACGAAGAAAATCCCGCAGGATCCCTAAGATCTAGCTCAGCGGTGAAATTAGCATGTGTGAATAAAAAAAAATTAAATCGTTTTCTCACGCTGACGTCTACTTCAGCAACGATGGCGCTGCGCTGTGCATAATTTTGACGTACTTATATTTGCTTCTTCGCAAGTTTCTTCAGGGAAAACATACAGAAAGGTAATCTTGGCTTTGAATTATGTTGCTTATGTATGCACACAAAGGCACTTTTTTAGAGTGGGTTAGCATGCGTGATGATCCCATGATACATCATTTAATTAGTATTTGGAAAGGTGACATCATCATAAAAATATGTTTATGCAGAGAATGATTTTATTTGGTGTCTACTATCATGTGATTATAAACATACATACTTAGTTTGACGGAAGCATTTGGTCGAGTACATATATTAAAATGTTGTGAAATGATCAAAACGGTAGATTTGCTAATAAGAAAAAATAGCTTCATACGTTTGCGAGTTTGCGAGTGTTTTTTAGAGGTCGATGTGCTAAAAAAATCTTATTTTAAAAGTTCATTCATCAATCTGCTCAGAAATTTATTTATTTATTTATTTATTTATTCGTCAACAGATAAAAATGTTTATCCCAATGACAACTAGATAAAACTTAATTACATACAATAACTAACACATACATCTTCGGAAACAACGCTTATTAACATCACGGGATACATTAAAATTAAACACGTTATAACAGCTGTTGAAAACGCGACACATGATTAGCACAGGTTCGTGTTTGCCGTAGTTGGTCCTTGAGTGCCGGTTTATAAAGAAAGATTGTAAACGTAGGTTTCGTCGTCGAGTGTTGATGTTCAAGAGACCAAGTAAAGTTGAACAGTCGATGTTTCCCTGAAGGAGGTCACCAACGAAACACGCTTTGGCCACCATACGCCTCCCTTCCAACAATTCCAGGCTGATGAGCTTACACCGACTTTCATAACTTGGCAATCTGCGAGGGTCTTGCCAACGAAGATGTCGCAAAGCAAAGCGTATAAACCTTCGCTGAACGGCTTCGATCCTCTGGACTGCATTTTGGTAGAAAGGGGACCAAACGACAGCACAGTACTCCAAAAAAGGACGAACCAAAGAGCAAAATAGTGCCTTCAGGCAATAAACGTCTTTGAAGTTTTTTGCGAAGCGGAAGATGAATCCTAACTGCGATGAGGCTTTAGAAACAATATAGGCAATGTGATTCTCGAATGACAGTTTGGAGTCGAGCATTACTCCCAGATCCTTGACTGTTGTTTCACGTTTCAAGCGTGTTCCTCGAAGGATGTACTCGTGGAGATACATCGCACGTTTTCGGCCAAAGGAGATAGCCGAGCATTTGGATACATTTAAGGACATTCTGTTGATCCGGCACCAGTCGTCGAACACTTGTAGTTCCTGTTGAAGAAAATCGGCGTCTTCTGGACATTTTATGACGTAGTACAGCTTTAGGTCGTCTGCGTAGGATAATTTCAGGCATCTAAGGACCAAGTTCACGTCGTTCATATATAACAGGAAAAGAAATGGACCAAGGTGGCTGCCTTGCGGAACGCCAGATGTTACTGAGAAGCTGGACGAGGCATAATCTGAGATCTTCACAGACATAGTTCTACCAGTCAGGTATGAGCGGAGCCAGTTCAACAATTGATCGTGAACCCCCATTTTGTCGTATTTGGAAATTGCAATCTGATGGTTCATTTTATCGAAGGCCGCAGAGAGATCTGTGTATATGGCGTCTACTTGATGACCGCGTTCCATTTCGCGGATGACGAACGATGTAAATACGGTGAGGTTGGTCGCCGTCGAGCGCTTGGGCATAAAACCGTGTTGTTCAGGAGAAATAGTATGTGAATAGTCATGGACCAGCCTTTGAAGAACAATTAGTTCGAATAGCTTAGATACAGCACTTAGTGCAGCAATCCCACGATAGTTGGTGACGGATCGTTTGCATCCCTTTTTGTGTATTGGGAAAACAAACGACTCTTTCCAGCATTCAGGAAACATACCGGAAGTTAATGACAAATTGAAGACCATAGCCAGGGGCACAGCCAGTGTGTTAAGGCAACGCTTCAGGACAATTGAAGGAATACCATCAGGACCACATCCAGTTGAGCTTTTCATCTGCTTCCCTGCTAAAATCACCATATCACTATGGATAGTGAGTGCAGATCCAAATACAGACAAACGGGGAACATTGCTAGTAGCTGCTTCAAGGCCCTCGGCATCCAGCATTTCGTCGCAGAAGACACTGCTAAACTGCGTACGGAACAAGTTGGCGATATCCGCGACAGAGTCAGCTTCGTGAGTGCCGTCAGTCATGGTGGATGGTAAGCCGGTTTCCTTCCGTTGATCATTCACGAACCGCCAAAAGCTTTTCGGTTTCGTTTTGAGACGGCTCTGCAATTGAGACTGATGAGAGTTGTATAAGCTGTTATTGAGGTGTTTGTAGTCGTCGTTGGCGCGTGCGTAAATTGTCCTCGTAGAATCGGTGCGATATTTGCTGTGTTTCCTAAGAGCAGCCCTTTTAACTCGTTTCAAAAAATATTACATATATGATTAAAATTTAAGATCCAAATGACAATGGTTGGTATTGATCGGTGTCATCAAAGTTAATTTCTTTGGTTTAATTTAACGGAAAACGTAATGTGATTACTTTTGCTGGACCACAAACTCCATAATCTGTTCACTAAGCCGAGAGATTTCCATTCAAGTGAAGCTAGACGTTGAGGGACTTTAATTTTTGCGTGAATTTACAGGGTGAGGAAGTATTATCCGTGTCCACTTTTTAGTATTAACTTTATTAATCTTAATATGAATAACAATGTATTTATTAAAAATGTAGATACACACGCCTTTAATCGCTTAGGGAAATCATCGAAAATGGAGGATAGTTCCTGCATAGATATAGCATCCCATGCTTTGGTTAGACTGGCATTTAAATGATCCAACGATGTGTGTGGCTTAGTTCAGCCTCTTGACTTAAGAATGGACCAGACGGAGTAATCCATTGGATTCAAATCAGGAGAGTTGGAAAGCCATGCATCTTTGATCAAATATCTCGGGAGAAGCCTGTTACAGTGTTCCAGCGTCCTTTTTGCTCTTTTTGAAACGTCCATTTGCTCTTACCAAAAGGTGTACGTGTCCATGATGCTATAGTGTCCATTAGAAGCTTCTGGCAGACTGATTGGTTGATTTTGAAGTCTTTCTCAATGCAAGGCGTTTACCGGAAGGAGTGATTTCCACCCAAACCATCACCGAAGCTGGATGGTGTGTTCCAACTATATTCATACGGTTAGAGGAACCCTTCGGAAAAAGCTGGCGATCGTTTTGGTGGTTGTGGTTTTGCTCCACAGTGCAAATTTTCTGATCGGTGAATAAAAATGTACGATGACGTCCATTACCGAACTTCTTCAACAAAATCTTTGTGTTCCGGTACCGATTGTTTTTTATCTTGTCATTTAACTACCGGTTCTTTGACAATTCATAAGAACGTAATCCTTAATCCTAATGAAGAAGAGTTCGTACTAATTTAGGGTCGATTTTCAATAATTTCGCCATTTTTCGGATTGACCCTTTGACGAAGTATATATATTTCGGTTCTGGGGAATCTTTGCAGACTTTTTTATGCCTCTTCCTGAATAATCCTCCAAATATCCAAGCTCACGAAAGCAAGGGTTGTGTGTGTGTGTGTGTGTGTGTGTGTGTGTGTGTGTGTGTGTGTGTGTGTGTGTGTGTGTGTGTGTGTGCTTGTTGCTGATGTACAGTATTCATTTAGACGGCTTCCTTGTGATGCTAAGGGATGCTTTTATGTCTCTACAGAAGTAGCATTCCGCTATTTGGCAAATATTTTCACTTCCGAGAAGAAGTTTAGCTTGAAAATCACAATCATTGTGCAACGAAAGAAAAAAAAACTTCACAGCTCTCCCTGTACACTACGTGATGAGTACATCTGAAATTATATGCCAGCCACTCACTCATGCGCGTTAGCTTCGTTCTTTGCTTCTGACCAGCAAATGGCCGTTTTGTGCATTGCACTGGTTTTCTTTTCTCTCTCTCCACACTCTGTTAATAATCAAAATTCTCCGCTATGAGGCGACTCTATATCGACTTCTAAACTGCTTATAATCATCAATTCACTCGTGACAAAGCGAAAAAAAATACTCTAATTTAATCATTTATGTCCGCGTGGCACAATACTAACAGCACTAACAAACACAGCTAATATTAACTCTTCATTCGGGTGCGGAGGCAAAGCACAAAAAACAAAAAACAAAAACGGGGAAAAACTACCGACCATCACAAATGTCGGGAGGGAATCGATTATATTCACTACATCTTACACAAAACACGTGGAGATTTTATGATTTCTCTGTTCGTTTAGGTTGAATTACGAATATATTTTTGATTTTATTTTTCGCGAAAAGGACGCAGCAAAAACAAAACACGTCAGTTTCCAAGCATGGCTTGCTGCGATCGAGGTAAAATACGTCATAGGTGTGCTCATTTCAGCATCTGTCAAATCCGAACTATGCACTGAGAGAAAAAAATACAGGTAATGTTTCCTCATCCTGTATCCCGTTCACGCAATTTTGAAATTAAATATTGCATCGAGCTTCTTAGTTGCATCAACATCAATTTGATTTAAGCTTTGTTAAAACGAGACTCGAAAAATTTTGACCAACAACGGACTGATGTTGATCACCTCTGGCAAACAAGCCTTTTTAAGTCTATTTTTTTTTTCAAATGTGCAGACTACCTGCACAACATAGAAGCATCGTGGAGTAGTGAAAACTATTTCCTACATTTTGATAATATTAATTTGCGCGGATGACCTATGTTTTGCGATGGAAGGGTATACAAGAGTGGTGTTTATAAAATATTATAGGGCTTGTTAAACAGTAGCTCAAGATTCCGTTTGTTTTGAATTAACTAGTGAAATGAAACATGGCATATATTTGCATAAATTTGCCGTAGTCCCATCATTGAGAGTCTCTTTTGAAAGCGTCGCGTTAAAGGAGAAACAGCGTATTCTAGCTAAACAGAGTCCACCCTTTTATGAATATTTTCATAGCGTCGTGCCCACATCTGACGTTTTTGTTTATAACCATCGACCGAAATAACGAGAACGGCTTAAAAGTGTTTTTATAAAACGCCAAACTTCGCTAAGGAGTGTAACTATTTTCGGCAGCCCCTTTTTATTCGGCTATCATTCCATTTGATCTGCGTGTCAGAGCATTTTCAAGTGCATGTGGTTTATTTAACGAAAAATTTGGCTGAACGGATTGGTTTACTATTTGAAACTTAATTAAATTAACGCTAGTTATCAAAGTTATTATATGAATATATCCAGAGAAGTGCTCTAGTCAACTTTGTCCACATTGCTGTAGCCAACATTTCCCCTACCTTATCTAGAGCTTCGAAAAAAAATTTGATCTGAAAAATTCCATTGAAAGACATCAGATCTCGTTTGAACAAAGTTTTATTCATATTTGCAATAACATAAATAAGATACTCGCTGCAATAAAATATGTAAAATATGCAATATGTAACAGGTCGTAAACAGGATGCAAAAGAATAAAATTCCCGCTACAATTCAAATTCTTCAGCATGTCTACTACTGGGCAACCCAGTGGGTCTAAATTCAATCTCAGTCGAGGTCAGTGAGAAGAAAAAGAAGGCGAACAAGAAATTCTTCAAAATACAATGGAAATATTATAAAACTAATAAAAATAGCTTTGGACTATGGCTTTCATGTTATTGTACCGAGTGTTTTGCCGGCTCTCAACGCTGAGTTTCCAATGCAGTTAAAAAAATAGAGAAGTTGTGCACAAAGCACGACCGCATGGTTGACGTTGGAGAAGGTAACGATTTCAGTTATTATTTTATTACTTGGTGACAGCAATTTATTGAATACTTTATCGTTACGGTTTCTCACAGCTGGCTACCAATTGAAGGGAATGCGTGCGATAAGTTATAGAAATTCCAATCAAACAAACTCTTAATCAGGGAAAACAAAATTAATCCTAGAAGGACGGATTTTCAATGCCGACCATGACCGTTACTGAATTTAAGCCTTCCCGAACCTCTTCGAAAGTAGATAGTTTCACTTCACTGGCTCTACAACTAGTGGCACTGCCTGGGAATCGGATGTTAGGTCATAGGCTGTCCGATAGCTGCCGGTCTTACGTTAGCTCCTCACCGCTTGGGTCAGCTCGAAGACAGACGAGGGAATGAAGCATGTGGCTACTAAATTGTTTTTTATTTTTGTTCTTTGTCTTATGTACTAATTCACATTTTTCTTAAGTGTTTTAGCCCAATGTGCTCTTCAGCTTTGATTTATGTGTTTCATAAGTTTAATGTGTTTAGTGTGTTTTATGTTTTAAATTAATTGTTGGGGGGAATTAGATTCGTGGGTTGAGCAATAGGCTACAGCTGCCTTCCAGTGCCAGAATATTCCCGTGTCCTTTTACCTTCACGTACCTCAGATTCTACGTTGTGTGTGCGTCCAAATTATCGTTTCTTTTCGTCGTAAATTTCAATCCTTCCCGAATATCCTTGAGGTCCTTTTGCTCCTACTTTATCCTTTCCTCAAACTAAAACACACTGGCACTTCAATCAAAAGAAAGCACTTTATTAAGGAAAGTGCACTATATTTTTCGGTCTCAAGAATCCGCGCGATTTCTGAACTTTATTTGTTCGCTATCAGTTGGCTACTACTCGGTAATGTGTTGATATCGTCCATCCAGCCTAACGAATATTTATATTGGCACTTCGTGTTATATTCGTGTTGAATGTTCATTTTAGATATCAATAGTATACGTGCTTAGTGAGTGTCTTCTCTAGGTGTTGTATGTATAACAGTTTTTTTTTTGGCGATCAGTGTTGTAAATTCAATTTTTAAGTAATTCAAAATATAACTAAATCTAATCATCCACCATTTTCGCCCTCCTTGAAACTATGTTTCAACATAAACATGCATAAGGATAGCTAATACAATGTAATGCAAAGCAATATTCACTTATGTTCTACACAACTAACTCTATGAAATATTGGTCGAATTCTCGAAGGGTAAGGGACAAATCCTGCTGACTGGACGCTTGTATGTTCCTTTAGTAGTCCTGATAGTCACCACTCGTACAACTCCGTCCGCGCCAGGATGAACCTCGCTTATCCTCGCTAGGGGCCATTGCAATGGTGGTACGTTATCTTCCCGTAAAATCACGATGCTGCCTATACGGATGGGACTTGGTTGATGGTTTTTACTTGCTTGCTGAAGTCCAGTGATGTATTCCTGACTCCAACGCTGCCAGTATCGCTGGAACATCTGTTGTCGTTGCTGATAGTGGGTTAAGCGATTAGTGGGTATGGCAGTAAAGTCTAGATCGGGGAGAGCTTTCATAGATGACCCGATCAAAAAATGGGCTGGAGTTAGGGCATCGAGGTCTCTAGGGTCGTCTGATAATGGGGCTAGAGGTCTAGAATTAAGGGCGGCCGATATTTGTACGAGTAGGGTGCAAAAATTTTCATGACTCAATTGGCTGATGCCGATTTCCTTTTTCAGGCAGCTTTTGGCAGAGCGTACTGCGGCCTCCCATAATCCGCCAAAATTGGGAGCACGGGGTGGAATTAAATGCCAAGAAATTCCTTGTTGAGTCAATTCCGATCCGATGGTTTGTTGCGCGGCTTTGCTATTCAGATTCTTGTGCAGTTCGTACAATTCGTGCTTGGAGCCTTGAAAATTCGTAGCATTATCTGAATGAATCTGCGATGGGAGTCCATGATGTCCAATGAATCGGCGAAGTGCGGATATAAACCCAGTTGTTGAAAGGTCCATGACTAGCTCCAGGTCTATTGCCTTAGTTGTGAAACATACGAAAACAGCAATATAGCATTTCGGTGGGGCTGCTCTACGATAAGGGGGTTTTAAATAGAAGGGCCCACAAAAGTCAACGCCAGTTATCAAAAAAGGCCGTGCTGGACGAACTCGCGTTGCTGGAAGCTGTCCCATCGGTTGCTGAATCGATATGGGGTTGAAACGGAAGCATGGATGACACATTCGAAGCACATAACTGATGGCTCTTTTTCCATGAATCGGCCAAAATTCCTGTCGCATCGCAGCGAGCGTAGTTTGATGTCCTCCATGATGGGTTTGAAGATGATAGTAGTCAATTAGTAAACGGGTATAGATGTGCGATTTTGGTAGTACCGCTGGATGTATTGTTACATATTTTTCCAGTGAGTGTCGTAGACGTCCACCAACTCTGATAATGCTATCCTTATCCAAGAAGGGACAAAGTAGCTTTAAAGGTGATTTATGAGGAACTTGATACGACTTCTTTAATGTTTTGATTTTTTCTGAAAAACATTCCTCTTGAACTAGTTTCACTAGAACCATTTTTGCGGTTTGGATCTCCTGGACAGTTAAAAAGGATGAAGTATTTCTTTGGGGAGATTCTCGGCAATTGGCCACAAATCGTAGGCACCACGCGACTATTCTGATCAATGGAAGAAGGGAAGACCGCAAAGAGAAGAATGAATTTGATTCTTTTGTAGCAGCAGTTACTTGAACGACGATTCGTGGCTCCAGATCTATTTCTTGAGGTACGGATCTAGAACATTCTGTCATCCATTCCACTGGCGCCTGCTTCAACCATGTCGGTCCGTGTTTCCAACGATCACTTTCCAAGAAGTCATCTATGGTCATCCCACGTGAAACCAGATCGGCGGGATTCTCCTTACCCGCTACATGTAGCCATGGGTGTCCGAATGTAGCTGTTTGTATATTCGAAACACGGTTTGCAATGAAAGTTTTCCATGTGTTTGGTGGAGCTTTTATCCAATGTAAAACTACGGTCGAGTCCGACCAAAAAAATGCCTGTACGTGGTTTAACGCTAGGGCTTTGATAACAGTCTGGTATAGATAAGCAGCTTCTCTAGCTGCGCATAGTTCCAATCTCGGGATCGTCAGTCGCTTTAAGGGAGCGACTCGAGATTTCGACGATAGAAGTTCAATGCGTATGTTACCTTGTCGGTCCATGGAGCGAACGTATAAGCAGGCTCCGTAAGCAAGATCTGAGGCGTCAGCAAAACAGTGGAGCTGTATGTCAACGTAATCTTGGATGAAGGAGAATCTAGGTATCCTGAATTCTGCTAATTTGAATAGTTTTCGATAAAAATCCTTCCACTTTTGCTCTAATTTTAGTGGTACTGGGGCATCCCATCCTGTGTGCAGTAGTGCTAGCTCTTGCATAATTATTTTGGCAGCCACCACTACAGGAGAGATCAATCCGAGTGGATCGAACAGTTTCGCTATTGCAGATAATATACGTCTTCTGGTCCATTCTCCATCTTCTACTTCAACATCATATAAGAACCTAAGTTGATCAGCTTTCGGTTCCCATATAATTCCTAGCGTTTTGATCTTTTCATCGGGATTCAAGTCAAAAGTTATTGTAAGATCAGTACCCAGCTGGTCCTCAGGAATATCTGATAATACTTCAGGCTGATTTGAGCACCATTTTCGTATTGGAAATCCTCCTTTGGCCATTAACGATGTCAAATTCTTTCTCAACTCGATGGTATCGGCGATACTTGTCGATCCTCCTATATAGTCGTCGATGTAAAAATCCTTTTGTAATGCTAAGCACTGTTTAGTGCCTTCGACTCCTTCATCTTCAGCCAGCTGTTGTAGTGCCCGGGTTGCCAGAAAAGATGACGGTGTAAGTCCATAGGTTACGGTCAGCAACTCGTAGACATCTATGGGATCATTTATCGAGAAACGAAAGAATATCCGTAGTCGAAGAGCATCGCTAGTGTCCTGAAGTACTTGTCTGTACATTTTCTCCACGTCTCCCACAAGAGCCACTTCATACTTGCGGAAGCGTATTAGAAGACTCAATAGATCATCTTGAATTACGGGTCCCTTCAAAAGAACATCGTTGAGGGAATACCCGCTGTCTGTACGCGCCGAAGCATCAAATACGACGCGCATCTTTGTAGTTGTGCTTGACTCTTTTATCACTGAGTGATGTGGTAAATGGAATACCCTCCGTGTACCTGTTCCATTCACCTCAGCTTTCAGTTCCGTTTCTGTTAAACTCCGCATGTGTTGCATATCTAAATATTCCTTCATGAAAGCGTTGTACTGCTCCTTCATCGTCGGATTCCGTTCCAAGCGATCCTCCAATTTCTTGTATCTGTTCAACGCCATCACTCGTGATTCTCCCAACATCCGGTCCCAGTTGATATGTTTTGGTAGCTGAACGATGTACCGACCATCTACTGTTCTTGAATGTGTGTTCTTGAAATGCTCTTCGCAGTCTTGTTCCTCCTTAGACCATGCAGGTTAATCACCACAGCTTTCCACCATCCAGAACTTCTCCAGTAAATCTTCGATTTTTTCAGTTGCGGTTGTAGTTGCCGTACAACACCTGACTGACTGTTTCTGCTGTTGGTTTCCATCCCGACCAGTCACAATCCACTCAAATACCGAATGCACAAGTATGGGTAACTTTGGGCCTAGCACAATTTTTTTTTTTTTTTAACTCTTTATTTGTTCCAAATTTATTCATAATTACATTTCATGTTAATCTAGGTGCTCCAGCTACTACCGTAACGTATCAACCTTAATTGTTAAAATATGTATCTAATTTTGTTTACATTGTTCATGCCTTAGCAGTTCAGTATTTTAAACAGGTTTTTATTCCTGCGTGTCAGTATAACAATAATAATCTTAAAACTAAAAACAAACTAAAATTAATCTTAACTAAGCATAAAGGGAATTAATCATTGCAATAGAAGATTGCAACGATTTTTGTCTGAAATTATTAATTATTTTGTTGGACATTTGTTCTAAAGTCTCAACATTCGAAATTCTATGTACTTCGTTAGTACTGTACCAAGAAGGCAGCTTCAAAATCATCTTCAGAACTTTGTTCTGAATCCTTTGAAGTATTTTTTTCCTGGTAGCACAACAACTAGACCATATTGGAACAGCATAAAGCATGGCCGGTCTAAAAATTTGTTTAAATATTAGTAGTTTGTTCTTCAGACATAGTTTGGATTTTCTGTTTATAAGAGGATATAAACATTTTATATATTTATTACATTTGGCTTGAATGCCTTCAATGTGATTTTTAAAATTTAATTTTTGATCAAGTAATAGACCAAGGTATTTCACTTCGCTTGACCAGGAAATTGGAACACCGCTCATAGTAACGATGTGACTACTACTAGGTTTCAAAAAAGAAGCTCTAGGTTTATGTGGGAATATTATTAGTTGAGTTTTGGAAGCGTTGGGAGAAATCTTCCATTTCTGTAAATAAGAAGAGAAAATGTCCAAACTTTTCTGCAGTCTCCTGCAAATGACACGAAGACTTCTTCCTTTAGCGGAGATGCCTGTGTCATCAGCAAACAAGGATTTCTGACAACCCTGAGGCAAATCAGGGAGGTCGGAAGTAAAAATGTTATATAGTATCGGCCCAAGAATGCTACCCTGAGGAACTCCAGCTCTAACAGGTAGTCGATCAGATTTGGAATTCTGATAATTTACCTGCAGAGTTCTGTCAGTTAAATAATTTTGAATTAATTTTATAATATAGAGCGGAAAATTAAAGTTTTTCAATTTAGCAATCAAACCTTCATGCCAAACACTGTCGAATGCTTTTTCTATGTCTAGAAGAGCAACTCCAGTTGAGCAGCCTTCAGATTTGTTTGAACGAATTAAATTAGTAACTCTCAAAAGTTGATGAGTAGTTGAATGGCCATGGCGAAATCCAAATTGCTCATCTGCAAAAATTGAGTTTGTATTGATGTGAAGCATCATTCTATTCAAAATTAGCTTTTCAAAAAGTTTACTGATTGAAGGAAGTAAACTTATTGGTCTGTAGCTAGAAGCTTCAGCTGGATCTTTCTCGGGCTTCAAAATTGGAACAACTTTGGCATTTTTCCATTTGCCAGGAAAGTATGACAAATGAAAACATTTATTAAATAATTTTACCATGAAAGACAAGGTACTCACTGGGAGTTTTTTGATGAGTATATAGAAAATTCCATCATCACCTGGAGCCTTCATATTTTTTAACTTTTTAGTTATAGTTTTTACTTCATCCAAATCAGTACCCCAGGATTCATCAAAAATATTTTCCCTTGAGGAAATATTCAGATAATCAAGAGAAACCTGATTCTCAATAGGACTAGTAAGACCCAAACTGAAATTATGGGAACTCTCAAACTGCTCAGCAAGTTTTTGAGCTTTTTCCACATTTGTTAGCAATATTTTATCACCTTCTTTGAGCGCTGGAATAGGCTTTTGAGGTTTCTTTAAAATTTTGGAGAGTTTCCAAAAAGGTTTGGAACTCGGCTCTAATTTTGACACATTATTTTCGAATTGTTTGTTCCTCAGGGCAGAGAAGCGTTTTTTAATTTGTTTTTGCAAATCTCGCCAGATAACTTTCATGGCGGGATCGCGTGTTCTTTGATATTGTCTTCTACGGATATTTTTCAGACGGATCAAAAGCTGAAGATCGTCGTCTATTATAATTGTATTGAACTTTACCTCGCATTTTGGAACTGAGACAGCTCTTGCTTCAACTATGGAAGTAGTCAGAGAGTCAAGAGCATTATCGATATCATTTTTAGTTTCCAAAGGAATATTAGGATCAAAGTTATATTCCATGAATGTTTGATATTGGTTCCAATCAGCTCTATGATAATTGAAAGTAGAACTGTTGGGATTAGAAATTATTTCTTGAGATATTTCAAAAGTTACTGGAAGGTGATCCGAACCGAAGTCAGCATGGGTAACCAATTGGCTACAAAGTTGACATGAATCAGTTAAGACCAAATCAATAGTTGAGGGATTTCTGGCAGAAGAAAAGCAAGTTGGGCTGTTTGGGTATTGGATAGTGTAATAACCCGCAGAACAATTATCAAATAGTATATTACCATTGGAATTACTTTGAGCATTATTCCACGATCGGTGTTTTGCATTAAAATCACCAATAATGAAGAATTTTGACCTATTACGGGTAAGCTTCTGTAGGTCACCCTTGAGAAGATTCTTTTGCTGACCTACGCATTGGAATGGTAAATAGGCAGCTAATAGTGTAAGTTGACCAAATTTTGTTTCAACAGAAACCCCCAAAGTTTCAAAAACTTTGGTATCAAATGAAGAAAGAATTTGATGTTTGATACGCCTATGAACAATTATGGCAACGCCACCACCTGGACTTTCAAGACGATCATTGCGGTGTACGAAATAATTAGGATCCCTTTTTATTTTATCACCTGGTTTAAGAAAAGTTTCAGTTACAACGGCAATATGCACGTTATGAACTCGTAAAAAGTTAAACAGCTCGTCTTCATTATTTTTAAGAGATCGAGCATTCCAATTTAAAATATTCAGTGTCTTAATACCCATTGCTGAATTTCAGGGTCATGACAATATTGTTTGCAAATTTTATACCAGTTTGAATTGCATCAAACATGGAGTTTGTATTTAACATTCCATTAATCATATCGATTAATGATTTCTGTAAAAAATCCATTTTTGGAGCGGTTATGCTACCTAAGTCAAAATCTTCAACATTTCTGGTAGAATTTTGGTTTCTACCGGCTGTAACGGCAGCGTAGGAAGCTCCATTACCGAGCTGTACATTGCTACCAGCAGGTAAGAATTGAGCATTGAAAACTTGTGCTCTGTTTGTACTTACGGGTACATTTGTACTTCGCTGACCATTGTTAACAGCAGATAGCAGTGGAAAATTTGACGGTTGGGCATTGATCGTACCTTCCGGTACGAATGTTGGATTTCCTCCTCGATGACCGTTGTTAACAGCCGAGGAATAATTACCTGGTCGGGAACGTGAAGCGGTCCCTACCTGATGCTTAGCACGAGAATTCAAGATCGCTTTGCGAGTCTTGCATTCCCAAAAATTGGATTTGTGGTTTCCACCACAATTCGCACATTTAAAATTTTTGGGATCCTTCACAGGACAGTTGTCCTTGGCGTGAGAGGAATCGCCACAATGCATGCATTTGGCATCCATGTGACAATTTTTCGTCCCGTGACCCCATCCCTGGCATTTACGGCACTGGGTGAGGTGTTGAGAATTTCCTCCAGTCTTCCTGAAGTGTTCCCACTTCACTCTGACATGGAGCATAAGGCTGGCTTTTTCCAATGCCTTGAGGTTATTCAGTTCATTTGATTTAAAATGAACTAAATAAAAATCGTTAGAAATCCCATTGCGAGAATCGCCAGGTTGGGATTTCTTTTTCATCTTTATCACTTGAACTGGTGTAACTCCAAGCAATTTAATAATTTCTTGTCTGATCTCATCCAGGGATTCACCACTGGCTAGACCTTTTAAGACCACCTTGAACAGACGTTCAGTTTTGGTGTCATGTGTAAAGAATTTGATGCCTCTTTGAGCAAGATACTCCACGAGAAGTTTAAATCCGATCAAGGTTTCAGCCAATACACGGCATTCACCCCGACGACCAATTTGAAAGGAAAATTTCGAATCTTTTATGAAATTCGTGAGTTCCTTACGGAGCCCATGAAAATCAGATGTTGTTACCACAATAGGTGGAACCTTTTCTTTCCCTGCATTAATTCGGGAATGCTTCGAAGATTTTTGCCTGACTGATGGATCATTCTCATCATCAGTCAGAATATCGAATTGATTGCTCAAATCAATATTGTTAGAAGGGGAATCCAGAGATTGTCCCTTTCTTTTGCGTTTAGGCGCCATTTTCTCCAAAATGATTAGAATTTATACGTTTTCTCCTAATCAACTTCCAAGCAGATTCTACAAGAATCCGAAGGGTCAAAGAGGAATTTTCCAAATCGATATCCAAGTCGGATTACCTCGCGTAGGGTCCAGACAAGGATCGAAAAGGAATAAGGGTAAAAAATAAAAATTGTGCAGGTAATGTTAAGCACTGAAAAGTGCT
Organism: Aedes koreicus; assembly: GCA_024533555.2. Lineage (NCBI taxonomy): Eukaryota > Metazoa > Arthropoda > Insecta > Diptera > Culicidae > Aedes > Aedes koreicus. The sequence goes on from JAHHFK020001322.1 coordinate 591,159, forward strand.
GTTTGATTTTGTTATAGCTTTAGGTAGCAAAAATACTTCCTTCAGCAAAAGAAAATAGAACCGCACGGCATGAGAGCTCGATGCGGACTGAGGGGCTAGCACATCTTTTCATTCTCGTGGGAGTGGTGTGTTTATGTTTTGTTTTTCAACCTCTTCCGTTTGTTCTTCTTCTACTGCTTCTGCTGCCACGTTCGTCCTAGCTGCGCCTTCTTTACCATTACGACTTCCGACGTTACCTGGTTGAAATCCCGGATGTATCAACGTGTTATGCTTCTTCCCACAGGTCTTGCAGCTAAACTTGGATGTGCAATCGCGTACCCAGTGACCCGTTTTGAAACAGTTGCTGCATAATCGTTTTCCATTGACGAAATCCAACTTCTCTTTTAAGCAGAAACCCTGAAACTTCGCACACCGCACCAAATAATGTAATTCACCACAAGACGGACAAATAGGATCACTTTTTCCGCCCTCCGAAGAGGCGTGTACTGCCACGCGCTCTCTTTTTGTCACCACCCTTTGCTGGACCGTGCTGTGGTTACTGGTATTTGACAATACCGCTTCCAGAACTCTAGTTCGTTTCCCCAGAAAATCTACCTGTACCGTGAATGTGGGTTCCCGTAACGATGCTGCATGATCCTCTCAAAGCTGCAGGGTATGTGTATCCAACTTTGAACACATCCAATGCACGATCATCGCTCCCCAGTGCTCCGTCTTTTCGCCTAGCTGCTTTAAAATTTTCAGCCGCTGATCGAATTCGTCCACCAGTCCATGGATTCGCCCTGCTGACTCCTTCTCGATCTTCGAGAACTCCATCAGTGCCTGAAGATGGCGCTTCTTCAGTAAATATTCATTGGAATATCGCTTGGTGATGGTGTCCCACGCTATTACGTAGTTTCCATTCGTTATCGTGAGAGACTCAATCAGCTTAGCTGCCTCTCCTTTCAGTGCAGATTTTAGGTAATGGAACTTCTGTACGTCACTGAGTTCATTAGAGTCATGTATCAGTGAGACAAAAGTTGACTTGAAAGAAAGCCACCCCTTATAATCTCCATCAAACTCTGGTAGCGAAATTTGAGGAAGACGTACTCCTGTATGCACGCCCAGCGAAACGTTATTCCTACCGACACTATTGTCCAAATTTGCTACTGGTTGCACTGGTACCAATTTATTTAACAACGAAGCCCTAATTGCATAATACTGCAACTCAAAATCGACATATGCTTTGTTAGTCTCTGCTTCTAATTCGCCCTTAGCATCAATCTCCGATATGTCATCTTGCAAATCATTGAACTCCTCCCAAGATGCCTCTAATTTGTCCAATCTAGATTGGACATGCCCTTGCTGAACCTCCGGATCATATGCATCCAAAAATTGCATATGCCGACCCAACGACGCAAAAATGCGCTCGCGTTTCTTAAGCTTTTCCTTATGTTTTGTAGCCATACCCACACTATCAGATAAGTAAAGTCCCGCAATCTGTGACCTTCCTATGTCACACGTTCTCCAATTTGTAGGAGGAAGTTACCACCCGTTCCAATCAAAATCCAATGCCGCTTCCGTCGAGCAAATCAATGAACTGTAGCCTTCCGTGTTGTTTGTATCGGACGTATAAACTTCCCGAATCACCATCCAAAGTCGTACGATCTCTATCGTGAAATTCCTCGATGTAAACAATCCGATGAGTAGATAGTAGCAGATCTCGTCAATGAATCCGTTCAACAAATATATGAAATAGGGTAAAGAGAGCCAAGTAGCACAACAAATAAGAGGGATAATGTATTGGACAGGCACTCACCTGAGGCCTGTCAATAACAGGCCTTGTAATGTATGTATAGCCAGAATCAGTAAATTCAGCACGTATGTGTATACCTTCCTAGGTACCGTATATCTGGTTCCTAAACGTGTCGTTAACAGAGTCATACATACAACAGACTAGATTCAGGCGTTATCTGGCTTAAATGTGCATGGAATATCCCATTAATTTCTGACAAATCTAGCGTTCCTTTTATGTGCATTAGAAACGCAGAAAATTACATGTTTTTTTTAAACATTGAATGCTACAAATAATAAAAGTAGATTTTTGATTAATTTCCTTCAGAAAAACCCAGCACTTGGAATAGGGTCTCGGTGGAGCTAAAACCGTTCCCCACAATAAGATTGTCTGCGTTTTTGAGCCAATTAGATGCATCGTTCAAAACAGGAATGTAATTGAAAACTTCAGTGTGAAATCAAACCTGTAAAGAGGGAAACATAAGTCACGATGAGCTAAGTCAAATAAATTGACCGATAACCAACTTAATAAAAATGTCCAGACAAAAACAACCAATGACCCAAGATGTGATCCACGCTGGCCAAGTCCACCCCTGAAGGAGCACAGGACGTTTGAGTGAGTGATGAAAGCACTCGGACACAACCGATATGTAAAGTATGTCAAAGAGAATGATCCATATTTTGTCAATGGTGTATCAAGATAGGTACGTATTTATTTAACATATACGTCATAACATTTAATTGTTCTCAATAGCCTTCATATGAGCTAATTTTTCCCTTTCTGATTGTTCCTCCTGCTGGATGTTATCTTTTTGTTTCAATAGAACTTTCAGGAATGATGTTTCTGGATTATTGGATGTCATAGCTCTGATTTCTTTTTCCATCAAATTAAAAATGTCTTCTTTAGCCTTCCTTTTCATTCCTACAACTTCTTCTTGCTATTTGATCTGGTGCCTTGCTTCCTTCTTTGCTTTTTCCTTATTTTTTTGTGCCTCCACTAATTCAAAAGCTTTCTTTTGTTTCTGTTTGGATTCGTAAGATTGCCTCTCAAATTTCGCCTTCAAAATCAAGTCCTTTGAAACAACAAATCTGGTTATATCATTCTCAAAAAAATGCATGCCACTCAAAATATTTTTACGACTGCTGTTCACTGAGCCTAGTTCGGTTTTCCGGTAACACATGCTTAGATAGTGAAAATTTTCTATCGACCTCTGCATTAGAATGAGATACGCAAGTTACAATGTTGAGCAATGTCATTTCAGAGAAACTATCGTCGTGGAATAAAAAATCAAGTACTTCCAAATCTGTTTCTGATTCAACCGTTTTAGTTGACAACTTGACACTTGCAAGTACTAGTTCTTTGTGAATTTTAGATTTGTCTAATTTAAAATCAATAACATCGACTAAGTGGACGATTTCTTTGATGGAATCCTTATTTATGATCCTTCCAACCTTGGAAGTTGCTGAAGTTTACTCATTTTGTTAATTCATTTAACTCATTCTATGGGTATATCAATATGGTGTTGAACGAATCCGCGCCAGAACGAATTTTATGAACAAATCCGCGCCAAATCCGCGAAATTCGCGAAATCCGCGCTGCCGTAACAACCCTGCGGGAGCGCAGCAAACCGATTGCTCGCTAGTAATCGGGCGTAGGGATCCGATGAATCGGCGTCGTCATTTCGTTGTCGTTTGGAGCAGCTCGGTTTTGGTGTGTTTGCGGGAGCTAATGGCGCTGGCGTGGTTGTCACCACATATTGACTTTTACGACCCATTGCCACGGCAACATGTCGAGCGGGAAAGCTTGCACACGCTTGCAGTGCTTCCTTTTGATTTGCCACCGCTAACAAGCTGGCAAAAGCTGGCGATATATCACGAGCCTGTTGCGCAATCGCGTGAAAACGATCGAGAGGGAAAAAGCGAGGAAAAAAACTTCGAACCGATAGAGCGTAAAGCACGTCCGAACGTGTTGCAAGAACGATACTGAATGATGATGACTGAATGATGGAGCATGTGGCGACCCCTGCACCCCTATATATATCGTTCGTTGCTGCATATGAGACCTGAGTTACTCGAATTTGTAATCTGTGATAGGGAATTTGTATTACTGTGCATTTGGTGAATTTAGCATGAGAAATGTAGTTATAAGACTTAACCTATTATTTATGTTCTATTCAAAAGTTTACTATCAAGAACAATGTTATTTGAACGTTTCAGAGGATTTAAGTGTGATAAAATAGTTTTTGAATTTTTTAACGTATTTTCACCTTTGTTTCCTTATAGGGACTGTAATCATTTATTTTTTCAATACATGTGTCCTATTCATACTAAACGAATTATAGTTCAACATCATCCTTATACGACCAAACTATGGGATTCAAAAGTGGTAGCACGATGTATTCTTATGCTTGTTTGGTAATCCAACATCTTACAGATTAACATAATGTAGCGATGAAATTTACCGAGTTTCTAGTAATGATTTACTATTATTTTACCGGCTGTTTCAAAGTAGGCGATTTGGACCCTGCGTTACACCACTTTAATTTGGACACTGCTTTTTAATTTTGCTGTAGGTGCCCAAATTAAAGTGGCGTAACGCTTGATTCAAACCACATCGGTTCCTCCTTAGCTATGAATATTTTTTTTAATTTCATTTTGAGAAAATTTATGCAAACATTTTGAATAAAATATATCATAAACGTTACCATACAAAAATAGGTCTTTGTAATTTTTTTTCTGTTTGGAATATGAATAGAAACGCTTCCTACAAATGCATATTAAAAAAATCAGTAATGAAATGCTCTAATTTTAATAACATAATAATTGTTAAAATCAATATCTCCAAAAATTCTGCACACACTGTTCCATCTAACTTTTCGAATATTTTGGAATAAATCTTGTAGTGAAAAGATAACAAAAGTTACATTTTTTTTTGCCACCCAATACTACAGCAGTCGTTCAACTCATCAAAACATTATACAGATGATCAAGACTCGTTACAGAAACCTTATGATGCGGGTAATTCAAGCTCGAGGAGAGGAATTCGACGAAAGTGTAAAAAAGATCAACATTAAGGATGCTGTGTTTGGGTTGCCCAAGTATGGGAGTTAGTTTCCGCAGAAGCAATTCGTGATTTTGGGGTCTTCTTCAGGTTCCGCTTGATGTTGGACCAATTATTTCTGGCGTATTAAGAGGGTTTTTATACTCGGGCACTTTGTTGCTCCTCTTGCTTGTACGATATTTTGATAACTGAAGAGCAAATATAAAAACCGATATAGAGTCATCATTTGGCACGCACACTCTTACAAAATAAGGGATGATTTTTTTTTTAATTTTCGCTCTACAGTGCTAAAGCGATTGCAAATCTGGTAGTATAATCGCATGAAAAGTTCACCGATTTTTCATGCGATTATACTACAACCTGGTGGTGCGTGAAATAAATATAATTAGGCGGTATACAGAAAAAAATGGACAGCAGTATCAGTTCGTTTACGGCAGCCATGGCGAAAAAAGTGAGGCAACCCGTTGAATGGTTTGTAATTACCGCCGGCTTCACTTCGGAGCGAAGAAGCTCGCTGACGTGCCGGACATTGTGTCGGTCGGATACAATCGAGCGGCCATTTACAAGATCTTGGCGCTTTTGGAGAAAAATGAGAGCATTGAGCGTAAGCCGGGTTCCGGCCATCCAACGGTTTTGCGTGACCGGAAAATGCAACAAGCGCTGAAGTGGATAACGGAAGACAAGGTGGCGAAATCCTCTAGCGCATCGGGCTGGGAGGTCGGTGCGACTAGTGTTTGGCCAACATGGACCTCGTCATGGGGAAGCGGAAGTCAAGCCGAAGCGGGAACGCAAGCGTGAAGGATTATTTGTCTACCAAACTGACCCCCCTCCCCCCATACAAACTTATCTGCACCCGCCCCCCCGCTGTTGGAAATATTTTTTTCCGTACAAATAAATCATTCAACTAGTCGAAAGGATTATTTTTTAATATGTTTCCATTATTTTTACTGAATACATATCAACATCTTTTACAGCATGGATGAATATACTACAAAATTAAACATAATTTTCATTGATAAATTGTCATAATAAATTTTATTTACTAACTTACTCTCATATCATATTCACAAGCAATTCTACTCATTTTCTACATTTTCATCAAGGGCAAAATCATCATCCAGTTGTTCAACATCATCCATTGATTCGCCTAGTGCATTGCTTTCAGTGTTTAAATTTTCCGAGCTGTCAAGATCTTCGAATACTAAAAGTGATTTTACAACATCTGGATATTCAAGTGATACCTTCTTTCGCATTCTATTACCTAGATTTATTGAACTTATCAAATGATCAGATGAGTTCCTAGCTCGAATAAAGACATCATGTAGATTATCAACTCGTGACCTTTTCCTAGCATGATGGGTACGACATTTTTTTAGTTGTTTATGTTGGCACTCTGCTGCTTCTTCAGCTAACATGCCAAGAGGAGCCGATGAATGGATTATTATGCTTCCAGTGTGAGCGAGTACTTTACGCACTGTTGCTGGAATTTTATACCAATCATACAAATTAATATACCGCAGATATGTTTCTTTACAATAGTCTTCCATTTTTTTTTAAGACTGATCGGATCTTGGCAATTGATTACTATTAGCTCTGTGTCATCGGTGGTATTCATTTGTTGGATGATTTCCGCATCGATGATCTGAATGATTCTTTTTGCTGTATGATTCATGAGTGCCTGTAATTTGACCTGAAAACAAATAAACATTTAAAGTTGGTGTACTAGAAAAATATGTGGATATTTATGTCTACCTGAATTTTTGATGATGACTCTTCGATTGACACGGCTAAAGGTGAGCAAACTTTTTTCATGCTCTCGATTACATGTTAGCTCGGAAACCTTGATGGGTTCTTTTTCACTGTTTGCTCATATGCATATTTAGTAAAATCGCAGTCTAAAAAATATTCGAATGCCTCTTCAGGTGACATCATTCCAATTTTTGTGCAATTTTTCTTGTGGCTAAAAGAACCTTTTTCTATAGTGTCAACATTACCGCCAAATATTTCATCGGTTTTCCTTCGCTTAATTCTATCACTAAGTTCATCAAATTGTTTTTGTGGACGTCCACGGCCAGTTGACGTTGAAGGTGTTTCTGCAAGGTACTTTGCAAGTTCCAAATTACCGTCGAGCCAATCTTTATTGTGTTTCTCAAAGCACTCTTGTTTTCGGTGAGCCTTTTGCAACGCATTGTAAAAATGTTGTGCTACGTACTCCAACTTTTTAAGTAGGGAAGATGTACCTATATTAATCTCATCACTTTGCAATTCATCCTACTTGAAATAAAACGATATACACGTGACAGGATTAGTTAGTAATGTTTGTTGTAGTTATTTAACGTAAGCAAACAATATTAGAAAACGATCCGATCATTCAACTGCCCAATTGTTTGATTCATCGTAAGATGAATATAGGAACAATGAGATTAATATGGGGGCAGTTTCCCTAGTCGTTCTTCTTTGGCAAGATCAATATTATATTTTGCATGTATTCATATTCATATATATTGATACATTCAAATGTTATTGTTGCATTGACTATTTGAGATTCTTTTGTATCAAAAAGTAACACGATGCTTCTCTGTTCCATATTAACACAAACAATTCTTTTCAGATTTTTTTTTTTCGATTAAATAACTACTGCACAATATACACGTTGTTAGCGTTGAAGCCGAAAACAAACTCATGCTTTGAAAATATGGTCCTCGTCTTTTAAATGCAAGTAGGTAGTATGTAGGTAGTATGTAGTAGGTATGTAGGTAGTTTCAGTAGGTAGCATGTAGATTATAGTTTTAGGGAAATAAATATACCTGAGTATAGTTGGTAGAAATTGTTAAATGGCACATGAACAGAGAATTTCTTTTAGAATATATAAACAAGGTTATCGTGCAAACATTGAAAACTTTTTAGTCCAGTGGGGTAGATACAGTTTTTATATGGAATGATAGTTTTTGGTTTATTTTTACCCATTTTTATCAAAAATAATAATTAAGTGTGTAATATTTTTAAGACTAAATTTGACATTTAATAGTTCCACCTTTCAAGCAGTGCTTAATTTGAACGATGTTTTTGGTCTATGCTCGCATAATCGATAATCGATATGCTCGCATAATCGACAAAAAATATCAATTTTTTCGACCTTGTGCAAAAATGATGCCCATCCGCAGCTATCCGCAGCTGGATTAGACTCCAAACTAAACTGTGGTGGTGGTCTCTTGAGACTGCTCGGCCCTGCTCGTTAGACATAGTCCAACTTAGGCAAGAAAAAAAAAGAAAAAAAAAATCAATAATTGCCCATTTTTTCCTAATTTTAATTAACCGTGTTACCAACAACATACTCATTTTAAAGTTTAGACAATTACCTTCCGAACGGTGTATTAAATTCCAAATTTGGACCGTTATTCGCTGAGAAAATTGCATCTGTTTGAAATACATTTTTTCTACAATTTTCACAATGTTCCTATGTCTGATGTCTGTGGCGCCTTGAGTTTTCATCACAGAGGGCTGAAATTTTGGGAATATAGGTTTGAACTATCTGGCTATCAAATGGTATGCAAGACACGTCATTCAATGCAAGTCAATTTTTCGATTTTTGGCCACCACTTTCCCCATAGTGCAATAGGGAACTTGATATTCGCTGTACTTTTGGAGGATCTTCCGCAACGCAACGAGTGTGTTTATATTGTTAATATGAAGTTGAATGAATAAAGTAAGTTCTTAATCGTATTCTTTAAACTAAACAAGGGAAGAAATTTAATTTAATAAAAAGAGAAGAAAGCATTATGAACAGTAACAATTCTTTAGCAATATTCTGATATATTGTTCTGAGCTACAAGATACTTTGAACTACCTAGAACATCACAAGCTATGCTCCTAAGTTATGAACTTATAGACAGTTGGGACATCCGATCTAGCACATATCGAAAATCTATTTTTGTTATTTCTTTTATAAGCAGTAGGATTTTCTTTCATTAGCATTTCAAGCATATTGCTTTCACAATTAGCTTATTGCTTGCTCTCAACTTAGCGTTCTAATGCACTTCAACAGTTATTAATTGAGAGCTTTCGATGCCAGGTACCATTTTTGCATTAGTATGATTGTGTGGCAAGTATCATCAAACCCTATGTCCAGGTAGTCGAGAAATTTTCCTTAACGAAAAATTCCTAGACCAGACCGGTAATCGAACCCAGCCCCTCCAGCATGGTGTTGTTTTTTAGCTGCACCTTTACCGGCTGAGCTAAGGGAGGACCCCAAAGCAGTAGGACATCATCACTGTTTTTTAGTATGTGTTACTTTTTTGTAGAAAATAAAAATTGCATAGCGTGATAACTCAGAAAAGTTCCTTCCCCTTTTCTTGCGACACATGATTTTTATGTATTTTGCATTCTCTTTGCTTCTTAATCCATTCTAAATATGGTCATGTCCTGTTCTTTTTTCACTAGAGCAATTTTTGAGTATCCTTTCCATTTGTAATTTCATGAGAAATTGTACTTCTTCTTTGCTGGCATTTCAAGCTTGTTGCTTATTACAATTAGCCTATTGTCTGGACTCAACTTAGTGATCTAAAGGCACTCTCACAGTTATTAATTGAGAGCTTTCGATGCCAGGGACAATTTTTCCATTTGTTTGATTGTGTGGAAAGAGCAATCATACAATATGCTCAGGGATTCGAGAAATATTCCATTACGAAACCCGCAATCGAAACCAGGCACCTCCTGCATAATGTTGCTTTAAGGCTGCGCTTTTACCCACAGAGCTATGGAAATACCTGTCAATTTTGAAGAAATTTTCCAGAGAACTTTAATTTTAAGAAAGAATTAATTGATAATGTCATGTTGGCACTGCAGTTGAAAGTTGAAATAATCAAATTAAAGCCTAAATCCCAAGTTGTTATATTGAATGAAGTGTGGTTTATCACTCGCCTACAAAATCGGATTTATAACTTCCTACAAATCTGCTTACCGGTAGACGACGGGATGTAGGAAATCACATTGCAAGCCAAATTGTGAATTTCCGAAAAGTCACTTTTTGGCCACCCAAAAAACCGTCTAGACGTTTTTGATTTACATAGATTTAAGAAAAAATACGATGAAAAGCTTCAGACCTTTTTTAAATGGTAATCTAGACACATATTCATGTATGTGTACACTGTTTTAAAAAAACATGTAATTTTCTGCGTTTCTAAAGCACACAAAAGGAACGCTAGATTTGTCAGAAATTAATGGGATATTCCATGTACATTTAAGCCAGATAACGCCTGAATCTAGTCTGTTGTATGAAAGATTGTCAACATTGTTGAATGGCGCATGAAAGATTGCAAACAATTTCGTTGTTTACGCCTCCTTCGGCATGAAATTAAACGAAGGGAATTTTTACGCGCTTGTTAAAATTAATTATTTTTTTCTGTGAAAATCGGCGAGCACGGAGCCCCGGTGCTGTCACCTTTAAAAGCTGGCCCGCAATTGATACGTTGCGGATGCGTTTGTGTGAACAAATTTACTTCAACGAAACGCAAACGTATCCATTGTGGGAAAATCTTAAAAGTTCGGAGTTTGCGTGAAGGTTTGCTTGAGACAAATCGAGAGAAAAGTACACTAAGGTCTTTTTTTACACACAGAAAAAAATAATTAATTTTAACAAGCGCGTAAAAATTCCCTTCGTTTAATTTCATGCCGAAGGAGGCGTAAACAACGAAATTGTTTGCAATCTTTCATGCGCCATTCAACAATGTTGACAATCTTTCATACAACAGACTAGATTCAGGCGTTATCTGGCTTAAATGTACATGGAATATCCCATTAATTTCTGACAAATCTAGCGTTCCTTTTATGTGCATTAGAAACGCAGAAAATTACATGTTTTTTTAAAACAGTGCAAGGTTTTTGTTTTCACGGTTTGTTTTCAACGATAACTCCAGAACGGAACAACTTATCGACCTAGTTCGAATCACATTTTTCGTTTTGGGGAAAAAATAAATCTATGGGTGTTTTTTATAAAAATTTCTTTTTTTTGTGTAAAAAATTATAAATTTTTAAAATTTTTTTTTGTTACTTGGAGGGAAAGGAAACACAAAAAAAAAAAATCAAAAAAATTTAAATTTTTATTGTGAATTTATCAACTTTATTTAGTTTCTTTTTACACGGTTTCATAGTAAAAGTCTAGGGTTTTTTTTTCATTAGGGCGAATCTACAATTGAGCGATTCTCTCCGGGCTCGCTCTCTTTCATTAATTACAGCGCCATTATAAAACTTTTGAGGGATTCTTTAGTACAGATTTAGTACAGAAACACAACAGTGCTGGCTAGCATACTCTACAAATAGTAGAATGAAAAACGTAAAGGTGATTGGTTTATGAATGAAAGAGAGCGAGCTCGGAGAGAATCTCTCAATTGTAGATTCGCCCTAATGAAAAAAAAACCCTAGAAGTGGAACGTATCTCCCGTGTAAAAAAAACCCTTAGTGTAGTTTGTTTACATGACCTCATGCACACAATGACAGATAAAAATGGAGTTTCACATAGATGTTTGTAGTTTTGACAGTTCAGGGAGCTTGTTTACGCGGACTTAGAATATTTTCGGTAAGATCGGTTTGTGGTTTTGTGCTCTAAATTTATTACGATTGAAATAAAACAGCCGGAAAACAGACACCCACACCAGTGCTTATTTTTACATCCTTTCCTGAATCTAATCGTACAGAATCCCGAAAAAGACAATGAAAAATTTCGTTTACATTCCGTGCAATGATCTATTGGAGTGAGCGCATTTCCACTGCCGTCTTGGCTTACACAAAGTTTCATTCGATTCTGAGATAGTGTTGCCAACTCCACGCACAAGCTGGCACAAACATCGTCTATTTTTGCATTGCTGCGCTGCAGAAACCTTAAGGATATCAGAATGAACAGTGAATCTTTAAACACAACTGGTATGTTCCTATTCGCCCATTCTGGTGGTAAATATTCAGCTCTGGGCCATTCCACCTTAATAAAAAGTAGAAGATGTTGTTGTTTTATGTTCACAGGATGTGAAACAATGTGCAATTTAAATCATATTAATTCGTCTTTGTTATCCTTTCATTACACGAATACTTCCTCATTTAATCCACGCCCACATTTCACCGTTTGAACACACTGGCACTTCGGCAAATATTAGCTCAAGTAAATTTCAATAACACTAGGCTTCCATTATTAGGGATAATAACGTTGAGATCGTCCATTTGGGGCCTGCTTAACATTCTTATTGTCATTGCCTTTTCCACATGGGATAGTCATTATGAGTGAACGTGACATCTTAAGTCAAATGAATCAGGGCTCTATAGAAAGCTCTTCAATGAGAAGTACATGATGATAGTAGTAGCTAGAGCACAAATATTTTAAAGAAAATGAAAATGGAGCTCAATTTTTCTTGCCATTGCCTCATGCCAAAGCTTCCTAGGTGACGGAAAATGGGGGTAGAGAGTTAAAACATGTGTTTGTTTGAAAACGTGAGTGCCGGTCTAAGTAAGTGAAAATGTGTGTCTCAGACCGACGTGATTCTCTGTGAATTCCACCGCAGGATGACGTCGACTGCTGGATAGGAAGGTTTCGGGAAGTTGTTTCTTGCCACATGACCCAGAAGAAGATACGGCCAAGTTGGATTCAATTTGAATTCTCTTCGGCATGTAGAAAATATGAAAATTTTAATTAATTTATATCTTTGTCATTCGCATTGTATGAAATTTATTTTGCAAATATTTGCTAAAACCTTGCACCTTTCGGTTTTACAGCTGGATTGACTAGCAGCAACAGCTAGGGAGCACATGTCGTAGAGTGTATATGTTGCTTGGTTGATGATGGCTTAAAAGAAAATGGGTTTCGCTCTATCTGAATACTATATAAGGGTGGTGTTAGAGTGGCATGGGTCACGTTTGAATTGTACCATGCTCGAATGTGTGGGAAGAAGCCAGGTGTACACTTAGCAGTTCTGCCAAACAAATGTTTGGTTATATTGCTGTGGACGATGGGTGGGGAAAGGAAGGCAAAATAACTCATCAAAAGATTCATGGGACCATGCATAAACAAGTAAACTTAATTTAGAGAAAATCGGAATGGGACCGGGAAACACATCTGACACCTTCGAAAGTGAATGTAAGGATTGTGCAACTTCATTAGGAGAATAATCTGCTGATATAAGATTTCAGTACTGCATGTGATCAGTTGTAATGATATAATATGGATTATGTTGAAATATTGCAGAATTTTAAAATAATAAACAGAAAACAATTTCTAAGGATGTTATTCTTCCTAATAGTTTGATGAATCTGTTATGCTTCGATATTTATTCTCGTTCCTGCCTGATAGTTGTTTTATTATTCTAGAAATTTTAATAATCTTTCCAATTCTCTTTTTTTTTTAGAAAGAATCGCTTTTCTAAATTATTTATGGTCCCATCATTAACAGTCCGATATTTAATCCATTTCGGCATTGTACGACTGTATGATTATGACCACCGAAAGAAGGTATCGTTGGCTTTGCCCGTAAGCAGAAAATATATTTTAATTTCATTCGGTTTACATTCGTAAGAAAATTGGTTTTCCTCCTAATGAAAATCCTCAGTCCTGAAACGCTCTGTACTGTTCCACGAGATCCAGAAAAAGGGAGGAAGATATTCGAAGATTTTGAGAGTAAGAGGGTGCATAATCTACATCCATCTTCATTTTGCATATTTGTTCTTCGGGGGACCTGTGCTTCCGTGCTACTTGTCGTTTGGATGGTCTGGCTTTTGGTTAGTACTTTCCTCGTCGACATGGCAAATGAAAGTCCTGTCAGACCAGTTTGTTGAGCAGCGAGTCTTACGAATGTGAATCAGACCCCACATATGAGCTAAAGAGCAAAAAGAACATTTCTTATGTGGTGTGGAGTGGTCTCGCATTTAATGTACGCTTCTTTCGGTCGGAGAGCTGAACTATGGAAAAGATAAGTATTTGAAGAATTCACGATATTGATGAAATGTTCAAACATACATTGGCTCGGTTTTTCCGAGCTCTTCCTATTGTCAATCCAGTAATTGACTATTCATGATTAAATAGGTAAGTCTGACTTGGTAGTATTCATAAATAATAGCCCAAAACATGATCCTATGGTTGCGATCACTCATTTTGATTCGCTTATATCCGTAAGCCCATAGCTCATTCCAGAAGCTTAATTTATAAATATGATGTTTGATGAACTTGTAGCAATAGTTTAAAAATTGTGATCTGACAAGCACTATATCATAACATGAAACACTTTTTGGCGACCATTTTTGTGTGATATGTTCCTTCTAATTCTTTAGATCTGAATCTTAAGGAGGATTAAGTAGTTTCATTTGTTGATGTGGACTCCGTGGCCCGAATAATATATATATGTGAATAAATGTACACATGATTTAGAGGGAAAGTAAGCTTTTACGTCTAAACGTGTTTTTATAGCTGTTAATTTTATTTTACGCTGATACCTCAAAGTTTTCAAAATGAGTAACTTAGAAAAATAAGGATAAACTTAAAAAAATGTTCTTGCTAGAATCCGTATCGCGGAAACCTCTTGGACGGATATTACGTGCGTAGCGAGCACTACTTCGTGACTTGCGCCTTTTTCCGCCGGCACCGACCAATCAATCCTCTGGAAGTAGCAGAAACTTCGGGGTGATTTTTGACAATTGCAGGTAAAATTATTCCCAATTTCCTATTTCCCGGAAAAAAATAACTCACGCGTTCCAAGAAATTGTGTTCAGTCCTGATCCATACAAACGGTTGAGAACGAAAGGAATGTTCGTTCTCTTGTTAGCGGAAAACATTTGATGTCAGTACAATACAAGAAACGGCTCCGGCATTGGAAACTGTTGATCCTTGCGTTGCCAAACGAGTGTGATGTGCAGTTGTCTGTTTGCACTTTACTACACTTTACAGAAGCTTTGGATAATAATTTAGTGAGATCCTAACGAATGCTATAGATTGTTACAAACTCAAGTATTTACTAAATTTTATTATATACAATGAAAAATACTCGTAGCGTATAGTACAAAATGCACAAATTCACAAAATGCATCGTGATTCAATTTGATTTGAATATGACTCATTTTACATAACCATCTGTGCCTGTTTACTAGGTGGGGTCAAAAGTAACCTTCTTGGGAATGGAAAAAAAATGTTTTTTAAATGGGTTTTATTTTTTTATTTTATTCAATGTAGTCCCTTTTAAGCTCGATTCACTTATTCCAGCGATTTTCCAACTTCTTGATCCCGTCCGGAAAGTAATTTTCCGGAAGGTCTACGCGGCGTCGATGATTTCTTCGCGTTAGCGGATTTTTTTTTATTGATGAGCCATCTTTTGAGTTTTGAACAGATAATAGTCCGAGGGAGCCAAATCGGGTGAATACGGTGGATGTGGAAGCAATTGGAGCTGTAAGTCCTTGATTTTAGGCGTGGTGTGAGGCTCTTGTGCACTGGCGCATTATCTTGCAAAAACAAAATTGTTTTTCTCATCATGTGAGGCCGTTTTTCCGTGATTTTGGCCTTCAATCGCTCCATTAATATAATGGACAGTAATACCCGCTGTTGATGGTTTTATTCTTTTCGAGGTAGTCCACGAAGAGCATACCATGACAATCCCAGAAAACCGACGCTAAAGTCTTTCCGACCCATTGAGCCTCCCTAGGCCGCTTCGGAGCACTCGTGCCGGCTTCAGTCAATTGCACTGTTCAGTCCATCATTCTGTTCGCTGGTGTTTAATAGTGGATCCAGGTTTCATCAACAGTTACCAATCGACGCCAATAGTCCTTCCGATTCAGCATCAGCAAGTCTAAACACTGTTTTGAAGTGCTCTCGCGTTCGTGTTTTTGGTCAGGAGTGAGCATACGCGGCACCCAGCGGTAGCATAACTTTTTCAAATGCAGAATCTCGCCCAACATTTGGCGTTTCCGCTCAGTACTAATCTTTGTGGCTTCTACTGGCTCACGCACCTTCAGCCAACACAATTTCATGAATTTTTCTGACATTGTCCTCTGTAACCGCATCAGAGGGCCTGCGGACTTGATCGGTAGTGGAAATGTGGCCACCACAAAACTCTCGAAGCCAATATTTAACTATGTAATCTGACGGAGCATTTGCCCCATAAAGGGTGATACGGTCAAAATTTGGGCAAGGGAAAACGCGTGTAAATCGGTGAAATCGTTTATTTAAAAAATCAAATTAAATTTCTTTTTCAAGTTCAATTAGTATAAAATTCAGGAAAAATATTCAGTTAGGCTTCCGCTTTTCCAAATCCGAATTGCCGGGCCTTACGCTTGACCCCTGCCATCAGATTTTGTACAGCCACCTTGTCCACCTTCTTCGCCGCAGAAAGCCAGTTTGCCTTGAACTGCTGCTCGTCCTTAGCAGTTTTTTTGGTCTTCCTTAGGTTCCGCTTGACAATAGCCCAGTATTTCTCAATTGGGCGGAGCTCTGGCGTGTTGAGAGGGTTCTTGTCCTTGGGAACCACCTGCACGTTGTTGGCGGCGTACCACTCCATGGCCTTTTTACCGTAATGGCAAGATGCCGAAATCCGGCCAAAACAGTACGGAACAACCGTGTTTCTTCAGGAAAGGCAGCAGACGTTTATTCAAACACTCTTTCACGTAAATTACTTGGTTGACAGTCCCGGAAGCTATGAAAATGCTGCTTTTCAAGCCACAGGTACAGATGGCTTGCCAAACCAGATATTTCTTTGCGAACTTTGACAGTTTCGTGTGCTTGAAAATATCTGCTACCTTTCCCCTTCCTTTTGCCGTATAAAACTCCTGTCCCGGAAGCTGCTTGTAGTCGGCTTTGACGTAGGTTTCGTCGTCCATTACCACGCAGTCAAACTTCGTCAGCATCGTCGTGTACAGCCTCCGGGATCGCGCTTTGGCCGTCGTATTTTGTTTATCATCGCGATTTGGAGTCACTACCTTCTTGTAAGTCGATAGTTCGGCTCGTTTTTTGGCTCGATGCACGGTTGTAGACGATACACCCAGCTTATTTGCGGCATCTCGGAGAGATAGGTTAGGGTTTCGCTTGAAACTACCGGCAACTCTCTTTGTCGTCTCAGCGGCTTCCGGTTTTCAATTTCCCCCCGATCCAGACTTCCTGGCTGTCGACAAACGTTCCCCAAACACTTTAATTACATTTGTAACGGTTGATTTGGCAACTTTTAGCGATTTTGCCAACTTTGCGTGCGAGTAGCTCGGATTTTCGCGATGCGCGAGCAAAATTTTGATACGCTGCTCTTCTTGCTTGGACGGCATTTTGACAACTGAAGAGTGAATTCCAAAATCAAAATAGGAACAACATTCTACACACACACACACACCTTCAAAATGAGGGGTGTTCAGGTTTTTTAAATGCAAAATTGAAAGAAATACGTCAAGTTGATATTGACCAAAGTTTGACCGTATCGCCCTTTAATACTTATCCAACGGACTACAAGGCACTATAACCTTTTTTGCAGTAGCATCGGCGGTCAAGGAGGTTACTCTTCATCCCACCTAGTACTTTGATGCTCGTATCGTATCGTTTGACAGGCTGAGCATCGATATTGACTAGAAAGTAATTGGTTTTCATCCAATCTAATTATTTCCAGGATATTTTCTAGTAGTAGCGCGTTTGGGTTTGTTTGAATCAGATTAGATAAGAAATGTACAGATAATTTAAAAGAATTACGACCCATTACCGATGGGATGACATGGCTAGATTCTTGTACGTTTTCCAGTCAGGCGTTTGGTTGCGAGTATGAGGTCCCAACAAGTGTCGGAAGTCTTAAAGGGTGTGCCGTTTAAAATCCGCACACACTCAAATTGCTCTAACTTTTGATCCGTTGGGTAAAATTAATTTATTTGATCAGGTGCGCAAGTTTTCGAAATGGCGACGAATGTTCCCAAAAACCTCCGGACACAGAAAATGTCGAAGTTCGCCAAAAAGTTCTTATTTTGGCAAGCGATTTGTACTTGCAGAAAGCGGAGTACACTTTCGATACCGCAAGCACCATGCATGGAAAGGTGTATTTGAAAGAGTGTCTACAAAAGTGGCTTCTCCCTCTTCTGTATTTGGCAACATGTCATTTCACGAAGGACGTGCTAGAGCGGTATAAGAGCTTGAAGACATGAGCCATAGAATGTGACGTGTGGAATAGTGTTGAACAGGTTTGGCCAGCCATTAAATTGACTTATAACTTAGAGAAATAATTATAATAGAGAGCTCACTTGATCATTGCCCGAACAAAATATTTCTAACACAGTCACGAGCGCTACCTTTTGATGAATGGGTGAAGCATGTTGTTGATACAGCGTGCGCATTTCTCGAATAGCATGTAAAAAAAAGTATATGTGGCAAATGTAAACAATCAATTACAATGTCGATTACTCACGAATTGCATAACGCTCACGAAATCATATTACATAGCTAACAAATTGATCTTTGTCATCAAGATGCAGTTGTTGTTTTTCGACAGTGTTAGTCTAAGCCTACAAATGATCAGCTTTTAATGCCTTTTTCAACATTATACACATAGGCCCATTTTACATGTTGCTCCACATTTTGTGTTAGTTGTTCTTGCCGTGCACACGCATGCAAGCACATTAATCACCGGCACAATTTATGACGAATGGATCCGAGGAGTCGAACTACAAAGATGTGGAAGAAGGAACTATTTGACTCTTTCTTTCTGATAGCGTTCTCCCTCGCTCTTGACGTCACGATAAATTATGCTCAAGAAAACTGGGAGAGTATTTACTTTCATTCTGCCTTACCATGTCAAGTACATTGAACTCGATAATCTGAAAGCGTCAAGACCTTTTAGCGACTTTCAGTTTCAACCTGGATCGGGTATCACAGTTGAGTCGGCTTGTTGTGTGTTGAAATTCAGTGTGTATGGTTTTATTTTTAACTCGTATCGGATTGAGGTTCGCACTGACAAAAAGTTCGGGTATCGCAGGTTGGAACTAGTTCCAATCTGGGTTTAAAATCGAATTCGATATTTGAGAGACAAAATTTAGAAAGCAAAATGTAAATAAGTGCTAGTAATATTTTATTTAATAAATTTTAGGTTTTGTGCTGAGCTTTTCTTTGTTTATTTTTCAATAGAATATGTGATTATGTAATGATTATTATTATGTGAAATGTGATAATTGATTAGTTATAAAAAGATGACTTTTTGCATTCTTCCCATCATTGTTCAACTAGCTACGAACGGTTTTTGGTATTCTTTGTCACTGTTCGCTGAAATTGAAGTGCACTATATTATATTCATTTAGGACAGAGGACGATGCAATACTAACGGTTTTCTTTTTCAGTTCCATTTGAATTGTTGACGAGGCTTTATTCAACATCAGGTTTGCGAGTGTGGATATGTTCAGTTTCTTAGCTTTATCGCTTTTTCTAGATTTTTTATTTTTGTCGCTTTTCATCGCTTATTTGAGTTTTCACTATTTATTTGAGCTAACTTGCAGAACATCGGCATATTCAAGTATTTGTCCGTGATTCTTAAAGCACATGGAATGCAAATGACGTCCATTATAAGCGATTGGTCTTCGAAGGATTCATCGTCAGAAAGATATTTAGGTGAATCAGTTGAAACTTGGACATTCGGAAACTTGAATGCAACTTGGATGATATCCATCAACTCCTTCCTTGACGCCTACAGTATCCTGTGCCAGCAACATTTGAAAATCACGTTCGAAAATTTTACAAACACCTTGAAAATACTTATAGACGTTTTCACCTGGTGTGTTGATTCGAACGTGTTCGTTGTAACGTTTAAACATCGAAAGAGATGTTTGCTCCTGAGACACATTTTCTCTACCAGAGGTCACACGTTTCAGACACGCTTCGTGTTTTATTTTGCTGCAGGCCCATCCGGTAGTCCAATGTACACTCGATATCTGATTTTCGTCGAATGTATATTCTTCACAAGGTTGCTCATCTTTCTTAATGCTGAAGCGTGATGGTTGTCTCTCAACAATTTTTAGCTTTCTGATGGCTTCGCTTGAAACTAGATACATATTTACTTATATCTGCTTGAACGTTACCAACTTTCTTTGGAACAAGTAGTTGATTTATAACAACTGCTTTATGAGCAGATGAGAACTCAGAGGTATCAGGTTGATTGTTGTTTCCATTTCTCCAGCGAATCACGGAAAAGAAATGTTCAAAGGAATCTTGGGATAAGTTTCGAGTGCGCAAGAACCAACATAAATGCTTTGTGTTCAATTCTGTCCACAGCTCTTTCAATGCAGCGATGTAAAGAATCCATCCTTCGACGAAATAAGGATGTTTCAGAGGCTTACATTGGAACTCCTGAAAGTTAGCATAACCATTATGAACTTTATTGCTAAATGGCTTAAGCCGTTATATTTACCTGTTCTGCATCGGTGCAACATTTATCCACAAAGTAAAGGGATCGTAGTTTCTTCTGCATGTTATCCAAAAAAGCCCACTGTGGAGAAGATGCTTTCACGGGTCGTTTGAGTACCTACACTGATAGGCAAAATAAAGTGCCCACCTCATCGTTTTTTCAATTTCTCTCATTTACTTGGTTCAAATTAAAGTAAACACACTGTAGTTTTTTATTATCGTATTTTTTATATTCTTTTTAAGTTTCACTTATGGAATACTGAAAAAAAGGAGTTTTACTTAAAGAAAAAAAAATCAATTTGTGTTGAAAAAAAAACAGTGACAAAATAAAGTGCCCACTTCATTTAGGCTACAGAAAACATAAACTAAAGTAAAATAAAAGCATTTCAATAATTGATGTGTCCTCCTTTGGCCTTCAGGACCTCCTGCAGGCGCTTCGACATGCTCTCGACCAGGTTCTTTAGGTGCTGTGGATCTAGCTCTTCCCAGGCGCGCTTCAGTGCTTCAAAATAGTTATTTTTATTGGTAACACCAGTTTTGTCAACCCTGGCATCGAGAATCGCCCACAAATTCTCGATGGGATTGAGGTCCGGGCTTTATGTAGGCCATTCCAGCGGTTTGATCCGACAAGACCGGAAGAAAGACTTGGTCTTCTTGGCAGTATGCTTCGGGTCGTTGTCCTGCTGGAATACGAACTTCTCTTCAAGGCCCGTCTGGATCAGCGAAACCTCCAGATTTTCTCGCAGGATGTTGATGTAAGAATCTGCCGTCATTATCCCGTCGATTTTCACAATGCTTCCCACTCCACCCCACGAAAAACACCCCCAGACCATCACATTTCCTCCTCCATGCTTCATCGTGCGTTGGATGTGGCGCTCCTGAAGCTCCTCTCCCGATCTGCACCAAACACGAACCCGCCGCTTTCGGTTAAACAGCTCGAATTTTGATTCGTCCGTCCAGAGAACCGTTTTCCAGAACTCTAGGGGCTTATCAGCATGCTCCTTAGCAAACTTAAGCCGTTTGGCTTTGTTTGCCTTGCTGATAAATGGGCGCTTCCGGGAAAGTTTGCTATTCAACCCCTGTGCTACGAGACGGCGACGAACAGTTCGACCGGAAACTGATAACTGAAGGGTTTCCTGGATCTCGCGGACAGTTACCTTCGGGTTCTTCTTGACTTTGCGCATGATCTTGGTGTCCGTTCTCGCATTCGTTTTCCGCTTCCTGCCTCTGCCAGGGCGATCCACCACTGATCTAAACGTTTTAAGCTTCAGAAGAATTTTGCCAACCGCTGCCTTACTGATACTGTACTTCTTAGCGACAGCCCGGTGCGATTCACCGTTTTGCACATCACGAACGACCAATTTTCGGATACACAAGGGAATTGCTTTCGAAAGCGTTCTCCATTTTTTTCAATTCAATCAAATGCGATCACGTATACAAATGCACCAGGTTGAGCCGTTTGCTTCAAAACATGTCAAAATATCAAAACATAAACAATCGAGGGGTCTTCCAATGGAAACTTATCGAAAACATATCGATTTTTGAAGTGGGCACTTTATTTTGTCACTGTTTTTTTTCAACACAAATTGATTTTTTTTTCTTTAAGTAAAACTCCTTTTTTTTACAGTTTTCCATAAGTGAAACTTAAAAAGAATATAAAAAATAAGATAATAAAAAAAAATACAGTGTGTTTACTTTAATTTGAACCAAGTAAATGAAAGAAATTGAAAAAAACGAGGAGGTGGGCACTTTATTTTGCCTATCAGTGTAGATATGAACAACTTAAAACTCCTGTGAAATGTGTGATGTTTATTTTAATTTACTTTTTTCTCATTGAAATTTAGTGAATTTGATACGTCAAACAATTTGTCGAAATCCTCGCAAAACGAAGCAGTATTCAACGCTGCTGCTGGAAGTTTGCCACTCCTAACTTATTCTTTTAATCCAGCAGTTGCAGAATAGCTGAGTGTTTGAGCAGCCAAACCTACATTCATTTCAGTAAATTGCGCAAGTCTTATGTGATCGTATGTCAAACCAGGCACTGATCGTGGTAAATTTTTAATATCTTCCCAATAAAGATCTACGATGTGCTGGAAGGTACAGAGCTTTCCATCCCACATGGCGTTATGCTTCAGCAAGTTGTTCCGACATGATTTGTGTAGATGTGGTGCATCATACATACAATATACACGGTTGGACTCAGGTTGTCCATTTGTTCTTAAAGGGGATAACATATCCACCTCAAAATAGGGTTTTTCCCCGGAAATACCGTAGCAGTTAGTAAACAATGATCGATTTGTTGAATTTTGGTTGCAAGTGATCACCTTTGGGATAAAACCAGCAGCTGTGTCGATGATAATCTTTAAATCAGACGATTTCAGGTTGCAACAGAAAAAATAACCGATTGCCTGTTTGAACTCGCTCTTTAAAGTTTTTATCGTTAGGGTCAATGATGACTTTGCTCTAATGCTAACGTTGGTTCCATGATCACCTGGCAGCTTCGTAGGAAAACCTGAGAAATAGTCTGGTTTGGCATTTGGTACATCACTCTTTCGGTAATAGCCATCTCATCCACAGACAAAGTAACCAATCTTTCGCTGTGATCTAAGAAAGCCGATTTCATTTTGAGCAGTTTCAACACCGTCGTTGAAAACCCTTATTTAATATCGATCCTTCCAAGCCACCTTCGGATCGTACTGAGTCCAGGGAGAGCAAACAGCTTACGCATATGTCGGTATGCTTTGGTTGAGCAATATTGCAATAACACCGCCACAGTTTTCATCGAATCCGAGTATGTTGCTCCTCGACACTTTCTCTCTTTGTTCTTTTGTAGTTCTACCAGAATAAGATCGTTGAGCGTATTAGATGAACATCCAGTTATCTTCTTAAGCTTTTTAAGCTCTTCGCGAAGATGAGCTATCACAGTTCTGGTTCTGCACATATTTTGCTTTGCCTTTCTCAACAATTCTTGATTCAACCTGAAAATTTGTTCCTCCAATTGTACAATCTTTTCTACCATAAGAAGGTACATGCCAGGACCTGCCAGATAAGCATGGTCATGCTCAATACTGTTCACGGTTTTATGCTGGTTAGTTCGGCGCTCTTGAAGAGGAACCTCAGGGTCACTTGTTGATTCTCCAACCACAACTTCTCCGACGATGTCTATGTTATCTCCACCGATATCAGGAACATCACGACTGCCCACATCAAGCATTTCTTCTGTTCCTGCGTCGTAAAACTGTTTTAATGGATATGCAGGAACTGCTGTGGCTCGGATTCTATAAGAGAATAGTATAAGGACATGCATTTTTTAATTTAGAGTTTCATAACATACCCTTGACTTTTATTGAGAGGATTTACAAAATTCTCATCGCCGAAATGGTCTGAACACATATAACTTCTGGAAGAAAACTGTTCGACGCCACAAAACACTTTCCATACAACCAGATCTCTCGTACTGTTTGAAAATACAAAATCTTTAAAATGCATTTATTTCATAATTGTAATAAAAACCTGTTTTTCAATAATATTTTAAAAAACGATTTCGAACACGGTCCCGAGGATACACTTTTACATTCGCGTACTTCACACCTTTTGTAGACCATTGTGACCAAAGTGTTTAGGATAACAAAAACAAATAACTTGTTTTGGTAGTTTGACAGCTGATAGTCCAACGTGAGTGAACATTTGAAATGCGCACGGTGGTTGTGAATTAGTTCATCCAACGGCCGTTATAAAAACAAGAGGAGCTGTATGAGTGATATAATGTTTGCTTCGGAGTGAGCTCTCTATTATAACTATTTCTCTAAGCTTATAATTGTAATTGACTTACATTGAGTGAGCGCACTGTATCAATGTTTGTCATTGGAACTTATTGTCGATCCATTTGATCAATAATTAAAAGTGTGACTCATACGGATGAGGGTATCGTTCTAGGCGAATTAAATCTCCCCTATATTTTCTCAAGTGGTTTCTTCTATACCCTTCTCACAGTGGCTTCTTCTATACCCTGAATTTTATCCTCACTGTGGCTTCTTTTATCCGGATCATGCAGGATTTATATCTCATCATGGATCAATTTGCCTTCTCGATAGCTATAGCACTGCTACGTAATCTCGAATCAATCTCATAGTTAATGAGAACAATCGTAGTTTCGACCACTGTTTTGTAAGCGCAATGTCCACGGCAGCTTCCATCTCCGAAACTCCTTCTCTGCTAGTAAAGGAAGTCCCTCATCTTTCTCCTTTGATCGTCACGGTTGAAGATTACCACGTTCAGGACTTCAGCGAAATTTCTCTTACAGTGTCATTTAATTTTTCGAAAGCCATTGTTGCATCGTCGACGTACTATCGAACAAAGATTAACGAAACAATTTCGATCCAGACAACGTTTAAACAGCTGCACAAACATTTGCACATATCTTGGCATATGCCATTAACAGGCACGTCCCAAAAAGTATTTGTCTGAAAGCCTGATACCCTCCTTGGCAGGTGAACGAATTGAAGAAGACGAAATCCACAAAAAAGGGTTACTTGAATTATTAACGTGGAATATAGAGAAAGTTCTAGTCACACCCGAAGTCTTTTTAGAACATGGGTATAATTTCCTCTAAGGGTCCTCCCTTAACTCAGTCGGTAAAGGCGCAGCTACAAAGCAACACCATGCTGAAGGTGGCTGAGTTCGATTACTGGTCTGGTCTAGGAAGTTTTCATTAAGTCGCACTAACTCGCTAAATTAATGCCCTAAAACTCAAGACATTTTTAAATGCCGGACCCGATGGAGTTCCCTCAACATATCGTTAACTTACTAGTTCCATTACATCGTTCCGAATGTCCATACCGAGTGGTACTTTTCATTGTTGGAAATTGACTTTTTGAAATTCGTACACATGTTTTCTCTACAGGAACAAGGAAGCAAACGCGACGTGGAGGATTATCGCGGAATCATCTCGGTATGCGCCATTTCAAAGTTATTTGAGTTGGTGATCATGGAACCGCTGCTCTCTAATTGCAAACAGAATCTTAATGATGATCAACACGTCTTCGTTTCTGACCAACTAACTTGCTGTGTCTATCATACTAAGGTGTGGCCCATTTAGTATTGGAACAAACATTTTTGATTCTTACAGCGACCCTAGTTGTCGGATTTGTAGACTATGTCATCTTATGTGTTCCCTATAACAATAACAACATCAGAAGTTTTTTTTCGCGGAGCGATTCGAACGTGTTTCAGAGAAAAAATAAATGGAAGAAGAAGGAAGAAAAATAATTGTGCACAATCATTTGAAAAACCCTTCGTGATCTGGGTCAAAACTTGCTAAAGTGTTGGGTTTTCCCCGAAATACCGTGTGGCGTGTTTTGAAAAAGTACAGAGTCGGGCGGGTACTGTCAACCGTCAACTGCGGAACAAAGTCATCAAGAACGTTAAGGCAAACCCCAACATCTCAGACCGCGATTTGGCCAAAAAGTTTCACGCCGCACGCAGTACCGTGCAACGGATTCATCTCCGGGAAGGCTTCAAGTCATACCGTGCCTGTAGACAACTGTAGAAATAGGGATCAAAAGCAGAACAATGTGGCCAGAATCCGTGCCAGAAAACTGTATGATCAGGTGTTGACAAAATTCAATGGCTGTCTCCTCAAGGATGATGAAACCTATGTAAAGGCCGATTTCAAACAGGTACCGGGACAAACATTTTACTTGGATACGGATCGGGGAGATGTCCCTGCCAAATTTAAGTTTGTGTTTGCAGATAAATTTGCACGTAAACACATGATTTGGCAAGGCATCTGTAGGCGTCCCACCGATGGATCTGAGTGCCCTAAGCAAGTGGTCGTTAAAGGAGTCCAATAGACAGTAAAATGGCCAGAAAAGTGGTGCAACAGTTCAAGAACCGTCCAATCTGGTCAATTCGAGATGTTGCTAAGAAGTCCAAGGTGTCAATCGGTTTTGTGCAGAAAACCATGAGCTATGCTGGGTTACATGTTTACAAGGTGCAAAAAGCTCCAAACCGAAATAAAAAGCAAACCATCACTGCGAAAACCCGCGCCCGAAAATTTTACACGAAGTTGCTCACCAAATCGTGTTGCATCGTGATGGATGACAAAACTTACGTCATGGCTGACTTCTGTCAACTTTCTGGGCAAACATATTTCATTGCCAAGTCTAAGTTCGATGTTTTGGAGGATGTTC
Organism: Aedes koreicus; assembly: GCA_024533555.2. Lineage (NCBI taxonomy): Eukaryota > Metazoa > Arthropoda > Insecta > Diptera > Culicidae > Aedes > Aedes koreicus. The sequence goes on from JAHHFK020001322.1 coordinate 617,556, forward strand.
GAAAGAAGAAATTATCGAAATTTGAAAAAAAGTTCCTGGTCTGGCAAGCGATTTGCGAATGTGGTGAAATAAGCGCTCTCTTCATCACTTTAGAACAATCAACGGTGCGATTTACACGGAAGAGTGTCTTAAGAAGCATATCTTGCCATTCATAAAGAAGCACAAAGGATCAACACTATTTTGGCCTGATCTTGCATCCTGCCACTACGCTCGAAACATGCTGAAGTGGTACCGAGCCAACGGAGTCAATTTTGTGCCAACAGATATGAACCCACCAAAAGAGTTGAAGATAACTAGGGTAAAAACAACAAAAACACTGGGAAAATCGGTTGTACAAAATTTGATGGGTGGATTAAAAAAAAAGTGCGGGCATTCGGTATGCGAGATAAAATTGAATAACACAAATTTTGTAAATCATAACTTATTATTGTTCATTCCTTGAAAATATCAAGAAAACCCGATAATCGGTTTAATTTTGGTGAGTAAATATGTGTATGCCATTTTTATCGAGTACACCCTTTACTTCTCGAGAATCATGATTGAAAGAGCTCAAAGAAATGTGTCTACCACCGATTTGCCAGCAGCTTTCGATAAAATGATTCATGCCATCGCAATTTCCAAAATGGGTAGCGTTGGAAGAAGTGGATCTTATCAAGAATATTAATCACTATTGTTTAGTAATTTCGTATATTATTTGAAAAAGGACGAAGAGTAAAAAACAATATTTCAGGAAAGTTTTAGTAGGCTGTAGATTTTGACGTCTTCGTCAAACTTAATCAGCGTTTAAATTTGAGCAACATTACTAACATGTCTCCTTGAAGAAAATGGCGCAATCGACTTACAATTTGGTTACAGCAATCAAACAATATATATTATGAATAAAAGGCTTTGCCAATTCGATCAACTTTCTTGTAGACGTGGAGTTTTTGTCTTATTCTCGTGATATCAGAAAGGTCCTTTGCAACAACGAGAAACCTTCTTTATTTAATTTCTCTTACATCAATAACTAATCCGTCATATTTTTTGCATTTCTCCGTCAAATTTTCTGCTTAACCATTAGAAAGATTCATGGCTCCATTATTATCGAAAGGGAAAAAGAGATCAGAGGGTTTCTAGTGGTTAGTAAGGTTGGTTTCAGTTCAAAGAGACCTAATTTCGGATTAAAAAAAAAACGTTTTAGTAAATCTGAGCAGTTTTGTAAAAAAGAATCAATTTTCCAAGCTATTTTTTCAAAACTCTTCATACTGTGTTTGTTTTGCTTCTAAGAGAGTAGATATTTTTGGCATTTTTCTTGAAAATAGGATAAGACTGATTTCAAAGGTTTTTCAAAATATTTTTTACGTTTTAATAACTCTTTTTCTCTCTTTTATCAGCCTAAAATCCACAACTTTGTGTGACGTCTGAAAGTTAATGAAAATACAATCACATACGATACAAATTGAAATTGTATGTGTGTTACATCGATTCACATTTCGATTTCAATTTAGCGATCAACTAGCGCGCAAGTGACCAACTTGATTGTAGCCACTTCGACCAAACGCTATGCGATCTTATGCATGGAGATCTAAACTTACGCCAGCATATATTTACGGCCACGGCTTTGTTTGGAGCTTACCAAACATTGTGTGGAGAGGAAATGAATGTGTGACCAGAGGAGTGCATGCCAACCTGCTTCCAAATTAAAGACGAAATAATGAAGGAAGATGATGATGTGAGCGGATGCCTCCTTCGTTTTCTGGAGAAACGAGCCAAGCATGTTGGCTGGTTGGCCGTATCTTGACATACATACATCCTTCTAGTGTGCAGCACGTGTTCCCGGTGGTTCCCGTTCCTTTCCGTTGCTTTGTCGGAGTGGGATGATGGCATGTGTACCTACTGTACTGCTGGAGCAGCACTTTCAGCTAACTGGTGTTGCTGGTTCAAATGGTCGCCAGTCGTCGGGTTGGTACACGGCTCTGCAGTATGTTCTCTCGTGCATATAAGGCAATCCAGCATGGAGAGTTGCTGCCGGCTCTGCGGAGCTTCGGAGCAGAAGTAAACAATTTTAATTAAAACAACGGATAATTAAACTAGACAAATTTTCTTTGGTAGCTTTTATGAAAATGATTTTATTTAGTTCTTTCCTTCCTTTAGCAGAATTAGTATCAGCAGCCGTAGCAATGGCACTAAATGAGCTTTTTGTGCTTTGGTTGCCGCTGCTACTGCACATTCTTGATTTCACTGGAAGAAAGTGGTTGCAGCGAGAAAGACGGCTGAGTTCCGACAGTGGACCATAAGCTTATTGTTCCTATACGAAGAGTGTATGGTTGTGCTGGCAAATAGGTTCTGTTTGGTTTGTGAAGAGATGTGTATTTTTCATTAAAATGTTAATCTTAGAGGTTGGACTTCAGAAAAGACAGTCAATGTGTACCGGTAGTGAAAGTGGTTGGATAAATTGTGTAAAATTTTGACTATGATGACTAGAGATTTTAATTTCAAGGATGAATTTCATTAACTTACTGGCGAGTGTCTCCAACATTTTTTTTCATTCTGCGTCGCGACAACCTCAAGCCATTGCCACAAATGAATCTATACCCATTGTACAGGTACTAATTAATTAAATTTTCTTAGATGGTTTTCAGACAACTACATACAGTACGTGATGAAATGCATTACCGGATATCAAACGTTTCCACATTTTGTTTCATTCGATTCACCAGACATGGAAACCCTTTCAACTGATGGGGTATGTATCTGTTTCCGTAGGTTTTTCGACCAAGTGTATATGCTCATTGCTCAACCAGGTACGATATCCGATAATTTATGGCTAATTAATCACAACATATTTCAGTTATGTTCAAGTAAGGCAATAACATTGTTCTACCTTTTCCAACATACTGTCATGTGATATGGTTTCTGTTTCAATTAAGTTTCCGAGTTTATTTAGTATGTGTGTATAGTTGTTATTGTTGTTGCAATGAATCACTGTTAAATGTTGTGAAATCGAAACTCATAGTTTAAAACATATAAGGTTAATTCTCTTCTTCTTCCTTTTTTATATTCTTCAAAGTATTTTTTAGCTTGTTCTCAATGTAGTATATGTGCTTGCTAAGATGCAAGTTGGAAGAGTTTAAGTGAATTTTGAGTTGCAAACTTTAAACGATATTTAAATAAATAAATAATCTAATCTAATCTAATCTAATCTCACACTAACGTAGCCAATTCTCGAAAGCATTCTGGAAAATGACGGCTTCTTGAATACCTCATTTTTCTTGTCACCGGCGCAGCATGTGCCGCAGAGAGGATTCCAAAAAATAGAGCGATTCCAGAAAGAATGTCTAAGATCGCTTTACTATTTCAAATCAAGGGCAGGAAGAAAGCGTGGACCTAAAGTTAAAGTTAGCGTGGAGTTAAATATGTATTTTATCGTTGGGTGCATAGATCCTAGAAAGATTAGCTTATACTCCTTTCGCCTGTGGATAGACTTTTGACATTTGAACGAAAAGTCTGGCAATAATTTGCCAAGGTTGTAGCGCCTTATTAATTTCTTCTGAATGAAAATAAAAGAAATAAACATAAAAGTCGTTATATCTGGTCTTTCCCGGGTGTTTATGTGCGTCTTTAGTGGGTGATCGCTTTGCTGCCTGTGTGGGTAATATTTTCACTAGAGTTCTGTGGATATCCTGCGAATAGAGATAAGACAAGTTGGGCCGCCTCTCCGATTGGTGACCCATCATACCATTAGTAACTGGTTCCTACGCTCGCTGATTTTGAACCAACCGGGGCCCAGCAAACACATGATCGTATATAACAGCGGATAAGAGTGCAAAGTGGAGGCGATATACGTACATTTTACATGAAGTCAAATGGACGCATGTATGTTTATCGCCTCCACTTTGTACTTATATCCGCTGTCATATACGATTTTGTGTTTGCTGGGGGGAGACTTGGTCCTATACCCGATGTTTTCCTTATCTCCAATCCGATCAACTACTCGCAATGTAGTAAAAAACAAATTGCATTATATTTCAATTGTTGTTTCAATAGGTCGTGAGCTCGAACTGCACTGGCGGAAGTCAGTTTGTCTACCGGACGATAAATAAGTAGACGGCGGAGTCTTGATGGCTAGGGTTGGTTGAATATGGCTTGGATTGGCTCATATGGACCTTCTTGACGAGTCTACGAGGAAGCAATGGAGTGATTCGGCAAACCGATGGAACCTGCCGTCTTATGTTTTCCAGTCGGTGTGAGCCACCGATCTACTTTTTTATCCCCTAATCCGAAGCCATGGAAGCGCATACCGCGAGAGGAGAAAAAAGGTACGCGTTCATAGTCAGCGATCCTGCTGATGCTGAAAAGCTAAAGCGGATCTCGAAGCTGGCGAGTGGTCACAAGGTGAGAGTTAGTTCGCATACAACGCTTAACCGAGTGCGTTGTGTGGTGTCCAGCGCAGACATCATCAACGTGTGTGATATGGATCTGCTGGATCATTGCATCATTGCTAGATCATGCACAGGGTGTGGAGGATGTCCACAGAATCTGTAGAAAGGTCGGCGACAAAAAGGTTAACACCTCATCCGTGGTGTTGACCTTCGAGGGCTTGAGCTTCCCTGAAAGGTGAATTTCTGGCTCTTGAGAATTGAAACGCGTACTTACTATGCATTACTTCTGCAGTGCTACAACTACTTTGGGTTCTGACATGGTCAAGCTGGTTGTAAGAGGAAGACCCGGTGCCGGGTCTGCTCAGCGGAGCAAAAGACCTTTTGCTACAACTGTCGTGGTAATCACCAGCCTACCAGCTGTAAATGCCCCATTTACGCAAGGGAAGCTGCTGTCCTCAAGATGAGCAACGTCTTGGATGCCTCCTACCAAGACGCCAATAAGGTCTTTAATAAAGAGAACAATGCAAGCGGCTAAGTCCGCGTAAGTTGCCGCCCTTCAGCAGCAGGCTGTTTCTTTCGCTCCTCCGGCAAAGAAACAAAAATCGAATAAAAAAAGAAAATCCAGGCCTAAGGCAAAGAAGCCCGATTCTAAAACCGGTGAATCGGGGGAGCTAAGTGTTGCTGGTGTTGGCAACAAGGGTACCGCACACACCAAGAGTGTAAAAAATTCAGATGCAACAAGGAGGAAGAAAAGCAGAAGAAAGGCAGACCCACTGGGGTCTGCGCTTGAAGCCTCGGTGACGGATCGCGAAAGCGATGCTGTTGCCATCGTTGATTAACGTCATGTCTGCCACCACGCAACAGAATGATGTAGAGCCGATTTAGCTTCTAATAGTATATCAAGCCTCACAAGAACGCTATGGACTGGCCGTTAGAGAAGATATACCGCATAGCGTAGTGCAACTGGACACTGACTTGGAGGCCACTGCGGTCACCATACAGTTTCCTATTAAGCTTACAGTAGTAAGCTTATATATGGCTCCGATGGTCGGCAAGGTCGGCAAGGAAATGAATGAAACAGAATGTCATCGCCAAGTTGGAAGACTTCGTCTCCCAACTGTCTACACCCCTCGTAGGGATCACACAATGATGACATTCGTGGGGAGTGGCTCTTTCAGCCACTGGACAAGCTGGGCTGTTCAGTACTGAATGATGGCAAACCGACGTGGATTGACTTCTCCACTGGAGTAGTATTAGATGACTTACACTATCGTCTTGTCTCAGGCGGTAGACCTCCCACCTACTGTGACAAGGCTAAAGTGGAATTTGAACGAGGCGGTCTGGGACGGCTTCGGCAAGTAAGTTTCCCGTCAGATGCAAAATAACTCAACTCAACTGATTAGATTGAGATGCTGAGTATGGCTGCGCATCGGCCTTTCCCAAAGGTTGGAGGTAGACACGGTAAGAGATCTGAACCTTGGTGGGAGTCAGATGTTTACACCGCTGTTAAGAGCAGACGTAAAAGTCTGCGAGTGCTACGCAGAATGGTTCCTGATGACCCGTCTCGGGGACTGCTAAGTTGATAGAGTTTAAACTTGCCCGGGCTAAGACAAGAAGGGTCATCAAGGAGGCCAAGAGGGCCACATGGTCGGCTTTCACCGCGAATATATCGGAATCCACATACTCTAGCGAGCTGTGGAGGAAGGAAGAAGTCTGTTGGTGGAAAGAACTGCCATGTGGCCTTTGCTAATCAATTTGCCAAGGTGTCGGCAAACAGCAATCATAGTGATGAGTTCCATCGTTCCATAGTGATGAGTTCCATCGTAGTACCAATATAGGGCCTAGTAGTGATACCAATAGGCTTTTCGACATAGTGGAATATGGTAAGGTCCCCTTGGCAAATATAGTAACCGAAGACATGGCTATTAAAACCATGAGGTTACTACAAAAGGACTCCACTCTCGACAAACCTACCGTCTGGAGAGCAAGAGAGTGGTGGCTAGACCTAACGGAAGTAGAGATACCCACGTTGTGTCAACTTCCTTGGCTGTGAAAACGAGCATGGGACTCTGCGTGCCCCTTTCGGGCAAACCCCGAGGTAGCAAAAGCTGCCTACGGTGAAATTGCCTCCACATATGAAGGGCTGAACCTCTTATTAACGGATGGTTCGTTAATAGATGATGAGGTTGGTTACGGGGTCTCTGGGAAGGTCATTAATCGTTGCGGCCGTTTATCCGGTATCTGCGGTATCTTCTCAGCTAAGGCCTATGCACTCTTGCAGGCATGCAAGATGTCAAATGGGACTCAGACTGTTGTGTTTTACAACTCTGCGATTTGTCTATCTGCACTTGAGCATGATGGGGCACTCGTGGCTGTTAGAGATGCAACAGTACGCTAACGTAACTTTTGTCTGGGTAGTTGGGCAAGCAGGTATACTTGGTAATGTGGCAGCTGATACACTAGCAAACCAGGCTCATCATGCTCAACTGGAGGACATACCTATCCCTTACAACAACGTAATCCGCTGGGCAAAGCGGACCTTCCGATGCGCGTGGGATGAATCTTGGTATAACAACCCTGCTGCGTTCCTATGTTGCATCAAGAATATGACACAAGAGTGGGAAGATATGCCCTATCCTCGAGATCAGAAGATTCTGACTCGGCTGAGGATAGGACATACTTGACTCACTCCCCAATTAACACGAAATTTTTGATTGCATGTATTTTTGCTTAAATGTGACAAATGATTATGTTGCCATTCCGATGATGGTAAACCTTTTCGGGTACTACTATACAGGGTGTGGCAGAAAATAATGCGAAAATTTGTTTTTTTTTTCAAATCCCATTTTCAACTAATTCAAGCAATAATATCAACATTTTCGAGTGCAGTTATTTCTATAAAGTCCTTTTAAACAAATTTATTCAATGTGTCCTCCATTTTTAATTAATAACATCCTCGAGCCGACGCTGGAAGCCAGAGCATGCCTTTCGGACGTAGTCCTCCGGCATTGACTGCCATGTGCGTGTAATGTTTGACTTCAGGGTTTTCTCACTAGGGTGTGGTGTTTTGCAGGCTCGTGCTTCAACATATGCCCAAATCGAACAATCCAACGGATTAAGATCTGGACTGCTAGGGGGCCACAAATACTTCGGACAACTTCATGTTATCGTTCAACCATTGTTGGGTTCGATTGGACGTGTGACACGGCGCTCCATCCTGCTGTAGGACAACGTTTTGGTCCTCGGAGAAGTTTGCCTTCGCCCAGGGAAGTACTTGGTCCTTTAAAATACCGATATACACTTCGGTATTGATTTTAACTCCAGCATCAATGAAAACAGGCGGCATTTTCAAACCGTTGGACGCCACCAAGCTAAACATCATGACACCAGCCGTATGTTTGGTTTGAAATTTGAATTTCACTTCTTCCGGAACGTTCTCCATTTTCTGCGGTGAAATGAACCGATCCGTGCGGCTGTTGGCCACAGCATCGATGCTGAAATGCTTTTCGTCGGAGAACAGGATTATCATTTTTTCCTTCTTCAACAAGGAAAGCAATCTCTTGGAACGAGTCACTCGTAGTTCCTTGACCCAGTCCGTAATCAAGTGGCGTTTCACTCTGGCTCTAGAAGATGCATGCAGGTCTTCTTTGATGATTCTCCGCATGGATTTCTCCGAAATATTGGCTTCCTTTGCAAGTTTTCTTATGGAACGCACCGGGTTGCGGGCAAATTTTTGCACGGACCGATTTGATCACGTTCGGCGTGCGTGCAAAGCGCGGACGTCCGCGTCCCGGCTTCCGCTGCTTAGGACCATCCTGCAGGGACTTTTTTATGCGGTAAACTGTTGCCAAATGGCACCCTACCACCTTGGCAATCTCTTTCGGCTTCTTATGGGCGAGCAACAAACTGGTGATCACTTCTTTCGCGAACAATTTTACGAATTTGCAATAAAACAAATAGAACGTTTGGATGCGGCACTTCAAAGTAAACATAAACAAAGATACTTTCGACAGAAATTAGTCACTAGCTACACGAATTAACCCAATGCCCAAGTTTGAACATTTTCTTATTATTTTCTGCCGCACCCTGTACAGCAAGCGTAGAATGAATGGATGAATCAAACTGCAATGGTCCCTTGAAGTTTTTTTTTAAAGGAATTACTATCGGAAAGCGTAACGTTTCGTTCTCATCGTTCTTCGGTTTAATAACATACGAACATGTGTGTTATCTGTCTTACGAGAATTTTATCCAGCTTTTCGAAAACCACTGAACATTATAGTTACGGAGCCGAAGCAATATCCCAATTATAACCGATTCATAAAAAAAAACCATACTAAAGTTTGTGCAGTGTACAGTTAATGATCATTATACCAATTTTACTGCAATACTTGTAGAAGGGTGCTGGGATGGTTAAAGCGATGAATAACTAAAAACGTTTTGGAAAATTGATAAACAAAAATGTTACCAAAGCTTTTTTCTTTTTAATTATCCTGTCAATGTTGATCACAAAAGTTTGGCGGACGCCGGATACGCCCGTTCCGGCATCTACAAGATCTTGGCACTATTAGACAAAAATCAGAGCATTGAAAGAAAGCCCGGTTCCGGACGGCCGACGACCCTGAGCGCTCCAAAGGATGCTGAATAGGAAGACAGAGTGAAAAGTGGCTATATCGCTGCGTGCGCTTGGCCGGGAGGCCGGGATGGCGAACATGAACATACGTGTCAGGAAGCGGAAGTAACGTCCACTGGTTTCGGAGCTGCAAGCAATGACGCAGCGGCAGTGGCTGAATAAGATGGTCAACTCGATTTTCCCGGCGAATCGCGACGTGGCGGTGGTGATGGACGACGAGACCTATCTCACCCTGGATGGCAACGACTAGCAGGGCACTTCGTATTTTACTTCCCCCACGAAGGAAGTGAGCTCCGAGGTTAAGTTCATTTCTCACACTTTGTGTTGAAGAGTGCGTCTTGAATACTAGATTGACTTAGCTTGAAGAAAATTGTGACATTATGACATACATTCTGACTTGACATTGTGACATACAATTGTGGACTTGAGTGTGATTAAAGGCTTTCGGGGACATATTCGCGCGTCTCAGAGATTCCTGGGGTACTTCTAGTATCGAAACAAAGAACTGGAGTATCTAAACAAGAACTAAGTGTCGAAACAAAGAACTGAAGTGTCTAAACAAGAACTAAGTGTCGAAACAAAGAACTGAAGTGTCGAAACAAGAACTAAGTGTCGAAACAAAGAACTGAAGTGTCGAAACAAGAACTAAGTGTCAAAACAAAGAACTGAAGTGTCAAAACAAGAACTAAGGTCTCGAAACAAGTTGAACCAGTGCAATTACGCTCTACTAACTAGAAGAGCTCGACAGTATCGATGTCGTGAACACCATTCGAACGAAGACTGTTTTCAGACCGGCCTGATTCAACAATCCAAACACCTTGGCGTTGGTTTGGCTGGAAATCAGAGCCTCTTCCTCAAGGTCATGCGACCGAACGCCATTATGCGCCGTAATGCGATCTTTGTTCAGCCGGACTGAGTGACCTGGCATCGGCGGAACGTCGTAAACCTGCTTGGTCTTACCCTCGATCAAAAGCTTTTCAAGTTTGATTCCATCCACTTCGGTAAGAGCAGCAATCTTAGAAACCACTGATTACTATCAATTTACTTAATTTAGCCAAAACGCATAAAACTGGTTCAATTTTTTCTAGGCGGAAAACAACGTGCTCTGCAGCCGATGCTATATAGTTAAAGCTTCACAAATTCTACACATACACTAGGTCAGAAGTCACCTAACTCTGGTGGCACACTACCTTTTAAAATCACAACATAACTTTACAAAGTTGACAATAAAGGGTGTCCACGATGAAATTGCCACACTATGAAATTGCTCTAACTTTTTAAGTTGGGTAGATTTATTGGTTGTTGATCATGCCAAGACAAGTTCTGTATTTAAAAAAGATGTTACAAGCACGAAGCATGCTTTCAGTTAGCTCCTAGTACGATAAACTTATAAATTGTAATCGTTTTATGGTGTTTTAAAAGACACTCGAAACATAAAAAAATATTTTAGTGTTGAATATCCTGGTTGGTTTGCATTGCAAATGGCTAACAAATTGAAAAAAATAAACGTTCAATGTATAATGGAGTCACCACCCATTAAATTGGACGGTGGATTCCAGATCGTGTGAGCCGTTGGGAGCGATGGCTACCTTTTCTGTCCTTTCTTCCGATTGATTGATTGATTGATTGATTGATTCGTGAACACATGGTACTATTCCACTCATCAGCATTGGCATCAACATCATCTTCGTTAAGTACGTCATCATCAAGAGTCTGATTGTGAAGGCAATCGGTTGGCCTAACCATGCTGCAAATATTTCCACAACGTATATACATATGGATACGGCACGAGTGGTCGGTGCCATAAGTGCGAGGAAATATACGGTACAGTACCAACCCACTGAGGAGGAGCAAGCAGTGAGTTTAACTTCTTCTCTTACTCCCTCGCAACTCCTGTTCCTTTACTATGATGTTTCGATGAGTGGAATTGAGGCAAACTTAAGTGGCTTTGGAGCGGAAAATGCGAGATCTGAAGGGTGGGTAGAAGCAAAAACACATGACGAAGAGGATTCGATGACTCCGGCTAGGAGGGAAACGTACACTTTCTAAATTAGCGAACTCGAGTGCTAATGAGAAGTGTATCCCTAGAGGAAAATGAAAGGATTATCTTTAATTAGTCAGATTATCATTTTCCATTAATTACTTCGATTGATCGTGAGTAAGCATTTTGTTGCGATGCATAAAGCTTGTAGACCGAGGGGCTTCTCAAAGGGAAGCTGATTACGAGGGGAAAATATATTTCATGATTGGAAATAGTTATGCAAGCGCTATTATTTAGGGACTCGTTTATTTATGCAAACAATAATAATATGAGGAACATATGATTTGTATCGTCAATCTATTTAACTAAGTCTTGTTTTTGTTTTTCGTTTTTATACTTTTTATTTGAAAGCTTGTCTCGAACTTGAACGAGTTTGGTGCTATAGGAAAATTTTAATGGGAAACGAATATAGCTCTTGCCATTTGGGTCATCACAGTATGCATGCAACCATGAACGAACTACCGCTTTGTTAACAGGCCGAAGGGGACCTGAGGGCATCCCAAGGGTCAAGCTCATTAGAAGATATACACACGGCCGACAGTTGCGCCATAATCCTGCTGGTAGTCAGGAGTATATGTCCGTGATAGGTATGTTTACAAATGGGTGTGAAGCAGGATGAGCATGGAGATGTTGAAGGGGTCAGAGAAAAGAATCGCCAGAAGCTCACTACTAATGAAGGCGTTGGCTGGGTTGCTGCTACAGTGTAGAGCCCATTACGTGTTTGTTGCTGCTTCCTTGGCTGCGCTTGATTTTCTGATTGCTCTATAACAATATCAGATTCGTTGCTCACTTACACTCACTTCACATTAGCGCTGATGCAGATGCTGGTGGTCGTACTTGAATGAGCTTTAGCATGATGGGAACATTTTTTCGCAGATGGTTAAAAAATTTGCATACATATTTGACAATAAATTTCCCCTTGGAAAACATTTTGTAGGACACCAGAAAAATAAAAAATCTACACTGTTTTAAAAAAACATGTAATTTTCTGCGTTTCTAATGCACATAAAAGGAACGCTAGATTTGTCAGAAATTAATGGGATATTCCATGTACATTTAAGCCAGATAACGCCTGAATCTAGTCTGTTGTATGAAAGATTGTCAACATTGTTGAATGGCGCATGAAAGATTGCAAACAATTTCGTTGTTTACGCCTCCTTCGGCATGAAATTAAACGAAGGAAATTTTTACGCGCTTGTTAAAATTAATTATTTTTTTCTGTGTATCATGCATTGGCACAATTCATCATAAGAAGTTTCATTTTCAAATACTGTTCTCAGTTCTGTGTTTTCAATACTGGGGTTCACGTTCGAATTGCGAAAATTTGGAGCGTCACGAAAAATATATAGGTTTTGAACGTTTATAACTAAGTCATTTCACGATCGATTTACAAAATGTTTTCACCAATCGATCGGGACATTTTCTACACAGAAAAAAATAATTAATTTTAACAAGCGCATAAAATTTTCCTTCGTGTAATTTCAAGCCGAAGGAGGCGTAAACAACGAAATTGTTTGCAATCTTTCATGCGCCATACAACAATGTTTGCAATCTTTCACACAACAGGCTAGATTCAGGCGTTTTCAGGCTTAAATTTACATTAAATATCCCATTATTTTCTGCCAAATCTAGCATTCCCTTTATGTGCATTAGATAACGCAGAAAATTCAATGTTTCTTTTTCTCTGTGTACGCTTCGATTCCAATATTTAAATCTATTGATTTATAACATTCAACTATTGAAATTAACGCAAATATAAGGTAATGTCTTATAATGTCGATTTTTCAGAGTAAATTTACCACATAGACAGTACTTTTCTTGCACAAATTTCATATTTAAGTAACGAACGTCTCCTAGGCAGCCATGAATGTTATATAACGGGTACACCTTCGCATTTTGAATTAGTTTTTCGGTGGTCGTGGAGCTGTGCAGAGTAGGTCGCAGTTGGATCGTAGTCGGCAGCAGCACTGGCGAGCAGTCGTTGCCCAGAGAGGCGTTGGTGCCGATGCTCCCGTCAACCTCGCTGCGAGAAACATGGCTGCTGAAGCCTACGATTTGGCGGGAAAAAGCCGCCCGTGACAACGAGACAAGAATCAACTATCCCACGTCACCTGAAGATGGCCACCCGCAACGACCAGTAGCTGAACCAAGAATACCAAGAAGAAAGCCCAAGTTCAATCGCGAACCATGTTTCTCCCCCATCAACTAAATCCGTCTTTTTCAGGACGACCAAATCAATTTTCCAATTAAAGAGTTTATTTGGTTAAAATTTTCTCTTGTGCTGTTTCAAATTAATTTCAATCACCGCACCCCGGCTGCAAATAGCATTAATTAAACGCCGCTTCCCGGAGTAAATGACAAAGAACGTTGAACAACCAACGAACGAAATTCTAGAACGGATAATTCGAACCGAACTGCGACACTTCAGGCCGACCATGTGGTTGAGTTCGTTGTAGTTCCTAGTTTTGCATAGCGGATTAGTTGCTGGCGGTGGCAAGCAAATTAGAAATGTTTCGGTTAAGAAAATCATCCGTCTAGCGTGCAGTAATTAAAACTAATTATTGTGGCGCAATAACTGAATTTCGTCCCCTTTGGTGCAATTTGTATCACATTGCCTTCGTTGGTACCGCCTTCTTTCGTGCACTAGCATCCGACCCCTTTACCTCATAGCTTTTAGCAGAACATTTTGATTCAGTCTTACGACAGTCGTTATGCTGCGCAGTGGTCTTACACAGATAAAAAGAAACATTGAATTTTCTGCGTTATCTAATGCACATAAAGGGAATGCTAGATTTGGCAGAAAATAATGGGATATTTCATGTAAATTTAAGCCAGATAACGCCTGAATTCAGCCTGTTGTATGAAAGATTGCAAACAATTTCGTTGTTTATGCTTCCTTTGGCTTGAAATTAAACGAGGGTAAATTTTACGCGCTTGTTAAAATTAATTATTTTTTTCTGTGTAGGATCGCAGTTGGCGGCGGCGAGCAGTCGTTGCCCAGAGAGACGTTGATGCCGATGCTTCCGTCAACCTCGCTGTGAGAAACATGGCTGCTGAAGCCTACAATTTGGCGGGAAAAAGCCGCCCGGACAACGAGACAAGAATGAACCAAGAAAGAAAGCCCAAGTTCAATCGCGAACTGTTTCTCCCCCGTCAACTTAATCCGTCCTCTTCAGGACGACCAAATCAATTTTCCAATTAAAGAGTTTATTTGGTTAACATTTTCTCTTGGGCTGTTTGAAATTTCCATTACCGCGCCCGGCTGAACATGGCATTGCTTTAAACGCGGTCCGGGGGGAAGGGGAAAGGGGGGTGAAAAACAAGAACAAAGACAATGGTTCTCGGGGGGGGGGGGGCGCGGAAAACGGGGGGTGATAATTAGAGCCACAAATGTTTTTAAAAGGGTGTAAAAGAATTTTTTTGGGCCTTTTTGGGGGGTTGGGGGGGGGGGGGGGGTGGGGGGGGTGTTTGGTGGGGGTTCGGCGCCTTGCGTGTAAACCCATTGTGGGGTGGCTGTTATTTTTTTTTTTTGGGGAAATGATCTAATGTATTTTTAATTTTTTTTTATTTATTGTTATTTTTTTTTGGGTTTTGTTCTTTTTTTTTTTTTTTTTTTTTTTTTGTGTTTTTTTTTTTTTTTTTTTTTGTTTTTTTTTTTTTTTTTTTACCTTTTTATTTATGGGTATACTAGAAAATAAGAAGAATGATTAGTAATTTCCATTTAATTCCAACTACCTTTATTGCTACAGATACGCGTATTTCGTCTAGAATGTGCAGACTTCTTCAGTGTCGTGTACTAATACTCGACTGAAAGAAAACCTTCGCCACCTGCCGTATTTATCCTATTTTCTTAATACAAACACTTGTACCTACAGCTAACATGTTTGTACCTACCCTATCCTGAGTCAAAACAAACATTATGCTTGATATCTACCTCGCCTTTTCCTTATACCTAACCTGATTATTCCGTAGCAGCGGGTGTTCCACTGCGTCAGTTTTGATGTCGTTTAGGTATTAAGTTAAAGAGCCATGTGTACCCGTTACCTTGGTCTTTGTTTAGTAGATTTGTGTTTTGTTGTTTGTTGATTTCTAAGCTTTCTGCGACGTCTAATTTCCAGGGTGTAGAGGTAGTCCGTAAGATTGTGATGTCATTCGTCGTTATGTCGTGATTTTCCGTAAAGATGTGTTCTGCAACTGTCGATTGGAAGTTATGTGAAATTCCTTTGTCAGCCTGTTTGACAGCCTTAGTCACCTCCGCTAGATGCTCTTTGAACCTTGTTGCCAAGGTTCTCTTTGTTTGACCTACATACATTTTGCTGCAGTGTTTACACTTAATTTTGTATACCCCTGCTCTGCCTAATACATCTATTGAATCTTTGATGGAGCCTAACGACGATGCCAATTGATTGTGCCTGCTAGAGAAAACTAAGTCCAAGCCAAATTCCCTAAGTCGAGTTTTCAGCTTTTGTGTAATATCTTTATCGAAGGAGACAGACACACGTTTCAGGGGATCAGGTGAATCGGAAAGGGTTGTTTGTGATTTCCTATGAAGAAGTTTTTCCTTTTTTTTGATGATAGCTTGAATTGTCCTCTTTTCGTAACCATTGAGTCTAGAAGTTTCGAAGATATATGCTAATTCTTTGGCTTTTCCGGTTTTATTGAGAGGAAGGGTCAACATTCGGTGGGTCATGTGGTGGAAAGTGGCCATTTTATGTTGGAAAGAGTGGTTTGAAGTGTAAGGGATGACTCTTTGGGTGTTTGTGGGTTTTCTGAAAAATTCAAACTCTAAAGACGATGATTACAATGATTCTCTCACTACCAGAAGGTCGAGGAATGCAAGTTTCCCATCCTTTTCTATTTCATGAGTGAACTTGATGTCTTTGTGGTGATTGTTGATTGCTTGAAGAATTAAGGGAAGATCCTCTTGTTTAACTACGGCGAAGATGTCGTCGACGTATCTCCACCAACGAGTTGGAAGTAATCCTTCCGTTTTTAGGATGGTTTCTAGATTTGCCATAAACAGTTCACAGAGGAATGGGGATAGAGGGTTTCCCATAGGGGCTCCTTTTAGTTGTTTATAGAAAGAACCTCTGAAAGTGAAGTAGTTCTCTTCCATGCAAAGTCGGGTGAGCTTAAGGTACATTCGCACCTTTTGCTTCCATGCTGTATCATCTCCTTGTTTTAAAAGCCAATCTTCTAGAAGGTTAATCGCGTCCTTGATCGGTACGCTAGGGAAAAGGGCGACGAAAGATACCATTACTTCATTTTCATTTATATGACCTGATGAAAGAAGATGTTGTACGAATTCCTGAGAGTTACGAACTGAGCTTGTTGGGAATTGCTCGGAGATACCTTGAAATTCTTTCACTAGCCATTTTGCTAGCCTATGGGCTGGAGATCCTACAGATGAAACAATCTCCCTCATTTCGTTTCCGGGTTTGTGGACTTTTGGGAGGCCTTTAATTCGGGGAAGAATGGGGTTTGGTTCGCGAAGACGGACTGCTGCATCCCCTAGTACTGCTTTACACTCCTTTAGTGTTTTATCCACGTGTTTCACCATGTTTGGTAGGGGGTCTACTCGAAGCTGCCTGTAAGGTCCATTGTTGATTTTTAAAGCCATCTGCATGTCGTAGTCCTCCTTATCCATGATGACGACTTTGTTGCCTTTGTCTGCTTTTAGGTAAAAAACAGGCTTAGACTTTAGTTCCTTGACGATGCGAATTTCCTTTGCGTTGTTGTGTCTTTGTTTTTGTCCGTCCTTAATAATGTTTGAAGTGATAGTCCTGGCTGTGTTTTGTAAAGATGGGGGGGGTGTGTGTGTAATCGCTGTCTCCACGTGGATGATGATCTGCTCCACGTCGGGCTTGGTTGTAACCGCGTATCCTAATCCTTTGTTGAGGAGAGTCAGTTGTTCTTCCGTGAATGCGGTCGTCGATCGGTTGACAACCAGTCCCTTAATGGCGTGGACCATCGGTGTCGTGGTGATGGTGGGTGTAGGTGTGGCTTGTTCCTTGGTGTGATGTGTGGTCCGTGTCTGTTGGGATCCTATTCTTAGCTTGTTGAGTTTCCTATCTAGGACCGTTCGTTTCCTATTCGATTCGCATTCCTCTGCCACCTTGGCTCGGGATAAGAACTCCTGGAATTTTATCGGATACTCTTTGGCTAACTTCAGATGCAGAGAATAGCACTCCAAAGTCTTACGGTCCAATTTGTTGAATAGTCGTTTGATGTGTCTTGATGAATTCGTTCATTTTTGAGTTGGAGGGGTGCAAATCTTAATCCTATGATTATTGGATATTTATATTTTGGTTTTTGATGCTGTCCTTGATGAATTCCGCTTCCATTTTCTTGACGATATTGGTGGGGGTAGATGTCCAAATTTTATTCTTATGTTTTTTTGGTTTTTTTTTTTTTTTGGGGTTTTTTTTATTCAAAGATTCAATAGATGTATTAGGCATTCTTCTATTGAATCTTTGGTGGAGCCTAACGACGCTGCCAATTGATTGTGCCTGCTAGAGAAAACTAAGTCCAAGCCAAATTCCCTAAGTCGAGTTTTCAGCTTTTGTGTAATATCTTTATCGAAGGGGACAGACACACGTTTCAGGGGTTCAGGTGAATCGGAAATGGTTGTTTGTGATTTCCTATGAAGAAGTTTTTCCTTTTTTTTGATGATAGCTTGAATTGTCCTCTTTTCGTAACCGTTGAGTCCAGCAGTTTCGAAGATATATTCTAATTCTTTGGCTTTTCCGGTTTTATTGAGAGGAAGGGTCAACATTCGGTGGATCATGTGGTGGAAAGTGGCCATTTTATGTTGGAAAGAGTTAATGAGTTGGAAGTAATCCTTCCGTTTTTTAGGATGGTTTCTAGATTTGCCATATCAAGCATAATATTTGTTTGGACTCAGGATAGGTTAGGTACAAAAATGTTAGCTGTAGGAACAAGTGTTTGTATTTAGAAAATAGGATAAATACGGCAGGTGGCGAAGGTTTTCTTTCAGTCGAGTATTAGTACACGACACTGAAGAAGTCTGCACATTGTAGACGAAATACGCATATCTGTCAAGATAAGCAATAAAGGTAGTTGGAATTAAATGGATATTACTAATCATTCTTCTTATTTTCTAGTTACAGGTATTCCACTAAACAGCTCACACTCTCCATAATTCATTATTTATACATTTGTATGATTGTGTGGCAAGTACCATAATTTCCTATGCACAGGAAGTCAAGAATGTGAAAAAAAGGGTGCTACAATGGATAGTTTCCTAAATAAATTGAATGAACACGATGAAAGGATCGTCAGTATCTTCCGTAAGTGAAATAAATTGCTTTATAATCATGATTTTTTGTTGCAGCCAGAAATTATCTGCCTTTATTATTCTTTCACGGTGCGGAATTTGAGGATTCGAATGATTGTGCTGTTGTGTGGAACAATATCCTAGTTCCTATTCAAAAGGATATTAAATATGTTTTTAGCGTGTTCGTGCAGTCGTTCTGCGTTCTTACAGCGTACTACTACCCTCAGCGACAAGCAGTTTTTTTTTGTTTATTACTGTTGCTGTAATGGGGGTGGAACAGCTAAGCACGACTGGCACCAAATTCATGCACTGCGTGCAATAGTTTTGATTAATGTTTTTTAATTGAATTTGTTATTGAAATATACGCGCATAAACATACGTGGCAAACATATATTCCGAAAAATATCTCGGCACGTAGATTTAACTAAACATATATATAATTAGAACATTTATTCACAGAATATTCGTATAGAGTGCAGAAAATTTCGGTAAAACTACAAACCAGACCCTTCGAAAATTTACAAATTTATTTGTAAAATAATTACTAGATTATTCGGTGATTGCATTGTACACACTTAGATTTTTTTACAGAAATCTGTAAAAGTTTACCGAATTCTCAACAGCTGAACGTTTGGTAATCTAATTTAACGGATTTCGGTTAAATTTTACAGTTATCTGTAAAAATATTACCGGTTTTTTTTAGCAAACATATTTTTGCATATAAAAAGTAATAAACTATCCATAAAAAAATGAAAATAGTGCCACGAAAAACGCATTCTTGACCCATAAGACTCTGGTGAAAATGCATAAAAAAATTGAAATGATCCATAAAATTCATCACTCGGATCCATATTTTATATAAAATTTAGCAATAAAATGTAAGAAATGTACCGTTATATATCTAGGGCATTATCGTTAAATGTGTACGGATTACTTATAAACATATTGCAAATGATCCATAAAAGGTTCAATAACTTTCCTTAAACTTGTATAATTGATCCATAGAAT
This sequence comes from Aedes koreicus, assembly GCA_024533555.2. Taxonomy (NCBI): domain Eukaryota; kingdom Metazoa; phylum Arthropoda; class Insecta; order Diptera; family Culicidae; genus Aedes; species Aedes koreicus. The sequence goes on from JAHHFK020001322.1 coordinate 636,893, forward strand.
GTAACCTTTGTGCAATTAAATATATTCGCATGTTCCATACAGTATTTGAAATGTTTCATAAATAAATTGCCAATGATCCAAAAAAGAATGAATAAGGAACCATAAGCTTAAAAAAATGATACATAGTAAATCAGCTTTGTTCGCTAAACTATATGGTATTGGGGCACTATTTTTGTTAATTTTGATCCATCAAGATTGTAAATTGATGACATGTCCGTTCTTTTAGGTAACCGGATAAAATAATGCTGCTAAAGAAGGATTGCGGAGTTTTTGCGTAACCATATTGAGGATTGAAGAACTACGGCGGTAGAAAGCGGTCGATGTTTCCGACATCCGAAGTGTTAACATAGCGTAGATTAGATTCCAGGCAAACGACTGATTCAAGCATTTGCCCGGTGTAAGGCAAACGGAGGATGTTTTTTGTAGTTAGGTCCAACGAGCGATAGCGAGTTGGACAGCAAGCGTCTGCCCGGCATAATTGAAATCAAATTTTCTGAAACAACTGTTTAATCAAGTCATAAATTTGACCTGTAGTTCTTTATGTGCAGGAGAGCTCTTTACCAAATTTCTTGACAAACGCAGTTGCGGGGAGATCAAATAATGTTAAGTGCACAAAGTTGGTTTGTTATGAATCATTTTTTAAGATTATGATTTGTTATACAAACTATTAGAGATCATTGGCAATTTATTTATGGAACATTAACAATAATTTATGGATGATATGCACATATGTTAGCGCAGAAATGTTACATTCTGTGGATCAATTTTGCAAGTTTAAGGAAAGTTATTGAACCTTTTAAGTATCATTTGCAATATGTTAATGGGAAATCCGAACAATTATTTATATCAATCCCTTGATATATCGGTTAATTTTTGACATTTTATTGCTACATTCCGTTAAAAGTGTGGATCAAATTGATGAATTTTACTGATCATTTCTATGTTTTTTTGTGGATTTTCAACAGAGTCATTTTTTTATGGATTTTCACCAGAGTCGTATGGGTCAAGAATGCGTTTTTATAGAACGATTTTAAATTTTTTATGGATTATTCTTCAGTTTTAAAGGTGCAAACATAAGGCTGCCGTAGTTTTTTACGTGCACGAGTGCTCTTTACCAAATTTATACATGTTAATAAATTGGAGTTGTAGCGCAGTCAATGATCGATTTCCATGTAGTTAAAATTAAAAAAAAATTTAAACTCAAAATTGGAATAATTCCGGCATAATTTATGGATCATACGTATTATTTAAAGTGCACAAAATTGATTTGCTATGAACCATATTTAGGAGTTTATGGTTCATTTTTCAAACCTTTTATGGATTATTGGCGATTTGTTTATGGAATATTTTCAATAATTTATTGATCATGTGCATATATTTAAGTTCACAAACGTTACATTCTAAGGATCAATTTTACAAGTATAGGGAATGATATTGAACCTTTTATGGAACACTTGTAATATGTTTATGAGTAATCCGTACACTTTTATCGATCATCCCCTAGATATATAACGGTACATTTTTGACATTTTATTGCTAAAATTTATATAAAGTATGGATCACATTGCTTTATTTTATGGATCATTTTAATTTTTTTATGGATACGAATACGTTTTTTATGGAACGAATTTCAATTTTTCATGGATCATTTCTTCAGTTTAATGGTTTAAAAGTTTTACAGATTTCTGTAAAAAAATCTAACTGTGTATGTATACATTTTTTAATTCATGATTTGATACATTAATTTATTAAATAATTCATCTAGTTATTTTATTAGTTTATTCATTGATATGTATATATAAACAAATGTGAAACTGTGAGAGCTCTTTAAACGTGTTTCATGTCTATAGTAACAAAAATATGTGGCAACCTCAACAAATAACAGAGTTTTATTTAAAACTACACACATGTCTGATTGGAAACCATAAGATTGTCTAATCAAAGTCCAATGGAAATTGATATGGGGTGTCGTGTTGTCCGTGACAGATGCATTTCCTAAATCTTAAATCTTAATACTCTATGTATCTTTATTAACAATTCTACCAATCCTTGTGACAATTTATGATACACATCAGCAATCAATAAATTTGATTCAAGTTTTAGGAAATCCATTGTAGTCTAGAATCCGAAATTGAAATTAGTGTAATATAACTATGTTACAGTCACCATAAACCAATGGAGACACATGATAGTTTAGTCGCATATGGGTAAGGCGCAAAAACCCAAATCTTGATAACTTCAAAAACCCAAATCTTGATAACTTCAAAAACATATATCTCAAAAACGAAAAAGGATGCCACTCTAATTTTTTGATGTATTGTTCAAAAAAATATAACATTGCACAGCGCCCTCTGGCCCTCTGACCATGCTAATTGCAAAATACAAATACATTCAATGTTTTTCCACACAAAATTGAAATTTTTCAATGCAGTCATATTTTTTCTTTAAATTTTATAACAAAACACATTCAGATACCCCCCCCCCCCCCCCCACACACCCTACCTCATACATTGAGGTGATGTGATGTGAGGTGATAGGAAGCCACCACCAGTGCAGGATTTGCCTTGGCACACAGTTCCTTCTTATGGCAAGATCAAACTGTACATACCTATAATCTTCACTATTCCGTTGTCTGAAGGGCCAAAAACGGGGGTGTGGACCCGAAAGCAGAAACACTTACATGAAACCCACGGAAAGGATAGAGAGTCTCCTTCCAACGAAACGCTCTTATTACAGGAAATGAACAGTAAGCAATACACATTAGGATTTCCGTCTGGTGGTTTGTCAAAAATAGGGTTAGCAAACTCAGTGTAGACTGTCGGAAGATAATTAGACCTTCGCTGATCTCGATCTGACGATTTCCATCAAGGAAGATATAATTGTCATCCATGACTTGGGCCAGATAACCACGAATCCCTCATCCAGCCTACACTTCGTCTGGCACCCTGTATTCCCCCTTTATCCTTTGTTATTGAATGTATGTATGTAATGTACGTAATAGAATATAATAAATGTATTTACAAAATATAACTGACAGCCAAAATATAACTGACAGGATTGTTACTGCAAAATAAAAATTAGATATGTATTGATATTGATATCTTAATATTCCTGGAAAAACTGAAAAGCAGAGTAGATCAGTCTTTTCAAAAAAGATAAAATTTCAATGAAAAGATATTTTCTTTGTTCTATTTTTTGAGAATCAACAGACTATTCTATAGGTCAAAGGATGCAGTTTTAGTGATCGAGGAGCCTGGTTTGATGATTTCTGAAATAAATGGAATATCCTATCATGATACCACTAAACACATATGTATATTTAAATACAATCCTCTTCTGCTTATAATCACATGCCAGTCTTTTGCCAGTTGAAGTTCAGAAATAGAATTTCAATGAAAATGTTAGGCTGAAATGCTGAAAAACAAATTGAGCGTTAAATTGTCATGCTGCTCCATACTCTAAAACGCAAAGATGTCCCAAAGCGTGCTGAAATTATAATTAAATGATAATGGAAAATATACCCTTGCTTGAACACGATATTGAGTCGCTTCAACTCTCATCCCTATTGCCAAGTTATCAACATTGCCCAGGCTACGCCAACCAGCTTCTCCATGCTGAAATGCTAAAAAAATATGTACTACAGTAGAAAAACTAATTAATGTGATATAACCACAATGGAACTGACTCTTAGCTTAGGGTCTTGACAGAGAATCCCTACTGAGCCCTTGCGTCAAGCTGGCCCGTTCAGCGCAAGGGTCCTAGCTCATACATTGAGGTACCAACAACCCTACTATAAATACAAGATCTACTGTGATGTTCCCTTCAAGTCGAACACTCGACACTGAAGAAGTCTGTAAGTCACAGACAAAATAGGCCTATCTGTCAAAAGATAAGCTTTCTCTAGTGGACTTTAAAGGAATTTGCTCGCGTTTACTAGTGATAATTTGAAAAAAGTGTTTCAATGTTTTTTTTTTCTTTTTAAAAAGTGATCAAATGAAGTGTTAGTTTTAAATTCTTCTAGTTTCCCAATTTAAATTGTGTTCAATTATCTTTCATTTGGCATTGCAACATTTGAAATCAGCTCAGTGGTTCAAAAGATATTATTTCTTGAAAAAAGTGATTTTCGAAAAATTGTGTGTCGAAAAATTGGATTTTTGTAACCTCTTTAAAGTGGAAATGGTTACCCTAATAAAAAAAATAAAAAAATATCTGTGTAATACTTTGTGATAAGGAACAAAACTACCAATTTTCACCAAAATTCTGAGACCCACTATTCGGTATTTTATGGAATGGCTGTATGTATGTGTATTCGTTTATTTATTTATTTGTTTATTAACTTATTATTTATTCTATTATACCCTTCTTTTTTTGTTGTTCAATTTATTTGTCTCCGTATTTATTTAGTTATTTATTTATTTATTTATTCATATATGAAGTTATTTAATTATATACTTTTATATTCAATAATCTCTTAATTTAAGTTCTTATTTATCATTCATTTGTTTTCATACTTATTTGTTTATTTATTTTGGTTCTGGTTTTTAACTTATTGAGCTTTATATATGTTATATAATATATTTTAGTTTTCTAGTATAGTTGTTCATTGTTCTAATTTATTTATTAATTTATTAGTATCAATGATTATAACTATAATTATTAATCATTATTTTTTATCTTTATTCTTCACTTTTTTATTTGCAGTGGACAATACAATTCGAGCAAAGTCAAATTTTTATACAAAATTGACATATTTGGAAGCTTGTCTTTTATTTTTCTATAAAGCCAATTCGCTGAAACTTTGGCTATAGCCTAGAAATTTCCATCTGTAACAAAATGACTTGTACATCTTAAATCAAAATACAGATCCTTAAATTCAAGCACTATTAATTCCAGTTAAAATGTTTCATATAAAGTTTGCGGTCAGAGGTGGACTAGTGTCCGTTAAGTTTGAAACGTTTAACGCCCAGGAAAGTACTTAAGCTTTTTAATTTTCAAGCCTTCTAAATATTCTTCTTTAGTATGTAAAGTATTGCAAACTTCATAAGGTAGAAGTTTCATAAGCCATAAATGTTGCAATTTAATGGATTTGCTGCGTATGATTATTGTACTCGAAAAAATGCAACAGGGAAAACCGAGCATCAAAAATTTAAAACTTGGATATTTTTGAAACTCTCAGGGATTAATTAATCACATATTAGCTATGTTATTGCAAGGCTGGATTTTCACGACCGCTTCCATATTTTTTGTTGAAGCACTTCTTGCATAGAAGCCATTTATATAACCACTTGACAGATTATGATTTTGCACATACAAACATTACACTCTAAACTAGTTTAAAACAAAATTTCATCAATTTTTACTCATGCAATAAAAAGTTATACACAAAAGAAATCGGTTTTTTCGAGTACAATCTTTTAGTTGTGACATTTTCAAAGACGTACTGTGAATTAAAAAGCGGTTTTTCTATACTCTAGTGAAAATAATTCATTTTGCAATTTTCAGGTATGAGTGCTTCAGAAGCATTCTGGAAACATGCAGACATTTTTACGAGAATACGGCGATGCTTATTGAATTAAGCTCTATAAACAATTGGTTTAAAGCTCTAAGAAACTTGCCACAAACTTTTTAGGCTTTTGTACATTGAGGTACGCTCTGCAAATTTATGTTCTGCGAAAGATACTGAGTTGAGAGCAAGCAATGAGCTTAAAATGTAAAGAAAGAAAATGAATTAGCATTTCCATAAGCACGGCATTTGTATTTCACTGATAAATTCATGGTTCCGCATTATGCATGATTGCACAGCAATCATTGCGATAATGTTGAGCAAACCTATCTAATATAGTAGATGTGCTTGAAAAAGCACTGGGACAAAATGAAAAGGCATCAATGGAAGACTTACTAACGAAGGGTGTTCGCTGGTGGTTGATGCAGCATTCCTCATCGCGAAAAGCAGAAAACTCAAAAAGGACATGCGATAAGCAGGTGCTTTACCGCACATCGGATCGAGCTACTTTTTGTATTTCACGCTCAACATCATCATGCTACAGAAGGTAGACCAAACGAGTTATGGCATAGTTAACTGAATTGGTTCTAACTGTTGCTTCTCAATTCGAACGATGCATATTGTGATGTTTTATGATTTGCATGATGCTGAACCTGGATTGATGCTGACTAGTGCAATAACAGTACGATCTTGATCGATTCAGTAGTATTAGATGCTGCCATTGTAAGTTTTACAAAAACTTGAAAAACTGATAAAGTGTTTCATGGATACGAATCAACTGGCTATACTGTTTATGTTGACATTGACATTAAATAAATGTCCACTGATGAGTAGGTACCCACAATTCCCAGTGGCCAAATGCAACATTGTAGCATTTTAATACTCAGCAGGGTAATAATTTGCATTCACCGATATCTTATTTTCATGATTCATTTTTCACAGAATCATATAATTTCATTAATGATCACTACATAGCAGTATCGTAGCGAGGGGATATAGACGGTGGTGCGATGTTACATCGCTCCTAAAGCAAATTTCATAAAATTCTGCAAAAAATCCTGATTACGTAACTGTCACATACTTAATGAACTGCATTTATTTTATGATCCATAATTGAAAGAGCCAAACTGTAGAACGGGAGGTAAAAAATCGTATGAATAGCAATAACCAAATTATTGGTTATCATTAAGTGTTCATCTTTATGTTTCCTTCGATTGGTTATAGATTAAGCATCAGATGGTAGTAAAGACTTTGTATAAGTTGGTGCGTTGGATTTCTGAAGGGATCATTACTCTTAAGTGTTAGTTTTGACCCAGTATAGCAGAATGAACAGAAGAACATACCTTGAATGTCAATATGATATTCAAGGTTATGCTTTTGCTTTATGTTATAGGCTACAACTGAAGCCAGTGTTTCGTCGGTACTCTACATTGTTTTCAATTTTAGGAAGTTAAGAAAATTTTAAAGCCAAATTTTGTTTGACCTAATAAGGAATTGGAACACATTTTAACAATGAACGTTATAAAATATTATCGTAACAAAGTGATATTTGACGTAGAAGTTTATGCTATTGTTTCAGAAATATCCAGACTTCAGCACACCGTCTTATGACGGTGTATTTCAATATTGAAACCCGTCCAGCAAGTGATTGTTTCCTCGTGCAGGTTATTTAACTATTCTGTAGACTAAGATAATTGACACTTGTTATTCATGAACAGTAAACATGAATAAATTATAAAGTCGTAGGGAAGCGAGTTACTGTAACAGCACAGCTTCATCGCGCATTCGTTTCGCCTTAAGCGCTGGTAGCGATATTATAAAGACACACACGCCCATGTGTACAGAGTTGTATTTTTTTTACTTTTCCTGATGGATCTGCTTCTTCCACTTTTGTTGAAGTACTGCACTTTTTCGAATTGACAACGGCGGAGATGGCTTCGTGTAACAAAAAGTGTGTATCCTGCACCTACATTGACGCGATGTTTCATTCACGCCATACGCTAACGGCGAATATCCTGTACCGTGCTGCTGTAGCTGTTTGGAGATGATTTTCCATAGAACATTATGGGTAGTAGGAGTAATATGGACATCACATATATTACATATGATGTGTATTTGAAAATTTCTAATGGATAATTAACTATTTGAAAGGATTAGAGGACTATGGTTGCTATATTTATAGTCTACCGCTGGCCATGTTTATTCCATTTAACAGCAGAGTGTCAAACTATATGATTTATTGAAAAAATGTTCAAAAATATCAAGTTATATTTAACCTGCCAAGTGCATATCGCCCACCAGTCCCCAATCAGCGGCAAGTGGGTGCATGCCACAAAGCGATTTCTCTTTTCCTGCTGACACTTAGTATTCGCTTCCAAGCATGTGATGAAGCATAACGAGCTGTATTCTATAGAAACGTTAAGTTGCGGAAAGTTAGAAGTAAGTGTTAGAGGCAAGGTAAAAAGTATAACTTGATTTAACAGATTGCCAGATTTATTAAATTTACTTCTTTTTTTATATTCATTTAAATGGGTTAATGAAGGGACTAAAATAGGATAACTTCAGTTGATATAATGGGATAGTTTTTCTACACTAGCACTTATACATAACTTCATTACAATTTCTCTTTGTTCTCATTTTATTATACACACTACCAAATTGTCATGTAAATTTCTGTCCTATGAGACCGACACATGCAAGCGTCCTTTAACCCACAAGAATGAGTTGAAAAAGATGAGAAAATAAATTCAGCCAAACTCATCTTTTGTCGACTTGCCTGTGTGTCAGTTTCATGGGACGTAATTTTACACAAAATCTTTCTTTACGTTCCCTGACTTTTTACAAACATGAATTACGTCTGGTGTAAAATTCATAATTTCTAAGTGTGTAGTATTTATAATTAATGAAATACTCCCGCTTTTCAAGACTTCGCAATAGGAACGCAAATGAACCCCTGCCTAACAGTTATACCACCCTGGACCCTTGGTTAAAATTTGAGCCACACTGGGAGGCTTCGCCAACTCGCTCCAACGTTTGCAGGTTTCTGGGTACTTGTACAGGATTCTGAGAAAATACCTCCAGAATCGGGTACTGGTTTACAATACAGAAGCGGGTCAGAAACGTGTTCAAATCACCGCAGGAGCTCCGCAAGGTTGCACCCTGAGCCGGGTGCTCTGGAACACGATGTATGACGAAGTGTTCCGACTAACGTTCCTCAACGGTTTAAAGATTGTCGGTTTCGCGGACGACATCACCCTAGAATTCTATGGTGAATCCATAGAAGAGGTTGAGTTAACGGCCATACACTCCATTGGCATAGTGGAAGGATGGATGCGCTCCAGAAAACTTGAGTTAGCCCATCACAAATCGGAGATTACTGTGGTCAACAACAGAACTTCGGACCAACAAGCGACGCTAGTGCAGGCAACTGCACACTCACCTCAAAGTGGTCCCTGGGGTACTTGGGGGTTATGATCGACGATAAGCTGTCTTTTATTAGCCACGCCGATTACGAGGTGGTAGAGGGAATGAAATAAGTCCATAAAAGCTCAGTGGACCCACCGACTAATTCCGGATTAATGGGCCGGTCGGTGACATGGTGAAGTACAAGTAGTATTTGCATAAGTACGGGCACGCCAAGTTCTCCGCGTGTTCCGGGTGCGCGGATGCAGAGAAAACCGCAGAACAAGTGTTTTTTGATGTCCTCGCTTCGACGGCGCGAGAAACGACATGATGATCGTGATGCAACCCCGGGTAACCTTGTTCAGAGAATGTGTTAAGACCGGGACATCTGGAACGCTGTAAGTGCAGTGGCCTCTTAGATTGTCCTTGAGCTCCTGTAAAGATGGCGTAACGATCCCGATCACCATACTGCAACTGTCAGCCAGACATCACTTAAACTGCTAATAACATTATAACACAAGTTTATGAGCATAACATTTTCTTTGAGAATCTCAGGCTTCACGGTACTTGAACACTTACAACGCCACATAACGGTAAAAATCTGAATCCGTGGTCTTTCGCCATTCATTTTGATGATTTTTTCCATACAATTTTTAACCCGCTTTGCAAGACGCCAGAGACGGCCTCTTGTGGTAGAGTACCATCTCTGCCGTCACCAAAGACAATATAGCATTCACCTTTGACTTACCTTTACGGAAGCCAAACTAGTTGTTTGACAGACCAACTTTACGCTCCTTGTATTTCGACAGCCTGACGAGGATTACCCTCCTAAGCATCTTACCCGCCGTGTCCAACAGACATATCGGTCGACGCGACGATGGATCACCTGGTGGCTTCCCTGTCTTGGGTAGCAATACGAGGATCGAGCGTTTCCAGGTGTCCGGGAAGGCAGCCTCGTCCAGACATCTCTGCATTACCACCCTGAACATTTCGGGAGCTAGCAAAATAGCCGTCTTGATGACCAGATTCGGTATACCGTCTGGTCCTGGCGCTTTATTCACATTGAGCGACTTTCCTTTCACGATGAGTTCATCGTTCCTTACCCGGCCTCCGCGGTGCCGATATCATTCCCCAAGTGATTGTGGATTTTCGACGTGGTTGTACCATAATCTCAAGATATTACCATTGCATTAATTTCCTCAGCTACGTGCGTTTCCATCCTGATCGGGATGGAAAAAGTCGGGTACCGCCACCAGCTTTCAGACAGTGGTGCTACATTGAAAATTGTGAAATCATTCTACAAAATTGAATACCTTTCTTATTTTAAACTCGAATCAAGCACGGTTTGTTTCAAATGCTCCATAAAAGAGTACCACGTGGTTTCAAGGCGTCTCCGATTTCTATACTCAACTCTGAAGAAGCGGTTTTGAAGAAAAACGGAAAATACTAAGGGCTGTATCGAAAATAAATTATCAACATAATTTTCTTTCAAATCATATAAACAAATGATATTTTATTCAAACAAATGGATGATTCTTTATTGTACGGGATTGAACTTGAACATTGTGAAGGCGAATGAAATTAATATTATTCTCTCACAAATTTGGGAATTTTCGATCGAACACTTTTCATCAAGTTCCGGACAAGTGTTTCATCACATTTTTTGGACGCCTTAGCCCAAATGTTTTTGAACTCTCAGCTTCTTTCCCAGTCTCTTTGAATCATTTAAACAAATGATATTTTATTCAAACAAATGGATGATTCTTTATTGTACGGGATTGAAATTGAGCATTGTGAAGACGAATGAAATTAATATTATTCTTTCAAAAATTTGGGAATTTTCGATCGAACACTTTTTTTAAAGTTTCGGACAAGTGTTTCATCACATTTTTTGGACGCCTTAGCCCAAATGTTTTTGAACTCTCAACTTCTTTCCCAGTCTTTTTGAATACCGTTAGATGGGCCGAAACTGAGGGCAATTTGGCGGTTGATGTCTTTCTCAACGGAATCTGTACCCTTTTCCAGGAGCCAATTGAGAGTTGTCCTGCCCAAAACAGTGGAGGGGTACTATGCTCCTGATATAAGGGCAGCAACCTCTTCTGCAAACACTCAGATCGAGAGATTTCCGCATTGATTGTTCCGGGAGTATAAAAAATGGTAGACTTCATACCCCAGGAACGTATTGCTTGCCATACCAGAACTTTTCAACCAAACTTATCCAATTGAATCGACATGCCTGCATCGCTTATATCCTCCTCTACGACGGCAGTGTAATATTTTGGACCTGGGAGGGTTTTTGAGTCCTGTTTGACATAGGCTTCGTCGTTATCAAAATACATGCATCCGGTCGCTGCAAAACTCGCGAATACAATTTCCGGAACCTTGTTGCTGCGCGTTGCTTCTGTTCTACACTTTGTTTGGCGATTTTCCGCTTCTTGTAGGTCTTCAGGTTGTTCTGTGGCTTGATGCGTTGAATCATTCCAAAGCTGGTTCCCGCTTTATTGGCCAAATTACGTATCGACATTGATTTGTTCTTCCGAATTAGAGCTACCACTTTCTGATCTAGTTTAAGGTTGGAAGATCCGGGTTTTCTACCTCTTCCTGACAGTTCATCCAAAGAACAGTGTTCCCCAAACTTGGTTATGGTGGATTTTACACTCGCGTGATGAATTGCAAAGTTCAAAGTGCATAGTTACACCCTTTTCACTTAGCCTTGTGTCCAAAACCTTTATTTTCACATTTTGAAAACGAAGAAACAAGTAAACAAACGAAAGATGACTGTCAATGATGAACACATTAAAACCATCACAAATACACGTGTTCAACGGAAATGTACGTGGATAGCTTATTTTCGATACATCCCTTACTTTCTCCATACGGAAAAGTGGAAATCCCATCTTAAACTTAAAGTCGATAGTCGTCAAGGTAAACAATTGTTCAAAAACTGAAACTTATGAGGGATGGTTTTTTGAAAAAAATACAACCATAGTTGACGAAGATGGTTAGTTTTTTTTTCGTTTGAAAATGTACATAGCTGACTATCCTTGGAAACGTGAAGCCCCAAAAAAAATTTAACAAAGCAAAGTAGTACCCGGCAGAACCTGGAATGGAATAAAGAGAAGACTAAACAACAGACTCGTCGATTGCGGACAAGGAAGAAGAAGAAGAAGCAGAAGAGGGAGAGAGAGAGAGGGGGGGAGGCTTTTGGGACGAATCAATGCTGGGTGACTGTTGGTTTCTAGTTAGAGAAACCAAAACGACGCATAAACGACAAAGCTCAAGTTTGAATCATTTTTAAGTTGTTATGAACTTATTTTTAAGAAATTTGCCTATAGTGCTCAAGAATGACAAAAAACGGTGTGTGTGTGTGTGTGTGTGTGTGTGTGTGTGTGTGTGTGTGTGTGTGTGTGTGTGTGAGAGAGAGAGAGAGAGAGAGAGAGAGAGAGAGAGAGAGAGAGAGAGAGAGAGAGAGAGAGAGAGAGAGAGAGAGAGAGAGAGAGAGAGAGAGAGAGAGAGAGAGAGAGAGAGAGAGAGAGAGAGAGAGAGAGAGAGAGAGAGAGAGAGAGAGAGATGGGCGTATTTCTTTCGAATTTATGTTTTTCCCGCATTTCTGCACTTTTTCCAAAAACCAGCCTAACTTCCTCATTTTTCGCCCGATTTTCACCATTGAGCCCTTTTTTCTTGCATTTTTTCTTTGGCTTTAAGCTACACATGCAATATATTTTTTTGTTGCCGTTATTTTGGTTAATCATATGTTTAGCACAATTTTTTTTACAAATCTTCAAAAAAAAAACTAAAAAATTTTTATTTTTTTTAAAAGCGGGGGAAATTTTTCTTTTTGAAAAAATTTGTGTGGGGAAAAGGTGGGTTTTAATTTTGTTTGTTTTTTTTTGGGAAAAAATTTTTTGGAATTGGGGCACAGGGGGTGGGGTTTTTTTTTTTTAAATTTATTTTTTTTTTTTTTTTTTTTTAAAAAATTTTTTTTTTTCTTTTTTTAAAAAATTTTTTTTTTTTTTTTTTTTTTTTTTTGTTTTTTTTTTTTTCTTTTTATTTTTGAAGATAAATGATGTTCCTCGTTTCGTGTTTTTTAATAATTTTGTTTTTTTTTGTCCTCCGCTGTTTTTTTTTTTTTTTTTATTTATCCCGCCGGGCGGGGTGATATAAAAATAAAAAAAAATTTGTTTCGTCCAGGGTTTGACTAGGCCCTACGTTGTGATTTAATTTTGCTTCTGAGAACGACGATGACGAACGGAAGAAAACAGCGGACTACTTTGTCGATGCTAATTTATTACCACCGAGAGGCAGCGTGCCAGCTCGGTGGGTATGAACAAGACGATAACACCACAAGAACACCAACTAAACTATATGGGGCGATGTGTCCCTTTTATAGGGGACACGAAGTACGGATCAATAGTGCCGTGCGCACCGCATCATTACAATGGTGCTTAGATACGGCGCGCCGACAGTGATATTTCACGCTGCCCACTTGAGCTACAATAATAGCATCAGGCTGTTTGCCTGCTAGCCGCTCTCAAATGGGTGGAAACAATACACGCTCCTGGGGGGACGCGTGTCTGGTGCTATTCAACCAACAGCAAGCACGCTGTGTGCTGTTTGAGATCGAACATACCGACGCCCGAAAACGAATGTTTTCCAATTGGGCTCGGGGGTGGGTTGTGGTGGGTGGGGGGGGGGGGGGGGAATTTTTTGTTGGGAGTCGTTTTGGCGGTGGGGGGGGTTGATGGTTTCTATGTGGATGACGGTCGGGGTCCAATGATGACGCTTGGGTCCAAAGATGACGCTAGGGTCCAAATGATGACGCTCGGGTCCAAAAGGGTGGATGCTTCGATCCGGCTGGTGGATGCTACGATCCGGCTGGTGGATGCTACGATCCGGCTGGTGGATGCTACGATCCGGCTGGTAGATGCTACGATCCGGTGGGTGAACGCTGTGGTTCCATCGATTGGACGCTTCGATCCAATGGGTGGACGCGACGGTCCAGCAGGGGGACGCTTCGGTCCTACTGGGTGGATGGTCCGACGGGTGGATGTGACGATCCGGCAGGCGGACGCTACGGTCCGGCAGGTGAACGCTACGGTTCGCCATGTGGACGCTACGGTCCGGCAGATGGACGCTACGGTCCGGCAGATGGACGCTACGGTCCGGCAGTGGGACGCACGGTCCAAAACGGATGGACGCTCAGGTCCAATGCGAGTGATGTTGGCGATGGTCCGATCATCCACGTTGTCCAAACGTTCCTCAGGGGTGTCCGATATCCTGGTCACGGCACCAATGTTTCGTCCAGGGTTTGACTAGGCCCTACGTTGTGATTTAATTTTGCTTCTGAGAACGACGATGACGAACGGAAGAAAACAGCGGACTACTTTGTCGATGCTAATTTATTACCACCGAGAGGCAGCGTGCCAGCTCGGTGGGTATGAACAAGACGATAACACCACAAGAACACCAACTAAACTATATGGGGCGATGTGTCCCTTTTATAGGGGACACGAAGTACGGATCAATAGTGCCGTGCGCACCGCATCATTACAATGGTGCTTAGATACGGCGCGCCGACAGTGATATTTCACGCTGCCCACTTGAGCTACAATAGCATCAGGCTGTTTGCCTGCTAGCCACTCTCAAATGGGTGGAAACAATACACGCTCCTGGGGGGACGCGTGTCTGGTGCTATTCAACCAACAGCAAGCACGCTGTGTGCTGTTTGAGATCGAACACAGGTTCATTGGTGGTCCACCGTTATGTGACCAGTGACTGTGAATCATATCATTTATTGAAATTAGTAAGAAGGGTCAGATCTTAAACCATAGGTGGATCAATTTCGGATATATTCAATTGGTATTTTGTTTCAAATTTTGTTTGTTTCAAAATCTCCCATACTTTAGCTCTAAATTTTTTTTTCGGCAACAAACTTGGAATAAATGCAAAGCATAGAAACCTCCGGCACATACTATAGTTGAATGGTTGCCCATACACCATGATTGCCTCTCACACCTATCGGGATGGCAACGTGTTGCCAATCGGTGTCGAAACGTCCTATCCTCGGTCCTTGTAATAGCGGCGGATCAAGGATGGATGAAGAAGACAAGCAAATGGAATTGAAAATTAGAAGACGAAGTTAATTAAATTAATTAGCAATTTGCGTCATTTGTGTGGAAGATCATTATTGATATACGGATATATGTGTGTGTGTGGTTCATTTACTAGCACAGCAGAAACGAGGACGACGATGTCTGTGGCAATGATGATGAGAAAGAGACGACAGTGACAATGGCGGCGGTGACGGACGGTGACGACGACGCTGACAGCAGCGATGTTGATACCTACTCAGAAAATGGGGAAATGTGAACTGGAGATGAATGGTCTGGAAAGAGGTGTGAGTTTGCGTTCATTTGGGTTGCTCGATTGGGCGAGGGTGTTGGCTTTGCGCAAAAGGGTGGATTTTAATTAACGAGATGAATGTTGGAATTGTAGACGTGAAACTGACTTTTCCAACGGATTCCCCATAGCAAACCTCCTGACAGGACAGTGAGCATTACACCGGCGCAGGTATACTTTCAGTAATTATAGTGAATCCGTCCCGGCATCCCAATTATGCCATGGTCGTTAGCGAAAGTTTTGTTCAAGCAGCAAGAACGATGTCAAATGACTATGGTTTACTATTGCATAAAGTCACTGTCACCGCAATAATCGGATTGATATGATGATAGTGAGCCAACTTTTAATTAGCAACTTTTCGAATTAAATTACATTGCACTGAAACATAAGCCTCAATTATCACTTCACAATGTTATAATTAATCCTAAACTGGCGTGTAAAGCACACTGGGGCAAGTTGCTGTTTTTGTGTCAACGTTGCACTTTGCGAAGCCCATGGTTTTAGCATCGAAAGATTTCTGAAAACATTTTCTTTCGTGGAAAATATTAAAAATAAACAAGATAAATGTCAAAGTTCTTCTGTTTTTAAAAGTTTGGTATCTTGTGTGAGTTGAAATCAATTTCAGAGACTTTGAGTTGTTTTTGTTCTATCATTTAATATTCTCATGTAAGAGCTTTTTTCATGAATGAAGTAACGGAAAATGAACGTTTACGCATCGCACGACGAAAACATAGCGAACTTGTTCGAATTTAGAACAAAGTTGTTTGAAATTAAAAAAAAAACTTCTGACCGATTTTGGGTGTTTCGGATTCAAACCATTTCCTTACACCCCTTAATTAAGGGCGCCGAAATCTTTCCCAGGGTTAGCTACCTGTCACCAACCAACCACCGGATTCCACAGTTGGCAGCCAATTTCATTTCACTTCGGTCGGCTGGACCATCTCCGGGGAAACTTTTACCTCCTTCGGGGGTGGCAGTATACTTTTATACCCAGCAGTTTTTCATTTCATTTATTAAAACTCTCCGCTTTTGCTCATTATGATTTGCATCGTTCTTTTCTCGTCCGCAAGCTCTTCCATTTTTGTGTCGTTTTCTGAAGAAGCGCAAAAACCTCGTAATTGTTATTGTTTCCCCAAGTCGTTATAATTATTCCACACAGCAGAATCTTGTTAGCGGGCGGCTAGTTGTGGGTGGAAAAATAACAGTACAGACGTTACGATTGTCGGAAAAGGGAAAAAATACGAAAGGTCATTGGTTTATTTGTTTTTCATCACATGATACTTAGCTATTTTAAATATTACTTGGAATTCACGGTGTCAAATATATAAGATTGTTGTCGTTGAAAATCGTTGGTTGAACTATTGTTTGTGATTGCTAGAATTTTTGCAATGTTTCTTTTTTAAATTCACCGTAAACCTTAAACCTTCTCATATTACCTCTTGACAGCAAAAACAGAACATTCTCTAACAATCTCTGTTTAAAAAGAATCAGTTCAATTGTTTATAATAGCTGGTGGTGGGAAATATTATTTTGTCTTGTTTGTTAAATTTGAATAGTAACAATTAATAAACAATAAAATTATCTTGTTCGATGATTTTCTTTTATTGTTCATTTCTGTGGGATCAGGCATCCAGTTCCTGTGTACACTACTGACGGTTAACAATGGTAAGCCAGCCCTGAGTTATATTCAGCAAAAATCCAATTAAAAGTATTGTATCAGACTTGGTTAATTAGCTTTTACACCCCAAACCTTAATTTAATTCATTTAAGGAAATTTTGTGATACCAACTCATTCTACCATTTCTCCGTAGCCTTGACCGACCTAGACAGGGATGTTTTTATTCCACTCTCTTAAAATCCAAGCGGCCTCATCATTGCCATCAAATTAACCAACGTTTTCGACGACGCCGACGCCGATGCAGCGATGTTTCGTTGAGCAAACGTTGCTCTCCGCTCTTGTGTTGCTGGTTATGTATCACCCCTAGACTGTGAGTACATTAAATGTGACAATAGAGAAAAACTTCGCGGAAAAAATCAACCACCGAAAAAGGATAACGCTGCCGAGCATAGAATAGCAGATCACAATATAAAAGCAGAAAAATAAAGTGTGTTTTAGTGGAAAACATCCAAATTCGACCACCGTGGCTGATCCCGGTCTGGAAAGCGAAACGGTGAAAGTATAAACAACTTGCCCATCTGCTGCCACGAGCATGGGTGGTGTTGCGAAGTTGGCGAGAATACATTCGTAGATGCTAATGGAGGGATTAACGAAGTGCGCGCTTCTTTATTCAATGAAGTAATCTGTGAAATGGAATATAAATGAATAACTGAATCTCGGTGATAGTGAGTGATTTGATGGCAGTTAGTGAATTGATTCAGTGAAAATTACTTTCAGAGCGAAACAATGCCTTGAATGTCAATAATCGTAAACATTTATGGACGGCAGTCGTAAAGCACAGATGTTTAAGAGAAAGTAACGTTGGATAACTCTTAATGCAAAATTCTACAAAAATATACTCAGCAAAAGATCGTAAAAATTTTTTGTTGGTTTTTTTTATAATTCCCCAAAAAAGGGGTGGGGAAATTTTTTATTCATATTTTTTTTTTTTTTCCCTCGTTTTAATGTATATTTTTTTTTTTAATATTTTGTTTTGTTTAAAAAAAAAGTGGAATTTTTTTTTTTTTTTTGAACACTCTTTTTTTTTTTTTTTTTTCTTTTTTTGTTTGTTTTTTTTTTGAAAAAATATTTTCTTTTTTGGGGGGTGGTTTAACGTATGCATTAAAAAAAATGGACAAAACTTCCCGATTTTTCATGGGTTTACCTTCACCTGCACTGACGAAACTACCCATGTAGCATCAATCATAGTAACCCATGAGCCAGCAAACAAAATTTCACAGCTCTATCACTCGAACTCTAACCGTGATGGCAAAAACAGTGAAGCAACTCCGTTCAGAAGTGTGCGCGTTCAAAGAACGGCACCCCGCCGCGTCGAAAACGGACATCATGTGGCACTTTGTGAACGCCGGATACGTCCGTTCCGGCATCTACAACATCTTGGCACTATTAGACAACAATCCGAGCATCGAAGGAAAGCTCGGTTCCGGACGGCCGACAACCCTGAGCGACAAGAAGCTCCAAAGGATGCTGAAGAGGAAGACCGAGGGAAAAGTAGCTACATCGCTGCATGCGCTTGGCTGGGAGGTTGGTTCAACCGGCCAAACAGTGAAAAAGTACCTGGCAAACATGAACATACATGTCAGGAAGCGGAAGTCGCGTCCAATGGTTTCGGAGCTGCAGACAATGACGCAGCGGTAGCGGCTGAATAAGATGGTCAACTCGATTTTCCCGGCAAATCGCGACGTGGCGGTGGTGATGGACGACGAGACCTATCTCACCTTGGATGGCAACGACTGGCAGGACACTTCGTATTTTACTTCCCCCACGAAGGAAGTGAGCTCCGAGGTGAAGTCCATTCTACACATCAAGTTCCCCAAGAAGGTGCTGCTGTGGCTGACAATCAGCGAGAAGGGGATGTCAAAGCTGCTTTTCTCTCGCTCCGGACTGGCCGTGAACGGGAAAATTTATAGTACGAAATGCCTGCCAGAAGTTGTGTCGTTCATCAAGAAATACCATAAGGTCGAAGACGCGGTGTTCTGGCTGGATCTGGCGTCGGCCCACCACTCGAAGCGATCGTTGGAGGAGATGGAGCGGCTGAATATCGATGTGGTACCCAAG
The DNA here is from genome assembly GCA_024533555.2 of Aedes koreicus. Taxonomy (NCBI): domain Eukaryota; kingdom Metazoa; phylum Arthropoda; class Insecta; order Diptera; family Culicidae; genus Aedes; species Aedes koreicus. The sequence continues at coordinate 655,933 of JAHHFK020001322.1, forward strand.
TCGGCGAACCCGCCCAACGTCCCCCAGCTGCGTCCCATCGAGAATTTCTGGGCCAACCTGAAGCGTAAGATCTACTCCAACAATTTTGTCACGAAAACTGAGGAGGAACTGATAAATAAAACGAAGAAAGAACTCAAAAACATACCTACACGCATGTTTTTGTCTGCCATGGTGAATGTTCTGGTTAACTGCCGGAAGGCCGCTCGCAAGGGCGTAGATTTTTTTTGCAAGTAAGCTTGAATAATTATCTGCCATGGGAAATTGATCAAAAGCAACTATCTGTCTTAGCTTTTTTTATCACCATCCGAAAAAAGTTCATTTTTTTAATGCAAACGTTATTTGTTTGAAAGTTTTTTTTTAAATCCGACAAGTTTTTGTGTTTCTTCGCATTTCACCATGAATATTTTTGATGACCATAGAGTTTGTTTGAAAATTTGTGTTTCCAACGAAACTGTGCGGAATCGTTGAAAATGAAGTTTTTTTTTTTTTTTAATTTTTGGGTAATTTTGTTTTGGGGGGTTGGGGGGGGATTTTGGTTTTTCCGGCCAAGGGGGAGGAAAAAAAAAAAAAGGTGGGGTGGGTTTTTTTTCCCTTTTTTGGGGGGTTTTGGTGGGCGTGGTGTTTTTTTTTTTTACGATGAAGGTCGCGGAACAGAGTTTTCATCGTAAGCGCTCCTTTGGATGCCTGGACGGCATCCAAAATCTGAGGTGGCGAGGCACTTTTTGAGGAAGGGCCACAAGAAGTCTACGATTTATAACATGATCGCTAGGTTCTACGCTGGAGGGCCAATGGTCAACACTAAACATAAAAAACGGGCCGACCGAGCGGAATAAGCACTGCCAAGCCGACAAAATTGAAAGCTGCCGCCAAGAACAAGATTGGTGCCAGCACCAGGAAGCTGGCCGAGAAGTTCAACACGTCGCAGAGCACGATGGTAAGAATCCTGAAGGCGAATTATGAAACGTTACAAGCGAGCATCCAGACCGAAGTACAAGCAGCTGCAGGAAATTATGGGGGAAGTGCAGAAAGCTACGTCGTAAGTACTTTGCGTCTTGCGTCACCATCGTTATAAATGACGAGAAGTACTTTACGTTCTCGAACAGTTCAACCGCTGGGAGCGGGGTTCTATACCGACAAGTTGGACACTTCACTCGATAAGGCTAGTTATGCCAGATAAGCCACGTTTGAGCCCGTGGCTTCAAGTGCACCAGAGAACTAAGATACTCAGATTCATTAACATTTACCAGGAACGATCGATCATTGAGTCGGTCTGATACAGTTCCTCAAGTCCAACGCTTTACGGCTTCTGAATTAAGTTGCGCGTAGACTGGTGAACCAATATGTAGCTCGGGTAGTTGGCGTGATTTCCTGTAGTAATGGAATTTTGTTCACCAACGATTTACTTCAATCTTAGCTGGAATATTCTCCTCTACTTTCGAGAGCAAATTCGTTGCTTCGGGACAAAAGTCGAGCTGCCGCGCTTGAACCAATTTTATTTGGTATGTTGCGCCAATACAGCAGTGTATACCAAAAATCAGAAGTACTTTCATCCGCCTTTTTCATCAAGTAATTGGCAATTTTCACCGTTGACTCCACTTTTCGAATGGCCTGTTGATGATGCAGTGCCGACGTAGCCAACTCAAAGTCCCAGTCAGCTGCAAAACTGGCCATTTCCGGGTTTGCGAAATTGGTTTCATATTCGGAGCTGGTATGCCCTCTGATGACAATTTCTACTTGCTCTACCGCTTAGCAGTTGCTGCTATCTTCAGCTTCGACGCCTGCACCCAGTTTTCAATTATGCCGATTGTTTCGGATGCCAGCACTTCCACTTCTTCCAAGGTTTCGCCAGTCACTGACAATACGATGTCGTCCGCAAAGCCAACGTTCACTACGCCTTTGGGAAGCTTCAGCGTTAGCACTCCATTGTACATCCCGTTCCAATCCCGGGCCAATGATAAAACCTTGCAGAACTGCGGCCGTGATGTTCACCGATTTCCACCTTATGAAGGTTTTCAGAGCGTATCCAACAGGCATATTGGCCTATACGATGCTGGATCACCCTGAGGCTTTCCTGGCTTCGGCAACAACACTAGCTTCTGTATTTTACACCTGTCCGGGAAATGGCCTTCCTCTAGACATTTATGTAGCACATTCCTGAACATGTTCGGAAATGCCTGAATCGTCACATTCAGAGCCACGTTAGAGATTCTATCCGGTCCGGATACTTTCTTCACCTTAAGCGTCGTTGGATCGTGCGTTGGGAAAACTTCATCTACGATAACCTTCAATTTTGCTGGACATAGCTGTGTAGCCATTGTTAGGCCTTTGATCTTTGCCATGACAATAGGGTACGCGTTGCCCCAGGGGTTAGCATCAGTGGATCAGCTCAGCTCCCTGTAGGAGTTCGTCTTGCTCAGTCTCGGAACACCAGATCTAACTATCACCTGCCCACCAAGAAACTTTTCGACGAGCGTCTTGAAGGCAGTGCTCTTGAAGGCAGGATCCTTCTTCAGCTCAAAGAGTATCTCAGCTTTCTGGGTGCACTTGGTTTGCACTACCTTTTCCCATAGTTCCTTCAAGTCTGGATCAGCTCTTACTTTTCGGAGGAGCTCAGCGTAGGTAATTCCACTTTTTATCTCAACAATTAGAGCGTCGCCCTTACTTCGCTCCCGACGAGGCCTAGGCATCTGCTCCTTCTTTTCTCCTGACGTTTTCACTTGCTGCTGATTTTTCTTCTTTTTGTCTTTCTGGTTGCCGACAGTGCGCCATTCATTGCCTTCACCTTTCTCCTCGTCATTTTTTAGCTTTTTCAGCTCCTCCTCTTCTCCTGGTGTGTCCCTTTTCCTTTTCTCCGAGCGTGGATTCTGGGGTTCCTTCGGCGTCTCCGTTGCCTTTTTGATGTCCCCCAGAGCATTTTCGGCAGCCACCACGCGTCACCATCTCCTTGATTTTTTTGTGGGCGTTGTGAGATTGGAGAGCCGAGCGGACAGCTAGCAGAACACATCCTCCGGTGCTTTATAACTATTTGATAGCACGGTCTTGACGAAACACGGTGTATGAGTCATCAAACAGTTGACTCGTGGAAGTGTTTGCGTTGAGCCAAGTTTCACAGAGAGCGTAAACATCATAGCATCTATCGCTGAAGGCCAACTGATACTCGGCAAGAGAGCTGTTGAATCCTCCAATGTTTTGATAGTACATCAAAACATATGCCATGCCGGGTGCTTTCTTTCGGGCGTCTTGGGTTGTATGACAGCAGATATGTCTTAGAGGATGACGCAAGGATTACTCGTATGAACGCGATATAGTTGGAACTGATGATGCACCGGTGGCGTCTAAAGAGCGCGAGCTGCAAGAGGGAAGGCAATCAGGAAGAGCTTGTTCAGTGAAAAATGAGTACTTGCCTGGGTAAGCAGGCTCGAGAACCCCTTCGACAGTTTCGACAACAGATCCGCGACGACTCCGATGAACGATGACTGCATGAGGCAGGACTGCGTCGAACTGAGAAAAGGTCTCCATAATGCTTTCTACGGTGCGTCGCGGTACCACTGCTAAGAAGTGTGCGCCGTGAAGTCAGCAATCGGTGGTTTCCAAAGAGGCAGACGCTTGGTGAGGAGTTTCTTCTGATGTGACACGAATTGTAGGGGTTCTGGGTTCGGAAATCCAGTAGTTTTTATCACGGGTGTCTTCGAATTCTCGGAATAGATCAGTTTGGCCATGAAACGGATCGAGAGCTGCTGTTCGAAATTTTGGATCGACCCCAACTTTAAACGAAATAAAGTTCAAAGAATTTACATAAGCTCCCTGTTTGACCAAGGGCACAGCCTTAACTGTTTCGCATTGCGTCCGCCTTCACACTGGGGTGTAATCGCGATAGGTAAATCCAACACATAGCAGTTGATTGTGGCACAGTTATCATACTGATGTTGTTGATTGGTTTGATTCCACCAAGAAACGGTTTGACAACTAGATTATCGTTATCTTTGAAGCATGGAGGCCATACTAGGGTTGTTCGGAGTCGGATCAGCGCAGTCAGTCAGTCAGTCAGTCAGTCAGTCAGTCAGTCAGTCAGTCAGTCAGTCAGTCAGTCAGTCTGTCAGTATGCCTCACGTATATTAGACCTAATGTATACATTTTGCCTTACTTATTTATCCCTTACGTGCTTTGACTATCGTATTTATGCCTAACGTTGTGCACATATGTTTTTCTATTATTGTCATATTCCAAAACAAGATATTGCCGGAAACTAGCACTACACCAATTGATTTCTAGGTAATTCCGAAACCAATACTTTCTCTAGATAAATTGGCAGTGTATTTATGAGTCATGATTTTTTTTTTATTCGTTTATTTTCCGTCGGCCTATTTCTTCACAACGTGGTGACAACTACCGACGCCAGGAAGACGACTCCACCACCTGGACCCTACATATCGCACTCATCAACACATCAGCCGGGACCAACGGCTTTACTTCCCTTCCGAAGGAAGAAGTGACCTGATTTTTTCGCCTCAGAAAAACCACCGACCTTGACTGGGATTGAACCCGGACCCACTGAGGTGCCGGCAAGAGTCATAATTTTGGTGCAATATTTTCCTACTGTCCTACTAACAGTTGGCGAAGAAAAAAAAACACAAACAATCGTAGTGTAATCAAAAAGAATGAACTACCAGTGCCCCTTCGATCCGTGGCGTTTTGAATTTGCACGATCAGATACCGCAGCATAAGATGAATGCTATGCGAAAACGGAATCGTTTATTGTTATATACAAACCCAGCGCTGTACACTAATTAAAAATTATATATTTCATGGAGTGGGCGCTGGCTGGGTGGTTTCCAGTGCAGGAAACGTGTTTAGGAAAATTGAGTTTTTCTTAATATGTTTTCTTCCGGTCCTCCTTGGAGGATTGCCGCTTGTTGGCTGGCTGCGTTTTTTTATTGCGAAGGTTAACGGCACGCTTACAGTTTTATTTCCGTTTCTTTGAGGTAGCCGCAAAGCAAGTGAAGGTACGAGTACATTGGAAGTGGAGTGACTTATTTATTTCCACCATGCCATTTACTGAAAAATGAATCGTGTTCTGCAGCCTGAATAAATGAGATCCTGCGGAAACTCTGAACTTATTGAAAGTGACTGAATATCTAAGTTTGAAGATACGTATTTACTACAGTCAACCCTTATTTTGACGATGCTATTTTTAGATTACTTGAGCAGATCCCAAATTCAGTTCTCTAAATATCGTCATACTCTCCTTTTCAACCCATTTCATTGACGACTATGCTTAGAAAATATTCAGGGGCAAATAACTCTTCCCGTGTCCATAGAAAGGTCTAGCCTACAAGCCTTACTATATTTGAAGTTAGCAATCAAGTATTCATTTCTAGGAACTCACTTTTTGAACCTGACCGAATTTAGGCTTATCGATTATTGTTCTGAATGCCGGTCACCTTATCGAAAAATTGAAAGATGTCTATGAGGTTGGTTCAAAGTATAGCATAGAAAATTCAAAAGGGCAGTGCAGTTCGAATTTGCAGCCAATTGAGCTCAAACTTTGGGAGAAGAGTCAGGGCATGATTTGGAATCGATTGAGTGGGATGGAGCAGAAACGAGTTCAACTGGCCAATAGCAATTTAACGTATCAAACTACCGTACAATGATTAATTTTACACAACGATCAAAGCAGTCTGTATGTTTTATGGACAGCACCTAAACGATTGTCGCAATCTCAAACTCTGAACCAGTTTGGCACGTTGTGGTGAAATTTTCTTTGAGAAGGTGTTTGCGTCTGACATTTTCCGGTTGCCTTGTACACGTCGCCGATAGTGAAGCTGGATTCGCTCTCGTCGTTCTCGCATTCTCCTGGGGGTTAATATCAGAAGGCCGCATCAGCGCGCTCTTCTGTTTTGCGCTCAAAACGTGTCGGTTGCTGTAGGTAGAATTTCAGGCATAAGAAGAAAGGGAGGAAGGAGACCGATTTGCTTCTGGGAAGTGTTTTTTAATTAAATTTATCTCATATTAATTTTTTGCTTGGTTTTTAATAACTCGAAATTAAACTGGAACTGAAATGGAACAATGTGCGGTAAATGGGTGACTTGGAATTAGAAAGAGTGGGAGGATGCTAGGTTTGCTGGCGGAATGTTTCAACGAAAGGTTCACTGGGGACAATTTCAAATGCGTTTGAATAATTATAACATAGCTTTGGGGACCAGTTGCCGGAATTGTAGAATAGATGTTTGCTGTGTTGAAGAAGTGTAGTGGAGGTGGCATTCGGTTTGTGATGTTTTCTTATTGCCATTTGAAAGTTTTTCTTTTTATTCTGTATTCGATCAATACGAACATTATTTTACCATGCGATTTGACAAGTTTGATTGGTCCATCCTAAGTAAACCACATATTTACAGCTCATAAAAACAACAACAAAAACGCATTTTGCGTTTGTTTCAAATACCATTCAGCAATCGCTTTCTTCTCATGTGTGAGTTTTGCGTCTTTTGAGAAGGCATAGATGGAAAAAAGTTGACAACAGTAAAATGTGAACTCCCGTGGGTGGTTCAGATGAAGTCGCTAAAAAATGTTTTTGTTTAAAGCAACATGACATCACAAATGTTAAAATTTATTTTTTTACAAACAATGTGATGACGGTAGAATAACTACTGATTTACAATGACTATGAACATAATAGCAGCAATAATATCCAGGTATCCTAGAAGTAAAATTTTAGAACCGAGGTTGTAATAAATCGGATGTATAACATTTCTCAATATATGTTGAAACTAATTTTTTTTTCAGCTCATTTATTTTTACAGGCTCAATCGATTTAACTTTACAGAGCAAAGTTTTCATATTTATATACATCAATTATCTTAAACCTAACGTTACGGGGATAGGACCGATTACTCGCGGCCGTCTCGAGGTTAATAGGAATAACAACTGAAAGGATGGGAAGGTGGGCTGGAAGAAACTTATATGAAATCAGTTAATTTTTTATCTGATATCTGCATTTATTTGCATTTTGCTTTCAAAACACATTCACCACATTTTCATAGCGTGAATCGCATGAGTGTGATTGTGAAGAATGTAATGAAATCCTAAACATATTCACATACCTGTTAAGGTTAAGCTCTAACTGGAGCATTTAAAATATACAGTGTGCGGCAGGAAAATAAATGTGAAAAATGTTTAAACTTCAACATTGGGTTAATTTGTGTAACCAATGACTTATTTTTGTTGACAGTGTATTGGTTTATGTTTACTTTCAAGGGTTGCATTAGAACATCGCAATTGTTTTATTGCAAATTTTGTGAAAATGTACGCCGAAAAAGTGATTACGAGTTTGCTACTCGCCTAGGAGATACCGAAGGAGATTGGCAGTTTATCGCATTAACAAGTCTCTACAAAATTTGGTATTTTGAAAAACCAAGTGCTTCCCTGAGTGAACTTCTCTGAGGATCATTATGTTGTCCTTCAACAGGATCGGACCCAACGATGGCTGATGCAAAACATGAAGTTTTGGCCGAAAGATATGTATATGGCCCCTTAGCAGTCCGGATCTTAACCCGTTGGATTGTTCGATTTGGGCGTATGCTGAAGCACAAGCCTGCAAAACATCTCACCCTAGTGTGAAGTCCTTGAGGTCTGTCACAACGCACACGTTAGTCGATTTTGAAGGACTACGTTCGAAAGAGGCATGTTCAAGCTTTCAGCGTCGTCTTGAGGATGTCATTGATAAAAATTGAAGACACCTCGAGTAAATTAGCTTGAAAGGACTTAATTAAGATAACTGAACTCGAAAAAGTTGATATTTTTGCTTAAAGTAGTTGAAAATGGGTTTTCATAGAAATACCATAAGATTTCGCATATTGTTTTCTGCCGCACCCTGTATTGTTTTTTTTATTGCCATCTGGGATATTTCTTAAGGTATTGAGTATTCCAATCATTTAAGTGTCATTTTAGTGGTAGAAAATCTGACGTACGTAAATATCGTACAGTGGCTCTTATTTTTTGTACTCCATCAGGCCGAACGCCATTAGACCGAACGCCATTAGGCTGAACGCCATTAGACCGAACGCTATTAGGCCGAACGCTATTAGGCCGAACGCCATTAGGGCCGAACACCATCAGATCGAATGCCATTAAGCCGAACGATGTTGGATCGAAGCCATTAGGCTGATTGGGTCATCCGGCTGAATTTTGAAGGATGAGAATGAAAGATTGAAATTAATATTTCATGAAATGATTATTCTTTATTTTATTCATAAGCAGTTCTTTCTAATGTCAACTCTTTCAATCTGCCAACATCTAATGTCAAAGATTGAATTTGTTATTTCTCAAGGTCTCCGGGACATAAAACCAATGGAGTATGAGATTTGTCTTGCTCTTAATCATGAGCAAATCCTTCTAATTTCTTAACTCAAGTCTTATGGAAGATTAAATTTAGCATTACTTGTAATCTTTTGGGACATTAAGTCAATGAACTTTTACGGGCTATTTCTTCTTCGTTCAATTATCAGCTATTTTTGCTTTTTTCTAATAGGTATGATTTGAAGTTGAAACTAATTTACAGTGGCCAGCGAATAAAATGATCCATCGAGTCGTATACTAATAAAGCTTCGAAATCTTTACATATCCGTATCAATAACAACTTTATTACACGTACTGGACATATCTGGGTGTTATTCACTGGATTTTGTGTTAAAGCTTGAATATACACATTCATTTTAACCAACTTCTTGTGAAAAGTAAAATAAGCTTGTCTTTACGGTTTGTAACGGATCCATTGAGGGAAAAAAATTACCGTGTAGATCCAATTGACTTACCCCTTGTTTCGAAATTCCTTTGTTTACATCCATCACCAATAATTGCTACAGCTGGATAAGTAAGCGAGTTGTGCTCAACTGACGAGTTTTTTAAGAATCGATCATGGGAGGAACGAAAATAACACTTCAAGTTCGAAATCTTATCGTGCGTGATTGCTTACAAAGCTTATTTCTTTCCGATCATCGAGAAGACACTAGAATCATCAGAAAAATTAAAAAGGATCCGTTTGTTACAATTCGTATACTCAGAGAAAAGTCAAGCCTTGCGATATTCAATCGTACAACTCGACGGCGTATTGCTGAGCACTGTTTGAAAAGCCATTTTTTGGGAACGTCTGTTCATAAGTGAGGTGAATAAGGAGAAGCGATTGCGGTTTGCAAGAAACCATATCAATAAGCCACTGGAGTTCTGGAAACGGGTTGTTTGGTCAGATGAATCAAAGTTTGGGGTGGTAAAAAGGGGGTGGGGGGGGATAAACATCTAAGCGAAGGGGGGAAAAGTGGGGGGTGTTTGGGGGGGGGGGGAGTTGGTATTATAATGGATAAGGGGGGGGTTGGTGGGGGGAGGGATTGTGAGGGGGATTTTAGGGGAGAGAAAAAGATTTTCGGTGGGATGAATGGGCCGGGGTTAGGTTGGAAGGGGGAGGGGAAAGGAGGAAAGGGGGAACGAGGGGGGCGGGTTGGGTGGGGGGGGTGTGGAGGTTGAGGTGGTTTTGGTTTGATAAAGTATGCATTTTTTCAATTTCTCTCATTTACTTGGTTCAAATTAAAGTAAACACACTGTATTTTTTTTATTATCTTATTTTTTATATTCTTTTTAAGTTTCACTTATGGAATACTTAAAAAAAAGAAGTTTTACTTAAAGAAAAAAAATCAATTTGTGTTGAAAAAAAAACAGTGACAAAATAAAGTGCCCACTTCATTTAGGCTACAGAAAACATAAATTAAAGTAAAATAAAAGCATTTCAATAATTGATGTGTCCTCCTTTGGCCTTCAGGACCTCCTGCAGGCGCTTCGACATGCTCTCGACCAGGTTCTTTAGGTGCTGTGGTGCTAGCTCTTCCCATGCGCGCTCCGGGGCTTCAAAATAGTTATTTTTATTGGTAACACCAGTTTTGTCAACCCTGGCATCGAAAATCGCCCACAAATTCTCGATGGGATTGAGGTCCGGGCTTTGTGGAGGTCATTCCAGCGGTTTGATCCGACAAGACCGGAAGAAAGACTTGGTCTTCTTGGCAGTATGCTTCGGGTCGTTGTCCTGCTGGAATACGAACTTATCTTCAAGGCCCGTCTGGATCAGCGAAACCTCCAGATTTTCTCGCAGGATGTTGATGTAAGAATCTGCCGTCATTATCCCGTCGATTTTCACAATGCTTCCACTCCACCCCACGAAAAACACCCCCAGACCATCACATTTCCGCTTCCATGCTTCATGGTGCCTTGGATGTGGCGCTCCTGAAGCTCCTCTCCCGATCTGCACCTAACACGAACCCGCCGCTTTCGGTTAAACAGCTCGAATTTTGATTCGTCCGTCCAGAGAACCGTTTTCCAGAACTCTAGAGGCTTATCAGCATGCTCCTTAGCAAACTTAAGCCGTTTGGCTTTGTTTGCCTTGCTGATAAATGGGCGCTTCCGGGCAAGTTTGCTATTCAACCCCTGTGCTACGAGACGGCGACGAACAGTTCGACCGGAAACTGATAACTGAAGGGTTTCCTGGATCTCGCGGGGAGTTACCTTCGGGTTCTTCTTGACTTCGCGCATGATCTTGGTGTCCATTCTCGCATCCGTTTTCCGCTTCTGCCTCTGCCAGGGCGATCCACCACTGATCCAAACGTTTTAAGCTTCAGAAGAATTTTGCCAACCGCTGCCTTAATGATACTGTACTTCTTAGCGACAGCCTGGTGCGATTCACCGTTTTGCACATCACGAACGACCAATTTTCGGATACACAAGGGAATAGCTTTCGGTGGAATCCGCTTTTCCATTTTTTTTAAAATGAAAAAAAATGGTAATGGTCTAAAAAGGTCCAGGTGGGTCAAACCTTGTCCAAATATCAAAAAAAAAACAAACAACGTAAACTCCCAAGGACTCTTCCAAAAAAATCATTTTTAAAGGAAGCGGTTTTTTTATTGTGTCGTTTTTTTTTTTTTTTTTTCAACACAAATTGATTTTTTTTAAAGTAAAACTCCTTTTTTTCAGTATTCCATAAGTGAAACTTAAAAAGAATATAAAAAATAAGATAATAAAAAAAAATACAGTGTGTTTACTTTAATTTGAACCAAGTAAATGAGAGAAATTGAAAAAACGAAGAGGTGGGCACTTTATTTTGCCTATCAGTGTACTTCGTCTAGCTGAATTGTTTTGATATTTTATTTAAGGAATAAAAGTTATCGTTATTTTTGAACTGAAATTGTTCGTTTATGTTTATTTTTTGGAAACATATATTGGAAAATCCTACACTTAAAAAAATATGCGTTTTTTCTCAACAGCAATACATTGATCAGAGATGTACATTTATTTTTGACGGTCACTGTACTTTCTTTCAATCATGAATATTTATTTCTGAAATTTGCAATCTGAGAATTTAGCTTAATATCACTGACATGAAACCATCGAATTTTCATGGTAGATTTTTCCTTCTGTCAAGCATGAACAGTTGTTTTATTGCGCCTGGTTCTTATTTCAATCTTTAGTTTCAGAAACTAAAACAATTTCACGGGAGATGTCTTCTTCTTTCAATTTTAAGCAATTCTTTTTTATTTCAAAACTTTTAATCAGTTTCACGCTTCGTTAAATCTTTTTTGTGCTTTGTGATTGTGATTTTATACAAACAGCAAAAATAAACGAATTATAAGGCAATCAGTCGGCATAGTGACTCATTTGGTCTAATAGCTCATTCTGCCTTATGGTAATCGCCCTAATGGCATTCGACCCAATTTCCGGTGAGAATCGTCAGTAAAAAATCATTCCAACAAATCAATAGCAAAATTACTGTTAGGCAATATGGCTTCTTCAAAAGACGATAGTTAACTATAATGGAAACTGATGTAAACCTTAGCAAAGCATTTGTTCGCATGAATATCCCAATGCATTACAAATTACAAGTTTAAATCTCACAATCATAATACAAAAGGATTTAAAAGAAGTGTTTTCAGCTCAAAAGTTTTAAATCACATTAAATTATCTATGTGAAATGTGATGAGTTTACTTACAGCTTAGTTCACGGAAAATGATGCCAAAAGTGACTTACCTGTAAAAAAAAGAATGGAAAGAATGTGTTTATTAGTATCATTTTATTTACTATTCAACCAATATTGAAATTGGCAGTGAAATATTGCATACAGTACTGAAGCAGATTAGGAAGACAGGATTTGTAAGGAACCACCATATAAACTTTTTCAAGATATCTAAAAATTTTGTCATGGAACCTCTACAGCTTCTCGATTTAGCTACATGGGTCTCCCCCAGGGATCATGTTTAAGCCCCCTTTTGTATAATTTTTATGTCAAAGACATTGACGGTTGTTTGAGTGAGAATTGTACATTGAGACAACTTGCAGATAACGGTGTAGTGTCTGTCACGGGACCCAATAGGGTCGATCTTCAAGGACTCTTACAGGATACCTTAGACAATTTGTCTACTTGGGCTCTCGAGCTAGGTATCGAATTCTCTACGGAGAAAACTGAGTTGGTAGTTTTTTCTAAGAAGCATAACCCTGCACAACCGAAGCTTCAAATTTTGGGTACACCGATAACTCATTCTATGTCATTTAAATATCTTGGGGTCTGGTTCGATTCAAAGTGCACCTGGAGATCCTACATTGAGTATCTGAAGCGAAAGTGCCAACAAAGGATCAACTTTCTCTGCACAATAACCGGGACCTGGTGGGGAGCGCATCCGCAAGATCTTCTAACGTTGTAACGGACAACGATTTTGTCGGTTATAGAATACGGTAGTTTTTGTTTTCAGTCGGCGGCTCGGTCGCACATCATCAAACTGGAACGTATTCAGTATCGCGTTAGGTTGTATGCACTCGACTCATACCATGAGTCTTGAAGTGCTGGCTGGCATGTTGCCACTCTCGGATCGGTTTTCAGAATTATCTCTCCGGCTCCTCACCAGGTGTGAAGTTATGAACCCCCAGGTGATCGAAAATTTTGAGAAGCTCCTTGAGTTGAATCCTCAAACCCGCTTCATGACTTTGTACCATTTATACATAACACAGGATGTCAGCCCTTCGCTGAATATTCCCAATCGTGTTTGCTTCTCCAACTTCGGAAATTCGGTTCATTTTGATTTATACATGAAACAGGAGCTTCGTGGAATCCCAGAGCATCATCGTCCTATGATTGCTCCGGTGATATTTGCTGCAAAGTTTGGCCTAGTTGATTCCACCAAAACGTTTTTCACTGACGGGTCTTTGATAGAGGACTCCGCTGGCTTTGGTGTATACAATGAAAATTATAGCGTCGCTCGTAAACTTCAAGCACCTTGTTCTGTTTTTGTCGCGGAATTGGCAGCAATTCATTTTTCTTTAGAAACTGTTGCCTCTTTTACCTTACGTTTTTGTAAGGCCCAAGGTCTTTGCTGAACATGGTGTGAGTGGTGGAAACGTTGAGATCAGCTGTGGTTTTCCGGATTGAGCGGTTCTTTTTTAGCTAAACCTGCTCTCTCACGACCTTGATGGCCCGTGGCGTCCTTGCCGAACGCAGCCGATCGGATTTCGCATGGTCATCGGTCGAGGATGTCTCCTGGCATCGTCTGACGATCATGTAGACTAAGTTCCGCTTGACCTCATGCGATTTCAGCAGCCGGAATATATAACCGGGTCGCTCACAAACGAACAACAACTGACAGAATGTCAACACCACGCACAACCGTTAGTGTAAATATGAAGCTAAAACTGACACAATACCAATACAGAATATGTTCATGGCGCATATCTACACAATGATGAAAATTTGTATTCGAACTTATTGAACACCGTGTACTGTCGGGTTTCACACCTTCCATTAGGTTTTATGGCATTTGTATTCACCTTATTCCAGCGTTCAACATGCTTATTTGCTTTAAACTGTATCTCATTTCATACTGTTTATTGAGCATGCTTGTGGTTTCACTTCATGCACAGGTGTAAAATATCGCACAGGAATTTGTTCTGTCGCAGTTCTGGTTGCGGGGGTGTTTTTAAAATTAAAGAAAAAAAATATCGTCTTTTTTTTGCTGTCAGTTTAAAAAAAAGCTTTTTTTTGTAGGGAGTGTTCATTCATTGTTTAATACCACACTCCGATGAATAAAGTACTTTGTTTTTTCTATTATTTTGTGATTTTCTTTGTTTTTTTTTTTTTTTTCTTTTTTTTTTGTGGTTTTATGATTTTTTGCGGTTTTTTTCGGCTTGTTGGCTTTTTATAAAGAATGTGCACACCAAAAAGTAGTCGTCGGAAATGCCCTAATGCAGTCTTCTCCGTGTACGCTTTGCTAATCCGATCACTACTACATGAATATTAATGTGTGTGTGCTATGATGAAGACGTCGTTTGGCTACAGTAACCTTTATTCAGTAAAATGGCGTCGAATCAAGAACGCGTGCGCGAAGCAATTTTGCACAAAAGAGTGGAAAATCCAGATATGTCGCACGGCGATATTGCCAAGTCATTAAAAATCGCAAAATCGACGGTTACTAAAGTGCTAACAAACTTTCAGCAGCGCTTAACTTTAAAGAGAAAGGTCGTTCCGGAGGTAACCATGATTCTCGTTTCGTCGCGGAGAGGAAGAAAGTGATTAAAGAATTTAAGAAGAAACCGAATATCTCCGTTCGTGATGTGGCGAAAAAAGTGAAAATGTCTCCATTGTTCGTCCAGAAAGTGAAGAAAAGTGCAGGCTCGAAATAATTCAAAGTAGGTGTTGCTCCAAATCGTAACGACAGCCAGAACAAGATCGCAAAATCTCGATCGAGAAAATTATATGACACTATGCTGAAGGAATACGACTGCATAATATTGGACGACGAAACATATTGCAAAGCTGACTATAAGCAGATACCGGGACTACAGTTTTATACCTCGTTGCAAAGAGGAAATGTTGCTGATCGTTTTAAGCAAAAAAAATTGTCGAAGTTCCCAAAAAAATACCTCGTATGGCAGGCAATATATGGATGCGGTCTCAGAAGCGACCGGCACTCTAAATGGACAAATTTACGTAAAAGAGTGTCTGAATAAACGACTGTTACCGTTCATTCGGGAACACAACGGTTCGGTGCTGTTCTGGCCTGACCTGGCATCTTGCCACTATGGAAAACTGGCTAAGGATTGGTACATTGCTAATGGTGTAAATATTGTCCCAAATTATTGCAATCCGCCAAATTCGCCAGAACTCCGTCCGATCGAAAAGTATTGGGCTCTGGTCAAGAGGAATCTTCGAAAAACGAATAGCGTAGCAATTGATGAGAAAAGCTTCAGGTGTAACTGGCAGACAGCTGCAAAATTGGTGACGGATGACACTGATGATGATGATGATGATGATATAAAACTACCATCTATTGTAGCAAGGTAACTTCCCATAGCAGTGGAATAATCTGAAAAACGATTTGATCAGGATTCTAATATTGTTTGTGATCATCAAGCCCCTGTATGAAGGGCCAAAAACGTTTGGGCGGGCCCGTAAGCAGAGACACTTACGCGAAACCCGCGAATATAGGAAAGAGAATCTCCTTCCAAAAGCAAGTTCACACGCACAGCACTAGAATCGAGCCCTCGTTTGACAGAATAAACCCAATAGATGGGGTCGAAGAGCCCGCCCTCGTTCCGCGAAATGTTAACAATAGGGAGGAAACAGTCCCATGCTCCCTATCCAAATCGTTTCACTTGGGTGCCCTGATGGTCCCTCCCTTTCCCCGTTATATGTTATTTAGTATTTAGTCTATTTTGTACACACAATATTAGGATGTCATTAAAGACAAACATGCCAATTCATTCAAATTTCAAACTTGAATGATACTACCAATGGATTGTTACTGAAAAATAAATAAAAATTAGATATGAATTAATATCCTTCTTGTCCTGGAAAAGCTGAAAACGGAATAGATCATTCCAAATACCAAAGATAAAATTTCAATAAAAGATATTGTTTTAAAAGACATGTAGTAATATTTTTTTTTTATACTGTTCTAGTAACATTTCAAACATAGCAATTTGAGTGAACGAAGAGTCTGGTTTGATGATTCCTGAAATAAATGGCTTATCTTACCATAATGCCACTAAACACAATATTAAAATATAATCTTACATTGCTTATAAGCACATGCCAGTCTTTTATGAATATAGTAGTTGAAATTCAGAAGTGCAATTTTAAATTAAGTGTAATGCTAAAATGCTGAAAAACAAATTGAGCCTTTGATGCCCGTCGTGTTGCTCCCGGCTCTTGCATGGTTTTGGAATGCAAAGATGATTCCAAAGCGTGCTGAAATTATTGATAAAATGAGAATGGGAAATATACAATATGATTTATAGGTACACGATCTTCAGTCGCACCCCCTCACTTCGCTATTGTCAGATTGACAACATTGCCCAGGCTACGCCAACCAGCGTCTCCATGTTTCAGCTGGCAGTCTTTTGTGATCATATGACTCGTGGAGGCGTGAGGTAGGAACTTGTGAGGACCGGAGGTCGGTTGCACCCTCCTTTGAAGTTGTCAACTCACCATTTGAAGCCCAATTGGTGACGGATGACACTGTGCAAAAACTGATGCAATGTGTCAAACGAAAGGTGCGGGCATTTGGATATAACAGGTCAAATTGACGTAACTGTATATGTTTTATATTTGTATTTTTATGAAGTCTTAAATAAATGATTTACTTTTGATTTTCTCATATTTTCTATTTAATACCACTAATTTCCCGTTGACTACTTTTTGGTGTGCACATTCTTTACACTTTATATTACCGTATTGTGTGTTGAAAATACTCGAAAATGTTTTTACACAGCCGTAGGAACGCAAAGAGAAAGTTGACGAAGAGAGTCACCCAATGTTACTCAGGACCTAATGCATTGTCCAGCTTGACTTATTTGTCTATTTATGCACACGAGGTTCTCATTCTTATCATTTGATTCCATTCACGTCACATTCATACCGTAATTTCAGCTAACCATCAAAATTCTAAACGACATTAATGTTACAATGAAGGTATAAACTATCGGCCTTGGCAGTGAAAATGCCTCGTTACCGGTAGAGAAATGTACAGAAATGTCATGACATTTTATTAGAGTCTTAGTTCGTTTTTTGTGTGTCTTCTTTATGATTATAATGAAAAATGATAACCTAATTTATTTCAGCTAAGAAGATGTTCGACTGATTAAGACTCACGATGTTCAACTTCTTCGCTTCGAGTGGAGCTGGCAGTACGAACAAACCATCGAGCGTAATTGCTTGACTGTTTTCGCCATGGTTGCAGCAAATCAATTTATTACGATGTAATTTTTTTTATGAGCACAACAGGGTTGCTACGATTGGTGGGGGCATTCTAACGGATGGGTGTGAGGTGATTGATAGGTGGAGGCAGCACTATGAAGAACACCTGAACGGTGCGGAGGACATTAGCGCAGAAGGCCAGAAACAAGAAATGACTACGTCAGCATGGCGGACGATGAGCACCAGTTTCCACGCGATGAAAAGTTGAGGATGCTATCCAACCACTCAAGAATAACATGGCGGCTGGCAAGGATGGTATCGGAAATCATCAAGATGGGCCCGGGGAAGCTGTCCACCTGTCTGCATCGGCTGATACTACCTTCATCAAAAAGTTCCCGGAATCACAACGTGCTCTCAGTTACCCAATTTGGATTAACTTTTTTTTGCCACATCTGTCATTGACATTCTATGAAAAGCTTGATAGCTTGACATTTGTAAAAGTTATGCCGAGTACATCTGCGATTGTGTGTGTACTCGATTTAGTACAGTTTTCAAAATGCAATTGAATTTCTAACAACGATACAATACAACAAATTTTGCGTTGAAAACGGTTTCAATGGTGCAACAATATTGCAAATGTTAGAAAAGTTTTTTGGCTACGATGCTCTTGAGAAAACAGTCGTTTATCAGTGGAACGAACGTTTCTGAAGTGGCTGTGAACGATGTTGAGAGAAGTGGTAGGCCATCGACATCGAAATCCGACGAAAACATCAACAAAATGACCATAAGAAAGATGGCAGAGGAGTTGAAAATTGTTTTTGGATTCGTCAAAACATTTTGGTTAATGATTTGGGCCTCCACCGTGTCGCTGCAGAGCTAGTGCCGACAGACCTGAATTTTATGGACCGCGTTGACGTCGCGAAAGACATGATTTCCAAGGCCGAATGTGACCGAACATTCATCAAACGGATCATTACTGGAGAAAAGACGTGGATTCATAAGTATGACATGCAATCCAGACATCAAGCGAGTGAATGGCGTGCAGCGGATGAGCCACGACCGCGAAAGCCACGTCGTTTTCAGTTGAAAAAGTAAGCAATGCTCACAGTTTTAATAGATTACAAGGGTGTTGTGTATCATTAATTCCTTCTGCAAGGTCAAACCGTCAAGAAGGAGTATTTGGGCGTTATGAGACGTTTGTGTGAAGCAATTCGCCAAAAGAGATCGGATTCGTGGGCGAACAACTCGTGGATCTTGCACCACGATAACGCACCATCACACAATGCCATCGTTATCCGTGAACATTTGGCTATAAACGAAACGAATACCATTCAGCAACCACTGAATTCACCTGATTTTTCTTATTCGGTCGACCCAAAAGACCGCTCCGCGGAACGCGTTTTAGCACACGAGATGAGATCATGGAAAAATCAAAGATGGCTCTGATGGCCATACCGCAAACCGAATATATAAAATGTTTCGAGGATTGGATCAAGCGTTGGCATACGTGCGTTGTAGTCTATGGGAACAATATCGATTTTCATGTATAATCTTGTATTTTTAATTTCCTGAATAAATCCGGATCTGGGAAGCCGAACATCTATCGGAGGAGCGGAATCAAAAGGTTGTATGCCTCAACTACAAGAAGGGTGACAGAGTTGTGACTACAAAGTTCTATCCCAGATCATCTTCCACCATCTCCACCTTCATCTTCCATCACCAACAGTAAATAAGTTTGTGCGATGTTATCAGACCGGTTTCACTGACACGCGCTCGACAACGGATAAGATCTTCATTGTGCGGCAATTCTTCCAAAAATGCCGTGAATACCAGGTCCCGCGCATCACCTGTTCATCGGTTTTAAAGCGGCGTACGACGGTACCGACCGCACAGTGCTATGGAGAAATATGGACGAAAAGGCTTTCCCGGGAAGCTCACAAGACTTATGAAAGCTACGATGAACGGTAGGTGAGGTGATGACCTTACATTCCTATTGTTCAACATTGCGCTGGAAGGTGTCATGTGAAGAGCCGACTCAACAGCTGCGGTACAATTTTCATATTCTTTTTTATTTATCATTTATTTGCACAGGCTCAATCGAATCAACTTTACAGAGCCAAGTTTTCATATGTTTATACATCATTTATCTTAAAACTAAAGTTAGGGGGATAGAACCGATTACTCGCGGCCGTCTCGAGGTTAATAGGAATTACAAATTACGGATGGGAAGATGGGTGGGAATTTAAAGTATTGTTTACATAACACATTAATTTTAAATTCTAAATTGTCTTAACACTTATAACTATACAATATATGGATTTCATAACTATACAATATAACAATTTTCATATGATCCATTCATTTTTTTTTTGCGGATGATATGAATGTTGTCGATAGAAACTTTGGAACGGTGGCAGAACTGTACACCCGCCTTAACCGCGAAGCAACAAAAGTCGTGAATGTGTGTGGGGAAGACATTTCCAATTTCAAAACATTATAAGTTAAATTTGGCGCACTGTACACAATAAAAACATACCTAGTAATGTATTCATTCCATAATGGGGTTTCCGCCAAAACATGCTGTTAAGAGGATCAGCACGCAACACCTTACCGGGTTTCTCTCTGAGGTTGTTAAGTAAACAACAACGAGAAAAACATTACTGGTGAAAATGAGAAGTTGTGTTTCAAAACCTCTAATTGAAAAGTGATTTTCATCACATGTGGTCTCTAGGGAGTGTAAAACAGAGATTTCACATCGCTAGAACCATTCTGTCCCATGGGCGGTATTTGAGCAAGATCAAGCGCATTCATTTTTGCCAGTCAAGGTGGCAGATCCGTTCCTGCCTTGGCCTACCTCGTATGGGGATGTGTGGCAAAAATGTGTGCGGTTGCCTCAAAAAACTGCCTAACAAACGCCCTACGCTCAATTTCAAACTACTTTTATTCAATTTCATAACCTGCCGAGCTCTAACTATCGATACTTTTACTTCACATCTTTGGTTCTAGCAGAAATTGCTGTTCACTACTGGGATCCCATGATGTTGGGAAGATATTTCCAATTTCAACCATGAACAGTTCATTGGCAGACTAGGTTTTGACATTGGAATGTTGTTACACTAATAAAATAAAATAGATGAAGGTGGATTCATCACCATGTGGCAGGGCAATCGCATGCAAAATTGCTAAAATCAGTCCTTTTCTTTTAATGCATACGTTACCATGTATAGTTTTTCGAGCCATCAGAATATATGAAAGAACTTCTGTTTATTTTGATAATATGGATAAAGAACTTTTCCTTGAATTGCATAAGAACCTTATGTAAACATGAAGTTCTCACGCTCAAAATGTAAAAATCGTTTTTTTTGTACATAAAAAAATCATCGGCAACTATCAGTTGACCTGTAACGTTTGCTGATATTGGCTTACTGATTTGGTGCTATTATGACAAATTTGTCAACAATGTGGTAACGTAACAATTACCTTATTTATTATCGGTATTTTGCTATGGATTGTAAGCGCTTATCATGACAAAAAAAAATGGATTCTAGTTTTCGTTTTTCAAAATAATTTACACTATGCATGTTGAAGGTTTACGGCACACTCCGTTTTCTGAAATCCAATTCTTAATATGTTTTTAGAATGATTACAAGCGTTTGCATATTTTGCTGTAACGTGTAAAAATTACCTCGCTTTTCGCTACTCGTGTATTAGATTCAATAGCACAAATGTTTCAAAACAATCTGTCAAAACGAAATAAGTCCAAAATATGTTTTGATTAATGTGGCTACAGTTTTGGCTGCCAATGGAAGCTTTAGGATTAGAATTTGTTCAAGGATGGCTTGAATTTAATTTTCATTTCTTTCAGAAGTAAAGATTGCTGTGAATTATGTCCACAAAGGCTTTATGAAAGACCTCAGGTGAAGTTTAACTCTACAGAACTCCAAATATTATAATGATAAATGAGAAAATCTTTACATGCGTTTCGTTCGATCAAAGATGATTATTGTAGAATCTATGTCCACTCCTAAAATCAAATTGATTCATTACTATTAGGCATATCATCATTTTTAAAGTTTCGGGAGAATTATGCTTTGCACATCTTCAAGAATTTTCACAAGACATTATATGATTTTTAGGAAAATGCACCCCTTTCACCCACTCTGCTACCGGATTGATAATTTGGGTAAAATGGTTATTTTTTGCATTTAAGTTTCTTTACATTATAACTTCGGTAATTGTATTATTAAGGACTTTCACCACCCCAATTTTTATTTATTTTTAAGTTTCGACCTTGTGGAGCTTCTAGCATGTTCATCTTTGGTTTGTCACTCTAACATACTCGTCACCACTTATGAAGAGTTGCTACTAACGTTATAAATTTTTCCGACCACAGGCTGCTCATACCACACGCCAAAGATCGGAATTTTAGGCCCCCGTACTGTTTATTTACATTCGAAATGTCACCTCAGTTGTAGAGCGGTATCCGTTATCTGGGCTGTGTACTTAGTGTTAGGGAACAATGGGGCTTACTTAGGGCCGGTTCATAAACCACGTAAACTCATTTTTTGAAAATCTAAGACCCCCCCTCGTAGATTTTTCTCCATACATTTTTTGTAATTTTGAATGGAGCGTAGACTTTGGTCAACCCCCCCCCCCCCTCCCCCCAGAAAAGTCTACGTGGTATATGAATAACCCCTTAGCTGAGTTGTTGGTACGGATGTAATTTTCAAACATCATCAGTTTTCGATGCAGGAATTATTGTATTGAAAAATTCACGGTATCATTTGTCATAAAGTTGAGTATTGACGTTGGTTCCAGAATAAACAATAAACAGAAACAGAAATTAAATCAGCAGAAGAAGTTATAACAAAAATCATCTGCGTATTAAGATAAGTTGGGAATATACCGATTGGTACTTCAAAAATTAGCCATATGTTGCCATCTATGTCCGTTTTCTTCACCAGGTATAGTACAGCACCAAATTTTCCAATAAATCATCATTCGGTTAGTTGAGCAAAGTTATTTGCATCGACAAGGAAGTGAAAGGAAAAGAAATTTCATTAAGCTCATTCATCGCTCATTTTTCTCTCCGTTTCCCCGCAGTCCCGCATTGCTGAATTTAATTAAATATCAGTTTTCACAACTTGGACAGGTGTTAGCTTATGTGGCCGAATGCAAGAGAGGGTGGCAATTCGTACATATGTATGTCCGGATTCTTTCTGGTCTGCAGTCTGCACCAACCAAGATGGCCAGTGGTTAGGCAGACGCAAAGAACTTCCAAGACATTTGCACGAAGAAGAAAATCATTGCCGGTGTGAGCAAGTTTGCGGTGCAGGAAAAAGTTCAACTGGACTGGGAGTGTGTGTATTATTTATAAACGCTACTCTTTGAGTCCGACCGCAAGTTTAGTGAGTTCAAAAGTTGTTAAAATGAAATCTGAAATCTGACCCGTCGGACGTCTCTTTCTTGGTTAGTATTGTCGAAGTGGGGAAGATGGAAAAGATGGCAGAACCCGATTATAAGCCAAGGCAGTCAAGAATCTTGAACTTTTGCGCTGTTGATTCTTTCTGTTGGCTATACCTACACCACACCAAAGCAGCAGCAGCAGCAGAAGCAGAGAAAGTCGTCGACAAAACGGCAAGACGATGATCGTCAGCTTAATATGTGAAGTTGCCACAAGGAAACTTCTAGTTTGCACTTTGCTTTTCCTCAGTCGATATCAATGGTCATTTGAGGGGGATGTGGGTGTTTTTTGTCAGTGAAACGGACGTTCCCACTCCTGTATTTATTACGTACTGTTTTTGCTGTGCAGATTTTCTGTTATTATTAGTGTTATCGTCTCTGATGTGAAAGATCCTGACATCATACACGGAGCGAATTAGGAGCGATGTGCAGCTTAGTAGAATCAATATGCGTGATATCTTGCTCTAGCAGGCGTTTCTAAAAACTAAAAATCTTGAAATCTAGATTCTTGATCTAGTTGATCAAGTTTTCGGATGGGAAAAGTAGGAGAAGAGAAAGTATAGTTGCCAAATGTATGGTCAAGCTAAAAGTTCGGAGAGAGAGAGAGAGAGAGAGAGAGCTGAGTGACGACAGATTGTCGTGCTGTCCCGGGAGATTTGCTCCGCAAAGATAACGTTTTAAAAATCACATGTTTAGATAAAACTCACACAACACATTTTAATATCTTTTACGGAAATAAACGCAAGAAATTAAACTGAACTTAACTAAATAATGGATAGTTCTTCGCGAATTTCTATGCACCAGCAATTTGAAAGCGATATGGATGAGTCAGAGTTATCGTATAAGCAAGAAAGATCCTTACCTCCTCTTCCTTTTCAAATTGGCGATCTATTAAAACCTAAAGAGGTATTATCTAAGAAACAAATACAACGGTATATTATAATAGTAACCAAATGGTTCAGTCTCTGATTACATGCTGAGCTTTTAATGTACTGATTTTAGTTTTGTTGGTGTCAAATCAAAGCTACAAAATTCTTGATAAACTTGTTAAAATATAATTATGATTTGATAGTGCTTCAAGGAGATATGACCAAAACAATACCTGAGAGCACATTAATTGTGAGATGAAAATATACTCGTTGCAGTTCAAAACCGGACAATACCACTCGCATCAATCGATCCTGATTGCATTCTATAGTGTCGCATCTGGAGCGTTGTATAGCGCACTTGATACGACACTATGCGACTCTATAGAATTAGATTTCAGAAAGTCTCCATTTACTATAACTACACAATTTTCTACGAACATGTACTTATTCAGCATCTTGAATCCATATCGATAATCAAAATTGACGGTTTGGATTGTCTTAGGATGCGTGCATTAAAAAAAGCGACTTAATGTTCTGATTTTTCATGCAATTACCCTGCCTGGGGTCGGTGAGCAGTCAATATATACTGAGGCCTGTACTCGAAAAAAATGCACCAGACAAAAGTGTTCGCCAAACATTTATTTTAAGTCGGATTTTTTTAAAACTTTCAGGGAATGAACTAATACATATGGATTATGTTTCGGTGATCAAATAATTACTTTATTCAATTTCCGTTCCATCGCTGAAAGCCCGCACCTATCCCTTAAGACCCCTCATTACAGGGTTGCGGCAGAAAATAATGCGGCAGAAATTTGTTCTATTTCTTTCTAATCCCATTTTCAACTAATTCAAGCAACAATATCAACATTTTCGAGTGCAGTTATCTTTATAAAGTCCTTTTAAACAAATTTATTTAATGTGTCCTCCATTTTTATTAATAACATCCTCGAGCCGACGCCGGAAGCCAGAGCAGCCTTTCGGACGTAGTCCTCCGACATTGACTGCCATGTGCGTGTTATGGTTGACTTCAGGGTTTTCACACTAGGGTGTGATGTTTTGCAGGCTCGTGCTTCAACATATGCCCAAATCGAATAATCCAACGGATTAAGATCTGGACTGCTAGGGGGCCACAAATCCTTCGGCCAAAACTTCATGTTATCGTTCAACCATTGTTGGGTTCGATTGGACGTGTGACACGGCGCTCCATCCTGCTGTAGGACAACGTTTTGGTCCTCGGAGAAGTTGGACTTCACCCAGGGAAGCACTTGGTCCTTTAAAATACCGATATACACAGGTACTTGGTATTGATTTTAACTCCAGCATCAATGAAAACAGGCGGCATTTTCAAACCGTTGGACGCCACCAAGCCAAACAATCATGACACCAGCCGGATGTTTGGTTTGAAATTTGAATTTCACTTTTCCGGAACGTTCTCCATTTTCTGCGGTGAAATGAACCGGTCCGTGCGGCTGTTGGCCACAGATTGGCTGAAAACTTTTCGTCGGAGAACAGGATTATCATTTTTTCCTTCTTCAACAAGGAAAGCAATCTCTTGGAACGAGTCACTCGTAGTTCCTTGACCCGGTCCGTAATCAAGTGGCGTTTCACTCTGGCTCTGGAAGATGCATGCAGGTCTTCTTTGATGATTCTCCGCATGGATTTCTCCGAAATATTGGCTTCCTTTGCAAGTTTTCTTATGGAACGCACCGGGTTGCGAGCAATTTTTGCACGGACCGATTTGATCACGTTCGGCGTGCGTGCAAAGCGCGGACGTCCGCTTTCCGGCTTCCGCAGCTTAGGACCATCCTGCAGGGACTTTTTATGCAGTAAACTGTTGCCAAATGGCACCCTAGCAGCTTTGCAATCTCTTTCGGCTTCTTCTGGGCGAGCAACAAACTGGTGATCACTTCTTTCGCGAACATTTTGACGAATTTGCAATAAAACAAATAGAATGTTTGGATGCAGCACTTGAAAGTAAACATAAAAAAATACACTTTTGACAGAAATTATTCACTAGCTACACGAATTAACCCAATACTCAAGTTTGATCATTTTCGCATTATTTTCTGCCGCACCCTGTAAATGTGCAATGGGAGCCAGCTTCTTGGTCATACCGTCATTCTTCTGACTCCATCATTCTAAACACCGAACGATCGAATAGCCCCAGAGGCGAGACCCCGGAGAATCCGGGAATGAGGGCAGTAGTCAAACAACGAGCAACCAACCAACGCACACGGGGGAAAACGCCAAAATAAACAGCGGACGGAAGCAACGAACGCTTTTAGAATCTGATGATTAGCCATTTTCACTATTGATTATTTCCGTTATGATACACAGTTTTTACTCAGATTACCATGTTAAATTATGGCCTGCCAAAGCAAATATTTTTTGGCAGGTTTATCCTTTTTTTTCCATTTTATGTCATAAGGAACATCAACACGTGAATTCTTCCTGTAGAACTCAAACTTTGATATCTGCTTTGCGGACTTCAAATTAAAAAAGCCCAATTCTTTACACATTTTGCTAGATAGATCCAGGCGGAACACTTTGCCTTCAATTGCGCGTCGCAGAATCGAAAGGATTTGATTACACTTGAAATAATCCAACACAAAGCAGGCCTTCACAGAATTAAGCTGTATCTTCGATTTTCTTCCACTTCCAGCCCTCCTTTCAGTCTTACGAGACTCCTTAATCGATTTTACCGGGGGGGACACTTTTGCATGCGGAGATTCTAGGGTATCATCCGATCCATCTCATGGTCATGATCGGGTTACTTTCCCCCCCCCCCCCCGATATTCTCAGGCGATTTTCATCTTATTTCGATAGCATCCTCATTAACCACTGAGCCGATTTAGTACATATAACAAATTCTCTCCAAACTGGAATTATACCGACATTTTCCATCAATTTTTTATCCACGAACAAAAAAGTTACACACGAGATAAGAAGCGTACACTTTTTTCGAGTACTGTACTTAATTTGCCTATGTACTGTAAAAGTGAAACGATTTCATCAGTTTTGTTTTGGGTAGCTATGGAGAGAACGATGATACGACTTCGATCTTCGTTTTTTTCATGCTGAGAGCTCCACCCGAGCCAAAAAAAGTCGGCCATCGTGGCCCGCTTCGTATCGGCCGGGTAAGATCAGCCGTCGATCTAAGTCCTCTGCCAATTTGAAGAAAAGAGTATATTCAAGTAATTTCGTGGCCAAAACGACAGATGATTTGATCAAAAAGGCGGAACTTGGCAGGGATTTGAAATATATTTGTGAAGTTTAAAAAATTTTAATGAATAAATTGCAATTTGATTAGTTAAAATATCTTTTTCCGTTCTTTTTTACCATCCATCCGAAAAAAATCGTTTTATTTATCTCTTGTTAAGTTTATTCTATGGGCTGAATATATGAAATTTCTAATATACATGTACATAATTACCCCTTCTATATTACTCGCATTTTTATGCATAAGCAGGTCGTTAAACGCTTTTAATGCCAATATTTTTATCTCATCGATGAAAAATTCGTTCAGGATCTTCAAATTGTTTATATTTTTAGCTGAATATATGACATACAGAATATTGGAACTACCTGGAATTTCACATTTGAGTTCATAATTCTGGTAAAATGTAAGAAGGGTTTAGTCTCACCATCGGATGATTAATGCTGGTTTTTATTAAATTTGATTGCCGCATCTTATTTTTTCTTATGACGATAATTAGAACTAGATACTTGAGATTAAAACTGGCATCTAGAAGCATTGGTATCTGCATAAACACTAGCAGCATTTGAAAATTGTCATTTTGTGTTCATCAACTTATTTTTACGTCATGTCAAGTTATTATCTCGAGTTTTTATGGTCTTGTAAATTAAAGAACAAACACAAATTCTGTCTAACGGGTCGCTCCTATTATGTGCATCCAAGTAGACTTAAATTTACATGATTTTTTTTCTAAGAGTGCTGTAGGATTCATGTTGTTCCTTCATCTCCAAATGCTTGAGAACGTTTAAAATGAAATAAGGACTGTATCAAAAATAAGTTATCCGCATATTTTTCTCTAAAATCATTTAAAAAGAGTTGTTTTATTCAAACAAATGGATGATTTTTTATCGTACGGGATTGAACTTGAACACTGTGAAGACGAAATAAATATTATTCTTTTATGAGTTTGCGAGTTTTTGATCGAACACTTTTTATCAAGTTCCGGACATGTGCTTCATCACATTGTTTGGACGCCTCAGCCCAAATTTTTTAAGCTCTTTTCTAAGCAATTGATGTCTTTCTCAACGAAACTATACCCTTTTCCGTGAGCCAATTGACAGTTGTTTTGGTGTAATGTGCTGACGCTAAATCTGGCCAAAACAGTGGAGGGGTTCTTTGCTTCTGATATAAAGGCAGCAACCTCTTCTGCAGACACTCGGGTCGATAGATTTCCACTTTGTTTGTTCCAGTAGTGTAAACAAATCGAAGACTCATACCGCAGGAACATATTGCTTGTCAATTCAGCATTTTTCAACCAAACTTCTTCACTTGAATCGACTTGTCTGCCTTGGTTACATCCTTTCCTATGATGGCAGTGTAATATTTTGGACCTGAAAGGGGTTTTGAGTCCTCTTTGACAAAGGTCTCGTCGTTCATCAAAATATATGCATCCTGTCGCTGCAAAACTCGCGAATACAATTTCTAGGCCCTTGTTGCTGCGCGTTGCTTTAGTTCTGAACTACGTTTGGTAATTTTCTGCTTCTTTTAGGTCTTCAGGTTGTTCCGTTTCTTGATACGTTGAACCATTCTGACATTGGCCAAAGCACGTATTGGCATTTATTTGTTCTTCCGAATTAGAGCTACCACTTTCTGATCCAGTTTAGGGTTGGAAGATCCGGGTTTTCTGCCTCTTCCTGGCAGTTCATCCAAAGAACAGTGTTCCCCATCCTTGGTTATGATCTATTTTACACGCTTTTAATTCCAAAGCGCTTCGCCAATACGGTATTTTAGGGGTATGTGTATTATAACATTTTTCGATAACAAATAAAATAATATGGTCACATTTCATTTATTTTTTTAATTTTGACAAGAGGAACTATTACATATATTGAAAAAACAATTTCAAAAATATTTTGAAATAATCCCAAGTAACACTAGAAACATCTTCTTTGACAAGAATATAAGAAGTTTGTTGTAAAAAAGTCGTGAGGATGAAATACCAAACATGTCTGGTCTTGAAAAAGTTTTGAGGATGTTTTTCCACACACATATTCGGTTCAAACGTGGTACCAAAACAGCGAACACATGTTTGTTCTACGTTTGTTCGATCCAACTTAAATTTTACTTCTTAGAAAAAATCGGTGACTGTTTGTCATCTTACCACTACGAACTATCTTTACTCACTTTTGAGTAGCCATACTTCTTTTTTGGATTTGAAATAGCGTGTATGCTAGATGTTTGTAAATATGTTGATAGGTTGCATTCAAGATGAATTTTAAACATCAGTTTTTAATATCCACATGCAACCAGTGAAATTATTCAAGAGTAGATTGTGAATCCAATACAGTGACGGCTGAAAATAATTTGATTTGAAATACTGGAATAAAAAAAACACTACCTAAATGTAAGATTGTGATGCCACTCACTGATTTAAATAGAAGTAAAATTGGGCATAGGGGTTTATTCAAATGTTACATAAAGCAACAGTCAACAAAAAACGCAGAAAAGAAAACCGAACATTTGAAAATCAAATGTGTTACTAATGTAGGACTGTAGACATGGAAAATGGAAATGCTGGTTTTTGTGAATTCCATAAAGAAATCTCATTAAAATTCAATAATTTATTCGGGGTACCTTCTACGTTTTTTAATCCAATCGATGGCGTATGAAATTAGGGAAGGTAAAACGGAAAGTTACACTGCTAACCTTGAGCCGCATATACAATTTTGATACAATTTCCAGGCGTAAAGCACTTTTAATTTCCTATTTGAAAAAGTTATAAACAATCATCTTTAACGCGTAAAATACCATGCATTTGTACGTGGAGAGCTTATTTTCGATACATTCCTTAGTGCAAAACCCGGTCGTTGACCTTCGTTAAAACATATTCGAAGGATACTAGAAGTTGTCGCCATGTTCAGATTAATAACCTATCACGGAAGAGAACGTTTTTGAGTTTGTGACTTGACGTATCGAATTGACTGCTTTAAAAATACCACCCAAGAAATCGATCAAAAAAATAGAGATTAATTAGAGATAACCAAATATATTCTAGAAGCTGTTGTTTATGTACTATTCGGAACGTGAGTTTGAGTGTAATAGTATTTATTATTTTGGGAATCAAATACACACTTAAAAATTATGGATATCACACAAGACGTAGTTCGTCTGTGACACACATGGAGAAACGTATACAAAGATTTCATGTAAAATTATGTCTCCGAAAACCAGAACATACGCAACTTAACGTAAAGCGCGTGTGATTGAATTTATCATTCTTATGTTCTAAAGGGTCAGGGAACCGAAATTTACATGACATTTTGGTAACGTGTCTTTTGAGTCAAATTCATCTTTGAGTCTCAACGTATTTACGTGCAACAATAATGACATCACTCGTAATATTGATTATTTTAAAAGTGTAGTTGATTAATCAATTGAATAATTTACAGTTCACGTTCAAAATACCGAAAAATAGTGTGAAATTCGTGGGGTGGATTACCTTCTTTACATACTGTACATATCAAATGTCAATAATTTTTTAATCGAATTGTACGATACATTTTCCGTGTATAACCGGCTTCAATGCAGTGACTCATTGCTCTCTAGCTTAGAGGTAACTGTTTCAAAGAGCCAACTACCAACGTTTGCATTATTTCGATAAATACGCTCGCATCCTACCGTACACACATACCGGCATATATAAGCATTGTTTGTTGTCGTCGGAAAATCACAAACACTCACCACACGTGTTGGGTCTGCCAGTCTCTGAAAGTCTTTTCTAATTTAGTTCATTTCTTGGCCGGAAGTGGTCGGATGCCTTCCTGACGAAGCTGGTTCCCTGCGCCAAAATCTTGCTGTCGCTCGGGAAGGAAGCGTGCGGAACCCAGGGTGTTCCGTATACGTACATAAAT